>CM070500.1:38554983-39154983 GCA_036346375.1 Guadua angustifolia
GTAACTTCATGAAAACTTTCAGATAATTAGTTTAGCGTTTCCTAAGATTTATAAAATTTATTTTGACATTTTTGAACTTATAGTTTAAGAGCTACAAAATTCATAAGTTTGAACTTTCTGTGAATATTTTAACAGTATAAATTTATTTATAAAATTTCAGTAAAATTAACATAGCTAGGTATTAATTTTTAATAATTTACAAAATTTGTTGCATGCAATTTGGTCTTAAAATGAATTTGTAACGAAAAAGACAAATTTTGCAATTTCGGAAAAGTTCATGTACAACTAACGGTTCGGAATGCATGCATGGTACTATTCATCATATATATGCATATTCTTCTTACGATTTCTTCGACTTGTTAGGCTTACGTGAAACTGAGAGGAAGATAGAGGAAAATCACGCATGCAAGAGCTGTTTAGCGCCAAGCGTCGGCATGCAAGGGCGCGGCATTGTAGTAAGACATGGTTATAGTTGCCCGTTGACAGCAGGAAACTAGAACCAAACATTGTGGCCAGTATATACATATATGCATCCATCCGTCCATCAAGAAGAGATGGAACCGATGGCGGCAGCGTGTGTGCGGACTAGAGATCATGTGCCAGATAACAAATATATACGCTAACATATGGCACTATGCGCTTGGCTTCATGGCTGGAAATGAAGACGCACAAGAGAGAGAGAGAGAGTCACACTCGGTGGAGCCTAGCCGGCGATAGCGCGTCTGCGCAACCTACCAAAGGAGAGGCGACGCATGCCCCAGGCGGCCAAGTTGAAGCCGAGCGGCGGCGCGACGACAACCAACATACCAATTCCATTCGGAGATTCATTGGCGATGCACCACACGCACACGCAGACAGTGAGAGGGAATCGGCTAGGCGAGCGCAGTCGGTCGGAGACAACGCCAGCGGCCAAGACGTGAGCAAAGTCAGGAGAACCGAATCAAAACATTGCGACCGTACTATATATATACTCACATGAGGAGGCAACGGAAACTAGTATATATATACACCTGTTCGTCCTAAACTCAGCCTAATAACAACTCAGCCTAATAACATGCGTCCTAATATATTCGTATACATGCTCAAATACATATAACAAGATCAACCGATCGATAGAGATAGAGCGCGCACGCGAAGGAGAATAGAGGGTACCGGTCGAGGCCAGACGATGACGACGGCAGGCGGTGCACGGCGATGTAGGAGGAGATGTCCAGGCGACGTTCGGTCGGCAGCGAACAAACCAAGGAAGGAGGACAGGGAGATATGGATGTAGATGAATAGCCAAGGTCTTGAGGAGGAAGAACAACAGTGCAAGGATTAAGGAATGTTATGGTGTAGTAACCAATGAAAACCCACTAAAGACAATGAAGAGACAGCCTCCTAATTCATTTCCCATGATCAGAAACGGAAACGCAATCAAGTAATGACCTTCCATTTTGAAATGTAACCTTCGGTTGAATTTAGGAATTTGAATAATGCTTGAGACAAAACGTGATAACAATAAAATAGCGAAAAGACTCTAAAAATCTTGGAAAAACACTCTATAATACTAGGGAATATTTGGAACTTAACGAAATTGGTTTCATGATTTTTTGATACATAGTTTTTCTGCAAAAATTCTTTTTAGTGAATCAGACACTTGTACAAATTTTTATAAAATCAACTAACTTAATTTATAGATCAAGTTTTTTTTTGAAAATATTTGAATGGAACATTCTTGTTTTTCAAATGTCGTTATTTTAAACACAATTTTAGATTTTATGCTCTTGCAAAATGCATGATCTTTATTTAATGCAATTAGTTCAATAAGGCTTGAATTCAAATTAACCCCAAAAATTCCAAATAAATTTCAGACAATTCCAATTAATTCAAAAATACCATAAATACATTTAAAGCAAAATTTGGAATGTTACATTATCCCGCGATCTTTGCTATTGACAATCCAGTGGGTTCCTCTATAAAGTGGCCTTTCAAACCCTCTAAGAACTTGCAATATCTTCCAAAGCTCGGCAATGTAACCACCGGTATGCTCACCACAGAACTACACCATCCTCATATGATAAAGACAGCTTGGTATAAGGCCTCAACTCAAACTAGTAGGGAGAGAAAGAAAAATTCTACAAGGAGACAAGAATAGAAAAATGGGATGATTCAATAACTTGTTATTAGACATATTAAATTTTCCTTTACAAAATAATAAAATAATTTTTAGAAACACTTAAGAGACGGCCAGTTTATCTAGGGCCAAGACCTATAATTGGTATGACTCTGATACAACCTCTGTTGGGACCCAATTATGCAAATCTAGAT
Organism: Guadua angustifolia; assembly: GCA_036346375.1. NCBI lineage: Eukaryota > Viridiplantae > Streptophyta > Magnoliopsida > Poales > Poaceae > Guadua > Guadua angustifolia. The sequence continues at coordinate 38,557,294 of CM070500.1, forward strand.
GCTTTGTGTATACTACACTAGTCCAAGATCATGCTAGTGTACACAGTGGCAACATAGATAAATATCACAATCATACACAGCAGAAACATAATAAAAGACTTCATATACTAAATGTGAACATGTTGATTGACGTTATGGTCGACTTTACATGACTCTGCCACGCAGGGCTAAACTATGAATATTAAATTAAACTACAGTAGAAAGAAAACGTAGATAAACTCCTCAATATATCATAGACAACTAACAAGGCTCGCATCATAAAATTTTGCCTCCTCTTAGTACTCCTCCAAAACTGGTGTAGACTTCTCAAATGATGATTTTTGTTGTGGAAAGAGTGAGTACTTAAAGAACTCAACAAGTTGTGCACGGAATGCAAGTCTAATATAACTATATGCAAGGCTTATTCATATGGATAGCTGATATGTTTATTTTATAGTAAAACAACATTTACAAATGAATACAGTAAATAGATCGAAATGATAGTAAAATAAATAACAATAATAAGTAACTTTCAGATATTTCACAAGAGTAAACTAGCACATAGCCCTAAACAATTTCAAAAACTTTCAATGGAACAAAGTCTTCATTCCTATGTTTTATTTCATAAAACCTAACCTTTGACTATACTTCCTGAGTATTGCCCAATACTGTAGACATGACTATCCGAATAGATTTATACTATGTAGATGTTATACACTTTACCAACATGATGTGATCATGTCCTAATGCCAAGCTATTATCACACTTCTTTTGGTGTGTGGCTAAGTGACCAAGACAAAACCTTTTGGAGATTCCTTCAAAACACTAACCCACCCGTTAAGTCTGAGCTCACTATTCTTTCTCTCACTAAGAGCAAAAAATAGAAAGGACTTACTGTTGAATAGATGTGAGACCATTGCACAACACACACAAATTCCCCCATAACCACACACTCAGTTTGGTTATCCTCTCGAGGCATCAAATGCTAAGAATCGGCAGCTTACTTTGTTAGGTCTATCCTATTTCAAACATATGGTTGCATGTTTGGCCTAGTTCAAAGACTTGTAAGGTTAAGTTCTTAATTGACTGAGGCATGACTTCCAACAATTCACTCATAAGGAATCACCTCGCAATCATTGATGTCAACATATCAACCCAGTGCCACATAAGCCCACCATAGCTCACAACTCTTGCCACATGCCACATTCTAAATCATTGACCACCGCAATTGATTATCATGCAACACATGTCATCAACAACTCAATATCATTGTGTAACAACACATGACACACCTTTTTATAAACATATTCCATATTCCATTAATCAAGATTGACTTGAACTTTCAAAAGACATGAGTTGAATGTGGTGTGGCTAAGTGGCTACACATGGTCTAAACAACCAATGTTAGTATCTATTAACAACCAACTAATAACGAACCATCCTAGAGTGATAAATAATCATGGCATACAAATAATAAGGTAGATATAATCTAATTGGGTAGAATAACTCGATCCCAAACTATATGAAAACAGTTTTAAGCATAAAATATCATGCAATAATTTAAATCAACACAATATTTATATGGGTTCAACATGATCAAAGCACAACTTGCCTTAGAAAAGATTTTGTTCTACTTTGGACCTTACTCTTGAATCAACCCTTCACCCTTGAACAATCCAGGCACTTCAACGTCTTTTCAAATTGAGAGAAAATAGCAAATAAATTCTAAACTATGAAGCAAACAAACTCCTAAAATCAAATAAAATTCACCATTAAATAGACCTTAATTTTACAAATTTTTAGAGACATGAATTGCCTCAATCAAAGCTCGTGTAAAGAAGAATGGGCTATCGAAAAATTGAATAAAAGATAAATCTACAAAATAGAAAAACCCAAATTTCTCAGTTTATTTTTACACTGAAATATCAATTAATTACGCCATGTTGACTTCAGCAACCAGATTTTCTTAGAATTAAATTAAATTAGAAAATCCTATCTAGCCGACATGTGGGCCTTGGTCCATGGACAGAGTACACGGTTTGACGTAAGCCCACGGTGGACTGAGTCAGCACAGTGCCACCGATGAGTGGGATCGGCTCTGCTGACATGGTGCAGTTGATGTGGCATCCACTAGGCATACCCAGCCACATCGACTCGACTTGGCATCCATGTGGCCATGATCTAGCAGCCACGTCGGCCCGGCTAGGGTTTCTCAGCCGGTGATGGCTAACAGCGTGGCTTTGACCAGAGCTGTGGACAAAGGTAATGAAAATAGTGGAGGAGCAAAGAAAATGACTTAAATCAGCATAGATCTGAACCTTCTCTTCATGGTGAACTTGGATCTGAACACCACTTCAGTGGGGATGGCTCAACGACAGAGTTCTTTGATGAAAACCGATAGCGATGAACTCGAGCAGCCCGGTGAGCAAGCACGGGCGACTGACGATGAATTGAGCTCCGATTCCTAGGGCAAGAGGTGTGGTGGTGGACGAGGAACCTCGAATGGGGCTTTGGCTCGGCTTTTAATACCTGTACATGTCGTATGGAGCTCAGATGCTGAGGCAAAGTCGGAGGCGGCGCCGGGTTCGGAATAGACACGGTAAAGCTAGGGTTCAGTGGCGGAATGAAGGTGGCGACTAGGAAATGGGCCGGGCAGACTGGGCTGCGACAGGCTAGCCGACATAGGCTAGGCTGGGGAATAGGAATGGGCTGACTAGATTCAGCCCAAGGACAAAAGAGAATTTCCAAATAAAGCACATCCAAATATTATAAAAAATACCAAAAAATTCTAAAAATTTTTAAAAATATTTTGAAACATTTAGAACTCAAATAAATATTTTTGACAAATGTTTATTTGAACTTTTCAAATGGTTATAAGCCTAATTCAAAATATTAAATAAATTCTAGAAAATTTATAAAATTCACAAAATACATAAATAACAATATTAAATTAATAAAAACCAAGAATTAGGATGTTACACAGCTTCGCCACTGTATCCAAGGCTGGAAGGCTGCTACACTTGTTTTAAAAATGAGGGCCGGCTGCTACACCTTTGAATTTTGATGTCAATTTGACTGGCACTGTATATACCAAAGTCATCATCCGTACATGCATAGAGCATATAATTAATTCAAGAACAAGTTCTTAAATTACGATTTTCATGGCTCACAGCAAAGGTCCAAAAAAGCTACAACAGCTGTTGCAGAAGCTATCCTTCGTTGCAATTTTAGTATTAAATTTTTTAAAAAAATAAATATGTATATAATATAAATCACCTCTAAACAAATCATAAAACCATGGTACTTTAAATGGTATCAATATTTTTATAATAAGAATGAAGTCAAATCCAGAATCAACAAGCATACCACTATATATATCAAAAACCATAACCGATAACTATATTATAGTGTTCTTAACAACATGTACTTAATCGCTAAGGAAAGTATGAATGATGAATTGTTGAAAAATAGCGAGATGATATCTTTTACTAAGTTTTCTCATAGTTTAGACTTATAAGATTGAGATGCATTTGAAACTTCTAGTAATGTTGGATTTTAAAATAGACCCAATATTTTTATCTATGTGTACCTATATAGGATAGCAGAGCTTTTACTAGCCCGTAAGCTAATACTATCTATAGCGTTTGTAGCTAATATAACGGAACATTGGCTCACAGTTTCACATTTAGAGTAAAAAAAAAGAATCTATAGCACAGTTTCTTCATGTCATTTAAAGACTAAACCAAATCACTACAGGGAAAAACAGTAATTTCGACAGCCAAAACCGTCCACCCTAGAGACAAAGCTGTCCACCATACGTAGGGTCGATAGCTGGCCGTCCACCTTAAGCCGCCGAAACTAAGTGGTCGACCATAATATTAAATTCAACGGGCAGGCTGTCCACCCTATTAGGGTCGACAGCCAAATGTAGACCGTCCACCATAATAAATATAAGGTCGACGGGCAAAAGCAGCTGTCCAGTCTAGACTAGGGTGGACAGCCTTTTTGGGCTGTCGACCATAAGAAGATTAGGGTCGACGGCCCTTTCCACGTGGCCGTCCACCATAAGCTCTTAGGGTCGATGGCCACGTGGAAAAGGCTGTCGACCCTAAGTTATCAGGGTGGACAGCTAAAAAGGCTGTCGACCCTAATTAATCACCATTAAAAAAAACCGTAGCCCGATTGGCAGTGGCCGGGAGCATTCACAGATATCACAAATGTAGAAGCAGCTGTACCAAAATTCAAGCCACATTTTTTTACCGCAGCGCCACTGCCGTTGATAAATAGTAAGAAAACACACATGAATACAATTATTTATTACATCTGTTCACACCACAGCATCGTTGTTCTTTCAGTTGAAACTTATAGCTTTGCTCTTATAAATACATCTTAACCAAATAAGTAACAATATGCTCTCATAGCATTTCATCCTTGCAAATTACACAGAAAAACTCTGCAATAATGTAGTTGCAACGAATGAGAGAACTGGAATTACATTAAACAAACCTTACCATAAACTTTTTCCGCTGTGCCATCGAATGGCTGCCAAGGTGTGTGACGCACGAATCAGCAGATGCATTGCGATTGTTCTTGTTTCTTGTCGATCTCGCCTCCATTCTTCTCAGGTCATACATGTCACACATCCATCTCCAAGCATCCAGCACTTGTCACACCATGACGGTCGACATGAATTGTACTCATCGGGGTAAGGTATATGTCTCGAGCACCTCCGTCCCTTCCGAGATTCGCCATCGCCTTCGATAATACTCCTCAACAAACCTTGACACGAGAAAGTGAGATCATCTCGCTCACAATGTGTCTTGCTTTTCTATCAATAACCTCGTGGGCCACAAGATTTGCCGCTCTTAAATCGTAAAGCGAGCATACCTAGCCTAAAATAGACCACAAACAAAAATATGAGCAGAAATGAAAAATATAGTTGTCCTATCTAGTTTTTAAGAGTCATGCTATGGCTATCATCATCACCAACCATATGTATAGATGGTTCTAACATATTAGAATTTATGATTCCTATAATTACCTTGTGAAAATAATGTTTTAACGTACTAACATGGAACTTTACCTAAAAGTGTAAATCATCATTAAATGCCCTCAATTACTGGATACGGTGACTGATATTGAAAGTACTCTATCAAGTGAGAGAGAAATGCATGCGAATGAATTGAAGAAATTGACTGTTGTACTCACTGAAAAGGTATTGTTGTTAAAAGAGCGTTATTGTGTGTTCAAGTTGAAGACTGGTTCTTGAACCAACCCATTTATAGGGATCATCTACCTATCTAATTAATTCTTATAATCTATTGTTAAATATAGTTCAATATATGTTATTTTCTTTGCTTTTATCACTATCCACTTGTTGTTGTTTCTTTCTTTTTACATTGGCCTCAATTGTTATGGGTATAATAGACATGGCTGCAGCCTGCAGGTTTGCATCTAAGCACACATTACCTATTCCATTTCATCTATTAGCCATTTTGTTATTTATTGCTTGCATCTTCATGTGTCTTTCTTCAACTCCATTACTAACGAAACTAGAATAAATAAAAAAATTGCCTAAACCATTACTAACAAAACTAAAATAAATAAAAAAAATTGCCTAAACCATTACTAACGAAACAGATTCTACGTAGGCAAATCTCTATAGGCCGTAGGCAATTCTCTATGTGGTCTGACTAATTACCCAAATAATGTATTACTTACCCAAAACTCGTCGAGGCAACGATCGACAACCGATCCATCACCATCCTAAGCAGCCTTGTAGTCATCCCAGGAAAATGCTGCCCTATGCACATCACCAATGTCCACCATTTGTAACATCCCAAAATTTGGAAATTTGGAAATTTATAATTTATTTTGAATTTTTGAGAATTTCTGAAATTTATTTGGATTTATTCATAATTTCTGGAATTAACATTTTCTCTGGAAATTAATTTATTAATGAAAAGTTTTAATAAAACATAAATGGAAATATTTTATTTGAGCTCAAAATGTCTTAAAATATTTTCTGGAATTTTTCTAGAATTTTTCTGATATTTTAAGTGCCTCAAATAATTTAAATGAATATTCAGAATTATTTTTATTCGAAAAACAATTGAAATTCGGATGAACAGTAACTGGCTGAGCCCACTACTGTGCGCACCGTCGAAACCCTAACGCCGCTCCTTTTTCCACCGTTGGATTTGCATTGAATCGCTTTGTTGTTCACCTGTCGTTTCATCACCCGCGCCGTTGGATTGCCACGTGTACTCACGATTTAGCCATGGGCGCTCGATTCGCTCTCCCGGCGTTTCACCGCCGCCGCTTTTTTGACGAGAAATCGCCGGCGACCGCCGATTGAGCACGCACGCCGAGGCTATAAAACTCGGGAGGAGTTCATCGAAGCTCTTCGCCGCACATTCCTCGACCCAACCCACACCGTCTACCTCGTCGTCGTTCAGCCGCATTTTCTCGCTGTAGTTTCGAGACTCTCCACCGTGTTTGGCTCCGCCGCAGCCAAGGACACCGAAGTACTCCTCGAGACGAGCCGCACCTGTGGAGTTATCTCACTTCGCCGGAACCTTATCGGAACGCCGTGCGTGAGGTCATCTTCTTCCTCTCCGGCCACCCCTGCTCGCCGCGTCGTCGTCGAACTCGGAAGATACATCGACCGTTCGATCGTCATCCAACGCCTCCGGCTCATCCACATCGTCCTAGCAACAGTAAGTGCCATCTTCTAACCGTAGCCGTAGGATTCACAATATATGGCTAGGATAGTGCCACGCGTCTGTAGGCCGATCGCCTGGTGCTCAAAAACCGAGTAAAATGTTAGCCGTTGGATTCGTATCGGATGATCTGGAATTAGCCACGTAGTCATAACAGTGAACCCCATCTTCAAATGCTAGCCGTTGGATCCGGATCGAGTGGTTGCTAATTTGCCACGTAGCTCATTTAACTGTAGCCATTAGATCTGAGATATTAAACATTAAATTTGAAGCAATCCAAGCCGTTGATTTTGAATCGAACGGACCGGATTCTGCCGCGTGCCGGGCCAGTCTCGTGTCGACGCATGTTCGCGCGAATCGAGGCGACAGCGCCGTCGCTGCTGTCGACGTCACCCGGTTCAAATCGGCCGTTTGATTTTGGTCCGATGGTCATGGTTGAGCCACGTGTCAGCACCGCAGTAGCGATCCGGAGTGTCGGTGCGATCTTGGCCGTTGATCTCGTCGCACGAATCTTGGCGCTTGATCGGATCAGTCGAATCATTATTCAGTTTATTTGTCGCCATTAGATCGCGACCCGAGGGTTGAGAATGTGCCACGTGTCGACTTCGCAGTAACTCGAACCGAATCGTCGCATGAATCGTGGCCGCTCATTTTTAATCCGACGGTTGAGATTAAATCAATCTCTCGGTTGTTAGTTCGCTGCCACATGTCACGACCAGGTTTTGACACGTGTCATGCTGACGTCAGCAGTGGGGCCCACTTGTCAGTGCTGGCATAGTGATTGCTGAAGTCAGCAGTGATGTCATGCTGACGTCATAATTCCGATTTTCCTTAATAAAAATATTTGGTCGAAAATGTTTTCGATGCTGACGTCATAAATAGTTATGCTGACATCATAATTCTCGGATTTTCCGTATAAAAATAAATAAAGAAATTCGGTTTATTCTTTTTGATTTATTTCAAAACTTCAAATGGCTATAACTTTTGCGTTTTAACTCCGATTTGAGTGATTCCAATTTCTAAAAATTTGTAAAATCAAGATCTATTTATTGGTGAATTTTTTGAAATTTTTAGAGTTGAGTTTGCTCTCTGAAAAATGTATTTATTATGTGCACATATGATTTGGGTAGACGTTGATTTGCCGGAGGCTTACGAGGGGGAATTTCTAGAGCAAGATCAAGCTTCAGGCCAAGACCAACAATTTTTTGAAGGCAAGTTGTGCTTTGACCATTTTGATCCTAAATTTTGAAATGTATTTTGTTTCAAATTATGCATGCTAATTCAACTAAAATTGGATTAAAATATTTTGGGTGAATTAGTTAATCAACCTAATTGTTTATGCCACCTTGATATTATTCGTATGCCATGATCCCTTTGACAACTTAAGTTGGTAATATTAGTTGGTTGATGATATTGTACCAACACGGGAGGCTAGACCGTGAATAGTTGCTTAGCCATGCTTATAACGTGAACAATTCTGTTTGGATTACAAAAGAAATATTGACTAAAGAATAGTGAATGCATTTTGATGAAATGTGGAATGATGTTGGTTTTGATAATCGGAATGTAGAGACACTGTGGTTCTACATGAAAGATGGTTATGAGCATGCGTTGCAATCATTAACAACTTGGGGTGGATTTGATTTAGACCGGGGCAAGTGGACCGAGGCTTTGTGCTGTGGGCTGTGTGTGCAACCGGGGTGGGTTGAGTGTGGTGAGGGCTGTGTGCCAAATTGAGAGAAGGAAGTCTTGCCTTGGTCGCTTAAGGACCTTACCTTGCAAGCCTTTGACTGAGTCTTTCGTACAACCACATGTCTGAATGGGAAGACCTAGCTTAGTAGGGTTCTGATGTCTTACCTTTGATACCTCGGGGTGGCAGTTACACGGGGGTAATCAGACAGAGAGCGTGTTCGTGTGCTTCGGCTTGGTACCCTATCCAACGGTGTTCGTCGGTCCTATACATCGGCTCTGAGTGAGGGAAGTGATAGTTAAGGCAACACGGAGAGGTTCTTAGGCTAGGATAGAAGTCCCTGAAAAGCTTTGTTACGGTTAATCGCCTTTGTGGTGTGCTACAGATCTTGTGGGTAAAGTGTACAACCTCTCGCAGAGTGTCAAAAGCTGTTCGAATAGCCGAGTCCACTAGATCGACAATGCTCGGGATTACAATCAAGGGTAGTGTTTGAAAATAAAATGGGGTGGGTGGTCAGTGCCAAAGTAAAAGATGAATGTTGATTAGGACCGTGTGTCCAAAACAATGTGGAAAACGAATTGAGAAATATAATGGTTATATGGTTTTGATGCTTTCAATCTAAATAAATAGTAGTTTAAAATATTGATGCAAAAGCAAAATAACCAGTAAAGCCTTTCCTTGGTAATAAGTCATGCATGTAGTAAATAGATCGCATTTTGTGCATGACTTGTTGAGTACGTGTGTACTCACCCTTGTGGACAAACTTACGTAAGAAGAGAATACGCCGCTATGAAGAGGAGTTCGTTGAAGGGCCGAGAACTAGAGAAGCAAGCCTCAGTCAGAGCGCCTGTGTTGAAGATGGATCGCTACGAAGATTTATTTTATTCCGCTGTTGAACTTTTGTTATTTGATAATGTAAGCCCTGTGTGGCAGACTATTGTAAGGGACCATAAGGTCGCATAACCTGCTTATATACATGTTTGCAGATTTATTTAATATTCCGCCGTGTATGATGTGATATTATACCTGCTTAGTCTGTGTGCACTAGCACGATCCTGGACTAGTGCAGAATACACAGAGTGTCCGGATTTGTAAATTCGGGGCACGACACCATTCCCCGGTAGTTCATCCTCGAATGGTCCCTAGGGCTGACTTGGCTCCTTCACATTGTTCGGATTGCCACCAAGTTACTACACAACAACAATGCATCCGAGTTAGAACAACAATTGATTGCTACACAAATTCAACTTTTAGAACATACGCATTAATCCCCAAAGTATGTAAATACAATCTTCTCATTTGGATCTGTGGGAGCCCCGTGAAGCTTATTAGTGCCCTCTTCTTCGAGCTCGTGCTCCTCGGCCTGCTCCCTCCCCTCTGAGAGGAAGATGTGCCCTCCGTCCTGCCTCGGGCTGCTGACGGCCACGGATCCGTGCCCTCTAGCATGCCCTCCATCCTCGTCTCGCCAGCTGCACGGCCACGGATCCATGCCCTCTAGCATGCCCTCCGCCTCTCTCGGCCGTCCTCATCGCTCTTGTTATCAACAACGAACCGTCGTGTCCCATTCTCCTTGCAGCCATCCTACATTGACATTGTACCAAAAGTTAGTTTCACAAGAGTAAAATATAATTACAATTTACATAACAAAAACTGATAACAAAACTTGCTTACTATTTGTTACATACATTTTTCAACTAATCACCCCGGTTCATATCATTTGTCGTGATCGTTGTCGACTTGGACAAAAAGATTGTCAAGTCCTATCCCGATATCTATGGAAAGTTGTTCTGGCAAACCTTCTTGAAATGGCACATCAATGGTTTGTTCAAGTACATCCTCGTTATCATCATCTGAGGAGAATGGTAATGTATCGGGAGGTCTTACTTTGTAAACAACCCACCAAGACTTGTACTTAGGGCATGCATAAGATAAGTAGTACTCTTGCTCGACCTGGTTAGGGAGAATAAACTCTTCACTCTCAGATATGAGCTTTCATATGGTTAATTTCGACTAGGCCAAGTTCTCGAGTCCGTCGCACCCCATAGGTAGGATGAAACCATTTGCAACGAAAAAGAACCATCGAGAGATCGTTACTTCCATCAAAGACAACCTCTATTATCTCTTCAATAATCCCATAATATTCTATATCGCTGCCATTGTCGTCTCGAACATAACTCACGACCCCACTATTTATCGTCAAATTTGACGTGCCAACTCCGTCGCTTCTAGAGCTAAAACGATACCCATGCACATCATAACACCCGTGCACTTTGATCAGACGGTTGCATGCTTTTGACATCTATCGAAGATCATTGTGCACACTAGCATGCTTGTGACATCGCGAATTGGTTTAACCCAAGTTAAGAATAATATATTATACGCACGTCGTTAATCAATAAAAATTATGATAGGTTCAGATATTTACGTGATAGAAGAACCAAGTTAAGAAATTCGGATGGCTGGTCCACGGTCCCTTTCTTTCAGGTTATCGATTTGTTTTTTAGTAGGTTCGCCTTGCTTTTTCCATTCCTGTTGGATAAATTGCCTACAAAGAGAATGATTTAAGTTTGACATATATAGTATACAATGCTATACAACGCATAACGTGTTTTACAAATAAACTTACTCGATGTACCCATCCATTTCCTCCATATTGTTGTAGATATATAATTGTACACGAACCCTCTCATCCGGTTCTAATTCACGTAATGTATTTCTCCCTATAGATTTGCCTTGTATCCAAAACACTTTTATGCTTGACACTTTTCTTTTATACACTTTCTTATACCTGGGCTCGTAAACATTGACATTGTTGGTTGGCGCGAAGTACTTACTCGTGAAGTATGAAACCTCTTGAAGTAGGCATGCTACCGCAATGGATCCTTCGACACGTGCCTTATTTTTAACCTTTGCTCGATACTTTTAACATACGCTCCACGGATACATCCATCAGATCGCACAGGGGCCTCCAACCTTTGCTTCATAAGGTAGATGTACCAAAAGATGTTGCATCGCGTTAAAAACCCAGAACATATATCTTCTTAAGCTTGGTAATTAGCAACACTATTTCCTTCTCCAACTCGCCATTCGACTCACGATCTCTTTAGCACAAAGTTTTCTATAGAAGAAACTAAGCTCACCAATGCTCTCCATATATCCTCATCTACATATCCACGATAAGCCACAGTAACTAACCGCTCAATAAATATGTGGTAGTCATGACTTTTCATTCCATTTATCTTCCCTTGAGCAAGACTCACACCGCGCCTAATGTTGGCAGCATAACCATCAAGAAACTTCACCTCTTTTTGGATCTAAAGAAGAACCTCCTTTATATGTGAGGGTGTTAAACAATATTTAGCTTTAGGTTTTTTTGTGGATGTATCGCTCATATTCAAGGCAGGTCTGTCGCATATCAAGGCACAATCTAACCGGGCTTTGACATTATCTTTGGTTCTATCACTATGTCAAAGTTCGTGGCCAAGATGAACTCGCCACATTTCTCTCCGATGCATCGATCAAGGTTATGAAGCGCTTTCAAGTCCTTTGCGTAAGGGAGACTATAAATACTACACTTGTGAGTCCAATGGTGTTGCTCACCGTAACCTTCATAACCATTAGGAGTGTCTTTGAGATTATTCTGCCAAGCAATGATGTCAACGACCCGCAGACGTTTTGGTGGACCTTCTTTTATCACCTTTCCTTTACGGAATGCATTTGTCTGTCTCCTGGATGGGTGGCTTGAAGATAAGAACCGTCGGTGGCAATCGAAGAAACATGTTTTGCCACCATTCTGCAATTGAAAAGCATCTGTGTCATCCATGCATATGGGGCAAGACAATCTCCCATGAGTGCTCCATCCTGAAAGCATACCATATGCTGGGAAATCATGAATGGACCACAGGTAAGAAGCGTGCATCCTGAAATTCTTCTTCGTTGAGCTATCATATGTCAAGACACCGTTTGTCCACAACTCTCTTAGCTCAGCCATGAGTGGTTGCATCAACAAATCCAAGTGCTTCCCAGGATGGCTAGGCCCTGGTATGATCAAAGAAAGGAACATATATTCCTCTTTCATGCAACGTTCCGGAGGGAGGTTATACGGAATGGTGAATACAGGTCAACATGAATATGATTGTGCGCTCATGCTGAAGGGTGTGAACCCATCTGTCGCGAGACCAATACGCACATTTCTTGGATCTCTTGCAAAATCAGGATTCATTTCATCAAAGTACTTCCAAGCTTCACCATCGGATGGATGAACCATGACACCTTCTTTCACACATTTTCCTTCTTTGTGCCACCTCATATGCTTCATTGTCTCTTCCGACATAAACAACCGCCGCAAACGCGTTGAGTAATTGGAAAGTAATGCAACGTTTTCTTGGCCACCTTCGCTCTTTTGTGTTACCATCTTTGTCGGTAACTTCAACATACCTAGACTCTCCACAGCGATCGCAGTGGGTTTTTTTTATGCGTCCTTCCGAATATTAGGCAATATCGAGGACAATAATTTATTTTCTCGTACGGCATTCCTAGACCACTTAGAATTTTCTTCGAATCATACAAGTTTCGTGGCATTTTGTGGTCTTCGGGGAGAAGGCTGCAAATAAGTCTCACTAAGTCATTGTAGCATTTGATCGAGAAATTATGCTTTGACTTAATTGTGATAAGACGCATGACGACCGCAAGGAGCGCCACGCTTTGTTTTCTCATGCAACGGCTCGCGGCCTTCGGCTTTAAGAAATCTGTTGCAAGTGGGGTAGGCACTTCCTCTTGCAGAGATCTAACCCCGACCAATGTTGTCCACCATCTCATCCATTCTCACAATTTCATTGTAACATTCGACAATATTGGAGGGTTGTACTATAATAGAACTAGATGGTCCACCTCGCACGCTCTCGTCATGATCAACCCATCTATAATAATTTGCTTTGAAGCCGTTCTTACAAAGATGCATCTCCATTTCTGCCCGACATCTCTTCAAAGCTATTACCACAGAGAGCGACGGGCATCTCACTTCTGCCATGTTCACACAAAGCGTCGACCCAAAAGCCCGACGGATAAAATCTTTCGTGCCCTCCTTCCACTCGACAGAGTGCCGTCCATTCTTATTCCAACCATCATACATCCACCTCCGAGAATTTTCCATAATGGGATGAAAGAATGTAACAAGAACCATCAATTCAGATTTGTATGGACCATGCACTATCCGTGCTTGGATTTCGATTGGAAGATGCGAGAAAAAGGACTAAATATGCACAAGCATGTAGGTTTCAGTGTGGAAATCAGATATGTATATCAACTGCTTTGCTTCTTCGAGGAAAACAAGGAGATGATAGCCACTACAAGGTTAATATTTAAGTTAGGGACCACTAATAGTACCGGCCAGGTGGCCACAAGCTCCATTATTATCGGCGCACCTAGAAGCTCACCGCAAAGTTGGTGCAGCATTTAAGGGCTACTTGTTGAATAATGCAACTGTTACACATACATTGGAACCTTCATTTCATACATTACACAATTTTCTTCTTTTGTTCATTTATGTGAGACCATCGATAGACTTTGCCTCTTTAATCCTTGTACTCTTTTCTATAGCCAGCAAATATAATATGCTATACCTCATCAAGGCCTCTTGGCACATGAATTTTGTGCATAACATAGTAGTTGGTATAATTTACTAGTATATATATACATAGAAATATTATTTTTATTTTATTTTAATACTCGAATGGTACACCAGAATAGACCGGTATTAAAACACTCCATTCCAATAAACCGTAATGGTCACGGAATGGAATTGATAACTTTGAGTTGAACAATTTTGATTCGAGTCTTAAGAATACCACATCATGTTACAAATGCTATTTGGTGGTGAGGATAAAGCCAACAATAAATATGCCATTATCATTTATGAAAAAGTTGTACTGCAATGAGATTATTATAGAGAAGCTGGTGACAAGTATAAAAATCATTAAAAAAAAATAGGAGTTCAGAAACAAGACTAAAGCAAAGGTAAAATAGCGGCCCAACTCAACAAACTAAATTTTAATGATCAAGTTTAACATATTATAAAATTTTGGAGACTAGTCCTATCTTTTACTTGACAGTGTCTTCATCGAGGCATGAAAACTTCAAATAAATTGAATAGTTGCTAAACTAACACATGCGTTACCTACGGATGAGCTAGCAGAATATGGACAAGTTCGTACTATCGAGATGAAAAGTAACTTGTCAATGAGATGAAGATCGGTGCTACAAGTGATGAATCTATAAAAGGAGATACACCAAGACAATTTTCCTAATTTAAAACAATAGTCATCACCAGAAATTAGTAGGAAATGGTAATCTAAAAAAGATAAGCACACAACACTCAATAAATATTTTGGTAGCATTTATGAACCAAAATATTTTGATAAGAACATAGCTCTCTAGTATCGGTACTAGTTTTGATTTTAAGGAACTTGTCTCAATAGTAAACAATTCTCTTTAATAGACATGCCTCACTATATTTAGGAAGATCCACAAGTCCAATGTCTGCTAACAATGTCCCATATCAAAAAGCATGTCCCTCGAGGGAAAAAATATATAGCAGATTAAATGGTTTGTAATTGATAAAAAGTTAATATGAAAATTTTAGTTACACTTACATCTACATTTTATGGTAAATTCAAACAAATTTCTAAAATTAATGTTTGCACATTCTAAGATAAAGTAACACATGATCTTAAGCACACATAAAAATATATCAAATGATGAAACTGCATCCAAGACAAAAAGGAAGCTTGTTATGACCTCTTTCAAGAAGCGGAGGAGGCGGCGGCACTCGGGAGGCGAGGGCGGAGGAGGCGGCGGCACTCGGGAGACGGGCGGAGGAGGCGGCGGCACTGGGAGACGGGCGGAGGAGGAGGCGGCGGTCACACCACCGGCAAGGAGGAGGCGGCGACGGGCGGAGGAGGAGGCGGCAGCGGCGGATGCGCACGGAGGATATTGAAACGCCGAGCAAAATCGATCAATCGAATGGGGATCGAGTTCCGCGGGCGAGGTAAATGCCATTTAGGGTCGACAGCCAGATAAGTCGTCCACCCTAATATGGTCGACAGCCACGTGTGCAACTGTCGACCAAACGTTATGGTCGACAGCCAGGTAAGCCGTCCACCCTAATTCAGTTAAGGTCGACGGCCACGTGGGTAGCTGTCGACCATAAGTTACGTTTGCCTGCCGCCAATTTGGCCCGTGTGTCAATTAGGGTCGATGGCCTGATTTTTCGGTCGACCCTAAACTATGGTGGACGGCTTAAATACATGATGTCGACCCTAATTTCCAAAAATTCCCCCATTCCAAGCGGGATAGATGGCGCACTTTTTTTGCACGTCTAGGGTAGACGGCTGTTCTGTCGGCCGTCAACCTTAATGTGGTTTTGGTCGACGGGGTATTTTGGCCGTCTACCATATTTGTGGCCGTGGAGAATAAATAATTTTCCTGTAATGAATATGACTTATATAATAGTTTGTCCGTTAAGTTTTTCTCTATGAAATCCACGATCTTTTAATTATGACATAAAAAAAGATTTGTTATAGACAATAGTTTATATAATGATTTTTTTTGCTATCTATATGCTCTAAATTTATATTCTTGCATCGTCTCTTCGTAAAGAGCCAGCTACACTCTCTCATTCCTTCTTCTCCAATATGTCAACAAAAATCCTAGTGGCAAATCTTATAAACGTTAACATCACACTATTTTACGTAATGTAATATTGAAACTTATCACGTTGGTGTCAACTATTTCTACCTGTTTTGTCTTCTCATTTTCTTATATCTTGTTTGCTAGGCAACAATCTCAATCTATTTATGTTCATAGGTCGGAAGTTTAGTTCAAATTTCTGACACAGTGAAGTTCCGGCCGAAAACGGCGTCCCGAAACAAGACCGAAGGAAAAAACAAAAAGAAAAAAAAGAAGACTACGACAAATACAGGTGTTCGATCGCCAAGCGTGACCGTTGAAAGCTGAAAGTTATTTTTCCACCGAATTTGTCCGCGCGACGCGCAAGTACGTGCATGCATGCAATGCACAAAACGTCATTCAATCCGCACTTATTGAAAGTTGAGTAGTTTGTCCTTCTCTCCGTCAAACTCCTTTAATCTTGGCTTTAAGGTAAACGTTTCTACTCCATCCCTGATAATATACTAGAAATGTTTTACGTCGCGTACGTTATTTTTTTCACAGAAATAATTCTATTTTTTTTATCGGTGTTTTTTTTTAAACCGTTGAGAAAACGCGTGAAATGGTTAAAAGGATACAAACACAATCACGCTCTTTTTTTTACATTTATCTGGGATCTTCTGACGAAGGATCCGTGATTGCGCTAAACAGAAAGGTCGTTTTCATGAAAAATAGCTGGAATGATTCAAATGTAATTGCGCTCGTTTTTGGTATTTATTTAGGGTCCTTTCACGAAAAATTCACGATTTTTTTGAACCAAAAGATCATTTTTGTAAAGAACTGTGGGAAGGACCTATACGTAATTACGTATTTTTTTAGGAACCTACACGTGAAAAAAACGAGCCGAGCCGGCCGGCCGAGCGTGAGGGGATCCGGCGCGACGTGACCGGGCTCCCTAACGGTGAAGTCTGCGATCTTTAGTATATGTATTATGTGTCTTGGCCTTCAAGTTAATAGTTGACTTGCCAGGTAATTTGCCTTAGATCGGGTAGCAAATCTACGGCAGTACAATGGTACAATATATATGTTTTGCCACACAAGATTTTTACTGATACAGAGAAGAGAGAAGAAGGAGAGAGAGCATAATTATCTTTTCGTAAAGAGACGACTATATAGATATTATAAAATACTATTATACACTACTACTGAACTGGCCTTAAGTACCGGTTAAAAACGGTCTTTAGTACCGATTTTGAACCGGTACAGACCATCCGAGACTGATGCTCAAGGGCATCAGTCCCAGTTCCCTCACCCGGTACTGATGAGTTATAAGCCATATATATATATATGTGTGTGTGTGTGTACATACATTCATTAACAACTTTAATTACAACTAATGTATTACAACATGTACACATATTAGTTCTTCTGTTCATCGGATATTTTTAATGTCACACAAGGACTTGTATTACAACATGTACACATATTAGTTCTTCTGTTCATCGGACATTTTTAATGTCACATAAGGACTTCATTTTCCAGGAGGTCACCCATTCTATTACTACTCTCCTTCAAGCACGCTTAACTTCAGAGCTCTTATAAGATCCAGTACTTTAGTGGTGGTACGATAACATCTGATATATAATGCGTCCCTCCTCCCTTAACTCCGTGAAGTACCCGAACACTGATTTTCAATTATTTTAAATTAGCAAACTATAGAGGTAATTAGCAAAATTTAAAACTTTCAAATTTATTTTCCATACATTTGACTATTAATTATGCTTGCAATATATGTGCCATTACTATTAACAAAACTTATAAAAACACCATAACTTTTGATTCGTACCTTCGATTTTAGTGTTCTTGTGCTTTCCGGAATCATCACACGATAAGCTCTTCGATTATATTCTTTTGGGCACAAATTCTACTCTGCAAATATGAAATCCGAGCACCTTTGTTTAAATGGCCATAATTTTTGACTCGTAACTCCGATTAGGGCGTCCTTTGGCTCATTTGAAAGATAACGAAAAGTAGCACCCAAATTTCATAAGTGTGCGAAAATCAGATGGTCAGATCCTGATGGTTTTTGTGAGTGCGTGCATAGCAACGAAATTCCAAATAAAGATCATTTAGGACCTCAAAACAGCCTCCGAAGTTTTGAATCCGTTTTGGCCATTCTTTCAATTATTGTAAATGGAATATTAGTTCCAATTATTTCAAATGTAATATTATTTAATTTCAATTCTTTCAAATTAGAAGGCAGGAGAGGTAATTAGCAATATTTAAAATTTTCTATTTTTATTATTTATGGCGGTTTCAAATTGGGAGGAAGGAAAAAGTTTAAATTGGGAATTAGTACCGGTTGGAGGCACCAACCGGTTCTAATGCTCTAACATCAGAACCGGTTGGTGCCTCCAACCGGTACTAATAAGACCCCATGCCGGTGGCTGCCGCCGCTCTTTAGTACCGGTTCATTACACGAACCGGTATTGATGTAACATCATCAGTACCGGTTGGTACTTTTACTGGTACTAAAGAGCCCCCGCAGCCAATAGCCATTGAACCGGAACTGTTGTAACTGTTAGTCCCGGTTCGAGCCTAACCAGTACTGATGGGCCGGTATCAAAGGCCAATTTTGTAGTAGTGATATAAGTTATTGTCTACAATAATACCTTTTCATAGCATAATTAAAAATTGTAGGATTTTATAAAGGCAACCTTAAGATATCATCTATTATAGAAATTGTCTTTAATTTTGTCTTTAGATGATATGTAAGAGTATATAAATAACAATTGTCGGCGTATTCCACTGGACAGAACTCCGTCAACGAACAAGATTGATTACTCCCAGGATGGAAGGTATGGTTCGGTAGAGGGCGTCTTCGTGGCCGGAAACCTTAACGACTCTCTCACGATGAACCCTGGGGATCAACAGATCGGTGGACACGATGATGTACCTAGGTCCAGGCCCCCATCATGGGTAATAGCCCTACGTCCAGCTAGACCTTTATTGAAGAAATATGGAGGCGATTACAATAGTTCTTCTAGTCTTTTTCTTCTTTCTCAACCTTTGACCTATTGACCGACCTCCTTCCTTCATGCACCGGGGCGCCCTTATATAGACGGGTTGGCTCGGGTAGATGAGAAGGTGACGCTATACTGATCTACGACTCATTAATTACACCCATCATTCAAGCCTTATCTCACTGACCCATGACTCATTTATTACGCCCGTCGCTGTAGCCTTGTCCTTCAAGCCCCATTTAATGCCGTCGTGAGGCTTCGCCCGATCCGCCCGGGATATGACACTCCTGCGACGGGTTTGGTGAGAGGCGTCAGAGGGATGGACCATCGTCGTGTCGATAGCGGCATTCTTTGCAATTAATGGCCCTGACGCAGCATGTCAGGGGAACGAGACTTCGAGGTGAAGCCTTATCCTTATTCCTTTGGTTGCCTTCGTGGCCTGACGAGCGGGGCCCGATCACCCGCCCACTCGCCAGGCCGCCACGTGGGCTTCCGTCCGTGGCGCAGGCATGATCGCCCACCGCCGCCAGCCGCCACGAGGCTTACCGCCCGTGGCGAAAGGCATGATCGCCCACCGCCGCCAGCCACCATGCGGGCTTCTCGCCCGGCAGGCATGATCGCCCACCGCCGCCAGACCGCCACGTGGGCTTACCGCCGGCGGCGGTATGATCGCCCACTGCCGCCAGCCGCCACGCTGCTTCGCCCGGCAGGCAGGCATGATCGCCCACCGCCAAAGCCGCCACATGGGCTTCTCGCCGCGGCAGCAGCATGATCGCCACCTTTCGCCAAGCCGCCACGTGGCTTCGCGCCGTGGCATGATCGCCCACCAAGCATGCCGAGCCGCCACGCCGGGCAGCCGCTTCTTGGGCCCACTATTCTCGGCGGAGAGGGTACCCCGGTGCAAAGTACACCGACAACAATCGTCTCTATTGTTGTACATGTTAGTAGCAGCTTAACCATGAAATTAATGGTCTGTTGCTATCATTGATGACTGCATGTAGGAATAGCGAAATCACGGGGTTAACACAAAGCACACTACTACAGAGAATGCTATTACATATGGTTCGAAAACGTCATCACAGATGGTTTTCTGAACCATCTATAAGTATATATTAGTGATAATATGATACATATCACAGACGGTTTCTGAACTGTCTGTGATATGTATTTACACAGAGAGTTTTTAAATAGAACCGTCTGTGATATGTTTTTCCCCATAACTCTCTTGGCAGAACTTTCATGATTAGTATCTATTGTTTGAAAATTTATTCTCCATAGATATTTCTATAATGACATTTACAAGGTACAATCAGTTATAAATTTTGCAATTGAATATCAAAACATTCTAGATCTATGGAGGCAATAGCTTGTCAGATGAGAATGGTCTTAAAATATGAACATTTATAGCACTTTTATCCCCTTTCTTATTATAATGTTAATGGATTCGAGGCAAAATCTAATTTCATTCACAATTCGTCCTAAAAGTTGTTATGCTCTGATTTATCTTCCACGTCATCATTATCCACAAATGAGAATACCATAGACAACCTATTTTCACTCTAGTTTGTGTAGTAATGGGACCAAAGTAATCCTGTTCCTATATAAGACCAGAGTGAAAATAGATTGCATATAGTATTCTCATTTGGGGATGTGGATGAAGTAGAAGATATAAATCAGAGCATGACAACTTTCAGGATGAACTGTGGATGCAATTGGATTTTGCTTTGACATCCATCAATATTAGAATAAAAAAGGTGATGAAAGTGCTACGAATGTTCATATTTTAAGACCATCCTCATCAAACAAGCTGTTGCCTCAATGCATCTAGGATATTTTGATATTGAATTGTAAAATCTATAACTAATTATGTCTTGTAAATGTTGTTGCATAAATATCTAAAGAGAAGAAAATTTTGAAATAGGGAAAAAATATTATTTAATAGTTCAAGACAAGAAGACTTTACCATAAATATAATACCACAAATATGATAATAAAATATTTCATAGTTCAGGTGACAATACATTAATAAAATATGACACCACAAATATCAACAAACATACATTGAGAAACCATATTATTTCATAGTTTAAGATAAAAAAAAACCCTTAGGGTTTTTCACGTCTGTCATCATATGTGCGATAGCTTCCACAACATATGCTTTTCGGTTCTCTTTGAAGTTTTACAATTCCAGTATAATACCGACTTGTTTGACATCAATAATCAATTGATCTCCAGTCATATCGCTTAATCCCTACAAAAGCGATCATGTTGTTCTGAAAAGGGTATCTTGGTATATTATTAGTAACAACGTCGAATTAAATACTAAAATTTTTTATATTATCTCTATAAACTCAGCTTTGACTTCTTCCAGCTCTGCATTAGCCCTGCGGTTCTTAATGATGAATGTCGTGTTAAGGGATTTAATATCTTACAATTTGTCATCTATATCTTTTAATTCTTGTTTCATCTTATAAATCTTTGCAGTTAACTCAGACATGCCCTTCAGTTGTTTGATCTCCACCTCAAGTTTTTGTTTAGCTTCTAACAGCTTTTTCATGTCGTTTATTTTACCAAAATTAGATTTTAATCTTATCAATTAATTTAGATAAAAAAATGATGTTCTCACTATCAAAATAATGGACTGATCACCAAATAACTTTTAGGAGTAAGCTATACAAACAAGGAAAAGATAAAGGCAACGTATCCTGTGCACACAGGCCTTCCCGTGTACACACCGTGCACACCAACTAAAAAAAGTCGTGAAAAATTCTGAAAAAAATTGTAGATGTACTTCATAGATTACTCAACCTATGTATGAAGTTTCGAGATCAAATTCATTATATATCGAGAGTTACAAAAAAAAAGAAAATTTTGACAAGTTTAAAGAGCAGGATACGTTGCCAAAGATAAAAGTGCAAATCATGAGCCATCCTAAACTTACTTACAAGATGTACACATAATTTTACAATGAGCCCCACATACTATAGTTCACCATAGCTAAACTGAACAACAATGAGCCCCACATAATTTTACACACTGACATCTGCATACTCCAATTTCTATATAATTAGAGATCAACGAAGATTCCACATGGTTAATTTCTCATCGGAGGAAAATACAATGAGTTCATTCAAAAATTACATCATGGTGTTGTTTCAGGGACAACCAAGACAGTTGATATAATTAGCAAATCAAGATAACAAAGTTGGATTTAACTACTAAAATTAGCAAATGTGAATCAAACTTTGTCGAGCCTTCTGGCCAAAGCGAGCAGCAAGGTGGTCTTGCCAGAACCGGGTGGGCCTAACAGCAGAGTCATCCTGCACACACGAAAGAACGTGAGGTGGAATGGAAGAAGCGAAGAAACCGAGTCCCCGAAGGCCAAAGACTAAAGGTGACACATACTCCACAGGCAGGAGCATCGCAATTTGTCTGTAAACAAAAGGTGAGAGATATTGTCACCTGCGGGGCTTGATGCCGCTGAGTCGCTGACGTCGTGGAGGATGGGCATGCTCCGCTTCCGGCTCGGTGGTAAGTGCAGCGCGTTGGCCACTTCCTGCACCCAACAAGTTCGAAGAACTATCAATCATCTTTATCTATAACACACAAACAGAATTCAGAAGGGACGAACGCAATGGCGCGCACCTCGAGTGTGTTGGTGATGGAGTTGAGGACGACGGTGGGAAGGCCGCTACTGCCGACGCGGACTTCCGCCTCCGCCAGCAGGTGCTCGAACCGCACCTCGATCGTCGGCATGTCGATTCCAACGCTGCACAACCAAGCATGCGCAAATCACCAAACACCCGGCAGGCAAAGGGTACCAACCAGTCGCAGTAGACTAGCCAACTAAACTACTACAGTTGCACGCACCGCTCGAGTCGGTCCTTGAGCTTGAGCAGGAACCGCTCGTTGTCCTCTTCGGCGACGCGCACGAGCCGCTCGATGAGCGCCCACGACCCCCTTCCCCGCCGCCGCGGCTCCTCCCTCGCCGTCGTCGCCGTCGAGCGGGAGGATGGCGCGGCGGACGCGGTCGTAGGTGGGCAGCTTCTCCAGGGCGGTCCAGCGCAGCGCCTCCTCGTCGTCCTCCTCCCTCGACGAGCGCGAGAACACGTCAGCCCCGCGCCACCACATGGACCGGCTGTCCCGCCGCATGCTCGCCACCTTCTGGATATCCCCCGCCGCGTCCATCGCTTCCCTCCTTCCTAGCCAGTCCCTACAGCCTACTCTCCCCCACCCCCGCGCGCCCTGCTAGCTAGCGCCAATGCCGGGCAGAGCGGGCGGCAGAACCCCCAATCTCCGCGTGATTTCGGGGGATTTCTGCGGCGTTTGGATGTGCGTTTGCACGCACCGGTTTCGGCTACTGCGGTGCCTGGGAGGACTGAGAGAACTGGGGGTTTTTTTGTAGGGTGGGATTCCGTTGGATCACTCTCGACACGCAACCAAACACATATCGCAGTGTAGTATTAGCACAGTATATCACTGCAATAGTAGATTCATCTGAGTTGCCGCGTTGCTGCGAATCTTCCACGATCCCTGTCATTTACCGCTGCAACCACATATCACTAATCAATAACACTCTACCATAACAGAACATCTTATTACTCTACCATGCTATCCTTCTGCACTCCTACCTGTATCCTTTTACACTCCTATCTATTACCGTGGTGTGTCGATCTACTACATATCATACATCCGTAGAGGACGATTTTGGAAATCACTTATTTTCTAGCCCCATCATCTCGGTTTTTACAAATCTAGCATCTTCATAAATACATTTGCATATTTGATCCTCTTCTCATCGTAGAAGATGCTCTTGCGCCCGAGAGAGCAGCAGCCGGCGAGCCACATCAACTAGTGGGCTAGCGCAAAGCAGCAACTTTTGTGTCTAGACAACGCGACAGCTAGGCTGGTACCGAGGCCGAGGAGCATGGAAGGTGGGCTATCGCGGATGGAGAGCGTAGGAGGCACCTTCTGTGGTATGGGAGCGTGGAAAGTGACACATGTCATTTTTTGGTGCTTTCATGATCAAGAATAAGACTAATTCTGTAAATACTTTTACGAGAAGGCTAAATTTATAAAAAGAATAAAAAAGAAGAGAACATTAGAAAAGTGACGACTTAATGGTGACAAGGCTTGGATGGTCAGAGTTGTGGCCAGGATACGTGGATTGGAGACCGGTAGGGATGAAAATGGGTCAGATACAAGTTGGTATTATTCTTTTCATATCTTAATCGATTTGTTTTTAGATTCAGAACAAGGTATAGATACGAATCTGAATTATTCGAGATACGGATATGTGACGAATTTAGGTCAAAATGGATAAAGATATACAGATAATGCACGTATATATAGAGTAATATATGTTGAATTAAACTATACGAGTATATGACTATAGTAACAAGTTATATATCAGTCAAACCCAATAGACGTTATATAAAGAATATGCTACTTTAGGATCAGAAGAACTAACAAATTGTCAATATAAATAGGTTGTCATGAAATTTTTTTTAATGAAATAGGCTGAGCCTTGTTGACATCTGAATAGGAAAAATCCAAATATCTGATCCGGATATCCGAATAGGAAAAATTCGGATATACGGATGCTATCTTGCATTTACCGGATATTGGCTGCTCTGTATCTAATCCGGATCCGAATTCAAGTATCCAGGTCCCATTCCAATTCCAGCTGGATAATCAAATCTAATCTCGAATCTAGGGCCTGTTTGGCAAAGCTCCAGATTCTGATTCTCCAGCTCCAGCTCTTGATTCTCTATGGAATCGATTCTCTGATGAAAGTGATTCCTGTCTAAAAAATAGTTACGAACTTGGTGGGGAGGTTCATAACTGGGAGGTTGTGAATCAGGTGGAGAACATGTTTTTTTAGCTCCTAGGCTGCAAGTTAAAAAAATGAATCACTTTCTCGGATTTCTATGTGAAGCTGGTTGAATTTTTCTTGTTTGATAAAGCTCCTCAGTTTCTTATAAAGAAGTTAAAGTTGGGAGCTCTGCCAAATACACTCTAATCCCGATTAGATTCAATTCTGATTAGGTGGAAAATACATGACCCGTTTTCACCACAGAGACCGGAGACTCTTGGTCATCGAGGATCGCTAAATCCCCCGCATGCCTGCCGTGCCGCTTATTGCTTCTAGAAGGCTAGGTTAATCGGAAATTTATCAAGGGATTAGAGGCTAGATGGCGGCCGGTTGCCTTCTAGAACGGCTTGTCCTAGGCCTGCGCGGAAGCTGTGCATGCAGCAATTATTTTGCTAGCTTTAACTGCCGGCATCCGGAGGCCTGACAGGTAGTCCTCCTTCCTCTCCTCGACGTCTAAAACTTTGGAGTGAAAATACTGCTAAAATATACCCTTTCGGTCACAAATAATAATTATTTTGAATATTGACATAGTTTCTAAAATACATATTTATCAATAAATTTTATTATAATATATTTATAAAAACTAATAAAATTATAATATTATGAAAGTACTTTTCAAGACATAGTTATAATACTTGTAATTACGGTGAGTCCCTAGGGTGCAATTTGCTGTCGTGAAAATATAGTACTGACTTATGCACGAAATTATGTGCATTTCTTGAACGGTTATAATATAATTGAAAAGAATAGTGTTGTTCACTGTGCAGCTATAGTAAAGCAAATGCAAGGAGTGAACGTAGTAGTTCCTGGTAATGTCACCTTAATTAATCATAATTTGACCGGACATGTAAATTCACGTAAAGAAGCTTTTCAACACGAATCAACCTAAACATGAAGCGGTCAACACATTATTTCCCTTTCTTGTTCCAATCTCCCTACCCAAATTTGAACCAAGAGAATTACAAAAAGGAAATAATTTTTTGTGCTTAATTCATGGGATGAATTATTAATTAACCGGCAGCCACACCCCTTTTTGTCACATCAGTCCGTTACACGCAAGAAACTTCTCGTCTTGCTCGTTCGACCTATCTACGTATTTGGGAGAAACAGAGGACCTGATGCGTAGCAACGAATCGAGAGTCAAGCCGCCTGCCTGGCCTTCTAGATGGTCGGTTGACAGCCCAATTTGGTCCAAATTAAATCACACCACGCATGGCAGCGTGGCCTAGTCCTCTGCTGCCTTTATATTCAGACTTGCTTCACTCGTTCTAAATGCATAGCATAACAGAAATACCAGGGAACGGTATTATTACCGTTACCTAGCTCTCCAATGGTATAGCGCTCTCCTCCCCTCCCGCTCGTCTCACCTCCTCGTTCGTTCGGCCACCTTGTTCCAACGGCATTAGAACCTGCCTTAAACCCGTCGCCGACCACCTACCTCGTTCGGGCTCGGGAATCGGGATAACCGCCTCCGCCTCGTGCTCCCGCTGGCACTCGTCGCGGGCCATTTCTCTTGGTGGTTGACTGCTACGCTTTCACAGTTTCACCCCCTCCCTTGCTCCATTCGTGCTCCACGGCAAACCGTGAGATCTGATAGGTATTCTCCCCTATGTAGCAGTTTCTGCGGCTGAGCGGCTGT
The DNA here is from genome assembly GCA_036346375.1 of Guadua angustifolia. Lineage (NCBI taxonomy): Eukaryota > Viridiplantae > Streptophyta > Magnoliopsida > Poales > Poaceae > Guadua > Guadua angustifolia. Next base: position 38,583,887 of record CM070500.1, read on the forward strand.
TCCTATGAATTTATTGATGGGGGTTAGTGGTATGGTTCCACCATTTATCGACATATTTGCCAAATTACGTGCCTTGCGTTCTTTATAATGGATTGTTCCTAAATTACATCTTTTTGTTAAATCAATTTAGCGATAAAAATTGTAACATTCCATTTTTTAGCCCTTTTTAAAATTTTGGTGAATTTAAAATTTTTTTAGTGCAAGCAAATCGTTTGAATAAAAAATATAAGTTTAAATGAGTTCAAAATAATTTATTTGGGTCCCAAATGATTATAAGTATTTTTGATAATTTTCTACTGCTTTTTCTAATTTATTTGCTATTTATTTTTACCTTTTGTATTTTCTGGAATTTCTTAAAAAAAACTTTTTATTTCCCATCTCTCTATGCGGCCGTTTCTTTCGCTCTGCCCGGTCCGGCCCACCTTCCCAGCCTACTCCTATTCCTTTCGGCCTGATTTGCCCCGCCTTCCACGCCGCCCGGTCCGCTTGTGCCCACTAATGGGCGGGGCCCACCCATCATCCTTTGCAGTCGTTATCCCCGAGCCATCTCTTGCATGGACTCTGTCGCGCCACCGAATCCCGCTCCGGAGACCTCGGTGTCCGCAACTATAAGGCCCGCCGCCCTCCCCTCTTTTGTTTTCTCCGAGTTTCGCCGCCTATGTGCCGCCAAAATCTAAACCCTAGTCTCGGGTTTTTCACCGCCGTGGCCATGAGCTTCTCCACCGTTTTTCTTTCCCGTCGGTGAGCCTCCGCCGTTGAGTTTGGTCGCATCAGGTTTGTCGCGAAGCCCTCTTCATTTTCCCCAAACCTGGTCCCGATCCATCGTGTTTTGCCTCACGGTCGAGTCTTCTTCTTCGGCTCTGGCATGCCCGCGTAGCCACCGAGCCGCTCTGCTTCGTGCCGGTCACCGCCAACGCACCGTTGCGTCAGCACCATGCGTCGCCTCGCCTTTTGCCACGTCAACGCTGCGTTGCTTCACCTCCCGCGCCGTGTGGCAACTGTGTCGGTTGCCACGTCCGCCCTAGCCCGCTGCGTGGCGTCCACATTAGCGTGGCCCGTCATGTCAGCCTAGCCCCTCTCGGTGCTCGCGGTCTACTATGGATCGAGCCACTGACACGTGGGCCCCACAAGTCAGCAGAATTTCTGTTTCTTTTTCCTATTTTCAAGAAAAAATAAAAATTCCAGCCAATCAAATCATGCCATGTGTCAACCTTTTTTCATTTCCTCTGATTTTCTGATCCGAGAAACTTCCAAGAGTCCGTTCTCCTTTTTCGAGTTTCGATTCGAGTGATTCAAATTTCTAAATTTAAGATCTACTTTCTAGTACCATTTTTAAAATTTTGTTAGAATTGATTTATTTATTTGTTCTCGTTTGTGTGTAGACAACGTAGTCGAAACTCAGTCGAATCAATTGTCGGAGGTAGAACCAACAGGAGGCAACGAAGGCAATCTCATTGTCACTTTGTAGCATTGATCCCAAATATTAAAACGTTTCCTTCCCGAGCACTAATTTTTTGTCCAAACTAACATTTCAACTATTTGCCATATCATCGCTGAAAACACACCCCATATACTTAGTTTTAGTCATACTAAGTCTAAATCTCTTCTATTCAAAAGTCTTCCTCCACAGCTCTTGTTTCCTATCAACACTTACCATACTCTCGTCAATTAGCACCATATCATCAAGAAAAGCACATACTAAGGAGTCTCTTCTTGTATGTCCTATACGACTTTGTCCATCACTAGGGAAAAATGTAGGAGCTCAATGCTGACTTTAATCATATCTTAATAGGAAAGTCACTTATATAATTATCACATGCTTTGACTTTAGTCATAATATTGTCTCACAAATTCTTGATTAGGGTAATATACTTTGTTTGGACTTTCTTTAAGCACCCCACCACATGACATTTTTTGGCACACTGCCATGAGCTTTCTCCATATCGATAAACACCATGTATAGGTTTTTTCCTTCCTATACATCTTCATCGGCTGTCGTGTTAAGAAGAACGCCTCCATGGTCGACCCTCGGATATAAAACCAAATTGTTTTTTCATTACGCTAGCCATTTTTCTTAAATGATTCTTCAATCACTCACTCCCAAAGCTTCATTAAGTGGCTCATGAGCTTAATTTCTCTGTAATTAGTATAACTTTGAATGTTTCCTTTGTTCTTGAAAATTGGAATTAATGTGCTTCTCTGCCACTCGTTTGTCCTTTTGTTCTATTAAACAATTTAGTTAACCAAACAATCGCTACATCACTGAGACATTTCCACACTATGATAGGAATAGTCTTCCCTCTTGGCAATCCTTTCTTTTAATGAATTGGCAATCCAAATTATGATTCTAAGTTAAGTTAATCAATAGTAAAGCTCCTCCGAAACCGGACTGGAGTGTCGTAGTATAACTAAAGACTAGCAGCCAAACCTAGCAAGGATGAGATGTACCATACTGCAACACTCAAATCACCTTCCTACAATTTGTATAGTTGTGGTACCGTATTTTACGCAACTAAAACCTATTGTTACTAATTACACGTACGTTAGATGAATACTACCGTATATAAGGCTGCGAGTTTTCGGGCGCTCGCGTGGCCGCGTCATTTTGGGCGCGATGTGGATGCATGGCGCTTCGCCGCGTCGTCGCGATCGAGCCTCGCGACCTTGCCGTTCGTATGGCGCGTCACGCGTTGAACCATGTCGCCCAAGCTATTAAGCCGCTTATCTGGTTTAAATATTTTGTCTACACTTGTTAGCACGAATAAACGTGTGGCGCGTTGGTAAACCTCTTTGCTGCCGAGCTAACGACACGGGTTTGATCCTCCCCGCGCGCGTGCGCTCCGTCGCCGCCCCGCTTTTTTCCCGCGTGACATGTGGAGCAGCGCAGCGTGAAGCTGTTTTCCTTGAGAAGGCCCCTAAGATGCTTGTGAATTACATCGAAGCCCCTCATTTTTATGAGGGGGCCCTTTGTAGGGTCGAGGATGCGCCTAGAGGGGGGGTGAATAGGCGATTTACAAAATTCGATCTCTTGCTAAACAATTCGCTCTAATACACCCCTAAGTCAAAACCTACTCAAATATAAATGCGGAAGCGATAATCTAGGTTTTGACAATTAAAACCTAAATCAACTAGGCTCACTAGTGCACTAACTAATTTATGTCTCTATGTATGAATTGCTAAATTGATCTAACAAATAATACTAAGCAATTCTAAGTCAAGCAATCATGAATATACAATAAATGTAATTACTTGAAAGTAAAGGAGACAAGAGACAAACGACGTTTTTCCGTGGTGTTCGGAGACTTGCGGTCTCCCTAGTCCACGTTGAGGCAAGCCCGACGACTCGGACCGGCTCCCGCCGAGCACCGCCTCTTTCCACTAGTCGTGGTTTTTCACGCCGCGTAGGCTCAACCCGAACCTTCACAAACTTGCCGGGCTTTCACACCTTGAGAGCTCCCACAAGACGACGCCCACGCCTGCCTAGGAGTCGGCAACCTCCAAGAGAATAGGCCGCTCCTCCGCTTGACCTTCACCGAGCACAACACATGCGCTCGGCGATCACCAAGTGCAACACATGCACAAGGATCTCACTCAAGTGCAACACATGCACTAGAGCTCACTAAACCACTTCTAATTGCAACACATGCAATTAGTTCACTTTAGCTCAAGAACCAAAGAGAGGAGAGCAACACATGCACACACACCTCCCACACAAGATCAACACGCCCCCAAGCCCCCAAGGAGGTATTTATAGCCTCCACCAAAGAAACTAGCCGCTTGGGGGCAAACAGGCGAATCAGCGATTTCGGTCCGACCGACCTCTCCCGGTCCGACCGACCCTCCTGAGGCAACGGTCGGAAAACGACCGTTCTTGCGGCGAATGCATCGCCGGTCCGACCGCCCTCCGGCCGGGTCACACACGCCTCGGTCCGACCGCCGACGATCGGTCCGACCGCCTAACAAAAACCAGCGCAAACCCAAAACGCACTCCTCTGGAAAAATCAAACCGAGCTCCATCCGGTCGCACCGCACACGCCCGGTCATACCGCCTGACCTCCGGTCCAACCGCCCGACAAAACCTAGCAAAACCCGGCTGGAAAACTCACATCGCACGGCGGTACCGGAGGCGAAGGTCGCGATCAAGACGGTGCCCGTCCGACCGACCAAATTCGTTGCACCGCCAAAGACACGCCACAAGACGGAGAAATTTCACGCCACGCCAATGGCCGTCGACCACACACACCGGTCACACCAAGAACCCGTCGGCGGTCGCACCGCCCGCATGCATGCCCGGTCCGACCAGCCCTCTGGCGGTCCAACCGCCCCCCACTGAGAAACCTCTGATTTTTGCGCAAACTCTTCTCCGAAAATCCGAACAACAATCTTTGAGCCATCAAATGATCAACACATGATCAATTACCCGTGCAAAACACATTTGCACCAATATAACTCATGCTCAAAGAATTTAACCCGAAATGCAACCGAATTGCGAAAACACATTTCGCAATCGACTTAAGAACTATTCGCAAATCGTATTAAGCGAATCAAACTCGAGTTTATGAGATTAATCCCCCTAGCCATGTGAAGGTCAACACAAGACCCGGTCAACTTGCCAACACCCGTTGCAAACCCCACTCACATGCTCTCGGATTCGGACTCATAAACCTCGGTTTATTCGACAACGACTCGCAAATAACACGATAAACATCATTTCATGCTTGAGCATTACTCTTTGCAACACATGCAAAAGTCTAGCTCCAAGCAACATAAAATCACGATGCATGAACTCTCTAATTGCAACACATGCAATTCTCTAGTTCCATGCAATCACCAAATCAAACTAACACCAAAACCAAATCACATGTATGAGCTCTCTACTTGCAACACATGCAAGCCTCTAGCCCCATACAACCACACAAACACAAATTCGTGCTTGAGCTCTCTCCTTTTGCAACACATGCAAAACTTATCTCCAAGCAACCACACGGTTTTAAGAAAGATAGTTTTGCGAACCAAAACGTGAAGCTTCAACTAATGCAACACATGCAAAAGTGAACTCCACGCCAAAGCCAACGCATTAGCTTATTCCATTTGCAACACATGCAAATCAAAGCATTATGCGAAAACCAAATGCAACCAAGCATAAGTTTAACCCATTCGCAACACATGCCAAGTGGTTAACCCTCATGCAAAAACCAAATCCAAATTGTTGAGCTTGAGTGAACGCGATTGAGATCACCAACACATGATGAGGCTCAAGCAAAGGAACGACCCTCTTAATAGTACGGCGATAAAACCTTAGACTCAAAGACTAGAAAGTCCTTAGCCTATCTAATTATACCTTCGCCGCCGCGCATAAGCAATCCCCTTTGGGGTCTTTATGATCTTTACTCGATACTCCCCTTCGGGATCCACTCTTGACGCCCATCAACTCATGATGCCGTCCTTGTCCCGTTTTCATTATCTCATTCATCTTTGGACCTAACTCAAACATGACTCATGAAACTCATTAGTCCAAGATGCATGGTTGTCTCAATTATCTCTTGCACTCCATTAACACATAACAGATGCCTTTAGATCAATTGAGCACAACCTAAATCAATTTGAATGATTTAAGTGTGTCTTAAGTACAATAATGCAACTCATACTTTATTATACTTAAGAACTATTCATTTGTCGTTACTTAATCCCAAAACACCATCAACACATGATGAAATGTTCTTTAACGATTAACAAGACAAATGAACTCAATTTAAATTATTCATTTAAATTGACTCTTCAAGTTAGAGTGTGAACTCCCCCTAAATATGTGCATCCATGTAATATATGGATTGGGAAACATGATGCACATTTCGTGGTTAAGTTAACGGGGATATCCATACTTTAACTTGACTCCAAAGTACGCAAATAATACTACGATGAATACGCATACATACCTTGGGTTTTCCATTTTTCAATGCGATGAGACTAATCAAAGATATTCTAAATAAACAAGTTAGTCTCGATATAAGATTTGTCATTAATAACAATATCGCATTAGGGGATAAACTTAATGTTAGATTTGTCATTAACACTAGATTAGATTTGTCATTAACACCAAAACCATAACTAATGAAGGTTGAACTTACAATCTCCCCCTTTTTGGTGATTAATGACAAATCCAAGCTTAATCGGCACATTTGGATTAAAACTAACATATCGAGAGAATTTAAGCCATTTGAAAACATATGCATATTGTAAACAATATAAGCATTGACAATTTAGAATGCATATGACAATTAATTCTCCCCCTTAATCATATTAAGCTCCCTTTTTAAGCCAAATGATATTAAGCTTCCTAATTCTCCCCCTTTTGGCATTAAGCACCAAAAATGGAAGAACCAAAAGACTTACTTGAAATACATTCTCCCCCCTTTTTTTTTGGCATTTAAACATTTAACTTAATCACTTTCCCTCTTTTGGCATACATTTTTCCTTTTAAGCTCCTAATTCTCCCCTTTGAAATTATTTCCTTTTAATGAAGGTTATACAAGAATTAGAATTAACACTTATGACCTAGGCAAGGAATTATATTTTAGATATCAATTGGAAAAGATAGGCAATGAAATCCCAAATGAAAAGGATATACAAGAAATAAAACAAGTTTTCATTTGAAATATGGCCTGATACCAAAAGAAGAAAGACTCGAAAAGAGACCATATTCGGGGTTTTGAATACCACTTTGAAGAAAGAATAAACACTTGCAAATATGGATACCACTTGTAAAGATAAGCACGAAAGACAACGAAGGGAGGGTATCACACGGGTTATTTGAAACACATTCAAATAACTCACTCCTCATTTTAGTAGGCTTTGCAAATTTTCAATGTGATTCTTTTGAAGAATCCAGTAATTTGCCTAATCGGATAAACGAGGAACTCAAAAGAAATGAGATACCACTTGAGAAGTTAGATACCACTTTAAATCTATCTCAAGGGTTTTGCAAGAAAATCCAAAGAAATGAGCATTTTCAAATTTTCATGAATAACAATGCTCAACAGTAGATTTTCCTCTTTTATGTATTTCAACACATAAAGGCTCTCACACGAGAAATCTTAAGCGGTTGAACTTACAATTTTAATTTGAGAGGAAACATCTTACTCAAGAATGTGGGTATCGGAGAAATACTACAGGAGGTAATGAAATACCACTTGTAGGAAATAATTAAATTCAATGATACCACTTAAAAAGGAAATCAAAATGATCAAGGATATCACTAGAAGAGATGAACAATAAAATCAATGATACCACTTGGAGAAAATAGGAACTCAAGGATACCACTTGTAAGCATATGGAATGAATAAATACTCAATTGATACCACTTAGGATCAACTCACAAAGAATTGATACCACCTGAAAGAATTATCGATAATACCGATGGGTATCAGAGCAATATAATCAAAGCAATATACTTACGGGTACAAAAGCTCAAGAAGAATCGATAAAATCCAAAAGATTTAGTATCAGAGCATAATAAAGACATGACTTCACTTGGAAGCAATTAAGTGCCCAAAACTTGCAATGAATAAACTCCCCAAGATATTCAATGAATGAATCATGGAGTTATTTGCATTTGAATTGCACAAGTTTTGTCTTTTCAAAAGATCAAGTGAAAATCACTCTTTAGTTCAATTAAAGTGCTCATAACTGATACTACTTGAAAACTTGATCAAACAAGTTTTAGAATTTTTCAAATTTTCCACAAATGAACTTTGGGATAGTAAGAAGCTATTGCAAAAAGAATTTTTGCAAAAGGAAGTACCAATGAAAAGATATCCCAAAGCGAAGTCGACAAAAATCTGAAATTTCAGAACAGATTGCGCCATGGCCGGTCTGACCGCCCCATGCCCGGTCCAACCGGCCCTAGGGCGGTGCAACCGCAGGGGGGTGGTTGGACCGGCCCTGACAGGCTGAGACATTTCAAATTTTTGCAAATTTTGTCAAAAATGATTCAAATGAAGTCCAATTGATTTGAAATTTTGCATGGATGAACTTTGGACTAATTAGAAGGTAGTGCAAAAAGAATTTTCTCAAAATCAATTTTATTTTAAAAGATATGGCAATTTGCGCTTTAAGGCATAAAAGAAAATCGATTTTCACAAATAGCCTCAAAATGCACTTCGGTTTGGATTTCATGCAATTTCCTTTTCCATGGCTTAGATAGATGTATCAAGAATGTGTATAGTCAAGATTTATGGTGAAATCCAACTCGAATGCCAACATTTGAGCTATATGCTTAAATAAGCCTTTTTGGATCAAATCAAATCGTTTTTGAGCCAAATTCGATTTTTAACATAATATTTTCATTTTGAAAGCTTGTAAAACATTTGGAATACTTGATAGAATACTTTTTCAAAGCTTTTCACAATTTGGGTCCTTTTAAATTCAATTTTTGACTTTTGACCTAATAGTCCAAATTGAAGAAGCAAAAGTCAAATCCAATTTGCATAAGAATTCAAATGAAAGCAAGGGTAAGATATAGATTTGAATTTTGTGTATGAGTCTTAGAATATTATTTTGAATCAACTCATGTGTAGAATTTTGATTCAAATGATAAAACTCACTAAGTGCAATAGTATGACCATTTCGGGTCTAGTATAGTTTTTCGGCGAGTTTCAAAATCAAATAACTTTTGCTAGATTGGTCTTTTGAAAAACTTTTGAACACGAAAATTGTTAAGAATGACCAACACTAGGATTTTCATTTTGGAATTACTTTCAAAATCTTTTTACATTTATTTCTATGAAAATTATAAGTTTAAATCAAAATCGAGATACTAGTAACTAGTTTTTGGAGTTAAAACTCATTTTCCTTTTAAAATAGATTTTGTGAAGCCAAAACCTTTGAGAAACATTTCAAAAGCATTTGTATACATTTTAAACTAGTTTTTCGCAAGATTAGTAATAGAGTATACAAATTTTGAGTTTTGGCTAAATGGCTTGATTTTGAAAATATATATGCACTTATATTAATATGGGCACATGTAGGGATGTGATACACATGAATATGAATTAACACTCCCCTAAATGTGCCACTTCTACACTTGCTCAAGATTGTCAATTAAGAGAATAGATAAGAGGCAAGAGCAAGTGGCCATAACAAGTAATCTAAATTGATTTTAACATGAATATTACAATATAACCTACACAAGGCTATAAGACATAATAGTAATCAATTTAAATACTTGTTACCGAGATGGCATTGGCTTATGATGGACATGATTATCTTCATGCTTGACACCACTTGTAGATCAATATAATCCTTCTCCTCCATGAGTGTGCAAGCGTCCAATCCATCTCTTATCACCTAAAAGTCTTTTAGGCGATCTTTGGTACCCAATCCTTGTTGGGTCCGACAATGTTAGTCACAATGGATTTAGGAACCCAAATGGTCCTAATTTTAGCATTTTTGAATTGACTAACATGACTAGAAATAGAATTGCAATAATTATTCCTCCTAGGCAAATGATTTGCATTTTTATGAAATGGCTTAGGAGGGCAATGATACTTTGCAAAATTATTTCTAGTTTGATCTCTTCTAAGCATATGATAATCATTATAGTAAGAACGCTTAGAGGATCTAGCATTTCTAGCAAATGTTTTGCTATAATTATTTTCCTAAGCATATGATTATCATGAATTTTCTTATTCTTAGGAAATCTATTATTTTGAGCAATTACATTTCTAGAAATACTCTTCCTATGCAAATGAATATCATTTTTAGCGGGCATAGGGGACTTGACAAGTTTGGCGAACATATTGCCATTCTTGTCCTTCCTAAGCAAATAATTATCATTTATGAGAATGGGCTTAGGGGTAGTACCTTTGGGACAATCCTTACCGAAATGTCCCTTTTCCCGGCAATTGAAGCACGTTACTCCGTTTGGTCCTCTCTTGACCTTCTTGTTGTGCTCAACACCGGTTTGCCTCATGGTTGATGCTTGTGGCTTGACATCCACTTGATTAGGGCACACGGAGGCGAGGTGACCCTTCTTGTTGCACGCGAAACACTTGAAGGTCTTCGAGTGTCTTGCATTATGCCTCGTCTTGCTATTCTCCCTCTTGGGGTTGTACCCGAGTCCTCGCTTGTCTTGAGGTGCTCTTGGCTTGCTCAAGATTTCGTCGAGGAGGGCTTTTCCTTTTACGCACCTCTTCAAGTCATTTTCCAACTTAATGACTTGGGCCTTGAGCTCATTATTTTCCTCTACAAGACTAGCATCTAAACACATAGAGGAACTTGAAGCAAATTTATTAGAGCAACAAGGTATATCAATTAAATCATTGCAAGAGGCGGACATATCAATTTTTGATGAAATATTAGAATTTACATTTAAGCATGGCATTTCATCAATTAAATCACATGATGTTCCTATATCCACCTTAGCCTTATAAATTTCTTTAAGAAGGAGTGATTCATGATTTTCTTTAAGCAAATTATAATCACTTTGAAGTGATTCATGTTCAAGCTTTAGAATCTTATATTTAGTTTTCTCCTTCCCAAGATAATTATTGAGCTCCTCTAACATATCCATTAAATCATTATAAGAGGGCTCATCATCATTTTCATCATCACTTACCTCATTTTTACCTTTTGCCATGAAGCAACGAATTTTTGATATAAGTGAAGATTCGTCGTCGCTTGAGGCGGAGGTTGAGGTTGATGGTAATGTCGGTTCTTCACTTGATGAAGAGGTTGAAAGGTCATCAACCGACGTCTCCTTATTGCAATCCTCGATAGATGTGGACACGTCATATAATTCTTGAAGCTTTGTCCACATTTCATGAGCGCTCTTGAGATTGCAAATGAGATTAAAAATATCTACGCTCACAACGCTAAATAAAACATTAGTTGCTTGAGCGTCGAGATGTAGACATTTCTCCTCTCCTTTAGTTGGAGCAATATCATTTAGTGGAGAAGAAATGCCGACATCTACGATCCACCATATTTGTGGGCTCATGGATTTAAAATGCGAAATCATAAATAATTTCCATAGAGTATAATTAGAGCCATCAAATATATATGAATCGGTGGAGTGCACTAATCCGCTAGACGCCATCCTTTTTACTCTCTAGACGGTTAAGCCTAAAATGAGAGTGACCGTGGCTCTGATACCACTTGTAGTGTCGAGGATGCGCCTAGAGGGGGGTTGAATAGGCGATTTACAAAATTCGATCTCTTGCTAAACAATTCGCTCTAATACACCCCTAAGTCAAAACCTACTCAAATATAAATGCGAAGCGATAATCTAGGTTTTGACAATTAAAGCCTAAATCAACTAGGCTCACTAGTGCACTAACTAATTTATGTCTCTATGTATGAATTGCTAAATTGATCTAACAAATAATACTAAGCAATTCTAAGTCAAGCAATCATGAATATACAATAAATGTAATTACTTGAAAGTAAAGGAGACAAGAGACAAACGAGCGTTTTTCGTGGTGTTCGGAGACTTGCGGTCTCCCTAGTCCACGTTGAGGCAAGCCCGACGACTCGGACCGGCTCCCGCCGAGCACCGCCTCTTTCCACTAGTCGTGGTTTTCACGCTCGCGTAGGCTCAACCCGAACCTTCACAAACTTGCCGGGCTTCACACCTTGAGAGCTCCGCAAGACGACGCCCACGCCGCCTAGAGTCGGCAACCTCCAAGAGAATAGGCCGCCCTCCGCTTGACCTTCACCGAGCACAACACATGCGCTCCGGCGATCACCAAGTGCAACACATGCACAAGGACCTCACTCAAGTGCAACACATGCACTAGAGCTCACTCAAACCACTTCTAATTGCAACACATGCAATTAGTTCACTTTTAGCTCAAGAACCAAAGAGAGGAGAGCAACACATGCACACACACCTCCCACACAGCATCAACACTGCCCCCAAGCCCCCCAAGGAGGTATTTATAGCCTCCACCAAAGAAACTAGCCGTTTGGGGGCAAAACGGGCGAAATCAGCGATTTCCGGTCCGACCGGACCTCTCCCGGTCCGACCGGTCCGGTCCGACCGGACCTCTCCGGTCCGACCGACCCTCACAGGCAACGGTCGGAAAACGACCGCTGCGCTGGCCGAATGCATCGCCGGTCCGACCGCCTCCGCCGGTCACATCATTCCGGTCCGACCGCCCGACGATCGGTCCGACCGCCCAACAAAAACCAGCGCAAACCCAAAACGCACTCCTCTGGAAAAATCAAACCGAGCTCCATCCGGTCGCACCGCACACGCCCGGTCATACCGCCTGACCTCCGGTCCAACCGCCCGACAAAACCTAGCAAAACCCGGCTGGAAAACTCACATCGCACGGCCGGCCGGAGGCGAGCGGTCGCACCGCACGGTGCCCGGTCCGACCGGACCAAATTCGGTTGCACCGCCAGCACACGCGCGCACGGGAGAAATTTCACGCCGCTGCCCAGCCGGTCGCACCACACACACCCGGTCACACCGCAACCCGTGCGGTCGCACCGCCCGCATGCATGCCCGGTCCGACCAGCCCTCTGGCGGTCCAACCGCTTCATCGAAAAACCTCGATTTTTGCGCAAACTCTTCTCCGAAAATCCGAACAACAATCTTTGAGCCATCAAATGATCAACACATGATCAATTACCCGTGCAAAACACATTTGCACCAATATAACTCATGCTCAAAGAATTTAACCCGAAATGCAACCGAATTGCGAAAACACATTTCGCAATCGACTTAAGAACTATTCGCAAATCGTATAAGCGAATCAAACTCGAAGTTTATGAGATTAATCCCCTAGCCATGTGAAGGTCAACACAAGACCGGTCAACTTGCCAACACCCGTTGCAAGCCCCACTCACATGCTCTCGGGATTCCGGACTCATAAACCTCAGTTTATTCGCACAACGACTCTGCAAATAACACGATAAACATCATTTCATGCTTGAGCATTACTCTTTGCAACACATGCAAAAGTCTAGCTCCAAGCAACATAAAATCACGATGCATGAACTCTCTAATTGCAACACATGCAATTCTCTAGTTCCATGCAATCACCAAATCAAACTAACACCAAAACCAAATCACATGTATGAGCTCTCTACTTGCAACACATGCAAGCCTCTAGCCCCATACAACCACACAAACACAAATTGCGCTTGAGCTCTCTCCTTTTGCAACACATGCAAAACTTATCTCCAAGCAACCACACGGTTTTAAGAAAGATAGTTTTATGAACCAAACGTGAAGCTTCAACTAATGCAACACATGCAAAAGTGAACTCCACGCCAAAGCCAACGCATTAGCTTATTCCATTTGCAACACATGCAAATCAAAGCATTATGCGAAAACCAAATGCAACCAAGCATAAGTTTAACCCATTCGCAACACATGCCAAGTGGTTAACCCTCATGCAAAAACCAAATCCAAATTGTTGAGCTTGAGTGAACGCGGATTGAGATCACCAACACATGATGAGGCTCAAGCAAAGGGAACGACCCCTCTTAATAGTACGGCGATAAAACCTTAGACTCAAAGACTAGAAAGTCCTTAGCCTATCTAATTATACCTTCGCCGCCGCGCATAAGCAATCCCCTTTGGGGTCTTTATGATCTTTACTCGATACTCCCCTTCGGGATCCACTCTTGACGCCCATCAACTCATGATGCCGTCCTTGTCCCGTTTTCATTATCTCATTCATCTTTGGACCTAACTCAAACATGACTCATGAAACTCATTAGTCCAAGATGCATGGTTGTCTCAATTATCTCTTGCACTCCATTAACACATAACAGATGCCTTTAGATCAATTGAGCACAACCTAAATCAATTTGAATGATTTAAGTGTGTCTTAAGTACAATAATGCAACTCATACTTTATTATACTTAAGAACTATTCATTTGTCGTTACTTAATCCCAAAACACCATCAACACATGATGAAATGTTCTTTAACGATTAACAAGACAAATGAACTCAATTTAAATTATTCATTTAAATTGACTCTTCAAGTTAGAGTGTGAACTCCCCCTAAATATGTGCATCCATGTAATATATGGATTGGGAAACATGATGCACATTTCGTGGTTAAGTTAACGGGGATATCCATACTTTAACTTGACTCCAAAGTACGCAAATAATACTACGATGAATACGCATACATACCTTGGGTTTTCCATTTTTCAATGCGACGAGACTAATCAAAGATATTCTAAATAAACAAGTTAGTCTCGATATAAGATTTGTCATTAATAACAATATCGCATTAGGGGATAAACTTAATGTTAGATTTGTCATTAACACTAGATTAGATTTGTCATTAACATCAAAACCATAACTAATGAAGGTTGAACTTACACCCTTGAAACTTGTGTTTTTTTGCCGAAAGGCGCTTGAGCTTTTTAGAAATTGTAGAAGCTTCTGATTTTTTTGCGTAAAGGCTCCCAAGCATTTTAGAAATTACAGGTTAGCCTGTTTTTGCCTATTTTAGGGTTTTTTTTGTCGGGAAGGCCCCTAAAATTTTGTTTTTTTACGGAAAAGGTAACCGAGGTTAAAAAACGATTTTGGCTATTTTTTTCCTAGAAGATCCACATGCTCCAAACTTATACAAAAATTAGTTTTTTTTTAGGAGGCCTCCGAAATTTTAAGCTTTGTTTTCAGACGTGGTTCTAAACGAAAGGCGGTACAAAACTTGCTGAAATTACATAGTGGCCCAAATTTTTTTCCCTGAAGATTTTTAAGGCTAGCTCTAGATCTCTTTCTTCGCTATGAGTCTCTAGTTTCCGGAAATACCACCTGGAAAAAAATAAGTCCCGAGATCTTTTTAGGATTATGTAAAATTTACCCTAAGTTCTATAAATTTTTAGATATAAATTTTTGGAAATACAACGTGTTCAACAAAAATTATACGATTTGTCACGAAGATATTTTAAAAAAAAACATCTGAATTCCTTCATTCGTGAGAAGGTCTGAATTTTACATTACAGTTGTCGCGGCGTGGCGCGACGCGCTTACGTGTCTAGTTTATTTCAAGATTCCCTGGAATCTGATCCATGGGTCCATACTTACTCAGTTGCCCGAGTGTTTTATTTGAGGGTGGGAATAATTGGCCAGTGAACACACAAATAAACCACCTACCGTCCTCGTTGGGCTATACAGCTGGCCGCGGTGAGCTTTACTTAAATTTTATACTTCGGGTAAGAAAATCAAATGGATCGTTCATACATCGAGTAGAGCAGTACTACTTATAAAAGGTCTGTTTGGAAAGCTGTGTTTTAACTTTGCTTTAGTTTTGAGTCAAAAATTTCTTCAAACAGTATGGCTGTAAAGCAGCTGAAAAGCTAAGTTACAGCAGAAGCACCTCCAAAAATTGCAGCTACTGAGAAGGAGCTTTTCAGCTGTGGTTTCGCTTGACCACCTCCTACCTCGATCGCTCTGCCTTCTCGACCTTCGCCACCCTACCTCACTGCCTCCACGTCACCTCCCCACTGGGATGCTTCTATACTTTCGCTATGTTATCTCCCCGCTCGATTGGTCCTCAAAAGCTACATCTATTACAGCCAATTTGCTAAACAACATAACAAGAAAAGTCACTTCCGCCAACTACAATTGCTTTACAGTTCAGCAAACTAAAAACAGCTTTCAGCCCAGCTACAGCTCCCCAAACAAACCCAAAATGTCACACTAAGTTTTGTCTCACGTTGTACTCGCTCAGCACCCTTCCCTTCCCTTCCCTTCCCTTCTCCCGAGCCAGTACACCACCGTCCTCGTCGGCGACTATGCACGCGCACAAATCTAGCGTTAGACACAGTAGCCTCTCCAGGAGGGATGGTACACAAATTTTGAAGCAGATCAAAGCACGTCGAGAGCCAACAAATACCCCCAAAATAGAAATGGTACAGCAAGTCCATTTTCAAATAGTACCCAAGGTTCTTCTAGAACAACGCTAGTGCCTCTGGGGCTCAGGCGGGTGCAACAATTGTTGAAGCTGTAATTTTCCCTTAAGTCTAAATTTTACTCTGGTATGGTTTGTTTGGAAAGTTCAAAATCTTGGCCTATGCACGTAGGTCGGCCGAGATTTTAATTCAATATTCCGGCCTATTCACAATGTGGGTCGGTATTTTCAAGGAACAAAATCCCAGTGATATTTCATAAAATCTCGGTTTTCGGCCGTGGACGATATTTAAATTCCCAGCGGAACAAAGAAATTTGAAAATTTTCAAAATGCTACAGTATTTTTTGGAGATCTCGGCGAAATTTCCTTCGAGAACATGCAACTCCAGCAATCCCCTCCCTGATAGTAGCTCGGTGACAGACTCTAGAGTAGAAGATGACCGCTACTCCCTCAGACCCCATTCACAGCCACAATTATTGAGGGGATCACAACAGGAGGAATTGCCTCGAGGAAGGGCTCACAGAGATAGACCCGTAGTACAGGGAAGGGCACAACAAGTGGTGGAGGTGGACGGCAATCAGGAAAACCCTAGGATGACATGGGCCTATGGTCTAACAGCTAGTCTTCGAGTTATTGGGGGCTTCCTTAGTGAGCAGCTTGGGTACCCCATATTAAGGTACGGCTCGATGCCCTACGGAGGGGATCAGGGTGCGTACAGTTACTTGAGAGTTATAACGGATCGAGTATGTCGTTGTTGTTCGACTACAGTGATCCGTACGTCGATCCGTACGCATGACACACGCCTGTTAGGTATCTGCACCAATTATAGAATCCTTCGATCTGGATGGCTCATTACAAACACTAGAAGTTTGCTTGGTAGCCGCGAGACATGAACTAAGAGAAGTACAAGCAAGCGCATGAGAAGAAGCATCACGAGATCATTGTCAATGACACAGATGTGCAGGTTGCACCATACACATACTGCTACTCATAGGTACATCAATGCATAGTTGTTCATGCTTTACATGTTTATACTCCTTTAATTATGCTTCTTCTTACAATACATGTTAGTACTCTTTCTTTTAATTATGCTTTACATCTTGTTGCAATACATGTTAGTACTCTTTTTTTTAATTATGCTTTACATCTTGTTGCAATATGTGTTCATACTCCTTTAATTATGCCTCTTCAGACCGAACGGTGTATTATGGCGCCATCTATGCTTCGACAAGTATTTCTCTCGTTTATTAGCCACCCATGTTTTCATTAAGTACATATGCTCATATATGTGTTGTATATGCTCTTGTATGCTTCATAGTGGCTATGCTCATGGCTATACCTAGTCTAAATTGATTAAGCATGCTTGTTTTGTTATATAATACACATGTTGGAAACAATTGTGATGAATGAAATATGATGGATGGAAAGCACACCATCATTTCAAAGTTGTAATGGATGTTCCAGCGTGTTTATGAATTGTGAATTGTCATGTATATCAATTTTATTTCATGTCTATCATTTGTGATGGCAATACATATTAATTGTTACCAAATCTAACTGTTAGAATCCGAAAAACAGTCGAAATGTGACTGAAATTTCTAACTTTAGGGTATTTTATGTGCAAATACTTACTATTTTGCATTCGAACAAATACAAAATTTTATATAAATGCTTGAATAATTTTGTCATATTTTTTCTAGCCTCGGAAGACCATTTCACGGCTGGTTGAAAAATTACTGAAATTTTGACAATTTTGGCCGAAATCTCAGTTGTCTCACCCTCAAATTTTCCTGATTTCAAATTTCCTTTCTCAATTTTTTCTGGATTTTGGCCAAAATTCTGAAATCTTGCTGAAATTTCAGATTTCAGTCGACATTGAGATATAGTCTAAAAATGAAATTTAAAACCTTGGGTATTTTAGACTTCCCAAACAAGGCCTGGTGAATTAAATGGCAGCCCTCCCGTCATTTGTACAAAAGAAAAATATCTAATTTCAAAGTTTTTCTAGAACAACTCTTGTACCCCTAAAGTATTGGTGTCTAAGGCCAAAACCAGACGCCCTACCTGTCAGAGACACATACTCATGCTGTAGGCAGCCCTCCCGTCATTTGTACAAAAGAAAAATATCTAATTTCAAAGTTTTTCTAGAACAACTCTCGTACCCCTAAAGTATTGGTGTCTGAGGCCAAAACCAGACGCCCTACCTGTCAGAGACACATACTCATGCTGTATCTTGTCGGCCTCTACGCCCGCCGAATCCCCTCTAATTTCATCACTTCACTGTAAAGGCTTGTTTGAGAAGCCTGAATTATAGGTTCATCCAGGTATGAAATTTTGATTTCGGTTCTTATTTCAGAAAATTTCGGTAAAATTTTGGAATTTCGAACGAAATCTGTTCAAAATTCAAAAAGTAAAATTGAAATCCGGTAATTTTTGAACGGAGATTTTTGGCTAAATCACCGAAATTTCAGTGATTTTCAACCTCTGGGAAATGGTCTCGCCAGGCTTAAAAAATTTGGAAAAAATATGATTACATACCAGGTAGTAGCTTAGTTGGTAGGGTGTTTCGGTTCTTTAGTAAGGTCTTGCATTCGAATCTTCACCATGACAAATTTTGTTTATTTTTTTTGTCTGGAATTGCTAGGAGCCAGACGTTTAATTTTTTTGGACATTGCAACATTTTTTCCTACTCGTGAAACATTTTTTTCCTACGCGTGAAATATTTTCCTTCGATAACAATAGAAATGTCAATCCGGATCACTGCAACATTTTTTTTCCTACGTATGAAACATTTTTTTCCTACATGTGAAATATTTTTCTTCGATAACAGTAGAAATGTGTGCCGAAAAAAATATTGAGATATTGGAAAAAAATATTGTAGATATTGAAAAAAAATGTTGCACTGAGCGTTCGACGAAACATGATGAGATCAGACATCCGGGTACTAGTTCTCGCCTTTTTTGTCACACCAGCTTGCGTCTGTCCGCCTTGACACCCGTGGCTGACCTCGCACCTTGAACCCTCGACGCCTCTAGAAACTAAACACGTGCGTGTGTCTCTTTGTTCTCGAAGCTTGTAGAAACTAAACACGTGCGTGTGTCTCTAGAAACTAAACTGTAGCAATTTCAATTTTTTTCAATTTTTTAATTTGATTGGTAATTTGGATTTCGTGGTGGCTCAAAATCCGAGATTTCAGCGAAATTTTATTCCTTAGGTTCACCTACATTAATAGGCCAAGATTTTAGGTTTACCGAAAAAGCCCTAAAAGAAAGAAATAAAAAGAAAACTCACCATCTAGAAGAGAAGCGAGTCGTAGACAAGCGGCGAAACACAAGAAATGGATTGGGAACTCGGGTCGGGAGTCAGGAGGTTTCTCCATGAGCAGACGCTGGCTCAGAAGCCCACAGCTTGTGACCGTTACGAGCTTACGAGTCAACGCGGTGCACCACCCGGCCACCCCCTTCTCGTTCCAACGGATTCCCGCCCCCTACATAAACCCCCCTCCCTCTCCATGACTCCGCAACGGCGCTCTGCACCCCAAAATCCAGCGCGAAACACCCCAGAATCACCTCGAAACACACGGAGATTTTTCCCATTTGGCTCGGTTGCGACTTGCGAGCCGGCGGGTGTGGGGGGTGGTAGGGGAGATCGGAGATGGACGCGGCGGGGGAGATCCAGAAGATCGCGAGCCTGCGGCGGGACAGCGGGTCCTTGTGGCGGCGTGGGGACGACGTGTTCTCGCGCTCGTCGTCGAGTTGGGAGGACGACGAGGAGGCGCTGCGCTGGGCCGCTCTCGAGAAGCTGCCCACGTACGACCGCGTCCGCCGCGCCATCCTCCCCCTCGACGGCGACGACGGCGAGGGCGGCGGTGGCGAGGCGGGCAAGAGGGTGGTAGACGTGCTCAGCCTCGGCCCGCGCGAGCGCCGGACGCTGCTTGAGCGGCTCGTGCGCGTCGCTGACGAGGACAACGAGCGCTTCCTGTTGAAGCTCAAGGAGCGGATCGACCGGTGCGTGCTGTACTAGCTACTATCTAGTCGTCTACGGCTGGGTCGTTGCTTCGTTACGATGCTGCGGTGTTTGCTGCTACCTTGCTTGCCGGGTGTTTGATGATTTGCGCGTGTTTTGTTCCGCAGGGTTGGGATCGATATGCCGACGGTCGAGGTGCGGTTCGAGCACCTGGAGGCGGAGGCGGAGGTCCGCGTCGGGAGCAGCGGCCTCCCAACCATCCTCAACTCCATCACCAACACGATCGAGGTGCGCACCGTTGTGTTCGTTCGTTGCGAATTCAGTTTGTGTGAAAGAGAGAGAGACAGAGACGATTGATTGGTATTGGAATTAATTGTTGGATGCAGGAAGTGGCGAACGCGCTGCACATACTGCCCAACAGGAAGCGGACCATGCCCATCCTCCACAACGTCAGCGGCATCATCAAGCCCCGCAGGTGAAATCAACCATCTCCTTTGTAGAAATCACCTTATGCTTGTTAGGTGGAAGATGATTTATTCTTTTTTAGATAAAGGATTAAAATCCGGTCTCTGTCAAAGCACACAACCGAGTTCTTACAAATACCATATCCAAATAGCTATAATGTAAAATGGGCAAAAAAGATCAGGAAATTAAAACCCTAATCTATAATTGCTTCGCCATTCATTCTTGGCAAAGATGTGCAATGCCACGATCTCCAATGCCCTGCTTGCCTGTCGGATGTTCTCCCTGTTGTTCTCATGCTGCAATAGTGTCCAAAACCACGGCCAATATATTCCTTTGAAGATAACCTGCATAAAAGTAGAATATTGTTTTTTCTCAAATATGATATCATTGCGTGTACACCAAATAGCCTATAAAATGGCAACACCCCCAACTAGAATCAATCTTTTAGCATCCTTCGTAATGCCTGTTAACCAATGACCAAACATATTGGAAATGGACTTCGGTGGTGATAAGCCAGTAGCTATATGCACAACGCACCAAATAGTTTTTGAGTGTTGGCAATCAAAAAATAGATGTCTTATTGTTTCATTACAATTGCAGAAACAACATTTCTGATTCCCATGCCAATTTCTTTTAGCTAGATTATCCTTTGTTAAAATTACTCCGCGGTGTAAATACCAGAGAAAAATTTTATTCCTGTGAAGTTGATTTGTCTTGTGTTCGAGGCAGGATTAATTGTCAGTCCGGGTCATCTGGGATTCGTTTTCTAAGTTTCTCCTACCTCACGTTCTTTTCATTTGTGCAGGATGGCTCTGCTGTTAGGCCCGCCCGGGTCTGGCAAGACCACCTTGCTGCTCGCGTTGGCCGGAAGGCTCGACAAAGACCTAAAGGTTTGTAATGGTAACTTGTTTACTTCTCTGCGATAGTTACACTATAATGATGCCTTCGAAAAACCAATCTGTATTCCCACATATGAGCATTTCATGGGCATCAAAGCTTTAGTGCAAAACGGTCAGCCAAGAAACATGGCACTTTTTGAATGAACATACCCAAAAGAATACAAGACCATCTGTAGATGACTGGTAGTACTGCATACTGACATACACATCTTATAATGGGGTGAAATAACGTGCAGGTTTGTGGCAAAGTGACCTACAATGGGCACCAGATGGAGGAGTTTGTTCCGGAGAGGACAGCTGCGTACATCAGTCAGAATGACCTTCACATAGGCGAGATGACTGTCCGGGAGACGCTTGCATTCTCGGCACGCTGCCAGGGTGTTGGCAGTCGCTTTGGTACGATTCTGAGCAAGTTCATTCTGAAAAGGACATGCATTCATTTCTACAGTCTGTAGAGTTTCCTGGATTGTCATGGCATGATCGATATGCTTATCAAAATTTCTTATTATATTGTCAGATATGCTGACTGAACTGTCAAGGCGAGAGAAGGCGGCGAATATCAAACCTGATGCTGATATCGATGCATTTATGAAGGCAAGATTTTACAAGTCCTAAATAAATCAAGAAGATTTTGATGTCTTCAGTTATGTTTTTCATGATAACTAATTTGAAGTGAAGACTTAGTATAAGTTTTCTGCTTAACTTAATTAGGCGTCTGCAATTGGGGGACAAGAGGCCAATGTGATCACTGACTATATACTGAAGGTACAAGCATCTTTGAGCTACAGCTGCAACCGCAAGTAATTTCAGATTGAACTACGAAAGCTGTCTTGTTAATTATTTTTGCATGTTATTTGTTGCAGATATTAGGACTAGAAATATGCGCAGACACGATGGTAGGAGATGAGATGCTTCGGGGTATCTCTGGTGGACAACGGAAGCGGCTCACAACAGGTAAAAAGACAGAATTCCACTTCAAGGACATTGGATTTTACTTGACAACGTTGTGATTGGCTATGTCCTGTAGGTGAGATGCTTGTTGGGCCGGCCAATGCGCTGTTCATGGATGAGATATCGACTGGGCTCGACAGCTCAACAACGTTCCAGATCGTGAAGTCACTCAGGCAGTCCATCCACATCCTTGGCGGCACGGCTGTCATCTCCTTGTTGCAGCCCGCTCCCGAGACGTACGACCTGTTCGACGACATCATACTCCTCTCTGATGGGCAGATAGTGTACCAGGGCCCCCGAGAGGGCGTCCTAGAGTTTTTCCAATCGGTGGGGTTCAAGTGCCCTGAGAGGAAGGGTGTTGCTGACTTCTTACAAGAAGTGAGTAAATTGTCACCATCTTTAAAAGTACAAGCAAGCATGCATAATTCTTGGTGACTTATCTACGTGGAAATGCTGTGCAGGTGACTTCCAGAAAAGATCAGAAGCAGTACTGGGCACAGCATGACAAGCCCTACCGGTATGTGCCGGTGAAGGAATTTGCATGCGCATTCCAGTCGTTCCACGCCGGGAGGGCTATAGCAAACGAGCTTGCTATTCCTTTCGACAGGAGCAAGAACCATCCGGCTGCACTGACCTCCTCAATGTATGGTGTCAGTGCCAAGGAGCTGCTGAAGGCAAACATCGACCGGGAGTTCTTGCTTATGAAGAGGAATTCCTTCGTCTATATCTTCAGAATCCTTCAGGTTATTAGAGATTACTCCATCCGTTCACTTTTATAAGGCTTATTTTTTGAATGGTTTTATTCACAAATATAAAGGATGCATGTAGATTTAACGAGACCTTTCCTTTTATACCCCTATTTATTCTCTTTCAATCATATGCATTTATTTATTACCACCCACACAAAGTATATCCTTTATCTTCCAAGACAATTAAGGGGGCATTTAAGTCATTTTCTCTCATGCATTTCTCAATTTTAACGCAACCTTAATCCTTATGCAAAGTCAAAATACGCCTTATAAAAATGAAGGGAGGGAGTAGTTTATTAGAGATTAGTTCAGGAGCAAACGATTAATTGGTATATATGGAAAAGCAACAGTGATGACTGACCAAAGGATTAATTGGCATATATGGAAAAGCAACAATGATATGACTTGACTTCTTGGTGATTTGGTATGGCAGCTGATGATGGTGTCAACAATTGCAATGACCCTCTTCTTCCGTATAAAGATGCATCATGAGTCGGTAACTGATGGACACCTCTACATGGGCGTGCTCTTCTTCGCGGTGATCATGATGATGTTCAATGGCCTATCTGACCTTGCACTTACCATTTTTAAGCTGCCAGTGTTCTTCAAGCAGAGAGACCTCCACTTCTTTCCGGCATGGGCCTACACCATACCCTCGTGGATCCTCAAGATCCCAATTTCATTTATTGAGGTTGCCGGGTTTGTTTGGATGGCATACTATGTCATCGGGTTTGACCCAAATGTAGGCAGGTGAGATTTATTGAGAGTTTATGGATTAAATTATTTATCAAATTTGTATCGCCAGCTAGTATTTACCCCGTATTGTGGTGCAACGTTAGGTTCTTCAAGCAGTATCTGATTATGTTAGCAGTCAACCAGATGGCAGCATCGCTCTTCCGATTCATTGGTGGAGCTGCGAGGAACATGATCGTTGCAAATGTATTCGGAGCGTTCATGTTGCTAATCTTCATGGTCTTGGGCGGGTTTATTCTAGTAAGAGGTAAAACCTCACTTCTCTCACTCTGTAGTTTTCTTCAATGTTGATTTTTCATAAGGCAGGTTCTTATTTTTGCCTTAACTGGCAGATAAAGTGAAGAAATGGTGGATTTGGGGCTACTGGATCTCCCCATTGATGTATGCACAGAATGCCATCTCAGTGAATGAATTTTTGGGGCACAGCTGGGATAAAATCTTGAATAACTCTGTCTCCAATGAGACCCTAGGCGTGCAAGTCCTCAAGTCAAGTGGAGTCTTCCCGGAAGCCAAGTGGTATTGGATCGGTTTTGGTGCACTGCTCGGATTCATCATGCTCTTCAATTGTCTCTTCACTCTTGCCCTGACATACCTCAAGCGTGAGTTCCTTTGGGACTGGTTTACTTAGTGTTCTTGCATTTGACAATACCAAACCTGAGAACGGATCTATCTTCTTATTTTGCAGCATATGGTAAGTCCCATCCCTCAGTATCTGAAGAAGAGCTGAAGGAGAAGCATGCAAACCTCAATGGTGATGTTCAGGACAATTATAGCTTGGCATCAGGAAGTACTTATCAAGCAATGGTTAGCAACACTGAAACTAGTTCAGCAATTGCGGATTCTTCTCGTCCTATGCAGAGGGGTATGGTCCTCCCTTTTGTCCCACTTTCGCTCACTTTCGACAACATCAAATACTCTGTCGACATGCCACAGGTAAAATATTGAAGTTTCTTCTTTTACTTCTTTTATACTAAATATTGTGAATCATTGATTATAAGTTTATCATGACCTTGTGTACGAAATTACAATTCAGGAAATGAAAGCACATGGTGTAGTCGAGGACCGGTTGGAGCTTCTCAAAGGTGTCAGCGGGTCTTTCAGGCCAGGAGTGTTGACAGCACTGATGGGAGTCAGTGGCGCTGGCAAGACTACTCTGATGGATGTGTTAGCAGGGAGAAAGACCGGTGGGTACATTGAAGGAAACATCAGCATTTCAGGATATCCAAAGAAACAAGAGACGTTTGCACGTGTATCAGGATACTGTGAACAGAATGATATCCACTCGCCACAAGTGACAGTCTATGAGTCATTGCTTTTCTCAGCTTGGCTCCGGCTTCCCAAGGATGTAGATTCATACGCAAGAAAGGTCAGTCAAACGGAATAGTTGTAATTCCTAGCTTCAAACAATGCTCGACATGTCGTTTCTTATCTTTTGTGTATGCAGATGTTCATTGAGGAGGTGATGGAGCTTGTGGAGCTCAAGCCTCTGAGAAATGCTTTGGTTGGTCGTCCCGGAGTGAATGGTCTGTCAACTGAGCAGAGAAAGAGGCTGACCATTTCTGTGGAGCTCGTTGCTAATCCCTCTATCATTTTCATGGACGAGCCAACCTCAGGGCTTGACGCCCGAGCAGCTGCAATCGTGATGAGGACAGTGAGGAACACTGTTAATACTGGTAGAACTGTGGTCTGCACAATTCATCAGCCTAGCATTGACATATTTGAAGCATTTGATGAGGTGAGCTTACCTTGAATATTTCCTATACCTTTTGGTAATTTCTTACCAACATCTTTATATCTGCTGATTGGAGGCCCTCGTAGAAGCCCCAGCATTGATCTTAGGGCGGGAAAATGCTAGAAATTCTCACATGAATTTGAGAAAAAGAAAAATTACTAGAAAATTCCACAGTATTCTAAAAAAAAGAGAGAAAATCATGGCCATCTAATCTCCTTAATCATTCGTTCAAACTAAAAAAAGGTAGCATATATACACAATCAGAATCAAACTAATCTATGCCATCCATTAAATGGGTACAACTTTTAGTTAAGTCTGGATAGAAAAAATGTTATTGCCCTCTAGCTCAATATGTTCTCAAACCACATTAATCCTAGGAGGGGAAATACTAGAAATTCCCACATTAATTTGAGAAAAATAAAAATTGCTAAAAAATCCCACATTATTCTAAAAAAAAGAGAAAACTGTGGTCGTCCAATCTCCTTAATCATTGTTTCAAACTAAAAAAAGGCACCATACATATACAGTCAGAATCAAACTAATCTATGCCATCCATTAAATGGTTACAACTTTTAGTTAAGTCTAGATAGAAAAAATGCTATTGCCTAGATGCTCAATTCGTTCTCAAACAAGATACAATTACATATTAGCGGTCAAACATGAAAAGATTTAACCTGTCAAAGTTATCATATAGTATGCATTATCGTTGTAGAAGTAGATAAATAGCCGTAAGATTTATAGTTAATTTGGTAATTAAGAATAATCACAAAAAATATGTAAAAATGTTTGAAATTCGATAATTCCGTTGAGTTTGAAACGATATTGAGCACATCTTAGTAAAATTTTCTATTATCAAATAACTGTAAGAAGTAAAATGAAGAAATATATTTATAGAAATTACTATCCGTGCAAGCGTACGGGTTGAAGACTAGTTGTTTTTACTCTGGATAACTGGGCTGAATTGGTGAAACTCACCTGATTACGATGCTGTATAGTCTAAAATGTCTGATTAACTCTTGCAGCTTTTCCTTATGAAGCGAGGAGGAGAAGAGATCTATGTTGGTCCATTGGGCCATCATTCTGCAGAGCTGATTAAGTATTTCGAGGTATAGTGATATTACAAGAATTATAATATTCCTCAATTTAATTTCTTCATGATTACTGATAATCTTTTATTGTTTTGTATTGTCTAGGGGATCCAAGGAGTCAGCAAAATTAAAGATGGCTACAATCCAGCAACGTGGATGTTGGAGGTGACATCAATTTCTCAAGAACAGGCACTAGGTGTTGATTTCTGTGACATATACAAGAAATCTGACCTCTGCCAGTGAGTAACTTACTTGACTCACTTGCAATCTTACAAATCACTACATTTTTATAATTTCCTTAGATGGTTTAAGGTGACAACTACCCAACAGGGGTAAATAATTAAAATTTATTACGATTGGTCAAAGTTAAGTGCTGTGCTAAAGGTGAAGTATCATACTAATACAAGTATGGTACGAAACAATCTAGCTAGTTTGACAGAATGGAAAACAATCAGTTTCTACATACCAATACACAATTTGCGGTTTTCAGTAGGATTCAACTTTTGTTTAAGCATTTTTGCAATGGGCGAACTAACATCGACTATTGTCAGGATCTTAAATCGCAGGCTATAGCAGCGGTATTGAGGTTTCGCTTTCAATAGTATGCTATATAGAAAATGCACACTAGTACAACTACAAGCGCTATAGTGGTCCACTACTGCCACTGTAGTGCTATAGCAGATAGCGAAAATAGCGTGTGCTACATGTCATATGATACTACACTTTTTGCTTGTCAACAATTGATCGATACATGCATAGTATTTTTGGAATATGCAAAATGGTAGTTCATGTGCCATGTTTAAATTTAGATTGAAAGTAGGAAATATTCATTTTTAATATTTAAACTCAAAATCACAAGTTTTAACATTATAACTTTTTCACTAGAACATTTTGATTTATAATTGTAGGCATTGGATATTTTGTATCAAAATTTACAATACCATATATCAAAACTTCGAGCTTAAAATTTCAGTTTTATTCTAAATTAGTCTCTATGTCCTGCAATATAAGTCTATAGCCCACCATATACACAGACCATGGAAACACTAAATCTAAGAAAAATTTAATGTTATTGGACCATGCATGCCCTTATTAAATGGTATACTACAACTACTTATCTACTTTTTCAACATTAAAAGATAGGTTTATGGTACAAATATTGTAATAACTACTACACCTTTGATCTCTGCAATAGACATATATTGTGGGACAACATTTTTCAAGAATGATGACTTATTGCGGGATGGTGGGAGTATATATATGGAGAATGAAAATGTTTTTAAATACCAAATAAATTTTCAGTAATTCTAAATTTTTATGCAATTTGTATTTTAGATTGAAAGTATAATGGAAATACTATAAATTTGTGTTTTCTACTTAGATAATGATTAACTTTCTATATAATTCTAAAATCAATAAAATTAACATTTCGAGTGACTATGATGTGTATAGATGCGTATATTTGTGTTTGATGCACTGCACACACACTTTTCCCACCTTCCACTAGACATCTTAGAAGTGTGAAATTCAGAGAATTAGCAAGATTTTGGAGGGAAAAGTTTTGAAACCTTTGGTAGCTTGAAGATATTTGTACTATAACCATCCCCATTAACATTCTTTTTAATAGAACAGTGATGTGTGCTAGTCTCCATGTTAAATGGGGGCGGTACTAGGGGTCTGCTGGGTATGCCCGGCACGCTAAAAAATTTGAAAAATACTACAAGATCTCCTTTTCAATGGACCAAATTTGTTGATTAAGGATTCTAATTTTAGTGGTTTGGAATTTTTAAGATCTTAGAACTATTTGTATTGTACTTTTAGTAAATTTCAAAATATATGTGTTGGATTTATGATCTTACGAAATCATCGCACAAGATTATAGGGTTGTATGTGGGAAGCATGCACCTCAACGAAAAATTTCTAGTTCCACCATTGACATTAGCTTACTATTTTTTGAAGGAAATAGCTTCTACTATTCATGATAGCTTTTTTTGACATCGCTGTGAACTGTGATAATGGCGATATAAAACATTGACTATTACCATTTATAGGAGGAACAAGGCATTGATACAGGAACTGAGTGAACCACCGCTGGATTCGAGTGACCTCTATTTCCCTACTCAATATTCCCAGTCTATTTTCACCCAATGCTTGGCTTGCCTGTGGAAGCAGCACCTGTCATACTGGAGGAATCCTCCTTACAATGCTATCAGGTTATTTTTCACTACCGTAATAGCCCTCCTATTCGGAACCATCTTCTGGGACCTCGGTGGTAAAATGTAAGTACTGCCACATTGTACGTACTGAGCACATGACCATCTTCAAAATGTTATATAAGCAACTTTTGCTTTGTGATCCAGGGGGCAGTCACAAGACTTGTTCAACGCCATGGGGTCAATGTACGCTGCAGTGTTGTTCATCGGCGTGTTGAACTCTACTTCAGTTCAGCCAGTGGTATCCGTGGAGCGGACGGTCTTTTACCGTGAAAGAGCTGCCGGCATGTACTCAGCTTTCCCATATGCATTTGGGCAGGTGTAGCCTCGTATCAATTCCAGACATATCTTTTGGTGCTGGTTGTTGCATTTTCTGAAAAGCCACTGACAGTGATCGCCTGCTCTCTTGCAGGTTGCCATTGAATTCCCGTACACCCTGGTTCAAGCTAGCATATATGGAATCATAGTGTACGCAATGATTGGGTTCGAATGGACGGCTGCCAAGTTCTTCTGGTACCTCTTCTTCATGTACTTCACGCTGCTCTATTTCACATTCTACGGCATGATGGCTGTCGGCCTGACACCGACCACATTGCCTCAATTGTCTCCTCCGCATTCTATGGCATCTGGAACCTCTTCTCCGGGTTCCTTATCCCCCGACCGGTAAGTGCCATCGTCCTCATCGGTTTGCCTCTACTTTGGTTTCAACAATTGTATAGCTTATTTCCGTTTTGGCCTGAAACTACGTTTAGAAAGTTCCAATCTGGTGGAGATGGTACTGTTGGGTGTGCCCTGTCGCATGGACGCTGTACGGACTGGTCGTCTCTCAGTTTGGTGATATAGTTACGCCTATGGATGATGGCACACCTGTGAATGTCTTTGTGGAGAACTACTTCGACTTCAAGCACAGCTGGTTGTGGGTGGTGGCCACGGTGGTCGTGGCGTTCACGATGTTCTTTGCTTTCTTGTTCGGATTTGCCGTCATGAAGCTGAACTTCCAGAAGAGATAATGATGACAGGAACTAGTAAGCACGTCCTACACTATTAGTTACATTCATTGTTTTGCAAATACAAAATGGTTACTGGTGCATATCAGTGGAGCGCACGGGATGTTTGACTTTATAGTGATCTTGTAAATCTTACTGGTGGTTTGTTCTCCCTCTTTTTCTTTTTTGAAACATTGCATTAAATTTTGTAATGGATATTTTACTGCTAGAAGTTATTTTTGTACGAGTGAAATGTCATTTTTGTCGAATTTATTAATGAACAATGTTTAATTTATGTAACATACCTAAGCAAGGCAACATGTATGTGCACAAACATCCCGAGCAGTGTTCTAAATAGCTAGCTATAGCTATGTTATAGCTTTTTTAGACTCAAACACGAAATTACGGGCTAATGTTCCGCTATATTAGCTAGTAAATAGCTCCATTATCCTACATAGATAGATCCACGGATTAAAACATTAGGCTCATTCTGAAATCCAGCCCTCCCTGTCCTCCAATCGAGATGACTAGATCTGCCTCGGCACCTCGCCGGCTCGTCATTGCGCCTTCTCACGACCTCGTGCAAACCACCCAGCCCAACTGTCTTGGTCACGTGCCCGCGTTCTCCGTTGGCCAACTTTCACCCCATGCTCGCGTCCTGGCCGTAACCGCTCGCCATATACTCTCCTCTGTCTGCGTAGATTTTGTTCTAATTGATTTGGTGATTTAGAGAATGGGAGGTGGATTGGATCTGTGATTAAGTGGTGTGGATGTTACTTCTTAGTTGTTGTTGGGCTTGTGGGTGGGCTTGATAGCAAAGACCCACTTCTCTTCTTGTTCCTCCTCTTTGCTAGTTTGCTTCGCCTCTAGACAAGGGCGGAGCTAGCCTGACCCAAATTTCGGGCTGGCCTAAAGGTTATTGGGCTGATTTATGATTTTTTTCATGAATTTTTTAAAAAATTACATAGGCTTTTGTTGCTAGGTCTTAGGCCAAGGCTCGGCTCCGCCCCTGCCTCTAGATTAGGGATGAAAACGGATCGGATATTTTCCGACTGATCCGAATATTTTTGGATACGGATTCTGTCAGATCGGATATTTGTCGGATAGTATCGGATCGGATACGGATATGGATTCAGATAATCTGGATAATGGTTGGTTGGATATCCGTATATATATATATATGCATATCTATATATATATGTATATGTATATGTATGTATACATATATATGTACACACACACACACACACACACACACACACACACACAACACACACACACACACATATATATACATATATATATATGTGAGTTGGGCCAAGACTACTCTTTTGGCTCAAAAAGGTTTCTTAATTTTAGAATTGTTTTTTAATTTAATTAATCTCTGAAGCAAGTTTCAATTATTAAAATTAGCAAACCAACTCTAAAAATTATGATTTTTTTGAGAAAGTTCTAGTAACAATCTAACATTTCAAAAATTATTTTCAAGATTTTATCAGATTTTAATTTTTCTCAAAAATTCAAAAACCACTATTCTTAATAGGAAAATATATTAAATAAGTAGCTAAAAATTCATAAAAACTCATAAATACATAATTTATTATTTTAAACATAATTCAACTAAGAATATAAATCTTGAGTCATTACATGTAAGTGTTATATACTTTTTCTAGTGACATGATATCTAAGTATTGTCAAACTTTTAGTGTGTCATGTGTTTGCTTCTATTTGTATCTTTGACCAAGGATTACCTTTATTTTTTATTTTAATCTATGTGTATGATGAACTAATCATATGTGTGTGATAAACTAAATCTTATATAATTTTGTTTGCGACATGGTATCTAACTATTGTCTAAGTGAATGAAAATACTTACATTTATTCAATTTTCAATAATATTTTGATCAAATCAATTAGTTATGTGTTTCTGTTGATTTTTTTATATACAATTTAAGGGGTTATCATATTCCGATAAACATTCGAAACTGTATCCGATTCGATTCGTATTCGATCAGTATCTGTATTCGATACTATCTGTATTTATATTCGTATCCGGACTATCCGTATTCGCATTCGAGAAAAAAATATGAAAACAAATATAATAGAGCTATTATCCATCCGTATCCAATCCGTTTTCACCCCTAGGTCTTGAACTTAGAAGCTATGGCGAAGGGGAGATCGACGGTGACTGGGTGCTCGGTGAAGGGGGGTTCCCAGCGTGGAGAGTAGGCCTTCAGCCTGATGGAGCCCCGTTGGATTTTCCATTGACACCATATACACGATGATCGATCAATCATCAGACAGCGACTTCGGATGCATGAAGCTGCAACTAATATATTATTACTAGCAATAATAGCGCTACTGCTTGCTGATTACGCAAAGTTGATAAGATCCACCGCGAATCCATGGGTCGCTATAAACTTTATTTGAAATCGTGGTTTTTAGAAAACGGAAAATTTGGTCGAATTTTCGATCTTCGTATTTTTTAAATAAAATGGGTCGGTAGGACCCATTGGCGAATCCATGGGCTGCTGTAAACCTTCGACGAATCCGCATTTTTTTAGAAAAGTTTTTTTGGTGACGAAAACATTTTTTCCGGGAAAAACGGAGTTTTTAAATAAAATGAGTCGGCAAGACCCGTTGGCGAATCCATGGGCTGCTATGAACCTTTGACGAATCCGCATTTTTTTAGAAATGTTTTTTTGGTGTGAAAATATTTTTTTCGTGAAAAACAGAGTTTTTAAATAAAATGGGTCGGTAGGACCCGATGGCGAATCCATGAGCCGCTATAAACCTTCGACGAACCCGTGTTTTTTTTAGAAAAGTTTTTTGGTGACGAAAACATTTTTTCCGGGAAAACGGAGTTTTTAAATAAAATGGGTCGGTAGGACCCGTTGTCGAATCCATGGGCCGCTATAAACCTCCGACGAACCCGCGTTTTTTTTAGAAAAGTTTTTTTGGCGACGAAAACTTTTTTTCGGGGAGAACGGAGTTTTTAAATAAAATGGGTCGGTAGGATCCGTTGGCGAATCCATGGGCCGCTATAAACCTCCGATTTAACCCGTGTTTTTTAGAAAAGTTTTTTTGTGACGAAAATATTTTTTCCGGAAAAAGCGAAGAAAGGACCTAGACGTAAGGACCAAGGACCTGAATGTTACGTTTTTGGACCTGTTCGCTATCCTGAAAAACTAGAAAAGGGCTTGTTCACGATTGAACCTAACGGGAGGATTTTTCTGTAAAACGGCGCGGCAAGGACCTAAACGCGATAAAAGTAAAAAAATCTTGCCCTCACAAAAAATTGCGAAGGACCTATTCGTAATTCGCAATGACCTATCCGTAATTTGAAGAAATAGAGAGGTTTTTCGGGAAAACGCTAGCGTTGACAGGTGGCTAGCCTGCCCTCTCGCCAATCTCTAGCGGCTTGAAGGGTGCAACCATTAGGGAGAGTCGCGTCCACGAAATGGATCCACGAAGCTAATAACTTTTGTTTAAGGGCTGCGGGAGGAACCCCCGGGGGGGCACTACTACAGAATCGACCTTCACAAACGGCCTATTATAAGCGGTTAATTGCGCACCGCTTGTGCTCTCTGCACCACAAGCGGTTCATGAGCAACGGATGAAGGGGTCTCTAGAAGCGGTTCTAGACACGAACCCCTTCTAAAGCCCTAGCTCTAGAAGCGGTTCGTGTCTCGAACCCTTCTAAAGCTCTAGAAGGGTTCATGACACGAACCCTTCTAAAGCTCCTCGAGCTCTAGAAGCGGTTCGTGTCACGAACCCCTTCTAGAGCTCAAGAAGCGGTTCGGGACACGAACCCCTTCTAGAGCCCTAGCTCTAAAGCGGTTGAGACACGAACCCTTCTAGAGTTGGCTCTAGAAGGGTTCGTGTCCCCAACCGCTAATAAGCCCGGCTTTGAAATAATAAAAGGAATGCATGCCCTACTCTATCGAGAGCACGCGTGGGTGGGTTGGTTAGATGGGTGAGACGTGGGTCACGAGGAGGGGTGAGGAGGTCATGAGTTCGAATCCTAGTCCTCACAATATTATTTATCTTTTGAAGTGACTTCTACAAGCGGTTATAAAACCGCTTGTGATACTGACGGGAGTATCACTCACGGTTGCTTACAAGCGGTTCTAAAACCGCTTCTAAAAACGGTTTCAAACCGCTTGTGATAGCCTCTTCTGTAGTAGTGGGTGGCGTGGCACCGTTGGCCGCAGCTGTCTGGGCCGCGTGTGCATGACGACGGCCGAGGCCTCGCGTCCGAGCACACGGGGACGGCGCCACTGAAGACGTTGTGCTCCTTGATCAGCACGGCAACGGTCAGCAGCCGCATCAGCGCGTCGCGGCAGTTGCACCCTGCCCGCCGCGGCCACGGCCTGCGTGGGCAAGGCCGACGTGATTAGGATTGCCGCCACGAACCAGTGCAATAACGCTAACCCCACTGAGCTTGGCGGCGGCCATCAATCAGCAGATTAGTTGACAAGATATATATTGCTATGAATAACTTACTCTATTAAAGCCGGGAGATTTCAGCCTCAGCCAGCTAGGCCACGTCATCTGGATTTTGCCGGCCGTCCATCCCTTGCGCGCCTGCGATCTGGCCATCCACACACCGATGAGTCTTCTGCCCGTAAAGCGTCGTGAAGTCCGCCCCCGCGGAACCCTCGAGGGGCTTCTTCTGCTTTCCCGTCGTCGCCCAGTGCGATCCCCTTCTCCCTACGCCCGCATTCTCTTCGCTCCCGCCGCCCTCGACGCCTCTCCGCCGCAAGGCGGCCGATGTCTCCGCCGCCCGCCCCAAGAAACAGCCCCGCGCAAACCCCACCACCACCGTCGTGCTCCCGCACCGCTCCGGGAGGTTCCGCGTCGTTCCGTCGCCCTCTGCTGTGCTCCCGTCATCGAGGCATACCCCTCGAGAGGCTTCCTCCTCCGCCACGGCTTCAAGTGCGCGGGTACACTCCGAGTATTTTATATTCGGCTCCCACCCCCGGAATCCCCAATTTTGACCCGATCAAAATCGAAGCTTCCACCGGATTCACCTCGCTAGGCCGCTCGGATCGAACTATCGTCGAATTCACCCCGGTTATCTGCTCGATTCAACGTCGACGAGTGATTTGGGTGCAGGATTTGGAGGGCGATTTGCAGACGCGAGCAGAGGAGACTGAGAGGAGCAGCCATGAGCGAGGTATTCGAGGGCTACAAACAAAGGATCTGCGAGGTCTCCACCTCCCACAAGTGCACCGCGCCTCGCCATCGACAGAGGTGCCCAATCGACTCCCTTTGTCTAATCCGATATGCCTTCACGAAGCAACTACTTACAAAGAACCCAATCTGTACAGAGTTTTTTTACGGTTTTAGTTCGATTATCCATGAATGTTTGAAGGAAGTTTAGATAGTTACTTAAGCCCGTACCTACTCTCCTTCAGTTGAAAGGTGGTCGTAGTCATACTTTTGTTAAAACTCATAAAAGGGTGTGCATCACTAATTTGACAATGAATGATTTGTGAATCTGAAGTGCTTCAAAGCTGACAATTTGAAACATTTAGATTGGTTACTTATAGCAGTTTAATACCAAGTGGGATAATAATGATGGTAATATTCAGCTGTTTTCTCACAACATTTACAAACCTATGGCAGCAGCTGCAGTTGGACCAATGGGTTATTGCTATATGTGGTGGGAGGTAAGATACGAAATATATGCAAATTTTTGCATGTGGTTTATTGCACTCAATTTGTAGCTTGTCTGCAAATATCTTGCATATGTGTTTGCTCTTCTACCTTGTTTCTTGTAATAACTAAATATCAGATATCTCTATAGAACTATTCTTCCTGAGTCCCTGTAAAGTATTTTGTGCATCATTTTCACTTATGCTACCACGTTCAGCTTCAAGTGGATTCTATGTGGATCCAATCAGAATGTAGATAATCGGTACCCTTCCATGTAGGACACCATGAATAAATGATACTCCTATTTACGTAATAATGGGCGTAATTATAACCATTAACCACATTATATCTCAAGTGATTACTTTTGTCCATATACCATGGAACATCATCGTGGAACCAATAATAACTTAATAAGTACATGCACAAGCATAAGCAAAGTGATATTCCCTTAATTGGTATATGATTATATTAACATATAGCTTTTTGACAAGCTACTACAAATCTGAATTCTCATGCATAGAACAGATATGCTTTTACATCTTTTTCATTTTCTTCTGTAAGAGCACCAAAGACAATACTCTGTTCTTCCCAATGTTGCAAGTTTTGTTCATTTGTTTATTATAACGTACATGCTGTAATCTTGTGAAGCTATGAAATGAAATTTTGTTCTCAGTTGAAGATATTCATGTAGTTCTTTCTGTTCTATATTCTCAGGTCAATGATGTTAAAGCTGACCTGTCTCAAATTGGCTTTGACATTGAATCAATTCAACAAATGGTAGCTGGATTGGTGAGTTTGAGCATCCTATAACCATTTCTCATGAGCCTTTGTCAAAACCATTTGATAATCCTGACTTTGTTTTATTACCATTATCAGGATGTGAAGATCGAGTTACTTGATAATAAGCAGGTGGATAAATATACTCATGAATATTAGTGACCCATGGCATGCTGAAATTCTCTTGTCCTAACCTCTTGTGTTTACTACCAGGACGCGGCTAATTCTAGCATATGGTACCTCTGCCAAATAGCAGGGGGTATAAAAGATGGAATAAATGCCAAGTGTTACGGACTTTACTTCGAAAGTCCGAATCTGACTTCAGTATGATGGAAGTACATCAAGAACCTGAAATCAGGAAAGTTCATCTTAACATCTTTGCTCGAGAATACTTGCTTTAGGTGTTAAGGATGCGCAAATTCGAGTTTGTTGATGCCCCAAATCCGAAGCCATCAATATGGTCGTGAATAATCTTGAGCAACTGGGTCTTTGTCAAATGTAAATCTGATGGCTTTGAGTGATCTTTGGGCTCCACAGGTCGATTGGGGATTGAGCCGAGGCTTGAGAAAATTATGCTTGATCGCTTTGATTTTGGTTTGAGGAAGGAAACGTAGTTCTAGCAACTGTCATGGAAAATTCTAGCGACATATTTTGTAGAGTGGGCAGCGATGAGGAGAAATATAAAGCACTGTCTGAAGGTCCCATTCATCACCGGATGAAGATCTGTTTGCTTCTTGTATAAGAAGTGGGAGGATGAGCATGAAAGCGAGGAATATGTGGTCTTTGGCGAATAGCATCAATGCCAAGACCATGAGGAGGTGCGAGAAACTATTTGAGAACATGAAAATTGTCTAAAGAGTGAGCTAAACATTATCGTCCCAAGTTATTCTTTGTTGCTGTTGGAATCTGAGGAGCCCATGTACACGATAGGTTGCTTAGGGAATTATTCTATCATCCTAAGAGGTAATCTTGCTATGTTTTCGGGACATGAAATATTTGGTTACGGTGATTTGACAGATCGGGCCATGAAACTTCATCCCTCGTGCTCATTGCTCATTTATGGCAGCAAGCTTTGAGTGGGTGGTGTTCTGAAATCTTGTCGAGTTCCACATCAATATTTTATATGTGTACTGCTTTGTTGATCATGATGCCTTGTGTGCACTCACCCATCTCATAGAGCTTGACCTTCGTGGCAATCATTTCATTGCCGATTCATAACTTGACCGCCAACACCTATCTAAGATATCTTTATGAGATATATTGATCTTAAGCGAAACAGCTAATGGAACTGTTCCTAAGTCACTTCTTGTATTCAGGATTTGTGAGTTGATAGATAAAAAGCCATGCAAGAGATTTTTAGGGTACTAAAACCAAAGTTGGGTATAGGTTTCAAGTTTTGTTGCGCTTCAACGCGTTTATAGTTTGCCTTAAATTTTGAGCTTCGTTTTACTAGGCGCATGATCAAGAGTATCTATTCTAGATTTTAACAAGAGCTTATCAATTTTCGCGACATTATTCTAGGTAAAATGTCACCCATCTTGGATATATTATACAAATGAATTTGGTCTCTGCTCAATTTCCATGACAAAGATTAGTTCTTCATTATTCCCCCATGACATTCTTGCATAATCACGTATGGTCGCGTTGGTTTCCTATCCTATTTGCCAATACATGGCCTACATGAATGTCTATGCATCTGCACTGTTTATATTTTCCCATTATTAGTTAGTATTTTTTTGTTAGATTGACTTGTGAGTCATGAGCGTTTACATCTCTAGCTATGGCCTCTGAGGAACACATGTTATGAGCTAGCTTTACATGTCGATATTGAATTGTTATGTTGGATACATGTCATGATCAAACTTTTTCCCTATTTTTGTTTCTTTGCTTCGTTGATATTAATTTATTATCGATTGTTACTTATTTCTCCACACGAGGATAGTCTTTGGCGAAAGTGGTGTTTATACTTTGATTGAGGTGATTAGGTGTCTTCTCTAAATCATGCTTAGATTGGCCATTAGTCTATGGTCTTATGCTGTCCTTTTTATGTATTAGTTTATAGCCATTAGCATACCTCAACAAAGTTGTCGCCCTCCCTCCCATCCCTATTTTAATCGGTTTAGTTGCATTGATCGGCAATGCTCGATTATAGTAATCTCATGTTCCCTATAGCTAAATCTAGCATGTGATTCTTCCTTTATTAAAATCAATGTCTACTATTTCTTGGATAAATATTTTTTGTTTCTTGCGTGGTGCATGTATCAAATTGATGCTTACTTCTTTGGTATGTCTTTTTTAAGATGGAACATATGTTCATTCTTGCTCCACTTTCTTTGAGGTGCGTACCTCATAACATCAATTAGTCCAATGGTTTGCTATTGTTGGTTTGTGCTCAATGGATAGATTGACTATAGTCGAGAATGGGTCTATTTACTTCACTTTAGTTTTTGCCTATGTTGGTTAAGATGATAGACCGGTTAGCATTTTGTAAAAAAAAATTTATGTTTTCACACATAAATATTGGTTTTAGCTGATGAGTTGTTTTCACAGTTTATCTCGCTTATATGTTTTTCCTCTTTACTATTTGCTATGCATACATCACCATTGTGACTATTCTTTATTTTTCATGTCCCAAGATTTCATCGGCAAATTTTACTTACGTTACCTACATTGATCGAAAGTGCTCGATTATGGTAATCTCATATTCTCCTATAGCTAAATCTAGCGTATGGTCCTTCATTTATTGTAGATAGATGCAGTGCGGAGATGAATACACCATTCAAGGTTGTCATTATCCTTTGCGCCCAAGAGCTATATAGAAAGAGCGATTACTGACAATTCATAATTTCTACTAGAAGTGACGGATGGTAAAAAGTTCTATACATAAGAAAATTAGACTTTCTTCCACGAAGCTATTCATAATTTGAGCGAACAGATCTCGCTAATTCTTTTATTTGAGTTAGTAAGAGGATCTTGAACTAAGAAATAGGCCTAATGACTAAAGAGGGTATCTGAGCAATTGCAAGAATGGGGTTCATTGATATTTACGGTGTAGTAGATGCTATCACATATACATCATACTCAATTGATGGAATTGCTTGATCTTAAAGGGATCTTCGTAATTACGCACATAAAGGGCATGCCTTTTTTCTCATTTGTCACTTTGCCTAGGCCGTTTCTTACGCATCTCGGCACCATATTTTTTTTACATACTTGTTTTTCATGTGTTGTCGGGATTACAACCACTAGCTATCACCGCTAACAAGTGTCTTCTTATTTAACCAAAGGTGCTTGATGTCGGTTATGATCTAAACTCTGTCTTGATTATGTCAAGAACATCTTAGTTTTGCTTTTCGTGTACCTACCTATCATTTAGCTATTTGGTACACTTCTTCTTGCTCTGGCTATTTTTGTCTCGCTATAAGAGATATGTTTGCTCTATACCATCTTGCTTACCATGGTGTTGATTGCTACATTTGTCAATTCTATCTTGTTGTACTTCTTGGTTCTCTCTAGGTTTGGATCTCAAATTATGTTTTTGAGAATATTTAGCTTTTACATTTAGGTGATTCCATATTAAAACTTAAATATATTAAAATGCCAAAATTGTTGTTTGAAATAAAGAGACGCATTTCAGGTGTCATCAATGCTAAAAAAATCAAACTTCTTCAATCAAAATTTGAACAATAGATGCCTCCAGAATTTAAACACGGCCTCTAATGGTCGTTTGGCACCATTTTATATTGGTGTGTACATATTCTTAATGACATGTCAAGTTTGCTATTATGGCATGCACATTTTTTGTTTGTTTCATTATTGTTTCTATCTGTTTAGATATGTCAGAATGCTTTCACTAAATGAATTTTGAATCTAGACGCACTATCGAAATTTACGTGGCGCAGCGTAGCGCGCAACACTACCTAGTATATATAATATAGGAGAGGAATCGGACAAGAGGAAATGATTAACGAGGAGCTAGTGAGAAGATAGCCAATTGTGTTGTGTGGTACAGCACAGTGCATGTAGTCTCGATCTCTTTATATCACAGATGGTTGGTAGCTAAAACCGTCTATAATGTTGTCAATACACATTACAGACAATTTTTGATAAAACCATTTGTGATGTTATCAATATACATTATAGACGGTTTATCAATTGATATCACACATGGTTTTATGAAAAAACCATCTGTAATGATATCAATATATATCACATAATAATGTCGATCGGTTCCTCGCTACCCTCTCTCTTTGTGCGCCTCCCTTTTCCACGCTGCTATCGAGCACTACCTCCCTCCTCCTTGAGCGCCACCACCGTCGTTCTTCCTTGGCACTGGCCCCTTCCTCTGATCTTCCCTATGCCGCTAAGCCTTCCACCTTTTCTCTCATTCTCTCCTCTCCATCCTGAGCCGCTCTTCACTCTTCCCATCTTCTCCCTCCAAGCCGACAGCTTCGCCGCCCAGATTTGCTGGTTCTGATGTTTTCTGGAGCCGCTAGTGGCCTAGATCTGTCAGTTCCCATCGGTCTAGCGCTCCCTGACCCGTGGTCTTCTTCTACACGAAACCCAATGGAGCCATAGCTAGATCCATGGGGTCTGGTCGTCTTCTTCAACGCTGGCAGCCCCTTGGTCCTCCCTGAGTTAGGTAACATCTTCAAACGCCCCCCTCTTTCTTTCTTCTTCCTTTCCTCCGCTCACCCTCTTTCCCTTTCTTTAGGTCGTCTCCACCCAGGTGCTGCGAGCCCAATGCTCCCGGTGCCGATGCTTGCCCAGCTATCCCCAAAATTGTGGCACTGACGTTGCCTCCCTCACCCCCAGTGGCCTTGCCGCGTCGTGGTGCCACTACTATATAAAAGACTATATTAAATATCTCACCATAGACGGTTTTCAAAAACCGTATGTGATAGTTGATCATCACAGGCAGTTTTATCCAAAAACCATCTGTGATAGAATCATAAAGATTTTTTGCTAAAATCGTCAATGATAAGATTAATATCATAGACAATTTTAGTCAAAAATAGTTTGGGATTCTGCCATGCTCATCACAGACGGTTTTTGGATAAAACCCTATATGATGTTAACATCATCATTGATGGTTTTAGCCAAAAACCATCTGTGATTCTATCACAGAAAGTTTTTGAATAAAAGTGTCTGTGATGAGATTTTTCTAGAAATCATGACTCATGATAGTAGGACTTTTATGTGTTAACGTAGCATATATTAACTAAATGTGTAGCTGAGCTATATATTATCCTCCACTAGGAAGTGATGCACAAATCCACTGACTTATCACGTAATTATCCCAATTATAAGATGACAGTTGCGATGATCAAACATACTGATAAATAAAATGAATTGTACTTTAATGTGAGATAAGGCTAGTTCAAAATAAGTTACAAGTAGGTAATAAAACATATCTGTGAAGCGTCGATCTTCTGTCTTCAGTTTGAGCTAGCTGCTTGGACCCTTGGCCTTTAGTCTTCCGAAGGGAGGTCACTGAAATAGGGATTCTGTCTTTCTTCTTGCATGGACCGTTGGCCGTTTTGGAAGACTTGTTGCTATTTTCATTAATAGGCAAAGCTAAAATAGGTGCAGAGTATTATAGCTAGGCTTTCATTTAAGTCCAAATCATCAAAGATTGCATTTATAGGTTCCTTTAGAAATGGGCTATAAAATAGCTTACTCTTGGTCCTTTTTCTTTTAGAGGTATCAAAATTAGTTTTCACCATTTGTAGAGGAAGAAAACCATCTAAACCTGTAACCGGAGATCGCTTAATAATTGAATCTTGCTGATACAGTGGAATTTTATTCCACATTTCTTTGATAGCTTCAAAATCAAACTGGCCTAACAGACTCAATGGTTCTAAAATCTCTAGTGATTGAGACTGAGCTGGAATAATAGCTAGACTTCCTTCATTACTACTTGGAGAAATAACCTCAGGAAAATATATAAACCTCCAAATCTAGAGAAGACTCCATACCATTCGATGACATAGCAGAATTAATTCCAGAAGTTATTGACTGAGATTGTTGTTGTTGTATTTCTAACATGACAACAATCTCAGGATTAAAATTTTGTTGTGGTTGAGGCCAATTGTCCCAAGCTGGGTCATCTGCTTCTATAGGTGGAGCATTGTGAGGAAATGCTATCTCTTCTGGTAATGCTGCCTCTTCTGGATGATGAAACTCACCTCTAGGGAAAATTGGAGCATCCACTTTTGGTGGTAAAACCTTTGCAAGCTTAGTGTTGATAATGTAAACCATCACTGTCCAAGACTCTCCTTAGCCTGCTGAAATGTGACCTCTTTTGATCACTGTTCTACGAGAAATAGATATGGTGTCTTGTAAGTTAGTTTGTTTCATACTAGAATCCTTCATTTGCTTATGAGTCTAAGTGCTAAAAATGATCAAATATTGAATTATGTGTGCTAAGATTGATCTTAACACTTTACATTCACAAGATTGCTTCCTATTACACTTGGGATGAACTTAGAATGTATTGTATATGACCAAGACCATTCTTTTAAATGCCATGCTTGAAATGGTCAACTATGGCATGAGTCAACCAAGAATTGAGAAATGCAATAAAAAAACAAAAATGAGGAAGAGAGTGAAGCATAGAAGGCCTTTGTTGATGGCTCCTAGTTAAGGATGTGCTTTGCTAGGATAAGCTCTCTAAATCTCATTATGTGTGTTAAAATCTAAAATTTGCATTCACGAAAGATGATCTCGCATGAAGGAT
Source organism: Guadua angustifolia (assembly GCA_036346375.1). Classification (NCBI taxonomy): domain Eukaryota; kingdom Viridiplantae; phylum Streptophyta; class Magnoliopsida; order Poales; family Poaceae; genus Guadua; species Guadua angustifolia. The sequence goes on from CM070500.1 coordinate 38,626,749, forward strand.
CTCTTATACACCTGTAGCTCTCCAAAGTGTTGAATAGGTTGAATTCTAGGTTATCCTTTTGATCCATACCATGGCTTTGCTTTCTAGTCTAGAGATTATGCTAAGCGTTACGCTTGTTGAAATCATAAAAAAATAGAATAACCTTATTTTTACTTGTTATCAAGGATATTAAAATATGTAATTGGATATGATTTAGTTTAGCATAATCTGAACTTGAATAGCTTGGTGTCATACTTTGCTCTTTATATTCATTTGGATAATCTTCAAAGCTCTCCTAGGCTATATCTCATGCATATTGGTTTATAATGCCCATATTGCCACAAGGGGGAGAAAATATGAAAATGTATCTTTGTTTATCTTGCTTCTCATGGTCATGATGAATTTTTTTTCTTTAGATCATGAGCAAAGTTCAGATTTTGTGAGATTTTTCTTGGATTTTAGAGCATTTGTGGATAACTTGTTATTTTCTATTGTTTGCTCTAAATCTTATCTTGCCAACTTGATCATAATCTTTGATTTCTGTTGCATTTGGACCAAGTGTGGTTTTACATTTAAATTGCTTTCTTCTTCCTAAATTTCAAGCTCAAATTTGTGCCTTTTTGAGGTTTTATTAATATACTCATCAATGGGGAGATTGAGAGACCATGTGGTGGTCTACCCAAGTTCGTGATGTGTATTTGATTGTGTTTAAGTTTGTGGTACTCAGGTTTGAATTTGAATTGAGTTTGCTTTTGTTTTGAGCAATTTGAGTTGCGGGCAATACTACCTACGTGTTAAGGGCGGTAGTATCGGGATTGCGGTACTACCGGGCTTTGTGAGGCAGTAATTATTTTCCATAGGGGTTGTTTTTTTGGATTGAGTGAGGGCAGTGCTACTGGCCTTATGAAGCGGTAGTTATTTTCTAAAACAAAATATCTGAGCTTTGATAGTTGTGGTTAAGTGATGTTTATTGCATATTTTATTGAGCAATGTTACGCGGAGTTTTGCTTGTTTATGATAGTTGCAGGACTTTGGAGCTAAGTCGTGGACTAGGCTATGAGAGCTAAGGTCCAGATGATCAAGGTGACGTTAGAAGATGACTAAGAATAAGGAGTTGATGCAAGCCAAGAAGACAAGGAGCTTAGCGTGAGCTACTGGTGATGGACATTTGCAACCGAGGACGGTTTGGGTGATTTGGATGCATGAGAGGCTTGGTGGCAAGTCATTGGACCTATATGGAAGGTGACGAAACTTAGATGATGCTTCACAATGAAGGAACTATGAAAAGACCGGTAGTGGGGGCAAATTGGTAATTTGCCTATTACCGGAGATGGAGGCTATTTGAGAAATTGCTCGTTAGCCTAAATGATTTTGGTCATGCCAAAAAGGAGATGGACATGATTCAGGCTCATGAACCTAATTGGGATGTTATAGAGAAGGCTGCTTTGAGAAGTGTGCATATGTTACATTCCAAAATTTAGAGGCATTTTAAATTTCATCATTTTACAATTTTTGTGAATTTAAAATTTCCTCATTAAATGAAAGTAAAACAAATTTAAACTTTATAAGTTGAAATAAGTTCAAAACAATTTATTTAGGTTCCAAAAGTCTATAAGTATTTTTGAGAATTTTGTGGAATTTTTCTGCATTTATTTGCCATTTATTTTGGCCTTTATAATTTTTCTGGAATTTCTTAATTTACAAAACCCTTTCTATTTCTTATTTTCCAGCGGGCCAACTTCTTGCACCCAGCCCACCTCCTTTCTACGCTGTGCATAGCCTAGCTCACCTTTCCGAAAACTTAGAGGCATTTTAAATTTTTATCATTTTACAATTTTTGTGAATTTAAAATTTCCTCATTAAATGAAAGTAAAACAAATTTAAACTTTATAAGTTGAAATAAGTTCAAAACAATTTATTTAGGTTCCAAAAGTCTATAAGTATTTTTGAGAATTTTGTGGAATTTTTCTGCATTTATTTGCCATTTATTTTGGCCTTTATAATTTTTCTGGAATTTCTTAATTTACAAAACCCTTTCTATTTCTTATTTTCCAGTGGGCCAACTTCTTGCATCCAGCCCACCTCCTTTCTATGCTGTGCATAGCCTAGCTCACCTTACCGAAAACTTAGCCCCCAACCGTTGGATCTGGTTCGTGTGCACCAGATTGCGCCACCCAACCCGCGTGTGTTGGCCATTCGATCAGCACCACGTGGATGGCTAGGATTGGGTTGCATCACCCCCACTCGTCGTCCTCGAGATGGACTCCCTACAATGCCTGTATCTCACGCCTGTCACCACGTTATCCAAGCCGGTTCAAGCCATATCCAAGTTGGACATGTTGGGTATCCATGCCTATAAATGCCGTCGCCCTTTTCTCGTGTCTCTTCTCATCGTTTTTTGCACAATTTTTGCCACCAAATAGCAAACCCTAGCCGATCTTCTCCACAGTATCTTCGTCTTTCTTCACTGCCAATCTCTGCCATCGATGAGTTTTGGTCACCGTCGCCTGCATTATTGGACTCCTCGCGTAGGTCTATTTTTCCCCAACTCTTGAGCTGATCCTTTGCGTGTTGTGCCTGGTCGAGTTCGTCTTCTCCATCTTCAGTGGAGTCTACCGTTGTGTACTGGCACCCATGTCCGTGCCACGTCACTGCTACCTCAACACCAGATCAGGCTAGCGTTGACACATTGAACGCCGTCGGCCATGCCGTGTCACCCGCTACATGGCAACTGCGTCGGTGCCATATGCCTGCCATGTCAGCCCTAACCTGTCACGTGGCCTACCACATCATTAGGTCTGCCATATCACCGCATATCCCCTCCTGTGAGTCCAATCCATCATGCACCGAATCCCTAACGTGTAGGCCCCACGTGTTAGCTGAATTTTCAATATGCTTTATCCTTCTTCCAAAATTCTAAAATTCTAGCTAATTGTATCATGCCACGTGTCACCCTTCTTCAAGTTCTTTGATTATCTTGATCTCAGAATATTTTAAGAGCCTGTTCTGCTTCATTCGAGCTCCAAATCTAGTGATTCAAATTTCTAAATTGATCTAAAATTAAGCTCTACCATCCAGTACCAATTTTGTAATTTTGGATTTTATTTGTATATATTTTATTTATTTGGGTTAGCTTTTTGCGTGTAGACGACATCGTCAGACAAGTTTCGTCGAACCAACGAGAGGTAGAACCAACCTCATTTAGTGAAGATAAGTCTTCCTTGACCATGTTGGTCCCAAATTTCTAAAATGTCCGCGTTGTTTTAAATTGTTGCATGCTTACTTTTATGCAATGTACTTAAAAATGCAATCATAAGGTTTAGTTAAATTCTAGAATTGTTATGACCTCATTGGCATTGAACATTATATACCTTTGTCACCCTAACTGGTATTTGCCATATTATTTGATGATGATCAATAGAGTAGCACCATACAGTAGAATTGCTTAGTCCAGCTTAAATATTTTGGTACTACACTATTAGTGGGAATCATTTGAAAACTTTGTTTAAACTCATTTGTGAAGTGTGGAAATAGGTATTGCTGTAGTTATTTAAATGAAATAAAGTGGAAAAATGGTTTAGACCAGGGTGAATGGATGTTTGGCAGGTGCAAGAAGTAGGAGAACTTGTAAAGTGAATCATTTGCCCTAGTCAATTAATGACCGAAGTGTGTGTTACTATAGACCGAGCACTACCGTACAACCACAAGTATATATGGGTACGAACTGGCTAATTAATTTCTGTGTCTCATTATTAGCTTCGCCAATTGGTGGAATGTGTGTCAGATGGAGGCAGTTGCAAGAGGGGGCTTCCAACTAGGTAGATTGAACCCTTCGAAAGTGAAACCTTAGCGGGCGAAGTTAATAGTGGGGTTGTACATTGCAAAGGCCTTGTTATGATCTCTTTGCAGCACACCAAAAGAAGTGTGCTAATATTGATTGCATAAAGAGTGATCATGTCTTGTGGGTAAAGTTGTACACACTCTGTAGAGTTAAAACTACTTAAGTAGCCATGCCCATAGTCAAGGGCGGGTGAGGTACGCATTCACATTGTAGATTTTTTAGTTTTGTTTTAAATAAAAATAATGGTTTAAGAATCCATGAGTAGATGGAACTCTCAGGTTATGGTTTGGCAGATGGAGCCAGTCAGGTAGATGGAACTTGTAATAGTTGTCATATCAAATCCAATTATTACAACTACATTTGGTCAAATGATGCTTTGTGAAATTACTAGTTTTATTTGAAGTTAAAATTGCTTTATGGTAAAAGAGTTATATTAAGCCCTCAATTGTTTAGCCTTGCATATAGTTATCATGCATTATGTTTTCAAGACTTGCGGAGTACATTTTGTACTCACCCTTGTCACATTCCAACTTTCCACAGAAGAGTGCACATAAGCAGAAGTTGATTATGAGTTCTTTACTTGTGGTTACGATGAAGGTGATACAGATTACTAGAACACGTACCCCAACTGATTGCCTATTAGGCAAACGGATGGGCTTGTCCTGCTGCTGTTTATTTCATTTCCACTATTACTTTATTGAACTGAAGCCATGAGGCTGTTTATTTGGAATAGTTGGCCATAAGCCTGGTACCTTTTTGTTTAAGTATTAATATTTGATTCATGATATGTATTTGTTATCATCACTGTTTCCATTGTGTGTGCTAGATTTTTCTGGACTTGCATAGTTTTACATGGAGGGTTCAGATTTGGAAATCCAGTCCCGACAGCATGTGAGATTGTAAAACCTGTTATGGTATTGGGTTAGCAGGTTACCTATGTTGAGTGTGGATGGAATCCACTTTGTGTTAAGGTTAGGGTTTCTTGGGTTGTCTCTTCTATATAAGTGGTTGAGAGTGCAGAGGAAGGTAACAATTGAAGAAATTAAGCCTTGTGAGAGAAGTGACCTCCTAGGTTGAGAGAGGAAAGTCTTTGTGTGCATGTGCTCTTGAGAGAGCTTTGCTCTCCTGTGAAGAGGCTTTGTAACCATTCATCTAAAGATGAAATAGAAATCAAATTCGTGTTGATGTTCTTGCTCAAGTTTTGATCTCCCTCCTTTCTTGAGTTGTTGCCATCTCTTTGGTTTCTTTCTTTCTTGATCTTGCATTATAAAAGATGAATGATTGATGGATGAATCTTCTATAGATCATATTCCAATCATCAAGATAAGCTTTAACAAGATCTTTAAAGTTCTTCTCAAGAAACTTGTTTTTGGCATGAAAAGTAAGGATTCATGGTAGATCATGTTCTTGCACATTTGAGATTGTTTCTTTCTTGTTCTTACTTGCTATGACAAGTGGGAGATTATCTTAATCATCAAATCATCATGAGATAGCTCAGACTAAAATTTGTGGTTTTCAAACTGACTTGAGCTTTATGAGCAGGTTGGGAAGCCATTTCAAGTTGACTGCAAATCATTTGTTTAGCAATCCCTAAAAAACCACATAAAGATTAAGCACCACTAAACGAATGATCCAAAAAAAAGATTAAGCACCATTCCATTCCCTTGAAACTTGCTAAAATTATATAAAACTTGTTGCTATGCCGTTGCAACGGTATACCGTTCCCTAGTCGCACCTGTATTGAAAACCTCCCTCTCTTTGGAAACCCAATAACACGCTAACCAAAGCCAAATGTCTCAGAAGCACGCGACTACCCTCGTCAAATCCCTGTGCACGTGCAACATTTTAAGCCACTAATTTTCCAATTAATATGGATGTTTTGTCAGAATCTATCAGATAAGTTAAGATACATTAAGCTTGCAATACACAGATAGCAATGTCAAACTAGAAAATATATAATGCTATGTGCCAGGCTTGAACTTAAATGGTACACTAACACAAAAACCAATCAACCTGGCCAATACACAGGTAGTGCACTCCAACCAATAATCCAGTTGCCAAGCTTGAATGGCTATGGGACAGATGGATAGATTTGTGGAGTAGCAAACATGTTTTAGTAGCCCACAAAACTAGGCTTGAGCTGTGGTTGAAGCATATGGTACGATGGTGCTTAACTAAATGAATGGTACGGTGCTTAATATAGAGACATAACCCTCCCCTTCTCTCTACATCTTCCCCCAAATCGAGGGGCTAGGCGACATGCCAACAGATGTGTCTCTAGCCACAGTTCAAAATCTCGATAAAATTTTAGAAATTTCATCATTCGAGATTTCAGATTTTGGCTAGGGACGATATTCAAAATCCTGACTGGATATAGAAAATTAAAAACAAAAATCAAATTGGTACAGTAATTTCAAAAATTTCGGCACATTTTGCCAAAATCCCAAGTATTTTGACTGGATTTTGACTTTTGAGGACTGGATTTGGGTCAATAATCCATAAGAATGTCATCTTCTATGAAAATTCGTTGAAAAACCGAATTTTTGAGATGTTTTTATAAAAATTGCAGAAACACTGTCAGATTTTTATAGAATTCTATATGCTTGACCATGCTCTAAAAAATTTATGGTACCATCCTTAGTCATCTAGGATCATGCATAAAAATGTCCAAAATAATTTAACTTTATTTGTTATATTTAAAAAGTCAAAAATAGAATGAACATATTTGAGACAGTAACCGTGTCATAATTTTATAAATTCGCTTGAGTGTGATCATGATATAAAGTTTTTAGGAGAGCTTAAACATTAAATCTAAACCCTTATCTAAAAGTTTCAAAAATTTTAAACTTGTTTTGGTTGCTCAATTAAATCTATGGAAGCAATACATGTAGCATCGTAAGGCTTTTATTAGGACAGTAGCACTGTCACAATATTTAAAAATTCCTCAAGCTTGATAATCAACTAAAAATTTTATGGTAAAATTAATTATGTGTCAAGATCATCCAAAAAAATTTCAAAAGTTTCTAAGTGGTTTGAAATAATTTTCATTAGATTGAAATTTATCGGTTAGCCTTCAGTAGCACAATCCAAATTTTTGAAAATTCCTTAGTCTTGATCATCATCTAAAAATTTTATGGTAACATTATTTATGTGCCATAATTATACAAAAATATTTCAAAATTTTCAAACATGTTTTGCACAATTTTTCATTCGATTGAAATTTTTCGGTCAGCCTTTTATTAGGACAGTAGCATTGTTAGAATTTTAAAAAATTACTCATGCCTAATCATCATCTGAAATTTTTATGGTAATGTTAGAGATGTTTCAAGATAATCCAAAAAAAATTTCAAAAATTGTTAACATCATTTCCACCATTTTTCACTCGATGAATTTTGCCAAGATTTAGGTAATTTCGGCCAAAATTTGATAATTTTCATTTTAAACATTCTAAATTTTAAATTTCCTTTTTGAATTTTGACCATATTTTGAATTTTCCTTTATGGGAACTTTACAAGAAGGTCTCTAGTTAGAGTCAAAATAGAGATAGAGTTCAGTTGCTATTCGATTGTAATAAATGCTATAAATAATGAGTATGGTGATTCCATAGGACACGTGTGAGCACACAATTATGTAGATAAATTTCAACATGGTATCAGAGCCATCCAAACCCTAACCCAAACTCACCTCGAGTCTTAGTCGAGCCGCCATCCCCTCACACATGGTCTGCCATGGCCACGTCGCACGGGAGCGAGCTGTGACCAGCCAGGTTGCATGGGGTCGATGTTACTAGGGCCGCTACATGGGCTGCCATCATCGGTTGGGGACACCGAGTAGACCATTTCACCATCTGCATGTGAGCGCCACCACCGTTCGGGGCAGCCGGGTCACCACCGCATCTCAAGATCACCAGCCACTTGCCATTCGGGGAGCATTGCCACCACTGTCGCTAGAGGGATCTAGATCTAGATTAGTCCCCTCATGTTTGGCCTAGGCAAAGGAGGTGCTCGTAGGGTGGAGACGGACTACAGGATCACTAAAAAGGAAGAGAGGAGGCCGGCTCGCTTGCGGTTGAGAGGAGAGGAAGGGCTTGGTCACATGGAGGGAGAGGAGAGTGTCATGCGGAGGAAGAGAAGGAAGAAACGGTCTGGAGAGGAAGAAAAGGGATAAGTGAGAGAGAGAGAGATAAGGGAGTGCTGGCAAAGAAAAAATAAAGGAAAAAAAGAAAATAAAGAAAGAGAAGAGAGTGTCGACCGAGAAAAAAATAAAGGGAAAAAAGAAAATAAAGAAAGAGAGGAGATAAAAAAGAATATTAGCTGATTGGATCTATTAGAGGGTGAGGAGGAAGGAGGGAGAAGGAAGGAGTTTGATGATGTTACTGTCTTCTACAAGTGAGGTTTGGAGAAGGAAGCTGATCTGGTGTTGCTTGGGTTTGGATTGTGTGGATATTGTTTTGCTCTTTCTTGCTTAGAGAGAGAGAAGAGTATGCAAGAAGAGAAGGTGGAGTTTTAAGTTGATCATTGTTTGCAGTGAGGCTACTTGTGCTCTATAGGGAGATAGATTGGAAAGTATTTTTGGCTAATGCTGATGATGGAAGTTTCAAGGTAAGGTAGAGAGGTTCTGAAATAGAGGAAGAAGATTGATTAGGATGTGGCTTTGGTGACATTGACATTAGAGTTGGTAATGAGAGAGTGCTAGGTGGCAAGCCCAGAGGTGATATTGGGCTTGTTTTGATGGTGGTATTGGTAGCGGTAGTAGGAGTAGGTGGTAGCTCTAGTGGAGGCTATGGCTATTGTTTTGGTGTCAGTGATAACTATCGAGGTGTTGGTGCTAGAGGCGGTGTTGGTTCTAGAGGCTATGTTGGTGGAGAGGTGCGACAGATGTGTTGATAAAAGGCGGATATCAAGGTGATTGAGGGTATGCTAGGAGAGGTGGTGGAAGCCGAGATGATCAGGGGCATGTTGGGAGAGATGATGGATGCCAGGGTAGCTGGTGGCTAGAGGTAGAGACGGTGGAGGCCAAGGCTTAAATCATCTGGGTAGAGATAGAGAAGACCAAGGCTGTGAGTGTGATGGAGAAGGTCGAGGGGTTTATGTTGGTTGAGGCATGGTTGAGGTGATGGCACTTAGAGGTTGTGTTTATGTGATGGTGTTGGACATGAAGTTGGTGGTGCAAATGGTAAGGATGATGGTCATGGAGGTGGTGCCGACCATGAGGTTAGCGGCAACTTTGGTAAAAGTGGATGTCTTGGTGGTGGTATTTGCCATGGTGTTGGTGTTATGATTGGTAAAGTATTAGATTCTAGTGAGGTATGCATTAGGTAACAAGATGACCGTGATTGTATTTTATGCCCATCTTGAGAGGGTGTTGGGGAGTTAGTATTGGTGATTAATAAGAGTCCAAGTCGAGTGCGACTCGGAATTGTGTTAGGGACACTACTACAAAAGGGACTATATTAAACACATTATCATTGACTTTTTTTTATAAAAACCATCAGTGAAGAGTCACGGGCACATCACAGACAGTTTTAGCCAAAAACTGTCTGTGATGAGGGAGGGCACATCACAGAAGGAGGCACATCACATACGACTTTTGGCTAAAACCGTCTATGATGAGAGCTACATCACAGACGATTTTAGCCAAAAATCATCTATGATGACGATTCTAATAAATAAGAACAGAGAGCCCTGACCTTCTTTGTATTTTTAGAGTTTTCCAAGCTATTTTTGATATGGCTGCGATTTAGAGACGATCTGGTGGAAAGAGACCATGGATTTGGAGGTGTGATTGTAGATCCTTCTGTTCTAGGTCATCTAAGTTTAGTAATTGGTTCAAATTTGCATTATATTTAAGATTTAGCTTGGTAAAGTGGAAAATGAAGATGGTTTCTAGATCTAGCACTGCGTAGATTCATTTGTTCTCTATAATGTAAAGTAGTAATTGGTTCTAATTGTATTTTACTCAATATGTACATAGTTACTTAAAGAAAGGTGATCTAGGCTAATAATTGGTTGTAATAGCATTATATCCAAGGTATATACATCTAGATTGGTAAAGAGGGAATTGAAGATGGTTTTGATATAACTTTAGTGTATATCCATTTGTTCTTTTTGATCTAAAGTAGTAATTGGTTCTAATTGCATTATACTCAAGATGTAGCTAGCTATGTAAAGAGATAATTGAATATGTTGAGTTTAAATGTAGCTTACATATGTTTATATATCCATTTGTTCTTTGTGATGTAAGGAGCTATATAAGTTAATTGGCAAGTTTAAATGCATCTTATATGTAGCATATGTGTGCATGTGCACTCATAGTATACTTAATTCGTTATTTAACACATATTGTTACATATGTAGTGTAGATGGACCAAAGATGTAGGCTGAGAACCGTGTGAGCACTAGGTACATTAATGGCATCTCCGCTTTTAGAAGTGCTGCAGAGGAAGATATGTTGAACAAAGGGGTGGAACTTATGCCTTGTTCTTGCATTGACTGCGAGAATGTGAGGATGTTTGAAACCCAGCGTAGATCGAAGCACACTTGATTCTATAGGGTTTCAAAAGGGGGTATAAATGTTGGACCAGTCATAGTAAAGAGTAGATTATGCAGGAAGTAAGTAGTATTAACATCGTCGACAAAGTCAATGATACTCCGAATGATATCAACTGTGCTTTTGATGAGAATAGATGTCACGATGACAATATGGATTAGATGCTGCAAGATGCGGAAGGGAACCATGATGACAATATGGATGAGTATGTAAATTTTCAGGGCTTGATGGATGACTCAGAGAAACTTTTGTTCTCGGACTACAAGTCCAAATAAACAAGGTTGTCATCCGTACTGGAACTGCTAAAATTAAAGGCAAGCAATGGTTGGTCCAACAAGAGTATCATGATGCTGTTAGGCCTATTAGTGGATATGCTTCCACAGGAAAATAAGTTGCCGACAACCACCAAAAAGCCAAGAAGATTCTTTGTCCCTTGGGAATGGAAGTAGAAAGAATACGTGCCTGTCCGAATGACTGTCCTCTACCGCAAAGAGTATATAAACTTGCATGTATGTTCGGTGTGCAACGCATCCCGATATAAGCATAAAGATATATCAGATGACGATGATGAGGACATCGAGGTGAGGAAAGGACCTCCTACTAAGATGGCGTGGTATCTACATGTAATTTTTCATTTGAAGTGTTTGTTTGTGAACCCAAAAGAGTCAAAAGTGCCTCGGTGGCACTCAACTGATCATAAGAATGATGGAATAATATGGCACCCTGCCGATTCCTCTCAGTGGAGAAACATTGATAGGAGGTTTCAAGAATTCGCAGTGAATCAAAGGAATATAAGGTTCGGATTGAGTACGGATGGAATGAATCCTTTCGTTAACATGAGCTGCCATCATAGGACTTGGCCCATGAATCTCTGTATCCACAACTTTCCTCCTTAGTTGTTTATGAAGCAGAAGTATATTTTTCTATCTATACTCATCCAAGGCCCGAAGCAACTTAGGAACAATATTGATGTGTACTTAGCATCATTGGTGTAAGATCTGAACACATTGTGGGCTCTTAGGGTACAAGTATGGGATGCTCACAAATGAGAATACTTCACTTTGCACTGTTTATTGTTTTGCACCATAAATGATTATCCTGCCCTTGCTAACCTGTTGAGGCAGAGTACAAAAGGAGCCAAAGACTGTACTCACTGTTTGGATGATACTAAAAGTGTGTAGCTGAATCACTCATGCAAAATCATGTACATACGTCACGGTAGGTTCCTTCGAAGGAATCACCCATACTGTAAGATGAAAAACAATTTGACAGAACGACCAAAGACGATTTAGCTCCAAAGCCTTTAAGAGGGATATACATTCATGACATGGTTAAGAACTTGGATGTTGCACTTAGAAAGGGACGTAAATCGAAGACCCGTGAGAAAAGCATGTGGAAGAAGAGATTGATATTTTGGGACCTAACTTATTGGGAGAACCTAGAAGTTCGGTACTACATTGATGTGATTCATATAGAGAAGAATGTTTGTGATAGCTTGATTGGTCTCTTACTAAATGTTAAGGGCAAAATAAAGGACGATATTAACACATGGCTTGATTTGGTCGATATGGATATCAAACCTGAGTTAGCACCGAAAGAGACCAATAAAGACTGAACATACTGCAAACCTGCTTGTTACACTTTGTCTAAGACCGAGAGAACTAAACTGTCTTAAACTGTGCTAGTGGTTGCATGGTGTGAAAGTTCTGTCTGGTTGCTCCTCTAACATGGAGAGACTTGTTTTGATGCAAGACTTTAGTTTAACCGGCATGAAGTCTCATGATTGCCATGTGCTTATGACACAGATGCTCTTTGTGGCAATTAGAAGTATTTTACCGAGCAAGGTTTGAGAGACAAACATAAAGTTGTGTTATTTCTTTAACACAATTGTTCAGATGGTTATTGATCCCAAAGGACTAGATGCTCTGTAGGCCGAGGAGGTAATGAATCTATGTAATCTTGAGATTTATTTTCCTTCGTCATTTTTTGATATCATTGTCGATCTCATTGTTCACCTTGTGAGGGAGATAAAAATGTTTGGGCTCGTGTTCCTACATAGCATGTACCTATTTGAGAGGTACATGGGAATTCTCAAGTCCTACATACGAAATCAATTTCGATCGAAGGGTAGCATTGTTGAAGGTTGTGCAACCGAAGAGGTCATCAAATTCTACGTGGATTACATGGCTCAGGTCGAACCGATAGGTGTGCCTCGATCCTGCCATGAGAGGAGGCTCTAGGGTATTGGGACCATCGAAATGTAACGACCCCCATTTTCTACATACAATGCGAAAATGGAAATCTCATGTGCACACAAAGATAGTCCTGGATCGATGGCTAAATGCGCACATTTATACAATTGATATCACATCCATACTCTTTATTGCAAATAATAAAGGTAATTTACGTAATAAGGTCTTACAATTCAGAGAAATGCAGCGGAATGAATAAAAGTCTTGTAGTATGCCCATACAATCCCTCAAGCAACTGGCAAGGTATAATCCCTAAAAATTCTCGTCAACATTCCCGAATCCTGCGTCGAATAATTTCATTGAGCTATTCTGATTCTTCACCTAAAAACAATGAATAAGCAAGGGTGAGTACTTTCGTACTCCGCAAGACTTTTGCAAAGCCTATAATATATGCAGGTCATTTCAAAGGAAAGGCTTCTACGGTTAATTTGCATAAAGCCAATTTAAATTGTAAAACAAGTAGTAATTGCAAAACGGAATTTATAAAAGCAATTGACTGATACGATAGTAATAAACAAGTAAAGTATAAGTAACAACTCACAGTCCTCCATGACGTGAGCATCGAGTCGTCCATTGCCAACACATGGCTCAAATCTGAGACAAATACTTTTCCAACAAATATTTCCATATTCATCCCTGTTTTGCAAAATATTAAAACTGCTAACCATGTGATGATCTTACTAAGTGCACATAACCGCGGGCACGGCTAATCGATTAGATATACACTCTGCAGAGGTGTACAGCTTTACCCACAAGAAATGATCAACCTCTTTTGCCAGGCCAGTAACACACTTCCTTTGGTGTGTTGGCAAGGAGATCATAACATAACCGTTACATTACTTAACCCTAACTTTGCACCAGCCTGGTGACGACAAACCCTTACTATGACGGCAGAAGATATTTGTACACTCGGTACGACACATGGTTACACACCCCATTGTCCCACTTCTCCTCATAGCAAGGCGTATACCGTTATATTGGCAAGCGTTGCTCCCATCACCGTGGTGTGGGCGCCCCTTCGAGCAATCCATCACGGAACAACACGTACTACTACAGCCTCCCATAGTGCAAAGCTAGATTTAAATAACTTAATAGGTTAAGGCTGTCCCATACCAGCACTTGTGGTTGTACGAATTTCTTGGTTCGGAAACAACCCATAGTTCGGTCCTTAAACTGACACGAGCAATAGTCTCCCCCTACAATACGTGCAAGTCCATGCACCTCCGGCTATTGCCAATAATTGCCCGCATCAAAATATAGTTTTATTTTCATTTTTAACCAAAATACCAATGATCATCATCATGTCTCAATATTTCCAAGTTTCATCTGATCAATATTTCCAATTGATTTATCCCAAGTCTAAAGCATGGCTAAGTATGATTATTATTCATCGCATATACCCAAATTGACATTAGATATTGTCTAACATTAATTCTAGGGTTGTCAAGGTTCATATGTCGACACTAAGGGAGCTTCTAAGATAGCAGGTATATCTACCAGTACCCACAAAGTAGCAGAGTTTAATGAATATACACATGCAATAAAAAAAAATTTAATGAAAACATTTATAAAACTGGGATCAACATGGTCAAAGGGGGTGCTTGCCTTGCTTATTTGCTGCTTACGACGAAGTCGAGGTTGCGACTGATGAAGGTGATAATGCTATCGGAGACGTCGAGTTCTACACGTCGATCAACGAAAATATAGCAAATAATAAACTTCAATAAGGGCAAAAAGAAAATAGATAGTAAGAACAAATGAAACTTCACAAGGAACAGGGATAGCTCTTTATGAATTTATTAATCTTATTTTACGAATTCAAGATGCAAAAATTGCTTGGGTTAATATAATTAAATGTTCGTTTACTTGTTGTATGATGTATATATATATGAATAGCATTCATTTTTTTTATTAACTTTGCATATGGATTAGTTTTGAATATGTTGAATTTGTTATGTTAAGTTACTGATTATGCATATTCGTGGTTTTAAGAAGATTTCAATGATACAAATAACTTCACTACAGACTTTTTCATTATTATCGAGTTCGTTTATTCAATTTATCAAGTTCAAGATTCATAATACTTTAGGTTATTCTACTAATGAAATCTATATGCAATACATAATAAAATACGATTATTTCTTCATATTATGGTAGTACATACTTTGGAGAGTGTTTCTATGTTAGTTTCATAAACTTTAGGATTTCTATGAGATATTATATTCATCACCGAAAAGGCTTAAATGATCACAATTTGTTTACTCATTTTTCGGATCACCAAAATGTGGACACTTAGGGTTATTGAACTAACAAGACTAATGTGCAAATCATGTGGAATCAAGATTCTTTCTTTAGATTATGGTAGAAAAAACATTGTACAGTGTTTCTAAACTGGTTTTACAAATTTTAGTATTTAGACGAGTTATTTTCTGTGCTGATGAAATGGTCTAAATGATAACATTGTTAATGTTAAATCGGCTAAGATTCATTTTAGGTTTGCGACTATACTATATATATGATCCTTTATTTATTTTTCAGGTACTAGTAGGGTACACTCCTAGAAAAGTTTTAAGACTATTTTTGCATTATTTCGACTTTAATCACAATAGATCATATATTTGTTTATTGCTAGAATTTACATTTCCTTTCATTAAAAGAATGCAATTTAAGTCTTATTCTAAATATTTTTACATGCATGGGTTCCTACTGATTCCAAGAACATAATTCAAATTATTTCATCGTTTTATGAGCTATTATGTTTTTTATTTTTACTAATAGCCATATTAAAGTTTACTAGCAATTATAAAACAATTAATTTAAACTGAGTTCAAACATTAAATGTTTTTATATATTTAAGTTCATTGTGATTCCAGAGGCACATGAAAATTTATTTATTGATTTTAGGAATTTAAAATTTTCATATGTGCATTAATGTCTATAATAGTGTACTTATTTCATTTGAAATTTTTATAATTGTTCTATGACTCAAAAAATATTTTTATAGATTTGAATTAATCTTAGTCTATTCATCATATGACTATTTATTTTATTATTTTATACCTTACTGTGCATGAATTTGCATTAAAGACCATGATGGTTTTAATCAATGTTTAATTCAAACAATTATTTTGCAGTTTAAAAATTAAATATTTTTGCATACTCAAATTCTTCCTGATTTTAGATGAATTTAGGATTTATATCATCTCATTTGAATTAAGTGTGTAGAAGATATTCAAGTTTGAAATAAATTCGACTAGAAAAGAAAAATGAAGTACGCTTTCAAGGTGGGAATACGCTTTCCGAGTTTGGGCTTGGGCCTGCGACATTGCGCCGACAGGTGGGGACGCAAGAGCAGCGACACAGGGAGAGGCAGTCACTGACAGCCAGGCCCGGCTTGGCAGCGACACGGAGAGGGAACAGACACTGTCGGCCGGGTCCAGCGATTCAGTCACACAGAACAGGGGCGGCGACGACGAAGCTCGCTGGTGGCGAACCTAAGCCGGAGAGGAGGTATAGGATCCATTGATAGCTTCATCACGTGATTGTGCATCTAGGGATGTACTCACGACGGTTAGGAGCGGCCGGAATCGGCGCGCCACCAGGAGGGGGGCGGCGGCGGCCACGGCGGCGAGTGGCGAGGGCGGAGGAGCGGTGCTAGCGTCGGATGGGTTGGGGTATGAGCATCACCAAGGTGAGGGGACTTCATTTTGGGGTCTCACCTGGAAGGAGGAGCTCCGGGGAAGCTTGCCAACGGCGGCCGGCTCTGGAGAAGAAGCAGTCGAGGATGGCGGCGCTGCGGTGATTAATTCTGAAATTCGCATACGGAGAGATGTTCAGGGCATCACAATGGAGCTTCGGTCCAAAGGGATTGAATGGGGCCTCACCTTTTTGCTGGAATCGGGTGTTGCCCCCTTCTCTTGAGCTTCACCTGCAATGGCAATGGTGGCTGCACCTAAGCCTCGGCCAACTGCGGGTGGAGCTCAAAGAGAGGGTAAGGCAACGGGCAGCGCCAGGTGAGGCCTTTATAGCCTGGGCAGAGATTTGGCAATGGTCCCGCGAGGTAAGGCCAGCGACAGAAGGAAATGGCGCCGGCTTGGTTGCTTGTCTACGGATTTTTCGCTCATACGCAAACTCGGCAGAGCAGCAGGGATGCGACGGCTTTCAACGCCTCGGCAACGTTGGCGCATGGGCAAGACGGCGCAAGTCCCAGCGCGTGGACTTGGGGGTTGTCGTGGCAGGGTGTGGGAGGCATGGGCAAGATTGCTACGGCAGAGGGGAAATGGCGTGTGTGCGAGCTGACAGTGGTGGCGGTGCCAGAGACACGGCTTGGCGTGTGCAGGTGAGGGCGGTGGTCGGCCAGTGGCGCAAGTACCACGGCGGCAACTTCACGTGACGCGGCAGAGAAATGGGGCAAGAACGGTCGAGAAACACCTGCCACGGCAAGGAAAACACGGCAAAAACGCTGCCACGGCAAGGCTTCGGCAGCGGGGTGGCAGCCGGTCGGCACGGTGCAGGAGAGGAGTGGCTGCCCGAATGCTGCCATGGCGGACATTTGCCCCCGAAAGCGCTGCCGCGGCAAGAAATTGGCAGAGACTCGGGCACGCGCGAGGAAGAAGGGGAGGAAGAAGGAGCAGGCGCTGGCAGGTGGGGTAGAAGGAGCTACAGTCTGGCGACTAGAAGTTGGCTGGAACGTGAGCCCTTGCTTGTACAAGCGTCCGATATTTTTGGTCATGAATTGGTTCGGTTCAAAGGTGGTTTTAATCATTTTGAAATTTCCTGCAAATTTTTTTGTAGGAAGATTATGATATGTAGTTTTCATTTTCTTTGGTTTCATTCAATTTGCCACTGTGGTTTTCATACGATAATTTCTCAAAGTTAACGAGATTTCAAACAATTTTTGAATTTTTAGGGCGGTATAAAATCTATAATCGGAGCAATCATAACTGGTTAAAATATTTTGAAACTTTTTAAATAAGGTCCTTGGATAAGGAAGGGTGTCGAGAAAAATTTTGGGATTAAAATATGCTATATAAAATTACAATAATTCTGACGCTGTTGCTATTTTGAAAATATGTTTTCTGGTTTTTATTTCTATTAGGTAACACATGAACTTTCTTTTATTTTAAACTTTTTCTATATGATCCCAATAGTTATTTCAATTTACTATAATATTTTTGGATACAGATAAATAGTATTTTATTTTATAAAATTCTAACATTGCAACTTTTGTTTTAAATCAATTCTGTTTTTGATTTCTCTTTAGTAGTAAATGAGTTCATGTTATTTTAAAAGTTTCCAGATATGAAATATAGATGATTTGAAATTTATATAAAATTTTCCAAGATTTATATCTTAAAGGGTTTTAGATTTTGTATTATCTGAGAAAAAAGAAATAAGTAAAGACAAAGGAATTCTCTTAAGACCAAAATTTAAGAGAAATTCCAAAATAGATGAAAATCCAAAAATACATTTTTATAGTTTGTTTATTTTAAAAAAATTTATATTTCATCTTATACTTAAGTTCAAGAAAATAAGGAAATGGGTGACATCTTAAATCAAATTCTTGATTTCACATAAAATTTTATTTAGTTTCACTTTATATTCTAAATTTTTATTTTTCACATTTTTGGAATTTTTGGGATGTTACACGAAAGGAAGGCAATCACACCTGATCCAATTGCGTGCGCTAAAACCCATTTCCCGGTTCTACAACACATGGCTACTGTGGCCCTATATATCGTTGAATAGAAGAACTGGCTATGGCAAGAGAATCCATCGTGGTAGAAGTCCTGGATCATTAGACAGCGATAATCTTCAGTTCAATAGATGGTTGAAGGAGCGACAACCCATCACTAGAAGCTCATCAGGTGATATGTTGATATGATTGGCAAAAGGGCCAACATTTACAGTTGTAACATGGAAAGGATACAACTTAAATGGGTACACATTTTACACGAGAGATTAGGACATGAAAAGTGCAAACTAGAACAGTGGTGTTTGCATAGATGCACTGAATACTGCAGGGTCGACGAGGAGCTCGTACTACGGGTTCATTGAGGAAATTTGGGAGCTTGACTACATACTATTCAAGATCTCCTTATTTCAGTGTTGTTAGGTACACCTGCAGTAGGTGAAGGTTAACAAGTACAACATCACTACTATGGACCTCAAATGTGTCGGATACTAAGATGAACCATTTATACTCGCTAACCAAATTGTTCAACTCTTCTATGTAACCGACCCATCTAACAAGAAGCGTCACATAGTTTTTCAGGAAAAAAGAAGGATTGTTAGAGTTGAGAATGTAGTATATGAGAAAGAATACAATTAGTTTGATGAGTTACCTCCTATCAGTACTGGCGTCATGGTCCAAGAAGATCAACCTGAGGAAGCTTACTACACACGCGTCGATCATCGTGAAGGGCTAAGTTTTATACAAAAGAATAAGCAAATGGAGTTATGATGAGGTTGTCATGTTTATTTCAAGTCTACCTATATTATAATTAATGAGATATATCTATGTGTTACAATTAATGAGATGTGTGTTACAATTAACTTGGATATAAAAAATTAACTTGGGTTAAAAAATTAACTTGACCAAAATTAAAAATTAACTTGAGTAAAAAATTAATTTGGTAGTAGATGGAAATTATAAACTATAAAAGTTTGTATTATATGTACATATTATAAACAACTTAAAAAACAGGCTTAAAAAACTACTTCAAATAAAAGACTTAAAAAACTACTTACAAGTCAACTAAATAACAAAAAAACTTAAAAACTACTTACAAAAAACATATTTCAAAAAACTGCTTAAAAATGAACTACTTACCAAAACAGTATAAAAAACTACTTAAGAAATAAGAGGCTTAAAATATCTACTTAAAAAACAACTTAGGCTTAAAAAATCTACTTAAAGAACAACTTTACAACAAACAGTCTTAAAAAAAGGGAAAAATTGGCAATATGCTCATTACAGACGGTTCTAATATTGAACCGTTTATGATGACACTCATCACAGACGGTTCAATATTAGAATCATCTGTGATGTCCCCCACCCGTAGTCCACTACCCCTCTATCCCGGTCCATTGCTCCTTTGTCCTAGTCTACTACCTCACCATGTGCATTGTAACACCTCAATTTCTACATTTCTCGAATTTAATTTGAATTTCATATTTTAAGAATTTTTTGGAATTTATTTGAATTAATTTACATTATTTGATTTATGGCCTATTTACAAAGTTACTTGGGAAATGCAAAAAGTATAAAAAAAACATTTCCTAGAAATATTTTATTTGACTACCAAAAGCCTTGAAATATTTTTTGAAATTTTCTAATATTTTTGCTATTTTATTTGGCTTATTCTATTTTGCTAAATTATTTTATTCAGAAACAATTTTTTAAAACCCATTGAATAGTGTTGGGTCGAAGCTTGTTCAGCCCGACCCAATTCTCATGCCATCGGCCCGTGCAGCCTATCCCGCTGTGAAACCCTAGCTGCCACACGTTCCGATTGTTGGATCTCAATCCAACCGTCGTTCCTCACCTGCATCGTTTGTGCATCGTGTGCCATCGGATTAGATCTATGGGATGGCCATGATTGTGCCATGTCAGCTTCACTAGATTCTCTCTGAATCCATCGCGCCGCTGTAATCCTACGATCCTCGAAGTTCTTTTCTACCCTGTTCGTGCTCGTTGAGGTGACTATTTAATGTGCCACCTTACGCATCGTGTAGCTTACCTCGAGTCGCTCTCGTAGCCCTAGCGCACGACTGTTGAGACACTGTTTGGCGCTCGTGCGAGCTCACTAGAGTAAGCTGAAGCCTGCGCCATCGTTTTTTCACTACTTTCACCATTGTCAAACCTCGCCTGCCGTGTTTGAGCCGGGATCAGAGAAGCCCACACCAAGCCACATCGAAC
Organism: Guadua angustifolia; assembly: GCA_036346375.1. NCBI lineage: Eukaryota > Viridiplantae > Streptophyta > Magnoliopsida > Poales > Poaceae > Guadua > Guadua angustifolia. The sequence goes on from CM070500.1 coordinate 38,647,291, forward strand.
TAGGGTCAAAACGTCACCGAAGATTCACCACATCGTTGTCGCCTTGGTCTTCATTCTCAGCACCAATAAGAAGCCACCGTATAGCGCCGCCGCGTCATTGCCGCCCTCACGATCATACGGTGTAGATTGCATCACGTAGTATTACTTTGGGTTAAGTTTTAGCCATTGGATCATGGATGGATGGCCAAGATTCCACCACATGTCGCCTCTGCAGTTTGCCTTGCGCTGCCGCCTCACCACTAGTCTTAACCATTGGATCTTGATCATGCGGTTCTGCCTGTGCCGTGTGTCGCCCGCAGGGGTAGCTGCATCACCCCGACGCTTCGATTTTGCCCTCGTAGTCTCCACCATCTAATCAAATCTGAACAATCAGGATGCCGCCGTGTGTCACCTCTACAATAGATCTTGGTCAGGTTGTGTCAGCAAATCTCGGCAGTCCGTTTTGATTTGGGGGGTGAGATTGCGCCATGCGTTGCACCAGCCGCATTGTGCCACGTGCTATGCTGTGGTTGGGTCAACCCATGCATGGGCAAAGTGCGCTGGTCCACAGTGGACCGAGGTCGAACTGTGGACCGAATCCATGCACCAACAACATGTGTCAGCATCTGGTGCTGCTAAGTGGCAGTGACGTTAGCGTGACATTGTAAATCTAGTTTTTTTTGTAGAAAAATATTTAGCCAAAAATCAATTTCTTTGCTAATGTCAGCATGACATCATAAATGCTATTTTTTAGTACAAAAATAGTTTGGTTCATTCGGATTTTTCTCTTTTCCTGATTTATCTTTTATTTCAAATTTTGAATGGCTATTTCTCCCTCATACGAACTCTGATTGAGGTGATTTTAGCTTCTAAAAATTTGTAAAACCAAGCTCTATTTAATGGTGAATTTTATTTAATTTTATAAGTTGATCTTGCTCTCTATTTTTGGTATTTATTACTTTCTCTCTCATTTCGCGTAGACTTCAAGTTGCCTGGTGAGTTTGTGGTCGAGAAGCCAGCACACGAGCAAGGTCTAGAGCAGGATTCATAGCTTTTCAAAGTAAGTTTTGCTTTGATCATGTTGAACCCATGTTTTAAATATTATATTGTTTTAATGTATTGCATGCTAATTCAATTATCACTTGTTTCGATTATATTGGGAATAGTTAATAGTCCACTTTGTATTACATCCACCTTGCCATGTCATATGTCATATTTCATTTGTCACCCTAGGATGATTATTTATTAGTTGATAGCTATAATGGCCAATATAAGTAGTTAGAATGCAAGTAGTATGCTTAGCCATGTAATGAGTCACCATTTAATCTTAATGATTATGAAACATATTTGTGAACTTGTGTGTCGGGTGTTGTCACACAATGTTGTAAATTGTTGATGACATGTGGTGTATAGTAAATCAACCGGGCGGTAAATGATTTAGCAAGTGGCTAGAATTTGTGGTGGGCCAATGTGGCACTTGGGCGGTTGCATTGCTTTTTGTTATAATTGTTGGTTCACAGTTATGATGATTTTTGGTTAGTCTTGCCTTGGTCAATTAAGGACTTAACCTTGCAAGAATTTGAACTGAGTCATTCATACAACCACTAGTCTAGTATGGGACTGACCTAGCTGATTAATTTGTTATGTCCAAGCTTTGGTACTCTTAGTGGTGGTGTGAGATCTAGGTTGTGGTAACTAGTCCTAGCATGAGTAGGCTCACATGGCACAAGAGGGGGGGCCCTGGATGTGGTAACTAGTCCCACTAGTGTTGAAACCTTAGCAGGTAGTACCGGGTTTAGATAGGCATTAGAAAGACTTTGTTATAATCACTCGCCTTTGTGGTGTATGATTGTATCTTGTGGGTAAAGTGTATAATCTCTGCAGAGTGTAAAATCTATTCGAATAGCCATACTTGTGGTATTGAGCATTGCTTGGTGATTATAGTCAAGGGTTAGATTTTATCAAAACAAATGGGGGTTTGGAGGTTAGAATATGGATTAAGGTCATGAGTTGGTCATTGGAAAAACAAATGAGAAATTTGTTATTATTATTATTTGTTTTACTACCTTTCAATCTATTTATGCTATTCCTTTATGAATGTTGTTTTATGCAAATTAACCATGTTAGCCAATCCTTGTAATAAGCCATGCATATAGTATATTAGACTTGCATTCTTTGCACAACTTGTTGAGTACTTTATATGCTCACGCCTTGCAACAAAACATCATCAGTGGGAGAAGAAGCCATGCATGCTTTTGAGGAGTTCCAGGAAGAGGCGAATAATTAGGGTGCGAACTTTATCATTTGCCTGTGGCATATTGAAGGGATTTCTACGAATAAGTTTATTTTCGCTGCAATTTATTTATTATTCCGTTTTAGCCCTGCGAGGTGTATTCATGTAAGATGGACTATAAGGTCATCTAGAAGTATATTTAATTTGATAAAGTCTTTATTATGTTATCGCTGAGTATGATTGTGATAATCATCAATGTTGAGCTGTGTGCACTAGCGTGATCCTGGACTAGTGCGGAACACATGGTCCAGATTTGCAAATTCGGGTTCCGACACGCATATCATCTCAAACGATTAAATATGGAAACAGTCTATGATGTAGTGTTGCAAAAAATTTTGTTTCCCTAGGATTCTAACCGTAGACCTCATGTATGCAAGCCAAGCCAGTTGCCAACTGAGCCAAGTATACCACTTGTGAAACCTAACGTGCATTATTTATAAAAGGTAGATTACATCATAGATGGTTCTATATTGGAACTGTCGCGATGTGGCTCCTACTACTTCACCCACACGGTTATGTCCTTTGCCTAAAACCATAGCGCATGTGGCTCCTTTGCCCAAACCCTAGCTACCCCTAGTGGCTCCTCCTTGGCGGCACACATCCCCCATCCGTGGTGACCTACCCCTCACCGTCTCCCCCACATTGGCGCCCCCTCCACCCTCCGCGGTGCCCTCCCCCTCCGTGTCTCCCTCCCTCACCTGTCTTGTCCATGTCGACTCTCCCTCTTGGTGAGTCTGGCCTCCCCCTAGGCGGCGTCCATCCCCCTCCGTGGCGACCTCCCCCTCACCATGTCCCCCATGTCGGCGCCCCCTCCACCCTTCGTGGTGCCGTCCCCTCCGTGTCGCCCTCCCACTCACCCACGTCGACTCCCCTTCGCAGTGAGTCCTCCCCCGCACTCCTCCTCCACCATCTCCCCCACGTCGGCTGCCTCTTCGCCGAGTCCTCCTTCACAGCCTCCCTCTCCTCCTCTTCTACTTTAGGGTTTTGCTTCATTTGTTGCAAGTGGTAGACTATGATGGATGCTGCGCCTCTTGTTTAGTTTGTTATTTTGTGCCAAGATGATTTTGATTCAACGTGGTTGTTTCTCATTCAAATTTGTAGAATGCCGGTCGACATTTGTCTTATATAGTTTTTAACGACCTGTTATATAGTCTTTGATGTTTGTATGTTATATAGTCTACATTTGAGCTTAAGATAGCTGAAGGAACTACAACATATGAGTATTAAGATAGATGTGTGTTATTATACTTATTTAGGATGTGTGTTAAAAATCAGTCCTATGTAGCTCAATGGAGGTAATGCAGTGTGTTGATTTCAGATGTAGATATTTACATTTATCTAGGTTCAAACAGAATTTTTTGCTAAATGATATAGTGGCTTAAATTGAGGCTTCATGTTTGAATTTAACCTATTTTATCTAGAGGAATGTAGCACGCTATGCATCTGAGTGTATTTTTATAACCTATCAATTTGGTTGTATTTTCTTAGAAATATTACCTGCATTGTTATGAACTTATCACTTATGATATTTTCCTACCTAAGTTTAAACGTGCATATCAAGGTTTTTAACAATTTTATGATCTGTTGTTGTGTTTAGGATTCTTCAACTAGAAGTTATCTCAATAAACAATAATTAATTGACTAGATCACTCAACATGATAAATTGGAAATTGAAATTGATGAACCTTCTATAAATTCAAGTTATAGAGAGATTACTTGTATAGTTATATGGCTGTTGTTGCATGTTATGTTAAGTTTTATTGCCTGGAAACTATTGAATTGCTATTTACTAATGAAAGGCTTAATCTTGTATCTTGATTGCACTTTGAGTATACATCCAGATTGCTCTCTCAATCTTCTGTTGGCTGTGGGAATTGCTTTGTGATGATATTTGATAAATTTATGATAATGACAATTAATTTTGTGAACTAGGCCTTGAACCAATAGACTTTATCTTAGTTTTGCTTAGTCTGATCAATATTAAATATCTTTCATTACTCACTGTCAGTTTTACTTTATTGTCTTTATACTACTCTGTTCAGTTGATTAGTTGGCTATTGATTTGAACTTCATTTGATGATTCACTTAGCAAATATTCAATCTGCTGATTTGAATGTATGTTGAACTGAATATAATCTGAATAAGTGAGCTTGATTATCAATTCTTTAATGTGCATGTTAAGGTGGTAAGGGATCGAGACCTTATTTACTTAATTAATTATTTTGCCCATTTGTGATTGTGGTTAAAGATTTAAAATCTTCAATTGAGCCCTATTTTTGAGAGCAATATAAAACAAATTCGTCATCAATTTGTTGTATTAGACATGGTTCACTACATGAATGACATAAATTTCATAATATGCTTTATCTTGTTGATTATGTCATTATTGCTATCTTTGGATTATGTAATTTTCATCACATTGTTGCTTGCCGAGCAGCAATAAATGCTGCTCTACGGATAACTCTTGGTGCTTGTTTTTGTGGTGGCTACTGTTGATGTAGCTGCGGTTGTGGTTGTTGTTGTTGCGGCTACTGTGGTTCCTAAAGGAAATCAAAGCATGATTTCAGTTAAACTTTAATAGAAGTTGTAGAGGGGAAATCATGTGGAGAATTATCAAATCCAACTTAAACATGGGTATAACATTATGTAACATCCTGAAAAATTTAAATAAGAATTTAAAATTTAAAAATAAAATTTAATAAAAATTTCAATTAAAATTCGAGAGAATGAAATCTTTCATCTCATCAATACATTGAAATCCAACCTTAATCAAAGGATGAGCTTCCAAATAAAATTTCAAATCAATAAAAATATGAAAATGAGTTGAAAATAAAATTTACTTTGAAATTTCATTTAATCATAAATTTTCTTGAATTTTGGTTCTTAAGATATCCTTTTTGTATAAACCCAAATAATGAATAAAGAGAAGGGTAAAAAGATTACAACACTAAAATAAAAAAATTATCTAAAACAAAGAAAACTCCAGAGACTCATTTATAAATTTTAAAATGTCATATCCAACATTTATGCATGAAATGAAAGCCCATTTATTGAACCATGACTAGCAATGTGAAATTGTAAGAATTTAATAAAAATAATTATAGCTTGTATAGAGCTGAAAATTTTATATTATATTTTTAAGTAATAAATTAATCTACAATAAAATGTTAAGAAATTAATAAATTATTTTTTAATATTTAAAATATCAAAAATAGAAAGACTAAAAATCTAGTAATTTGAATGTCAGAATTTTATTAAATTAAATACAAAATATATAAATCTTAAAATTTTAATAAAGGATCACATGATTAAAAGGAACTCTAATAAAATTTTAAAAAATTTTTGATCATATTAATCTCTCTGATAAATCCAAAACCCAAAAAAGAAATATATGCAGAGTACCTTGTCTAAATTTTTATAAATTCTGTGGATAATATTTTCCTCTGAAATTTATACAGTATGAAGATAACTCCCTGTCCATCATGCAGTAAATTCCTTAATAAATTGGCAACAAGATTTCTAACTGATCCAATCAACTCATCATAGCTCTGCTCGCTGAAATTGCTGGAGGACTCCACTTCGCTATATGCCAATTGGGACCCAAGCTACCGTAGATCCCAAGTAGACCCCACCTGCCAGCCGTTGCTGCCTTGTCTTCTTGTTCCTCACGCCGGAGCTCCCGAGCAGAGATCATAGCTATTGTAACCACCATCCCTGTATCATTGTGTCACCTATTGTCCTCGAGTGATCATTCCATCGCCAAGTGAAGTTTCTCGCTGCGTTTCACGCTGCTCGGCCGTGCCCTGCCTCTATCGTGCATATGCTCCTCCCTGTGCACACGCCAGTTCATTCCGCCAAAGGCTTGACCAAGGGAGGCTCACCTGGCCACCTCCTCGCCTATAAAAGGGACCTCGAGATCGCCTTTACCTACGCCTCACTTCGCCTCGCTCTCCTTCATTTCCCCTAGCTGAGGCACTCCATTTTGCTTCCAATCCGCCATGGCCAGGAAGTTGCGAAGCTTGGGTAACACCAAAATTTAGCCAATGCACTCGACCAATACCAAAATCCTTTGAACACTAGCACCGTAGCCCTCAAAAAGATTTTGGAATCCTTCACCAAAAGCTCGCCACCGCCTACTGCTCATCTTCTCCAAGCATAATGCACGGAGGTAGCCTAGCTCAAGCATCTTCCGTAGCCATTAGCAGGTAAAATGGACTTACCAAAACTCGTAGATGCTAATTTCGGAACCCATCACACTTGTCGGCCTTGCATCTCACCGCCCTTTTCTTCCGTCGCTAGCTCACAGTGGTAGCACATCTGCACACTCCAGCTCGTCGCCGACTGATTCAGTGCCACTGTTGGGTGTGCACAAGTCCAGTGAACCTCACTGCACTGACGGCTCACCGTCTCCGGCGTCCCTTCGCCACTAGCAGTTGTGGAACCAATTTCCCCTATTCTCGGGTCTATGGCTAGCGGGCCCCAGTGTCAGCCAGTGTCTCTCTGAGCCTCACCCTCTCACTGAATTGGCCCCACCTATTGGCTGTAATTTAAAATAAATCGGGAAAATTAAAAGGCGCTTCCCTGTGTTGAAAACATATCTCATAATTTCCTGTAATTTTCTTAACCAAGCTGATTTCAATCTTGAATATCTTTCTCATTTTTAGTCCAATTAAGATGAAGCAAAATTCTAAATTCATCTAAAATCTAGTACTTCTAAAATATGCAAAAATATTTTGAAAAATAGAACTGGATGAATTTGAAATTAAAATTAAAAGAAAAGGCTTGAATATATGCTTCAGATAAAAATTCTACAAACAAACTCAGAATTGTGTGAAACCAATTTTTATAGAATCCTTATGTTACCATAAACCTAAATATATAAAAATATTTGAATTTCACTTATGTTTGAATCATTTTCTAAAAAGGATCATTTTCAATGCCTTAAATATTCAAAGGGGAATAAATGGTACAGAAGAAATCTGAAATAAATGAAATTGATTTCTAAATGACTAGTATATCAGTAGGCTCCTAAATATGTCATAACATTTAAATAACAATTTTGTTGTGTATTGTCTCATGAATGGATGTGATTCTAAAGTAGGAAATATGTACACACACATACACCTAGTAATTAGCTGTAGCACACATGAATAAATAAATATGTCTCAGGAGGGATCATGACACAGAGTTGCTATACAACAATAGAATGTTTACGAAATGAACTTGAATTGGAATAAGACCCTAGTGTAAAAGATAAATATATGTATACACATGTACATATGAAACACCTCGACTGAAATCAAAATAGCGCAAAATTAGTTTCAAAACACTTCTAAGGTCATCCCCTGCTTATGCCAGAAAAATGAGTAAACAATCGTGTTTAGTGTAGACGCAAACTTAAAAAGAAATCCGAGCCTCGATAAAGTCAATTCTGTGACCATTTAAGCCTTTTTGGCAACCTGTTAAACTTCTTGTCTAAATACCATTATTAGGAAATTAGTCCAAAAACTCTCTCCATCATATACTACCATAATTTGAAAAAATATTCTATTTAGAACTTGCTCTATATATAAATCCCACTACTACAAATACCCTTCATGAAATAGTTGCGTAGAAAACTAAGCCAACTAAGCAACTTCGATGGCCTATAGAATAACTCATCTAAATGGAAATTTTGGAAAGATTAGCGTAGAAATGTTATATGGAATATGAACTACTATACTCTAGAAAAATATATTATTTACAACTTGCTATTCATATATATCTCGCTAACTCAATACCTGACGAGGGTCAAGTCCTTTGGCCGTTTGGCGTGGTCAACGGACCCCGAGCTCGGAGGCCCCTACTCGACACAGGTGCATCTTGAGGCGCTCGACCTAGCTGCGCTAGACCCGAGCACGCCCCGCTCGACCTCGAGCTCGGGTGGGCCCTTGATCGGGGCCACGATCCACCCTCAGATTTCGGATCAAGCATTTGACCGGCGGTTCCTCAAGGCGCGGGTCGTGGGGCAGGCGCAGATGCATGCAACAAGTTCGGAGCGGTTACAGCTGGCCCTCAGCGTGCATGAAGGCCACTCCCCGGAATCTAGCCCATTGCTTGCGTCTTGAGGAGGCATAAACCGGGGAACCACAATCCTTGGGGCGGCGAAAACAACGCACTACGCACAATGCACCCTAGCTCAAGCTTAGACTTAGCCATAGCTGAACTTGAGCTGCAAAACACCCTTGTACTCAGAATTAGCCAAGAAAACAGCCGCAAGGCGACTGGAGTAGAGCTATTACCTTCCACAGGGGCTCGAACCAGTATAAATCTCGGTCTCCCGCTCGTTGTCGTCTTCCTCCAACCATAACCTCGTCTGTACTTTCCTTTCGTTTGAGCGAAGCGCTGCTCGGGTCCCATATCACTCGAGACCTTTACCACATTTCTTGCGGTTGGCGATCCCGATCGTCGACAGCTGGCGCCCACCGTGGGGCCCGATTGCTTCGCTTATTCGCAGGAACAACATCAAGAACCCAGGAGCATGGCGCACTTCATCGATGGACTTTCCTCAGCGTGGATTCAGGCACGGACTCGACTCGCGTCCTCGCGACGCCGCCGCCGCCGCCTGCGGCAGACGTTCGATGGCGGACGGCCAAGGCGCGGAGGGAAATGCGGATGACCGTGATCCGCAGACCCCTGAAGACGCCCGCCGGATGGTGCACGTCGCCATCAACCAAGCCATAACCGCCCTCCGGCGGGAGGCCCAGGAGAGGGCCAGCACGTCCTCTGGGCCCCCCAGGCTCCCTCTCACGGGAGAGCGCCTCCGCGCTATCGCCCGGGTCATGGCTGACCCCGATAGGGCGAGGTCGGAGCTCTTTGGCCGAGCCCTGGCCGAAGAGCTCGATCGGGCTGCGACCGAGGTCGCGCCTTCGCAGCACCGAAGTCAACACTCGGGGACCCGCTCCCAGAAGAGTGATGACAACACGTCGCGCCGTCACCCGCGCACCCATCGGACGCCCCTGCAGAGGCGGCCCCGAGCAGCGGGCTCGGGATGAGGCTTTGACAAAGGCGCGCCGGCGTCCTGCGGGCACCGCACTGCGGGCGAGCCCGAGTCGAGCCACACGAGTTACGAGTCGGCCGGCGGCGGATGCGGACCTCTCCCCGGACGTTCCGCCCAGGCGCCGTAAGGTCCAGGACCGCTTGCGTTACCTCCCAGGTGATTCCCGCGCCCGGCACCGTGGTCGTTCCCACCGAAGGTCGGGCCGTCGGCGACCTCGACTCGAGTCCGTAGCGCAGAGGACCTTGTCGGTGATGATCACACCGGCGGACTTTGTCGACCTATGGTCGCATGGCATATTCGGCGACGGTGCGCGCCAGCGTCGGTGGCCGACTTCGGTTTAAGCCCGCACTGATCGAGCGCTTCGACGGGACTAAGAACCCCGACGAGTTCTTGTCCATCTACTCGACCGCAATCCTGGCGGCCGGTGGGGACGAGCTGGTGATGGCAAACTACCTCCCGACCGTACTGGACGGGGCCGCGAGGACCTGGCTTTTCAACCAGAAACCTGGTTCCTTCGGTCGTGGCGCCAAATCGAACGCTCTCGCTCCAACTTTCGAGTTATTACGGCGCCGAGGAGGAGAAGGACTCGACCGTGTCATCCAAGGCAAGAACGAGCATTGCATGATTTCGTGCGGTGGTTTATCCGCACAAGGAACCTGATTCCGAGCATCTCCGACGAAGTCGTCATCAAGGCATTCAAGTTCGGCGTCCGCGACCGGTGCCTCACTGAAGACCTGGAGATCACCTCGAGGCTCGGCGTCAACAAACTTTTCCGCATGGCGGGCGATATCTTGACGCGACGACGCAATGATCCGGAAGCGACTTCGACCAAGGTAAGCTTGGTCTAAACCAAACAGAGGTGGCCCGCCAATTCGAGGTGCCGACCACGCCACCGCTAAGAAGCGGAAGCGGAAGCGGCCGGCGCGGCGTGCCGCCATGGTGGTTGTATCGTGGACGGACCACCGCGAGGTCCTCGAGTCCGAGGCGAGCTCGTGAGGGCTCCAAACCCCACCAAGGTCGGCCTCGACCTCGTCAAAGCAGAACTGCACCAAAGAAGAGGGCCAACAACACTGGGCCCGGGACCGATGCCGAGCAGCAGGCCGAGGGCGCCCAGGATATGACGAAGCAAAGTTCTGCCTGTTTCATAGGGCAGCCGGCCACGACCTGCGGGCCTGCAGGGCTTGGCAGAGCAAGCTGGACGCCTTCTATGATGGGCAGGTGTAACATCCCAAAAATTTGAGTTTTGGTATGTTTTAAATTAAAAATGAACCATTCGTATTTTTCTCAAATTAATCGAAGCTTAATTTGAATTTTCTAATAATTATAAGATTTAATTTGATTAATCTATGCGTCAAATTAAAGGTTTCCAGTTTTTATTGGGTTCCTTGTGCTTCAAGGAATTTTTCTGTATTTTTGGAGATTTTTATGAATTTATTTGGTATTTATTTGAATTTATTTGGAGTTATTTGAATTTATGGAATTTATTAAATTGGAAAAACGTTTTAATTTCCAAAATCCTTCGGGCGAAATTGCCTCGACCGCTTCTGTTCATTTCGGCCCGCCCATTTCGCCTGACCCTTTCGTGCCGCCATCCGATCCATGCGCTTGGATGGCGTGAATCTTCTTACGTCACCTCGGCCTTGCCAAAGACGCAAAACCCTAGCCGCCACTCGGAGTCCGTGCCGCGCATGCCTCCCAAGGCTATAAAAGCCGCCGCCAAGCCTCGTGTCGCGTTCTTCGCTCTGCGCCGCATCCGCCGCCCCTATCCACGCTCGCCGAGACGCAGCCATCGCCAGAACGAAGCTCGCTGGAAGTCGCCGCCCCGAAGCTCCTTCTCCGCCGGTTTTCTTGCTCGCCGGTGCGTCTCCACCGTGGTTTTTGGTACCGCCGAGTTCCCCGCGCCGTGCTCTTCCGGATCCGCTACTTCTTCCGTCCGATCCGGCCCGATTTCACCGAAACCTTCGTCGTCTCTCCCAAGTCCGGTGAGTGCGCCGCTTCTCACCGTCTGCGCCTTCCATAAGCTCTCGCCGCTCGGATCGTCCGTCAACGATCCGATCGGCGCGTCTACCACCGCTTCTTTACCACAGGCCGTCCGATTCAATCCGGCGTCCCAGATCGTGCAGCGTGGCGAACCCGCCCTATGCGCGCCGGCTACCACGTCGGCGCCACGTCGACCCTAAGCGGCTGCGTTGGCGCCACGTCGACCATGTCTGCGATGCCACCTTTCCATTTCTCGGTGATCCCGGTCCATCAGTGGACCGAGCCATCGACATATGGGCCCCGCATGTCGTCGGCATTTATTTTCTTTTTTCTGATTTTCGAAAAACCAAAATCCCAGCCAATCACAAGCCGACACGTGTCACCCTTACCGAAATTTTCTGATTTTCTTTGAATTAAATCTTAGAAGGCCTGTTCTCCTTCGTCAGAACTCCGATTGGGCGATTCAAATTTCTAAATTTTTGTAAAATCAAGCTCTACATTCCAGAGCCATTTATTTTCAATTATGAGCTTGTTTGCTTCTCTATTTTGTATTTATTTGGCTTTGTTGCTTTATTTTTCCGGTAGACGCGAATCCCGAAGGAAGCGAACGGAGATTTCGAAGATCAAGAATCAGCATTTGAACAGCAAGGCAAGTCGTAGACCTTTGATCATATTGAACCCATGTTTGCAAAAGTACTTTGTTTTATACAATTGCATGCTATTTGTGTATCAATGCTAGTTTATGAAAGTAGCTATTCACCTGATTGAGTATGCTCCTTTGATTATTGGAATGCCATGTACCATTGTTAACCTTAGGTTGGGACATTACTAGTTGGACATAATCATAATACCAACATTGGGTTAACGTAGCTATGCTTAGCCATGCTTAGTTGTCCGATGGGATTCATATTACATAAGTATTAATGTTAATCTTGACTTAATGAGATATTGAATTGTGGTCATTGACCCTTTGTTGTAAAACTTGTTGTACCATGGCGGGGATGCCATTGGTTTGGGTTGAACAAAATGTTTTCCCTCGGGCAATTGATCGTGCAGTAAAGGGGGTGCTTTCTAGCACATTGGGATGTGGCTGTCTTGCCTGAGACAATTTAAGGACTTAATCTTGTGCGCCATTGAACTGGGCCTAACCGTGCAACCACAAGTCCGGTATGGGACGGACCTAGCTGAATAATTTGCAATGTCCAGACTTGAGTATTGCCAGTGGTTGATGTGGGTTCCGAGATGGACGGGTAGACTCACATGGCTCAAGAGGGGGCCCCGAGGGGCGAAACCTTAGAGGGCGATCTTGGGTTTAGACATGCATTGTATAGGCTTTGTAGTGATCTCTCTGTAGACACACCAAAGGAAGTGTGTTCTTAGCGCTTGGCATTAAGGGATGATCATGTCTTGTGGGTAAAGCCGTACAACCTCTGCAGAGTGTAAACTATTGAATAGCCGTGTCATGGTCATGGACAAGCACGGGATTTCACACGGGGTATAGAGTATTTTCTTGAAATATGGAATGGTTGGGACGTGAGCAGGGAGTTCACTTGTTGTTTTGTTGTCTCAAGCTATCTTGTTGAATTGTGTGGTTGATACTTGTTTGAATGATGTAGGGTGATGCCTCATCATTACTGCTTCATGTTGTCTACCATTGATTTATCGATTATTTATTATTGTTTTATTCAAACCGCCTTCAATCTATTTATTGTATTTAAATTCAAGTTATTGCTTTCGCAAATGAACCATATAACTATCCTTTGTCAAGCCGTGCATGAATATATTGCATCATTTCCCTCGGCTTGTTGAGTACGTTTTGTACTCACGGCTTTATGCCCCTGTTGTTCAGTTGCTTTGAGGAAGGACCAGGTAATGAGTATCAAGAGGAGGAGTACTATGAAGACTACGTCGACTAGGAAGGCGTTCCCCAGACGATTGCCTGTGGCATGTCGAATGGCCCGAGTTATTTTATTTCCGCTGCAATAGTTTATTTGTTTCTTTAGCCAAGAGGCTTTGGTGTATGAACCTTGACCATAAGGTCGTTTGCTTTATTCAATAATAATTTGTTCTTCTTAGTTATTTCGATGTATGGAATGATATGTCATCTATGTTTCCACTGTGTGCACTAGCGTGATCCTGGACTAGTGCAAGATATACCTGAGGGTTTCGGATTGCATATCCGGGTCCCGACAGAGATGGTATCAGAGCCATATCGACCGCAGGTCGCTTTCTTAGTTAGCATGGTCTTCAAAATTATTTTCTAAATCAAACCAACAAATTGGTATTCAATAGTTTGTCTCTTCTCATCTTATTCTTAGGTTCTTATTCCTCTCCTTTGCTGAAACATTGCTTTGAAATTTAAATTGATCTTATTCCATGAAACTTCTTAAAAGCCATGGATCTTCTGCAAGGAATCAAATCGAGGGAAGCGAAAATCAAGCCGTCGAAGAGTATATCCGAGAAGACTACCATATAAGATAGGTTTGTGGTGATCTATGGTGTTTGAGCATGCCATTCTCTTTTGGTTTAGCTACGTTTAGTCTGCGTATACTAGGATTTTTGTTGCTTGTGTGCCGGGTATGTTGTACACTTGCTTCAAGCATGGTGTTGCAACCATACCTTAATTGGAAGTTTTATTTGCCTCTTTATTTTGTACCTTTTTCGGCTATGTCTTTGGTTGGCCCTTGTTCTTGGGTATTACCTTCTCCCCTAGATGACCTTACCACTTATCTATTGCTTTTCCCTCTTACCTATTAAACCCTTAAGCTACGTTGCAATGGTTGACACTCGTTCTAGAGCCAGCTGCGGTTCGCCAGTGGATGCCAATGCTAATGCCAGTGCCGGTGCCACCCCGCCACCACCTCCTGTAGTGACGGACCAGAACTTGGGACATTTCTTGGTAGCTCAGACTCGACTTATGAATACAATGATGCGAATATGAACAATATGATGAATCGCCAGAATCGATCTGCAGCTGCCCTAGCAAACTTGTTGAACCAACAAAATCAAGTCTGCTTTCTTTGTTCTTCGCCAAGATTCCTCCTCGGCTCGCCCTCGGTCCAAGCTAGCATAATTCATGAGGACTCGTCCGCCTACCTTCTCCAACTCCTTAGAACCATTGGATCTTGATGATTGGATTCGCTCCATTGAAAAAAGCTCGCTATTGCTCGATTACGAGATCATGAGAAAGTTCTTTATGCCGCTCATCGGTTTGAAGGCACCGCCAATGGTGGGAGAACTACATTGCCGCCCATGATGACCCTCAAACCATCACTTGGGCGAGTTTTCATTGCTTTTGCCATTCCCATATCCTCGATGGAAAGGTAGAGATGAAGAAGAATGTGTTCAGGAGCTAAAGCAAGAAGGGATGTCGGTGAGTGAATATCTCAATAAGTTCACTCAACTTGCTCGCTATACCCCAGAAGATGTAGCCACAGATGATGCTCGCTAGAAAAGGTTCAAGCGTGGGCTCAACCCAGGTTTAAAGGTGCAAGTCATTGGCAACGACTATGCAGATTTTCAGCATCTGGTGGACAAAGCCATGCTCATTGAGGAGTCCCGTCGTGAGTTGGAAGAATCCCACAAGAGGAAGATGATGCAACATGGAGCTCATCAGAATCACCCGCAGAGAGCCAGGTCCAATGCTCAACAGCCTGCTCGTTTCACTACTCCTCCATCAGCATTCAGAACACCTGCACCAGCACCTCGCCTAGCTCCTTCAGGCAATCCTAACATCAACGCCAACAGCAATCCGCCTCAGAGGACCAGTAATCCAGCTGCAGGAGTCACATGCTTCAATTGTCATGAGCGTGGTCACTATGCTAATAATTGTCCCAGGAAGCAAGCTGTGACACCCGTTCGTTTCAACTTGGGATCGACACCAGCCAAGACCCCTACACCAGGAGTAGGACGTGGAGCATCTCAGACTCCAAATCAAGCTACCAGGACTCCACCGCCTATTGGCAGAGGTCGTGTGAATCATGTCACCACTAAGGATGCCCAGTCGCAGGATGTCATACTAGGTAAGCTCTAGTCAACTCGGCATCTGCCATGGTTTTATTTGATTACGAGCTACGCTTTCGTTTGTTTCTCGAATTTTGCTGCAAATCATCACTTAAAGACAAGGCCTTTGAAAAGCTTGTTTTATTGGTGCAATCACCGGTTCGAATTTGAGTGCGACCCAAAGGCTGCCCGAAGTTAAGATATTAATCGGAGGGTAGAATTCTAACCAACCTCATTGTCCTAGACACCAAATCCTAGATGTAATCCTAGGAATGGATTGGCTCTCTAAGAACCAAGCAGTTTTGGATTGTGGAAATAGAGATCACATTAACCATCGAGATGGAACAAAGCTAAAGTTTCAAGTCTGCCGAGATCGGTCAAAGGAATAAAAGTTTATAGTGCCAAAGGAATAAGTCTAGAAGATGTGCCAATTGCTAGAGATTTTCTGATGTGTTTCGGATGAGTTGCAGGAATGCCACGGATAGAGATATAGAGTTCTTGATTGAGCTAGTTCTGGAACGCCACCCATTTCAAGAGACAGTATAGGATGCTGCTAATGAGTTAGTGAAGTAAAGAAACAGATCAAAGAGTTGCAAGATCGGGGTTTTGTTAGACCAAGTTCTTCGCCATGGGGAGCCCAGTTCTTCTAGTGGAAAAGAAGGATGGAACTCGGAGGATGTGTGTAGATTATCGTGCTCTAAATGAGGTCACCATTAAGAATAAGTACCCTCTGCCAAGGATTGATGATTTGTTTGACCAGCTTCAAGGAGCAGCGAGTATTCTCGAAGATTGATTTGAGGTCGTTACCATCGCTTGAAGATTCGTAAAGAATATACCCAAAACAGCTTTTGTGACTCGATATGGACGATATGAGTATCTTGTGATGTCTTTTGGTTTGACCAATGCCCCGCCTATTTCATGACCACGATGAATAAAGTATTCATGGAATATTTAGACAAGTTTGTCGTTGTCTTTATCGATGACATTCGGTCTATTCAAGAGTGAGGCGAACATGAGGATCACTTGCGGAAAGTATTGACAAAGCTAAGAGAACATCAACTCTATGCTAAGTTCAAGAAATGTGAGTTCGGATGAAAGAAGTTGCTTTCCTAGGTCACGTTATATCGGCGAAGGTGTCGCTTGTTGACCACGGTAAAGTGAGAGATGTGCTCAATTGGGAGTCACCAAGACGGTAACCCAAGTTAGAAGTTTCCTTGGAATGGCGGGATATTATCGCCGTTTCATAGAAGGTTTTCGAGAAAAGCTAGACCGCTCACTCAACTTTTGAAAAAGGAGAAGAAATATGCTTGGACGTCGAGTGTGGCGAAGTTTTCAAGAGCTAAAGAAGTGTTTGACAAGCGCCCAATGCTTATTTTGCGGATATCAGGAAAGATTTTGAGATATTTCGTGATGCATCCGTCGAGGACTCGGTTGTGTGCTAATGCAAGATAAGAAGGTTGTGGCATACGCTTCGCGTCAATTAAGGCCACATGAAGTTAACTATCCAACCCATGATTTGGAATTGGCTGCCGTAGTGCATGCTTTGAAGATTTGGCGCCATTATCTCATCAGTAAT
Source organism: Guadua angustifolia (assembly GCA_036346375.1). Lineage (NCBI taxonomy): Eukaryota > Viridiplantae > Streptophyta > Magnoliopsida > Poales > Poaceae > Guadua > Guadua angustifolia. The sequence goes on from CM070500.1 coordinate 38,664,160, forward strand.
CGCTGTGAGGTGTACACTGATCATAAGAGCCTGAAGTACATTTTTACCCAATCTGATCTCAATATGAGGCAAAGAAGATGGTTGGAGTTGATCAAGGACTATGACATTGGTATTCATTATCATCCAGGCAAAGCTAATGTCGTAGCTGATGCTTTGAGTAGGAAGAGTTACTGCAATACCTTGATGATTAAGGAAAGTCAATCAGCACTCTATGAGGAATTTCAGAAGCTTAGTCTAGAAGTGGTGCAAAAAGGTTACTTAGCAATTTTGGAAGTGCGTCCAACATTGGAAGATCAGATCCGGGAAGCCCAAGCCGATGATGCTGATATCAAGGAGATCAAGAGTAATATGAAGAAAGGAAAAGCCCCAGGATTCACTGAAGATGAAAAGGGTACCGTGTGGTATGAGAATCGTATCTGCGTACCTGACCAGAAAGAGCTCAAGGAGCTGTTACTCAAAGAAGCGCATGAGACATTATACTCTATTCACCCTGGAAGAACCAAGATGTATCAAGATCTTAAGGAAAGGTATTGGTGGCCTAGCATGAAGCGTGAGATTGCGAGTATGTTGCTCGTGTGATATCTGCCGAAGGTTAAAGCGAGCATCGAGAGACCGGCGAGTTGCTTGACCATTAAAGATTCCAGAGTGGAAGTGGGAAGAAATTGGTATGGATTTTATTACCGGACTTCCTAAGACCCAAGCGAGTTATGATTCGATCCGGGTAATAGTGGATCGATTGACCAAGGTAGCTCACTTTATTCGATTAAGACTACCTACACCGGAGATAAATTGGCGAAATTATATATGTCAAGGATTGTCGGTCTTCATGGAGTGCCTAAGAAGATTGTCTCCAATAGAGAACCCGGTTTACCTCTCGTTTTTGGCGAGTTTGCATGAAGCTATGGGAACTCATCTCGGGTTTAATCTCGCTTATCACCCTCGGTGATGGACAAAGCGGCGTGAATCAGATTCTTGAGGACATGTTGAGAGCCTATGCTTTGACCTATGGTGCAAAATGGGACAAGTGTTTGCCCTATCAGAGTTTTCTTACAATAATAGTTATCAGACCAGCCTCCAAATGTCTCCTTTTGAAGCCTTATATGGTAGAAAGTGCGAACCCTCTCAATTGGAAGGAGGCTGGGAAAAGATGTTATTTGGTCTGCCATCTTGCAAGAAGTCAAAGCAAGTTCGATTAATCCGAGACAAGTTGAAGATAGCTCAAAGTAGACAGAAGAGTTATCACGAGATAATAAATCGCCGAGATTTGAATTTGAGCCCAATGATTATGTGTATCTTAGAGTCACCCCTCTCAAAGGAGTTAAGAGATTTCAAGTAAAAGGAAAGCTTGCCCCTAGATATGTTGGACCGTTCAAAGTCTTGAAAAGAAGAGGAGAAGTGGCTTACAAGCTTGAGTTGCCTCAGTCCTTCGCTGGAATCCATGATGTGTTCCATGTGTCTCAGTTGAAGAAGTGCCTGCGAGTGCCAGAAGAACAGATGCCATTGGGAGCTATCGATTTGCAAGAGGATCTCACTTACAAGGAGCAGCCAGTGAAGATATTGGATGTTGCAGAGAGCATCACGAGAAGCAAGATCATCCGTTTTTGCAAAGTCCAGTGGAGTAACCATTCCGAAGAGGAAGCAACTTGGGAGCGAGAAGAGGATCTGAAGTCCGAGTTTCCCCACCTATTCTCTAGCCAGTCCGAATCTCGGGGTCGAGATTCCATTTAAGCGGGGGAGGTTTGTAACATCCCAAAAATTTGAGTTTTGGTATGTTTTAAATTAAAAATGAACCATTCGTATTTTTCTCGAATTAATCGAAGCTTAATTTGAATTTTCTAATAATTATAAGATTTAATTTGATTAATCTATGCGTCAAATTAAAGGTTTCTAGTTTTTATTGGGTTCCTTGTGCTTCAAGGAATTTTTCTGTATTTTTGGAGATTTTTATGAATTTATTTGGTATTTATTTGAATTTATTTGGAGTTATTTGAATTTATGGAATTTATTAAATTGGAAAAACGTTTTTAATTTCCAAAATCCCTTCGGGCCGAAATTGCCTCCGGCCCGCTCCTGTTCATTTTCGGCCACCCATTTCATATGACAGCCCGCCACTCGTGCCCGCCGTCCGATCCGCGCCGCTTGGATGGCGTGAATCTTCGCCATCGTCACCTCGGCGCCGCCAAAGACGCATAAAATCCTAGCGCCGCCACTCGAGTCCGTGCGCGCCGCCTCCCAAAGGCTATAAAGCCGCCGCCAAGCCTCGTGTCGCGTTCTTCGCTCTGCGCCGCATCCGTCGCCCCTATCCACGCTTCGAGAGCACGCGACCATCGCCAGTAACGAGCTTCGCCAAAGCTTGCCGCGAATCCCCGAGCTCCTCTCCGCCGGTTTTCTTGCTCGCGGTGCATCTCCACCGTGGTTTTAGTACCGCTGAAGTTCCGCGCGTGCTCTTCCGGATCCGCTTCTTCTTCCGTCCGATCCGGCCCGATTCGCCAAACAACCGTCGTCTCTCCCAAGTCCGGTGAGTCGCGCCCCTTCTTCGCCGTCGCGCGCCTTCGCAAGCTCTGGCCGTCGGATCGTCTGGCTCCGCGCGTCTCGATCCGCCGCGTCCACCGCCCGCTTCCTTACCACAGTGGCCGTCCGATTCGAATCCGGCGTCCCAGATCGTGCCGCGTGGCCGAACCCCGCCCCTATGCCGCGTCAGCTACCACGTCGGCGCCACGTCAGCCCTAGCGCTGCGTTGGCCGCCACGTCAGCCATGTCTGCAGTGCCACCTTTCCATTTCCTCGGTGATCCGGTCCCATGGGATCGAGCCAATCGACATGTGGGCCCCGCATGTCAGTCGGCATTTATTTTCTTTTTCTGATTTTCCGAAAAACCGAAAATCCCAGCCAATCACAAGCCGACACGTGTCACCCTTACCGAAATTTTCTGATTTTCTCTGAATTAAATCTTCCGAAGGCCCGTTCTCCTTCGTCCGAACTCCGATTGGAGCGATTCAAATTTCTAAATTTTTGTAAAATCAAGCTCTACATTCCAGAGCCATTTATTTTCAATTATGAGCTTGTTTGCTTCTCTGTTTTGTATTTATTTGGCTTTGTTGCTTTATTTTTCCGGTAGACGCGAATCCCGAAGGAGCGAACGGAGATTTCGAAGATCAAGAATCAGCATTTGAACAGCAAGGCAAGTCGTAGACCTTTGATCATATTGAACCCATGTTTGCAAAAGTACTTTGTTTTATACAATTGCATGCTATTTGTGTATCAATGCTAGTTTATGAAAGTAGCTATTCACCTGATTGAGTATGCCCCTTTGATTATTGGAATGCCATGTATCCATTGTTAACCTTAGGTTGGGACATTACTAGTTGGACATAATCATAATACCAACATTGGGTTAACGTAGCTATGCTTAGCCATGCTTAGTTGTCCGATGGGATTCATATTACATAAGTATTAATGTTAATCTTGACTTAATGAGATATTGAATTGTGGTCATTGACCATTGTTGTAAAACTTGTTGTACCATGGCGGGGATGCCATTGGTTTGGGTTGAACAAAATATTTTCCTCGGGCAATTGATCGTGCGATAAAGGGGGTGCTTTCTAGCACATTGGGATGTGGCTGTCTTGCCTGAGACAATTTAAGGACTTAATCTTGTGCGCCATTGAACTGGGCCTAACCGTGCAACCACAAGTCCGGTATGGGGCGGACCTAGCTGAATAATTTGCAATGTCGGACTTGAGTATTGCCGATGGTTGATGTGGGTTCCAGATGGACGGGTAGACTCACATGGCTCAAGAGGGGCCCCGAGAAGCTAAACCTTAGAGGGCGATCTTGGGTTTAGACATGCATTGTAAAGGCTTTGTAGTGATCTCTCTGCCGACACACCAAAGGAAGTGTGTTCTTAAGCGCTTGGCATTAAGGGATGATCATGTCTTGTGGGTAAAGTTGTACAACCTCTGCAGAGTGTAAACTATTGAATAGCCGTGTCGCGGTCATGGACAAGCACGGGATTTCACACGGGTATAGAGTATTTTCTTGAAATATGGAATGGTTGGGGCGTGAGCAGGGAGTTCACTTTGTTGTTTTGTTGTCTCAAGCTATCTTGTTGAATTGTGTGGTTGATACTTGTTTGAATGATGTAGGGTGATGCCTCATCATTCTGCTCATGTTGTCTACCATTGATTTATCGATTATTTATTATTGTTTTATTCAAACGCCTTCAATCTATTTATTGTATTTAAATTCAAGTTATTGCTTTACGCAAATGAACCATATAACTATCCTTTGTCAAGCCGTGCATGAATATATTGCATCATTTCCCTACGGCTTGTTGAGTACGTTTTGTACTCACGGCTTTATGCCCCGTTGTTCAGATTCTTGAGGAAGGACGGTAATGAGTATCAAGAGGAGGAGTACTATGAAGACTAAATCGACTAGGAAGGCGTTTCCCAGATTTATTACTCGTGGCATGTCGAATGGCCCAAGTTATTTTATTTCTGCTTTGCAATAGTTTATTTGTTTCTTTAGCCAAGAGGCTTTGGTGTATGAACCTTGACCATAAGGTCGTTTGCTTTATTCAATAATAATTTGTTCTTCTTAGTTATTTGATGTATGGAATGATATGTCATCTATGTTTCCCTTGTGTTCACTAGCGTGATCTGGACTAGTGCACGATATACGAGAGGGTTTGGTTGCATATCCGGGTCCCGGCAATGAGGCGAGATGCCCGTGCTCGAAGGATGACGACGGACCGAGGGGGTGAGCAGCAAACCAAGCGAACATGGCGACCTCGATTTGGAGTTCCAGCGAGGCGGCCGGATCGATGTCATCTTTGGCGGCTCGTCGGCTTACCAGTCCAAGCGCGAGGTCAAAGCCGCCGCGCGAACCATCTACCAGGTTGCCGCTGGAAGGCCCACCGAGCAGCCCTGCAAGTGGGCCGGGGCCACCATCACCTTCTCTCCGGAGGACGCCCTCCCAGGTATGGCTCGAGACCTAAAGACCGCCTTGGTCGTGACCCCGACCATCAGCAATACCGCGGTCGGGCGCGTCATGGTCGACGGCGGCAGCTCTCTAAACTTGCTACAGGTGGGAGCACTCGACCGGATGCAGATTCCCCGGTCGAAGGTCAAGAGCGTCGCCATACCCTTCTTCGGGATCGTTCCCAGGGGCTCGACCATCCCCAGGGGCGGTGGTCTTGCCGTGACCTTCGGTGACTCGGACAACTTCCGCGACCGAAATGGTCACCTTCGAGGTGGTCGAGGTGATCTCCGTCATAACGCCATTCTCGGGCGGCTTTGCCTTGGTCAAGTTTATGGCGGCCAACCATTATAGCCATCGATGTATGAAGCCGCACGGCGAACGGCATCATCACCGTCTTGCGGGCGACTGCAGACGACGCATGGGTGTGAGACCAAGGCCTTGGCCCTTCGGCATCTTGCCCAGCCTGGTCGGAAGTGACGGCGGCGAACGCCCGAAGGCGGCAATCCAGCCAATGAGCGGCGAAAGCCGTCTTGCGCTCGAGGAAGGCGACCGACCAAGTGCATCCGTCTCGATCGGTGAGTTCCAAATAGGAACTCGAGCTCGTCACCTTCCTTCAGCGCCAACAAGGGTATATTCGCAGGAACCCGCGACATGCCCGGCGAGGGAGGTGATCGAGCACAAGTTGCGAGTGAGACCGGTTCTCGGCTGGCGCTTAAAAGCTGCGTCGCTTCTCCGGAGAAGGTCGCGGTCATCAAGGAGAATCTTGACAAGCTCTTGAAGGCCGTTTCATCCGTGAGATTGACTACTCGAGTGGTCGCCAACCCGATCATCGTCTTGCGAAGAAGGAGGAAAGTGGAGAATGTGCGTCGACCATACGGGGTTAAACTCGGCTTGCCCGAAGGATAACTTCCCGCTTCCGCGCATCGACCAGATCGTCGACTCCTCGCGAATGCCAAGATGTTGAGCTTCTTGGATGCCTATTCGGTACCACCAGATCAAGTCAAGGCGATCGACGGCGAAACAAGACTTCCTTCATCACGCCGTTTGGCACCTATTGCTATATCGACCATGTCGTTTGGTCTACGTAATCACGGGGCCACATTTCAAATACCGATGACCAAGACATTGAACCCCAGATCGGGCGGAACCTTGAGGTCTCGTGGGCGACATCATCGTCAAGAGCCCTCCGAGGCGACCACGTTCGCGACCTCGAGGAAACCTTCGCCAACCCGAGCGAGCACGAGATCAAGCTCAATCCCGAAAAGTGCGTGTTGGTAGCGGCGTCGGGCAAGGTGCTTTCGGCTACATGATCGGAGGCTCGGGGTTGGCGAATCCGAGAAGATCGAGGCGACGAGAAGATGGCGCCCGACCTCGGTCAAGCGGTCAGAGCCTCACCGGCCGCATGGCGCCCTCAGCGAGTTCATCTCGAGGCTCGGTGGCGCGGGCTCCCGTTCTTCCAAACTCTGCGCAGCACGGGTTTCAGTGGACTCGAGGCGCAGCCGTCCTTCGACGAAATGAAGAAGGTATACTGTCGTCCCGCCCCTCCTTACAACGCCACAACTGGCGAGAGGTTGCTGCTCTACCTCGCGGCCCACCGCACCATTGTCGATCTTTGTCTGGTGGCGAGCACGGGTCTCAGCGACACCAATTTATTACGTCGGTGAGTCTTACCGCCCGGCGAAGCGCTACCCTGGTCTGAAAGCTCTTGTATGCTCTCCTCATGGCGTCGCGCAAGCTCGGCACTATTTTCAGCGCATTCCGTAGTCGTCGAGCAACTTCCCGCTGCAGAACATCTTGCGGAACCTAGGCGGCGGCGGGCGCGTCGCCAAGTGGGCTATGGAACTAGCGGCGTTTGATGTCCAGGTCGTCGCTCGAATAGCCATCAAGTCGCAGGTGCTCGCCGACTTCGTGGTCGAACAGGCGTCGCAATCTGCGCCCGAGCCTGAGATCGAGGCCGAAAAGCCTTGAGTCATGTTCTTTGACGGCTCGAGATCCTTCAAGCGCTTCGGGTGGCATCCTCATTCTCACACCGTGGCGACCGTGGTAATCGTGGTTCGTTTTGGGTTCGCGCGACCAATAATGTGGTAGAGTCTGGCTCTCTTGGCGGGCCTCCGAGCTTGCAAGGCTTTAGGCGTCGCCGGTTGATCGTAAGGGCGACTCGGCTCGTCGTCAACCAATACAACAAGGAGTACCAATGCTCGGGGAGACTTCGATGGCGAAATACCTTGCCGAGTGCGCAAAATGGAGAAGTGGTTTCAGAACTTGGAGCTCAAGCACATCCCTGTGAAGGACAACTCAGCGCCGATTTCCTCTCTAAGCTCGCCTCCTTCGGCGGCGAGGTCCCACAGCGTCATCACGAGAGCGATGGCGGCCCCTCGATCTCCGGCGAGCAGAGGCCTTGCTTGTGGCGGTCGAAGGTACACCTTCCTGGGCCAAATCCATCTGTGATTTCCTTGTGCGGGGTGACCTACCACCCGACCCTGCCGAGAGGAGCCGGATCAGCGCCGGCGAGTCTATACACTTCGTCGAAGGAAGCTCTGACGGCATGTTTCCGCATCTGGCGGTGCGTCTCCACGGAGGAGGTAAGTACCTACTAAACGACATCCATTCGGACCTCTGTGGAGCACATTCTTCGTCTGCAGACGATGGTTAGCAAGGCCTTCCGCATGGGGTATTATTGTAACGGCTCTTCAAGATGCTCGTGATATTGTCCGCACTTGCCGCGCATGCCAATTCCACGCCTGGAAGTCGCACCAGCCCGCCTACGCGCTCCAGACCATCCCGCTCTCCTGGCCCTTCTCGACATGGGGGCTGGATATCCTCGACCCTTTTCCCCAAGCGGTCGGGGGAAAGAAGTTCCTGTTCGTGGCCATTGACACCTTCACCAAGTGGATCGAGCGAACCGGTCCTCGACCATCACCGCCGGCGGCGATTCGTTTCTTCGCTGTTCAGTGGTCACAGTGCGAGTCCCATGCAAAATTATCACCGACAACGGTACCCGGTTTACCAAAGGTGAGTTGTTCCAGAGTTTTGCGAGGAACTTCGGCGTCAAAATATGCTTCGCCGGTGGCTCACCCCAACAGCGGAGCAAATGAACAGCATAGCGAAATCGTCGTCGAGGCGTCAAAACGAGTTGCGAGATGAGCTCGAGCGCTACGGCAAGACACGGGTGGGCGAACTTCCCCACCGTCCTATGGTATATCCGGTACCACGACAAGCCGAGCCACGGGGTCCACACCCTTCCACTCGTGGTTTGGTACCGGCCGCCCCGCCTCCCGAGGTTCTGTTGGCTCTGCCAGAGTCGACTTTGGTCGACCAAGTCGACTTTGAGCACGAACGGTCTCGACCTTACCTCGCGAAAGAAGTAAGATGTCGCGTGCCTTTTCGATCAACGATTACCGCGCAAGCTCTTCGCAGACATGCGTCTCGGTCGATCACGACCTAGGAAGCTCCTTGTTGGGGACCTAGCCACGAGGCGGATTCAGGGCTCATCCAAAGACCAACAAGTTATCCCCATTGGGAGGGCCCTATAGAGTCGTTTCAACAGATCGCACGGGCTTACTTCTAGGCCAGCGATGCCCGATGGCAGAGAGCTCTCTAGCTCGTGGAACATTGATCAGCTTCGGAAGTTTTATGTGTAAACTCTATACCTTACATTTCAATAAAGCTGATTGTTCCTTTGTCACTCTTTGTACTTGCTTCCACTTGTGTTGTTACCATTCTTTGCACGAGCCTTCTTTTTATTAGAGCACGACCTTTCACGCACGGCACGATTACTCTTGGTCTACGTGTCGCGGGTTTAACGTTCACCCCCAGTGGACGAGCTAAACGTAAGCCGAACCTCTTCGCGATCTAGCTCTCCCCTGTGCCCGGGCCCGAGACGGGAGCCGCGACACTTTGGCCGTTGAGCAAATGCGCATGGTCATGATGGTTGCTCGTGCATTAGTCTGGGTGTAACCATCTACATAACAGGTTTGCTTTGGTTCACTCTACTTTCGCGAACTTGTCCTCGACTCTGCAGGTCGTGGCTGCCTGTCCGTATCTACGTCTTGTGCCCGAGGCATGCGTCGCTCCACCTCGGACCCAACGGGCTGGATAGGGTATCTGTTGGCATCGACCTCGGCGCCGACGACTAGGAGCAAAAGAGACGAACACCGAATACCCTCGACAATAAGCTTAAAACGAGACAATAGTTCTTCTCCAAAAGCAGATCTCAGCTCTTAACACATTTCGTCTTAAGTGTTTTTTACAGCTCGGCCATCTCGCGGGCAAGCTTCTCCTGCTCGAGCTCGGCGACTTTGGCCCTCAGGGCCGATAGCTCGCTTCACAGTTACGGAGGGCCATCGTGGAGGCTTCATGACTCGGCGCCGTTAGTCTGGAGTTGGGCCATCGCGCTGCCGCCGCGCCCTTTAGCGCGCTCAAGTCTCCCTTCGAGCTCCGAGACCTTGGCCGAGGCTCGGGGCGCTCGCCGGAAAAGACGAACGGTCCATGGGGAGCTTTCTCCAGGGCCTCGACCTTGGCCCGCTCGTCCTCGACCGCCTTGTTGGCGCGGCCGAGCTTCTCCTCGAGCTCCATGATCTTGGCCTCGAGCTCGGGGGACGCCTCCGGCAGGGGAGGTGCCCGCTCTGCAGCAGCCTTCTCCAGAGCTTCGACTTTAGCCCGCTTGGCCTCGAGCGCCTTGGCCGACCGTGCGCGTTCTTGCTCCACGGCCTTTAAGCCGTGGTCGCGTTCGGAGGCCCTAGCCTGCTCGAGCTCTGCCGCGTGAGCCACTTCTTGCACCTTCATCGTCCGGCGCAAATCGTCGAGCTCCTGGGCCTTCTGCTCGAGCTCCCCCTGCTCGACCTTGATGGTCTTGATGAGCACAGGCGCTTCGGTCTCCCACGCCTCGATCGCGTCCAGGAGGCCCCTAAGCACGACAGCGTGCTCTTGAAGACCTTGAAGCCCTCGAGAGGCGTGGTCGATCACCATCACGACGAGAGGGGAGGTCCAAAATGAGAGGGGACAAGGAGCTCAGGCTACCAACTACGAGATGCGCAGGAAGACCCTTACCATGCGGAGATGGCCTTCCAGGCATGTGCGGGTAAATTCCTCGCGGTCGTCAATACGATTGCGAGGGATCTCCTCCTCCTCGTCGACCGCCGTACCAGTGTCAAGGTCGACCTCGACCACCGCTGACGCGCTCGGGCCAAGGCCTTGAGTTCCCGCCCTAGGGCGCTGAGTAAATCCGTCGCCTCCTCCGGGTTCGTCCGTCGACGACGGGGAAAACCACGACACAAGATCTTGGTCCCGGCCTCCACGGCCGGGGCCCCACCCGTCTCTGGCACCAAGGGGACGGCGGCCGGATCCGCCGCGGGATTCTCGTCCTCCGTGGCCGGGGTGCATGCGTCCTCGGTGCAGCGACGCAGCCGCTCAGGCGGTCTGCGGAGCCCTGCGTCTGGTCACCTTCAGCAAGGCGGCGGAATCGCGACCTCGGCGCTGGAGCGCCGTGGTCGGGAGCTCGGGATATCGCCTCGGCGACCACAAAGCTCGGGCGTCCTCCTCTGTGGCACCGGGAAAGTCGACGACGCGGCGGTGCATCATGAGCCTCATCCGGTGTCAAAATCCACGCCCGTTGCGGGCTGGACCTCTTCATCGTCCGTATCGTCGAGGCCTTGGTCGAACTCGCCGACCGGAACCAAGCCCGGCGACCCCGACGGAGTTCGCGATGGGCGCGAGAGGCGGCGCGTGACCAATTCGAATGTGTCCTCCTCGGACTCAGACTCACCCTGGATAACAGCCATCGTCAAAACGGGCAAGTTTCGAGCTCGGGCGCTCAAGGTCTGCGATCAAGAGCATACGCTAAGCCAGAAAGATGCAGGGGGCGGTGCAGTCTAAGATCTTTGAGGCTTACAGGTCACCGACCTCGCCTCGTCGAGGGGCGGCGAAGATCTTCTTTGGCCGGTGCCTGCACGGAGCATGTCGCTTCCAGCGCCCACTAGCTCGGACCTCGGGACTCGGGCGGCTCCCGCCGCCAGAATGGAGGTCCTAGGGCCTCGAGCCCGAGCACCCTGGGCTGGCTGGGGGCTCAAAGTCCGGGCGGCGGCCGCCGCACTCTGTTGCTACAAGAGGAAAAACTCATCAACGACCGTCACATGCAGGCGCTGGCTCGGGGCTCGGCCGTGGGATCCTTACCATGGCACGGTCCCCCACTCGGCGTGGGACTTCTTCGCCTCAGGGGCCCGCTCGGCAGCGGAGGCCTCTTCTTCCCTCTCTTGCCCTTGCCCCTCCGGGCGGCGGAGAACATCCGCTTTGGGCAGTATCAAACAGCTCTTGATGGTCCTGCGTGCACGAGAGGGTCAAGAAAGGCCTCGGGGCCACTGAGACGAGCCCTTGGTCTGATTGGTTTACCTCGGGTTTTCGGCGGAGCACGTTCCTTGGGACGGAGTCGTCCATGGAGAAGTTGTCGCCAATTTCCCGAACATCTCGTACATCATCGGCGACCAAGACTCCTTGAGCTGCAAAGGCGCCCGTCGGGGACCATCGAAGAAGCGGTCGAGCAAGACCACGGGCAGAAAGGGCTTATCGGACGTACTCTCGCGTGTCGGTCGATCGCCCTGGATCTCGAAGAACGGGTGCGTTAAGCCGCAGGGAGACACTCGGTTCAAGATAAATCCACGATCGATCGCTTTGCGGAGAGACCGCTTCGGCCTTGAGAGGTGTATGGCGGCAATGGCCTCTTCGCCGCCCCTCGAGTCGCCTTGATTGGGTCTCCTTCTTCCGTCGGCGGGCTTTCCCTTATATGACAGCGTCTTGAGCTCCCCTTTCTTCGAGTAGAACCGGCCGCCCACGGCCCGACGGGAGTCCCGGACGAATCTTGGGAAGGACCACTTGAGCCTGTCCATTGCTAGGAAATAGAGGCACCACCATAGGGTCCTTCCGGAGCGAAAGAGGTGAAATCTGAAAGAAGAGCGAGGGTGGGGAGCGATTCCTAGGAACCCCTCGCATGTGGGAAAAGATGGCGAGAGTAAGAATGGAGTTCAAAGCACCGGGTTTACGAGCTCGATCTCATGGTTGGTGAGGACCACTTGAGAGAACTCACTCTCCGGGTCCGCAGTCAAGAGGACGAAGTGCTTTCGTGCAGACGATTTCGTCGTCCCTAGGGGTTGGCTCGGTCTCGTTGCGGAATCCGCCATGTGTATGGGTCGAGCGACCCTGTGGTCTCGAGCTTGGCCATGGCGATCGCGGCGATCTCGGTCGAATGCGGGGAGGAAGGTTTTTGCTTGGGCGAAAACACGGTCGGAAGCTTCCTCAAGAGGCAGCGACTTTTGGGTTTATCGGCCGCACCGTCGCCAAGACTCGATCATGGCGCCGGAGGACTTCGCCACCACGATTTGACAGATGCAATTAAAGCCGGCGGCGATTTGAGCACGGCAGTGTCACCAACCGTTCTCATCCGTACCAGGGCGACGAGTTCAAGAGGCGCCAAGTGTCGCATCCTCAAGACCTGGCGTTACATTTCCGCACGACCTCGACCTCAAGGAAATTCAGGAATCGATCCGGCTATGGAGACTCAAGGTCGGCCCATGTTTCGCCACGACCTTAAGCCTCGAGGCTAGCCGCGAGGGTGGCGTCCTTTGGCCGGTGGCCATCCGCGGACCCCCTCGAGCTCGAGGCCCGACCTCGACCTAGGTGCATACCGAGGCGCTCGACCTAGAGCGCACTAGACACGAGCACGGCCCCGCTCGACCTCGAGCTCGGGTGGGCCCTTGATCGGGGCCACGATCCACCCTCGGATTTCGGATCAAGCATTTGACCGGCGGTTGCTCAAGGCGCGAATCGTAGGCGCGCAGATGCATGCAACAAGTTCGGAGTGGTTACAGCTGGCCCTCAGCGTGCATGAAGGCCACTCCCCGGGAATCTAGCCCAGCCGTTGCGTCCTGAGGAGGCATAAACCGGGGAGCACATCCTTCGGACTACGTAAAACAACGACTACGCTGCAACGCACCCTAGCTCGAGCTTAGACTTAGCCATAGCTGAACTTGAGCTGCAAAACACCCTTGTACTCAGAATTAGCCAAGAAAACAGCCGCAAGGCGACTAGAGTAGAGCTATTACCTTCCACAGGGGCTCGAACCAGTATAAATCTCGGTCTCCCGCTCGTTGTCGTCTTGCTCCGACCATAACCTCGTCTGTACTTTCCTTTCGTTTGAGCGAAGCGCTGCTCGGGTCCCATATCACTCGAGACCTTTACCACATTTCTTGCGGTTGGCGATCCCAATCGTCGACAATACCCCAAAGTGATAATCTAAACTCCACCTCGCTAGTCCGATTCCGTGTAACGTACCTTACCAAACCATATAGGCTGAATCAGCGATGAATATAATATCTCATCCAAACCCTAAAATTTATAAAATTAGTATAGAAATGCTCTCCAAAGTATAGACTACCTTATTATGAATAAATAATCTCATTTCATCATATTCTGCATATAAATCCTATCAGCCAAATATGAGTTAACGAACTCGGTAACAATGAGGAAATCTATAGTTAAGATATTTGTATCGCCAGAACCTTCATAAAAAGCACAAATATATTACCAATAACTTATCATAACCATTCTAGCATACCCAAAACTAATTCTTATGCAATGTTAATTAAGAAATGAATAATATTCACATATATACATTATACAACAAATTGACTAATGTTTAATTCTATTAATCCAAATAATTTTTGCATCTTGAATTTGATATTATAAATAAATGAATACATAATTTTAGCTTCTTGAATTCATAAGATAAGAATAGATAATACATAAAAGGAATCGTGTATCGCTCGATCGGAAAGTTGTTAACGGAATGGACGTGTATAAATATACATAATCAACTAAAATGTAAGATTGTGAAGTCATTTAACCCAAACCCTAAATCATGCCTATTTCTATAGAAAGTCTTTGTTTGTTTTTCTATATATTTTATTTTTGCCCCTATTAAAGTTTATTATTTGCAATATTTCTGTTGAACGACGTGTAGAACTCGACGTTACTAACTCCGTCACCGTCAACGCCAGCTATGACCACGACATCATCTTAAGCGACAAATAAGCAAGGCAAGCACTCCTTTGATCATATTGATCCCAGTATTTATTTTCCTTTTATTTATTAAATGGTTTCATGCATGCAATTATTTTATGTAAATTTCGCTATTTTGTGGTAATGGTAGAATATACCTGTTCTCTCATGGAACTTCCTTGATAAGTACGGATATTTGAACCTTGATAACCATAGAGTAAGGATAGACAATACATAATGTCAAAATTGGGTATATGCGATTTAATAACTATGCTTAGCCCTGCTTTAGAACCAACAATGTAAATGATCCGATCAAAATTTGTTTATTGAGAAATTGAAAATGTTGGTTATGACATGATGTCGGATGTGGGTATTTTGAATAAAAACTCAAAAAAAACTATAGTTTTGATGCAGGCAATTATTGGCAATAGGTGGAGTATTTCCCGTGTCAGATTAAGGACCGAGTTATGGGTTGTTTTCAAGCCAAGAAATCTGTGCAACCACAAGTGCTGTAATGGGGCAACCTTAATCTATTAAGTTGCTTAAATCTGTCTTTGCACATTGGTAGGCGGGAGATAGTAGAAGCATTCTGTTTAGGTTTCCTTGTGAGGGGCTTCCACACCTCGGTGTGGATAAATGCATACTGGTATAACTGTGTACGCCTTGTTATGAGAAGAAACCTTTATTACAGGGGTAATGCTCATATTTCCAATACAAAAGATAGAGTCTACCTCCCATTCTTGTTTCTTCTCCATAGCAAGGAATAATGTCACTGGGCTGGTGCAAAATCGGGTTTAAGTAATGTAACGGTTATGTTATGATCTCTCAACAGCACACCAAAGTAAGTGTGTCAATTGCACTACACAAAGAGTTGATCATTTCTTATGGATAAAGCTGTACACCTCTGCAGAGTGTAAATCTAATTAATTAGCCACGCCTACGGTCAAAGGCACTTGGTAACGTCATCACATAGATAGTTGTTTTATTATTTTCAAAATGGGATGATTTTCACCTGATGTGCCTTGTTTTGACAAAGATTATGGTTATGCTATGGATGGCAGGAAATTGGATATCTCGACGCTCACGTCATGGAGGACTGTGAGTTGCTACTTATGCTCCATTGTTACTTTTATATCAATCAAACATGCTTTTACAAATTCCATTTCACAATTGCAACTTATCTTACAAATCAAATGTTGCTTTATACAAATTAACTGTAGAAGCCTCTTTTGACATAGACTGCATTTATGCATTTGCAAATACTACCTTTAGTCTTGCTGAGTACGAAAGTACTCAACCTTACTTATTATGTTGTTTTAGGTGGATAAGACAACGAGGCTTCGAAGAATATCTTTTCGTTGCAGGTTACGGGAATTACAAGTGAAGCGATCTTTCTGGGGATTTATATCTTGTCAGTTGCTTGAGGTTTGGATGGGCACATTACAAGACTTTGCTTCTCCTGTTCTATAAATATTTACTCTGAGTTGTAAAATACATTGTATAATTAGCTTCCGCGTTAATATTATGATGTATGGCTGTGGTTTCAATTGTTGTAAATATGCGTACTAGCTACTGATTCAGGGACTAGTACGGAATGCACATTAGATTTCTATTTTTGCATTTTTTTGCAAAAATGGGGGTCGTTACACATTAGCCTAGGAACAGTATAAGATCGGATAAATCAGAGTGCACATTTCCATGAATAGCCTGAAATAGAAGTTTCCAAGATGTACTAAAACACAATCTTCTGCTAACAACCATGCATCATGCCATATAGCGAATTTCTTCTTTCTTGGGCATCAGTTTGTACAACATACAGAAGGAACATCCAAATGGTGCAAATTTCTGAGTTTAACATTAATATATTATATCCATTATAGGACAATGTTATCATGTTTCTAATTTGAGATGAAAATACAGTTTAGGCAAGTTCTACCAAAAAAACAGACTGAAAATTGTAATCATGCTTCTAAATTCACATGAGGAACAACAGAAATTGGATAAAATGCACTATGTAGGTTCCTACCTAGTTAGAAAGTGAAAAGATATTACTACAATAGGTCCATAACTGATAATACATAACATATTTGTAATATCCGAAAAAAAAGAGAAACTAAACTTAATTTGTTGGGGCTGTGCGAAGCTATTTTTTTCTTGGATTGGATTGTCTTTGGGCTGCTGTTGGGCCTTGCCTTCTAACCCTAGCTCCCCTCCCACTTTTTCCCCAGCAGCTCTACTCCTAGCCGCCTGTCTCCTCCCTCCCTCACCCGATTCCTTTTCCCTGCCTCCACCCGCAGCATCTCTTCCCCTCTCCTTTCTTCTCCATGCGACAGCCACTCCCCATTCCTGCGCCTCCTCCTCCAGTACCTCCTCCCCAAGGGCGCCTCCCTGCAGGACCTCCTCCCCATGGCGCCTCCCCTTGCTGCAGCAGCCCCCTCCTCCTCCTCCTCGCGGATTGATGTGAGGCCTCTAGGGTTTGGGTTTTGATTGGGTGGCTGGGCTAGGAGGGTTGCTATGGGAGTGCTGCTTGCTGTTTAGCTGAGTTTTGTGGTGGATTTGGGGGATTAGGGTTGGTTTGGTTGGTGTCTGTTTTCGAGCAGAACTTATCCCTCTGTTAGGGCTGTAATTCGAGGGCTTTATAAGCGTTTCCTGGGGCTCTGGCTGTTGCAAAAGTTGTAGATAATCGAATTACCTTTCATTGAAGACCAGAATCACTAAATTTCGTTCAGCCGTTTTAAAGTTATGGCCATTTTACCGAGCACTGTCCAAACTGTATCGCGATTGGAACAGTCTGTGTTCAACTGCAGATTAGAGGAACTTAGAGGCCGAATCATGCTGTTCGCATACTTAGAAAAAGGTGGGAAATTTCCTGCCGTTCGAGAAAATGTACTCGTTTATTTCATTTGGAGCTATTAAACTCAAGTTATGCTTGTTGGAAGTCTGCTGTCCCGATGGACAGATTTCTGGTTTTCAGGTTTTCGGAGTGTCGTGTAGAATTGTTGTTGTACTGGGTTTTGTAGTTGTTGGGTTGGCATTGAAGTTTTGACCGTCTAGTAATTGGGATTAGTCTAACCCCCAGGTGTATTTGTGTTTTGTGTCTTCAATGTTAAGTGTACAAGATTGATTTGAGCTCTTGTGTAATATTCCATTTGTGTGTTCTACATTATGGCCATCGGATTCTGATGGCGGCCAACAAATGAATTGGGTTTGCATGTGTGCGATCTTGATAGAATAGTAAGGGTACCCAGGTTACTTATGACACCATGCTTAGCTAAAATCTGACAGCAATCTATATTTCTATGTTTTATACTTATGTTCTTACCCATGGTAGCACTTAAATGATTTCATAGGATTAATATCTTAGAGTATTTCATATGTAAAGAATCTATTTGACTCTACAACCCTTAACACTGATAATACATTTTTTTTGTACTCCATTTCATGAATTGGAGTTTCAAAACCCATATTCGGATTGCGAGGTGCTTACTCTTGAGCCCAACTGATATGCATGCATGCTCTTTTATTACTCAATTCTGTTGTCTGCATGGATGAAATAACCAAGGATTTAGTTGTGTTGTTTGAGTTTGGAGTTGAATCACTATACCTATGATACGCAAAAGAGTCGATTTCTTTTGTCGCTTGTATCGAGTGTGCATAAATTTGAGTTGGTTGAGTATTATTTATTTGCAGGGAAGGTTCTGTCGGAAGTGGCCTCAACCGCATGCCACTCCATTCTCCATCGGTAAAGGCAAGTGCATTCCCTAGATCTTGGCTAGGAGGATTAATTGATTGTATGCCTTTAGCGTGCGTAATTGCCGATGAATCGCAAGAGGTAAGCTCTCTTGGATATAGCTAGAAGATGGTTCATTGTATGAAAATGCTTATGATGATTAAATGGTTAAGGGAATGGATGCAAGTACATTGTGTTATTGAGCGTGGTTGTGTGTTCATATGTGATGCCCCTTAAATTGATTGTTGCTCTGCTAATTAGATGAACTCTAATTGAAAACGGGCTTTTAGTAAGGTTGATTATAGTGAGTATGTTGATCGAGTGATTGGAGTTGACCTGAGTTTGGTTTAAAATGGTTAAGTTATTTCTAGAGATAGTATATGTGAGTATTTAATTGCAAGTGTTTTGTGGTGAGCGTGGTTTGGTGGCCGTATGATTTAATTGTATGATGAAGCCTTGTAATGGGTTGCCATGTCTTATTGTTGAATCGGATTAATCTAGTATCGCCGCAACTCATGAATGTGAGAATTGGCTAGGTTTATGTGAGTGGTTATGGCTATGTTAGTGAGTGGCAATGATTGAAGGGTTGCATTTCATTCTTGTAAATTGCATTGTGCATTCATGATGGAAGAGGCGACCCATTCGATGTGGGCCTCTGTGCTCACATGTAGTGGGCACGAAAGTCCTACCTCGTAGTCCCATATCGTGGTTGTATGGGAGTGAGTCATGAAGAGTAGGCACCCTCCACCACGGGGTGGAAGGGAATGAGAGGGTGCACACCGATGGGTGTGCACTTTCCATACCTGGTATGTGCTAAAGAGGAGATGAGCATGCATGATGCATCATATGCATGGAAATTGTGCAATCTGCATTGCATTGTCAATGATGGATCATGTTTTATGAGTTGATTATGATGTATGGATATGAGACTCTTCTTTTGTGTGGCATATTTGCATCGCATTGCATTATCGATGATTTTGAGTTAAATGGAAAGGTGTCGAGTTGGATCAAGTCGTGGCCTCATCCAAAAGATTAAAGAGATATGTGTCTGAGTTTAGTAATGAATTGAAACAGGTGAGCATGCATAATGCATTACATGATTGTAGAAATGTGATTGATTATTCAGATTCTGTGTTCCCATGTCGTGTGATGTATGATGCATATTTTGTATTTCCATGTTTGTGTGATGCATTATTGATTACGTATTCTCATGTACGTGTGATGGATTATGCATATTACGTATTTTTATGTGCGTGTATGGATTGTGCATATTCGTATTTTTATGTCTGGTTGCAAGATATGATTTATGTTTTCAGGTTATATGTTATGCTTCATTGTCGTGGAGTTGTGAACTCCATCAAAGACGAGCATGGGGTTGGTTTTGGAGTATTAGTTGTGATACTTCTATTTTAACTGCTTGTTGTACTTATTTAAGAATGGTTGTTATGCTTTTAAGTAGGAAATGTGATTGATTATGAATTTATTCATTGATGTACTTCATCGAGTCATCGACTCATGCTTGTTGTTTGTCTTTGTTGCGGTACACCGAAACGCATGCATGGATGGGAGTAGTAGCACGTGCGACTTGGTCACCACCATCTCATTTAATTAATTCATAAAGCTCGGATGTATTTAAGTCAATTGTAATGTGTTGTTCGTGGTGGTGAAATTTACTAATTGCCGGTTGGATGTGTGATTGATTATCTAAGGATCTGCTAGAATATTTCCTCCTGGTTATGTGTGTTTGCTATATTAACTGCAACTGTTTATTTGTCTGCTGAGTGGATGTCTTCCTTTCTTGGGAGGTCATGCCGAAATTTTGTAAATTTCAGTGGCTTAGTTTCTAAGCCGGTTTTTAGATTTTAGGGGTTGATTTCAGTCTTTTCGTAGAGGTGATAGGTTTATGTCTTGTTCGGTAATTCTTCGTACAATTGAACTTGCTTGTGGAGAATTATTGTTTGTTAGTAACCCTCTGGATATTGGGGGATCCGAGGTGTTACAGTCGTTATTTAGGGGTTTTGGTAGCATACGTGGCGCGTTTGGCACCAGGATGTTACAATATTTACTTATATATCAGGCATTCAGTACCAGGTATTATTTCTAGTGTTTCATAATAATGGCATTTGTGATTCTCCTGTGGATCAAGTCTTTGTAGCTCAACCTAAGGCTGAGATGCTGTGTAGTAGGAAGGCTCAAGATACCAAAATTTTGCAACACTTCATAATCCAAATGACAGCAATATTTTTACTTTCAAGTTTTAAAAACCCCTTTTCAATTAGAAACTCCCTACTATTTAGTATTTATATTCTTCTCCTTGCCAGTTTCAATTAAACTTGATATATCTCTAACAAAGACATCCATATATGATACTGTTAGGACTTGTGATCATTTGTTTTTGCACTGTTATTTTTCATTTTGTACCTTTTCTATTTGTGTCATGGAAACTCCACCTTACTTTTTTTACCACTAATGTTGGATTGTTGGCTATTGATTGCATGGTCATGTTTTGTTGAGTATACATCTAGATTCTTTGAGTGTTGTTCCTTTGTGAGTATACATCAGTTGCTCTCTCAACCTTTTTGTAGCCTATGGAATTGCTCTGTGATGATATTGGGTAAATTGATGATAATGACAATTAATTTTGTGAACTAGGCCTTGAAATAATAGACTTTATCTTGTTTTGCTTAGTCGATTAGTATTAAATATCTGTCATTGCTCATTATCGGTGTTATTTCATTGCCTTTATTTTGCTCTATTTGGTGGATTAGTTGGCTCTTGATCTAAATATTTGAACTGATTCGATTAGTTATCTCAGCTTCTGATCTGAATAATAATTGTTTGGTAAAATTTCTAACTAACTAATTTGAAATTTATTTGATGATTCACTTAGCAAATATTCAATCTGTTGATCTGAATGTATCATGAACTGAATATAATCTAAATAAGTGAGCTTGATTATCAATGTTTTAATGTGCATGTTAAGGTGGTAAGGGTTCAAGGTCTTATTCACTTAATTAATTATTTAGCCCATTTGTGATTGAGGTTGAAGATTTAAAATCTTTAATTGAGCCCTATTTCTGAGAGCAATATAAAACAAATTCACCATCAATTTATTGTATTAGACATGGTTCACTGCATGAATGAATTATCAATGTTTATTTGTTCCCCTGAAAACTTATTACTAAAATATCATGAATTGTTTTATATATTGTCATAGCAATACGGATTCTCTTAACTTTGCTTCTCTTAACTTCCCTTCTCTTAACCTTGTATGCCCAAAACAACTCTAACTTACCTGCTCTTAAATTTGCTTCTTTTAACCTTGCATCATACAATTACAAATGTACTAAACAATGCTTAAATTTACTTTCTTTTCTCTTCTATGACCCTTCATGAGTTGTTGATTTACCAACTTTCCACTTCTATGAACTTCATTACAAGATGGCATCCTCTCATTCCTCATCACCAAATGGATCTAATGAGGGCATGAGGTGCCCAATGTTGGAAAAGAGAGGGATGGTCCAAGAGGGCTTAGTAAAAGGTCCTAGACCCGATATACTATCATGGCGGTTGATACACAGGATGGGGCCCGTACTGCACCTCCTAAGGCCGTGACAACATTCTGGACAATGTGCAGAAAGCGTGAAAGGATCCCCATCATGTATCCATCATGGAAGATGCTGACAGATGAGGAGCGTGACAGCCTAGTGACAAAAAATTTCACATCATTTTAGCTCCCACAATACGCCATGGACGCACTGCGATGGTATGCGTTGCTAGTGGCGGGAAAGGCGTCGAAGAACATCAAGAGCATTCTCATCACTAATTACAAGAATAAGGAAGTGACTCCATTTCAAAAGTATGAGTTCATCACTAAAGACGTGTGGGAATGATTTGTTGAGATGAAGACAATGAAAGAGTTCATGTGTCAAAGTGCTCTTTCACTTTAGATAAAGAGAAAGATATACTCTGCATAGCCTTGGGAAACAAGGAACACTGGGGTCATACCTAAGGGCTAGGTGTTTTCGTTCCCTAGAAAATAGGATTCCCTCAAGACTCCGACACATACTAGAGTAGGAGAGAAGCAAAGCCGAGTGTGAGGAAAGGCTAGTTGCCCAGATTGAGGATAGGGTCGAGGAAAGGCTGAGTGCACAGTTCGATAGTCAGCTAAGAAGCTTTGAGGAAAGGATGGAGCAAAGGGTGGCTAAGGAGAGGCGGACATGGAATGTGCAAGCCCAAGAAGAACAAACGCAGTTCAACCCAACTAACCATCGAAGCAGCTGCACGTCCACCCTTGAGATAGACATGAATGACTCCAAATTTCTTCCCAACAACACCCAGATAATATACATGTCTGTAATGCTCCTTAAATAGACCTATTTGATGTGTTAGCTAACTGCGTACCCTTATGTAGGTGGTCATGCCGTACAATCTCCAAGTGAGGCTTGCCAATGACTCCGTTCCCCTGCAGGCTGCTTGGGGGTGCACGTATCCATCCAGTGTAGGGTCGGTGGTGCACGGTCGCATGGTAGATCTGGGCTATGCGAAGGTCCAGGTCGACGGTGTACATGAAAATTTCAAGGCCGTCACATTGTAGATGCCTCCAAATGACGAGATCATCACACTAGGGGATTCTTTCGGCACATTCATCCAGTGGGTCAAGAAGGATATCTCCTTTAATGCCCGCCCTGCAGCACCGAAGCTATAAGCACTATTGGAGCCATGTGATGCGTCGGAGCTACTAGCACTATCGAGCCATGTGCTACACCGAAGGAGCCCACCAAATCAGCTACTTTGTCCCGTCAGGCACAGGCCATTGCTGTAGTTTAGGTCAAGTCGTCTCCCACGAAGATGACATTGCTAGATGACAAGGCAGTGACAAGGGTAAATCGAAAGGGACCATGTCAGCCCATGACTTTTAGTTTGCCCCGTTAGTATGGCAATTCGAGCTTGGATAGCTATTCGTACCGAAAGAGCGCTAGGAGATGCTTACATTAGCCTGCATTAAATCATAAGATTAGTGCATGGAACAAGCCAACAAGCTAGCCGGTGGCACAACGGGCATCGAGTATCTCGGTTAGCTTTAAGGAGGAGCATTTCTTACACCAATTTTTATATGACTTCTTTGTGGTCGGCTTCAACAACTTCTTCGATCCCTACAACCTCAATGCTCTTGACACTCCACTCATGAGATGCTGGACATTGTAAGTGTGTGCAATCACGGTCTATATTCGTGTCGTACCAATAAATGTGATATATATATGATCCTTGATTTTGTATATGTAGATACATAATTATGAAAGCAAAAGCAAGGGAATAATCGGTGGGTTTCCTCGACCCACACATGATGTCCAAGCAAACCATGGACAAAAATTTACAAATCATCCATGAGTACGTGAAAAAAGTATTGCTGACTTAATGGGACAAAAAATTAATACTTTTACCCCACAACCCGGGGTAAGTTTTTTGTCCAGTTGCTATACTTGTTGATTTGTATGAAGTTAGGTTAATAACCATGGCGACATACCTATGTAGGTTTCACTGGGTTTTAATCATAATTATACTAAGACAGAACCATGTAATTTACCTTGATTCCAAAAAAGGCGGCACCCACGACTTGGCACCTATCTAAAATTTACTTGACATGTCGTTTAGTGTCTACAAAGCTTGTGGAGGACCACACAAGAAGGACCCATCGAAGCTGAAGCATATTTATAAGTTTTCGGTATCCGATAGTATGCAGTAATCCGTCACACTCTATAATAATACCTTCGGAACTAACCAGTTATATTTTAACAATACCACCAGCAGCCAAAGGGCACTAACCTAAGTAGATTTTACGTTTGCTACAACATGCAACTCCTCATTGTTTCAAAAAAGACCAATGTCATAGAGGTTTGCCAATCTTGCAACAATTACTTCTACTTATTAATTTATATACAAGCAAGACTTTACTCTTCCCATCGACACGTTTGGTAATGCGCTGAATCTGCATTGGAATAGGCTGGCCTGCTACGTATTCGAGGACAACTTTGTGCCTTCTTGATGCATGAGATCACTAATCCAAAAGGCGAATACCGCTCAAGCCTCACCTGACGAGTTGTGAATTTGTTAGTTAACATTTGGATTAATTTGTGAACCTTGTACTGTGAAATTGTGAGTTGTAGTTCTAAATTTGACTGGTTAATATATCTGAGTTGATTTCTGAAATGGATGCGCATACATGTTGTAATGAGTGATCTGAGTTGCTTTCTGAAATGGATGCGCATACATGTTGTAATGAGTTATCTGAGTTGCTTTCTGAAATGGATGCATAGTATATTGTAATATGTGATTCGAGTTCATTTCTAAAATGTATGTCATAATGAATGCTCTGTAATGTTTTTTTTATTTCAAAGGGCATGGCTAGCTTTTCTTGAGATTAGCTAATAAATCAATATACTAAATAATGGAAATTCAACATCACAGACGGTTCTAAAGGTGAATCATCTGTGATGTATGGGTCATCATAGACGGTTCCAATTTGAAGCCATCTGTGATGACCCGATACATCAACATAAAATCTTTGAAAATATTAAGGAGTATTTAACCAATCCTCCAATTTTAGTCATGCCTCAAAAGGGTATACCATTCAAGTTATACATATCGGCTGAGGAGAAGACTATTGGAGATGTTTTTGGCACAAGACATTGATGGAAAAGAGTGAGTTATTTTCTGCTGAAGCTGACGATTGATTGATATGGAGACCATGTATCCTTTTGTAGAAAAACTCTACTTGTCATTATATTTTGCTTGCACAAAGTTAAGGCATTATATTTTAGCATTGGCTTGTAAGGTTATTTGTAATATGGACGTTATAAAATATATGTTATTAGCTCCAATCCTATGAGGTTGACTTGGTAAATGGGCTTGTGCACTCATCAAGTTAACTTAATATATGAATCGACTAAAGCAGTTAAGGGTCAAGTAATTGTCGCTTTTATAACTTGACATGAGACTAGCATGAATGCCGATCTAATATCCGTTGCCCCTTGGCAATTGTTTTTTGATGGATCGGTGTGCCAAGAAGGCAATGGTATTGGTATAGTGTTGGTGTCGCCAAAAGGGTATAGTTTTGAGTTCGCATTCAAGCTGAATTGCAAATGTTACAATAATCAAGTCGAGTATGAAGCATTGCTTAAAGGCCGACAACTGCTCGATAATATCTTAGTAGACTCTATTGAGGCTTATGGTGATTCCTTATTGGTGGTCTAGCAGGTTAAGGGAGAGTACAACTGCTATGATGAAATTTTAATCAAAGTACTTGGAGTTGTGTCCTGTTGCGATCAGTTCATTCACTTTCTCCATCAGTCATGTTCCTCGAGATGAACAACAAGGCTAACTTACTAGCTCAATAATCATCGAGCTATAAAGTTTTTGGCCAATTAGAGGAGTGTGAGTCGATTGACAAGATGATCATGTATGTTACCACTGATTGGAGGGAAAAATAATGGAATACTTGATTGATTTCTTAAAACCTACTGATCGGAGGATTAAGCAACAAGCTTTAAAATATGTTGTTCTAGATAATATACTGTATTATTGGACTTTAGAGGGCTTGTTTGATAAGATGTCTTGAAGCCAAGGAAACTAAGGATCTGTTTGGGGGAGCTATGTTTCAACTTTGCTTCAATTTTAGGTCAAAAGCTCCCCCAAACAACATGGCTACAAAGCAGCTGGGAAATTAAGCCACAACAGAAGCACCCCCAAAAGCTAAAGCTGGTGAGGAGGAGCTTTTCAGCTGTGGCTTCGCTTGACCACCTCCAACCTCGGTTGCTTTGCCTTCTCGACCTCCGCCACCTCACCTCGCCACCTCCACGTCACCTCCCCACTCGGATGCCGCTTTACTTCGCTATGTTATTACATCATTGCTCAGTTGGCCCACAAAAACTACAGCTGCAACAGCCAGTTAGCCAAACAGCATAACAAGAAAAACCACACCGCCCCACTACATTTGCTTTTCAAACAAACCAAAAGCAACTTTTCATTGACCACAGCTCCCCCAAACAGGGCCTAAAGTAGCTATGGGAGAAGTGCATGAAAGCATTTGTGGATCCCATTAGTTGCCTCAAAAGATGAAGTAGCTACTAAGGCGTGCTAGGTAGTTTTGGCCGACAATGCTAGAAGATTGTTTCAAATACAAGGGATGCCAACTTGTTAGAAATTTGGTACCGTACAATTGCTCCAGCATCAGCTTTGCACCCAATTATCAAGCCCGGGCCATTTAGAGGATGGGGGATAGATGTAGTCAAACAAATATTTCCTACATCAAGTAAAGGCCATAAATTCATATTGATTGCAACCGATTATTTTTCTAAATGGGTTGAAGCCATCCTGCTCAAAAAGGTTACAAGTATTGAAGCCATCAGATTTGTTACAGAACATATTGTCCATTGGTTTGGAATACCACAAACTATTACGACCGATCAAGGCACTGTATTTTTGTCCAATGAATTTTAGAGTTTTCCCAAAAGTTTGGGCACTAAGTTATTGAATTCATTACCTTGCTATGCTCAAGCTAATGGTAAAGCTGAATCATCCAACAAAACATTGATCAAGCTGATCAAGAGGAAGATTGATAAGAAACTAAGGAATTGGCTTGCAACATTATCGGAGTTGTTCTGGGCTTATCAACTTGCTTATCATGGTGTAGCAAAGTTATCACCTTACCAATTGGTTTATGGATAGGAAGCCATTTTGCTTGTGGGAATCAATATTAACTCCATACGAACAGATAGGCAGAACAGATTGTCAGCTCAAAATTATAAGGAACTGATGATGGATAATTTGAATGATTTGACAGAAATACGTTTGAATACACTGGATTGGTATAAAAAGAATAAATCATGGGTTGCAAAGGCTTATAATAGAAAAGTAATGCCTAAGTTGTTTTGTGAAGCCGATTTAGTTTTGGAAGACCATACTGCCTACTGGCTCTAGAGAATCAATTTGGTAAGTGGTCACCAACATGAGAAGGACCTTATAGGATACATCAGCTTGTGGATAGTAATTCATACATTCTAGAAATGCTAGAAGGTGTGGTGTTTCCTAAGATGATTAACGGAAAATTCTTGAAGAAATACTACCCTAGCGTTTGGATTGGTTTTGGTCAGCTAAGAGTAGTTATCAGTTGAAGAAGGCTAAATTAATTTATTGTAGTTAATTCTGACTAGACTCAAAGTAAATGAAAAGCTGATTACATACATCACACTTAGCATGAATTTAGACATAAATATAAAATTGGTTAAACAGCTGATTTTCAAAATATTCATAATATTTCAAACATTGTTGCAGCTAATATTAAAGACATTTAGAATTGTTTCAAGATAACCTGTTATAGGCATTGCAGTTCAAAATAAGCCAACTAAAGACCTAAGTTGTGGAGCTTGGCTTCGAGGGCCGACAATGCAGTCGCGCCTTGGCAATTGTTTGCTTCACATCATTGAGAATTTTTTCATCCTCCATGCACTTCTAGGGATAGGAGCAATTTTGGCTGATTGCTTCTTTACCTCTGCTCCGGCCAGGGTAAGCTCAAGCTTCTATGTCTTCATAGCTAATGCCGATTCCACCAACATTTGCTGGCCTTCAGAATTTTGCTTAGTAACCTTGTTCAGCTCCGCCTTGAGGAATTTCTTGGTCAATTCAAGCTTCAGAGTTGCCTCCTTGTTTAGCTTACGGGCCTTGGCATCTTCATCAAACTTGTCTTTCTTGGCCCTGGTTTCAGCTACCATCTTGTCTAGAATTTTTTGATAATCTTTTTGGGCCTCTCGAAGAGCAATCCTAGACTTGGCTGTGGTGACTTCCACCTTCTTGTTGTTCAAATGACAGACATTCAACAACACTGCCATCGCCTCCGAAGGAATATCAGCTTCGACCATGGCCATTGCATCGTTGAGTGGTTGAGTGTTGTTAAGAAGCTTGGCCGATGGAGCCATCAGAAGGTCGAATAGCTTATTCAACCTTTCTTGCATACCTAAGGCCAATGTCACCGTAGTTGAAGCATGCACGGAGACATTGAGAATCCGTTGGAGGAGAGAATCCGTTGGATCTCCTCAAGGTAGTTGTCTATTGCTATCCCTTCATCATCCTCTAGGTCCAAGAAAGTGAAGCCTAGCAGGGAGTCCGTCAGCTTGGAAGGCTCAGGGCAGGAGCGGTAGGAGTAGGCAGTGTCGGTTGAGAAGATGGCGGTGGAAGCTTAGACTCATCAACTGGCATGTCGGCTAAAATGTTGGCCGCTAGTGTTGAAGGGAAAAGCATGGGCTGTAGAATTGTTAAGAGACAAATTAAGTCGATAATGTTCAGATGAATTTATAAAAGGAAAAAGTGACAAGATAGTTTACCTCGACTGTTTGAGATGCATGAGGGGAGCTCTTAGTCGATTGCTCTTGTGGATTGCTGCCCCTGCTGGCCAACACTTTTTTGTTGATGCGGACACGTTTCTTCTCTATTGGGTGATTGGCTAAAAGTTAGTCAATTATACAAGGAAAGCTTGGTGAACTGAAGTTACTAAGTTGCTGTTTCTCAAGGTCGAACACAGACTAAGATTGTACTCTTAGAGTGCCCAAAGAATAACCAGTTATGGCTGTCCCGAAAGAGGGCCTTTTGGCATAAGGTGTGCCAGTTGAATGCTCACCGACAAGCCTCTTTCCAACTAACTTGGCTTGTAGAATAAGAAAAGTAGCTAGTTAGTGGAGTTCAAAAATATTTAGAATTTTGAAGGTGGGAGAATAATCTACGTTAGCCAATATCTCACCAGCAATATCCACAAGGCTCATGTTATTGTAGCCCTGGGTGCTAGACTCGCTACTGGAACTTGAAGTGTTGCTAGCATTAGTCAATTTCATCAGCTCGTTAGAGAGATTCCCAAAACATCTGACGATAATGGCTGATGAAGTCCTTTCTACATAATATAGGGCCACCGAGATGGCCGACCACCAAGAGGAGAAGCTCCCTACCCTTCGAGTGTTCAAATAAAAATGCAGCAGAGATTGGATCTGAAGATCATCAGCTAGGTGCAAAACAATATTGGCCCACCGAAGCACTGCGAACATGCTTTCTTGGCTAAAGCCAATTCAATAACTGAAAGGTTGGGGGACTTGACCAAAACCCAATTGCCTAACATGTTCTGACATGTGATAGAACTTGTATAATGGCTGGAAGGTATGGTTCCTCGTGTTGAAGCCGACGGACAGTGTTCTTGGAGAGAGGAAAATCTTATACTAGTTTAATGTACTGTGAAGCATGCAGCTGCTATCAGAAGATAAGTAAAGGAAAGAAGGGCAAGGATAATCACCAGCCTCACTATAGCTAAGGAAATCACACTGACCAAAGTCATCACTGCTCAGTTGAAGGAAGAACTCTAGATATTTCTTTGAGCCGATGGGGGTTATCTTGGCCTCGTTACTAGAACACAGAATAAACCTCTCCCAAAGTGATCGGCTATCCCTATATAAAACATTTTAGCTCTCTGGCACTTCTTCTAGGGGGGAGGGGTCATCTCAAAGGGGGCATATGTTTGAACCAGAATTTGGTAAGGCATGGCCAAATTGTCATGCTAAGGATAAAGGGGTGTTTTGGCTGATACCAGATAAGAAAGGAAAAATTAAATATAGAATTATGACTGATATTGATCCAACCTTGGGAAGTTCTATCTAAGTAGAGGCTGATATGGATCATGATGGACAACGTATCAAAGAAGGATACGATCAGCTAAAGTGCTATAAAAGATGGTCAAAGGCAAGCGAGAAGAACAACACGATCAACCAAAATAGCTCGCATTACTTTTATTGACTTTTTGGTAAATTAGGAATAGCCTTGTAACTTAGATTCTCTTGTAATCTGATTCTGATCAATAAAGTTGTGCATCACCGATTGTTGAACTCCATCGATTACATCAATCAGATTTGATTTTCATCGATCTTGCTGCACATTGCCTTTTTTGGGAAGATCTACCTCTCACCATCTAGTTAGCCCTAATTAGCTGATTAGACATATCATTACCCTAGATTTGATTGGTTTTTTCCTTATCCATTTAGATCTTTGTCAATTGCTACAATATATCGACTTTAAGTGTATTTTTCTATCTTACCGATTGCAAGATCAAATTGGTTGACATGCACTAAACTCGGTAGTTGTTGTGTGTTGTAGCCGATCAATCCTTCATCACATTTTTCGACGCCAACAACATGCCAAAGGTATTATACTCAACTTCTTTGCTTTGTGTTCTAATCAACTTCCTTAAGGATAATATGAAGAGGCACACAAAATCTGTCCTAGGAAATGAAAGCTCAAGGAGCTATGGAGGCCGATTAACACTTTTAAATGGCTTAACTGGAGCATTCAAACCAGGGATTCTTACAGAACTTATGGGGTCAGTGGAGGTGATAACACAACACTATTGGATGTTTTGGTGGGAAGAAAGACTGGTGGATATATTAAGGAAGCATCAAAATATTGGGATATCCAATGAAGCACGAAACATTTGCTAGATTTTTAAGATATTGTAATCAAAATGACATTCACTCGACTTATGTCACAGTTTATGAATCTCTTGTTTACTCTTCGTGGTTACCCCCTAAGGTTGATTATGATACAAGAAAGGTCATAATAAATTTGAACTCTTTTTTTTTATACCAGCTTATGGTAAATTGGTAACTAAACAGCTGTTAAGATCTTAAAGATAGTATACTCAGAAACAATCCTCATTGGTACAGATATTTGTCAAAGAAGTGATGGAACTTGCTGAACTTACAGAACTGAAGGATGCAATTATCGTTGAAGCTCTCCCTTTGATAGCTGTTAGATTACTTCCTTGCCATAACTTGAAAACACCTCTGTATCACTGGCTCTGATGTTCTAAAGATGTAACAGAGCAACAACAGTACTTCTATCGGTAGATGACACTGACAATACCTGAAGTAGTAAACACCAATGGCAACATAGGTGTAATACTACTTCAACGCTAAGCCTGATCTCTCTGGACTGGAAGACTTAATTCTTCTCTGTTCCGCTGATCAAACACGCAGCTGAATAATGTATCGGCAAACAAGTATCTTTTGGTGCTACAAATACTACCTGCAGCTTTTCTGGTTTTCCTTCTCTATTGCTTATATAGTTAGAGTTTACAATATCATAAACTGAATCAGTTCAACTGCCAATCCGGATTGCAAAACTAACTGGACTCTAACTCAACACTTTAAAGCTTTAGTCGAGATAAGCTACTGCTCCTTATCCGGCACAACTAAAACAAAAAACTTACTCTGCTTAAAAATGTCTCAGGACTCCTCTTACCTACACTGGTAATACAGAGACCTAAAAACAGAAACAACCGAAAGAAAAACTAGACTATGAACAATACGCACAAGACTGTTCTCAACAAATAACCCCCTAATCTTGTGCTCCCGATTAGAACTCATCTAACCAAAACAAGCCAACACTTCTTTGATGTTAATGATGCCCAGCTTTTCCCTCAACTCCAGGAATCTTGTCCGGGTGAGAGACTTTGTTAACATATTCACAATCTACTCTTTAGTACTAACATGCTCCAAATCAACTTCTCCAACTTCAACACACTTCCGAATAAAGAGATATCAAGTATCAATATGTTTTCTACAATCATGATAGAAAGGATTTTTTCCCAATGCAATGCAGCAGCTTCCGCAACATGTCCACAAATAGCTTGAACTTCTAAGGCTCTTGGCCTTGCAAATCTTCAATCAAACGACTCAACCACACACCTTGACATGTTGCGGAAGCTGCTGCAATATACTCTGCCTCACACGATGAAAGAGCAACAATCTTTTGCTTTTGTGAGGCCCAACTGATTAGGTTTTTACCAAGGAAAAATACCATACCCGTCGTACTCTTGCGATCATCAACGTCGCTAGCAAGATCGCTATCGTTAAACCCAATCAACTTTGGTTCCACCATGTCATGTTTCTTGTAACAACAACCATAGCCAATCGTTCCACTAACATACCTCAGTATATGCCTTACGGCTACCATGTGTTGGGTTGTAGGAGCTTCCACGTATCAACTAACAATGCCCACGACATAAGTGAGATCCGGCCTTGTATTCACTAAATAGCGCAAGCTTCCAACGATACTCCGATATTTGGTGGCATCTACAACAGCTCCACCTCCCTTCTTAGTGAGCTTTAAATGATTCTCCATGGGTGTTAAACATGGATTACACCCCCTCATTCTAGAAACTTCTAGAATCTTGTTTGGCACAAGGTAATTTTACCAACAGTTTGCTTAACTTCAATTTCAAGATAATAACTAAGAAGACCAAGATCACTCATGCTAAACATCTTCCCCATTTGAAACTTGAAATCAGCAATATCATTGATGCTAGATTCTGTAACAATCAAGTCATCAACATAGACACTGACTAAAAGAATTGAGCCGTCCTTCACCCTTTTATACATGGTGTGTTCCAAAGGACTTCACTCAAAGCCAAGTGCAATCAAAGTAGCATCCAATTTTGCATTCCAAGCCCGTGGCACTTGCCGTAAGCCATATAAAGCTTTGCGAAGCTTCAACACCATGTGTGATGAGGACATCACTCCAATGCATACGCCCGAGACTCCTCCAGTTGTGATGCAAGGACCCATCACAAGAGCACGAGCACGGCAATTGAATCAACAGGTGAGCTCGTTCCTAAGTGCCCGTGCTGATACTTGTGAGAATGGTATGCTACCTAATGATATTATTGATTATATTGTACTTAGGAACTTTGGAGAGGATCATGAAGGCCTTGGGAACCAGCAAGGGCCAGGAGGGAGGCAAGGAGGGAGTCCAATTCAAGTTGGAGGTCTAATTCGTCTCGGAGTCGACTACCTCGGCCACCAGGAGCAGCGTTCACTAAAATCGTCGCCCAGGCCACAAACGGGCTCCGATTTCAATGATCCACATATGCCTCGAAAGCTAAGGAGATAATCTTTACAATGGCACCGGTTTCACGTCATTTGGACTTCGGAGTCGACAGGAATTTACGTTGCAAGTTGGCGGACAGAATCTGTCCCAGGGTGCTGCGTCACCAATTTGGGCCGTTGGCCCATGTATCGTGTTGGAGTCCATCACGGACGCGTCTAGGGTTTCTAGGACGTCCCCTAGCCTTTATATCCAGTAGCCGCCGCTAGGGTTTGATTTGGGTTTTGCTTAGATTAATTCTGTCTTTGAACAGTGTCGCCGTTCATCGGTTTGTGAGACCCCAACTCGTGAGCTTCATCTTCAATTGCAATTTCAGTTGCATCTTTCTTGTTACGGCTTGTGTTCTCGATTCATTGGCAGGATTAGCCTTCGTGGCGAGGTCAACCGGCAGCGCCACGGTTGATAACCGAAGGAGCGCAGGAGTATGAGGATGTTTTTCTGCCGAGATACCTCCGGACTCCCACCCATCTGAGGATTGAGCACCAAATTGATTTGATACAGAGCGAGTTTGCCAAACCTACCGCTTATAGGACCAACCCCGAGGAGACTAAGGAGATTCAGCGCCAAGTCCAAGATCTTTTGGACCGCTGGTATGTCTGAGAGAGCCTTAGTCCTTGTGCTGTCCCTGTTCTTTTGGTTCCTAAGAAAGATGGCGGTTAGGCGCAATGCGTGGATTGTAGAGCTATTAACAATATCACAATAAGGTACCGTCATCCTATTCCTAGGCTAGGCGACATGCTTGATGAGTTAAGTGGTTCTATAATTTTCTCTAAGGTTGACTTGCGTAGTGGATACCACCAAATACTGAATGAAATTAGGAGATGAATGGAAAACAGCTTTTAAAACCAAGTTTGGATTGTATGAGTGGTTAGTCATGCCTTTTGGTTTAACTAATGCACCGAGCACCTTCATGCGCTTAATGAGCGAGGTTTCTGAGCTTTCATTGGGAAATTTGTGGTGGTTTATTTTGATGATATATTGATTTACAGCAAGTCATTACATGAACATCTTGATCATCTCGTGCTGTTTTTGATGCTTTCGTCGTCGCACGTTTATTTGGTAACCTCGAGAAGTGCACTTTTTGCAACGAGCAGTATCGTTTCTTGGCTATGTTGTGACTCCGCAGGAATTGAGGTGGATGAAGCCAAGGTGCACGCGATTAAGAGTTGGCCAGCGCCTACGGCGATTTCACAAGTCGCGGAGTTTCCATGGACTTGCCGGATTTTACCGCCGCTTTGTGAAGGATTTCAGCACCATTGCAGCCCCATTGAATGAATTGACGAAGAAGGAGTTGTGTTCCATTGGGGGCAAGCACGGAGAATGCCTTCAACCTTTTGAAAGATAAGCTTACTAATGCACCTTTACTCCAACTTCTGATTTTAATAAGACCTTTGAGCTTGAATGTGATGCTAGTGGGATTGGAATTGGTGGTGTTTTGATGCAAGATAGAAAACACATTGCTTATTTTAGCGAAAAATTGAGTGGTCTGTCTTGAATTATTCCACGTATGATAAAGAATTGTATGCTCTTGTGCGATCCTTAGAAGCGTGGCAACATTATCTTTGGCCCAAAGAATTTGTTATTCATTACGATCATGAGTCGCTAAAACATATTCGCATCAAGTGAAACTGAATCGTAGACATGCTAAATGGGTTGAATTTATTGAATCTTTTCCTTATGTTATCAAACACAAGAAAGGGAAGGATAATGTGATTCTTGATGCCTTGTCTAGGAGATATACCATGTTGTCCCAACTTGATTGTCGATATATTTGGATTGGAATCAATTAAAGAACAATATGCTCATGATGATGACTTTAAAGATGTCTTGCTGCATTGCAAAGAGGGAAGAACATGGGACAAATATGTGATAAACGATGGATTTGTGTTTAGAGCTAACCGCCTATGTATTCGAGTTGGATCCGTTCGTTTTCTTTTGATCTGGAGGCTCATGAAGGAGGTTTGATGGGTCATTTTGGTGCCAAGAAGGCGGAGGCCGTGCTGTCCGCTCACTTCTTTTGGCGAAGATGAGGCGAGACATTGAGAGGTTTGTATCCGCTGCACAACATGTCAAAAGGCTAAGTCACGATTGAATCCACATGGTTTATATATGCCTCTTCCTGTTCCTAGCACTCCATGGGAGGATATATCTGTGGACTTTGTTTTAGGACCGCCTAGGACCAAGAGGGGAGGGATAGTGTTTTGTGGTGGTCGATAGATTTTCTAAGATGGCTCACTTTATTCCTTGTCATAAGAGCGACGATCTTGTTAATATTGCTAACCTTTTCTTTCAAGAAATCGTTAAACTTGCATGGTATGCCTTCTACTATTGTTTCAGATCGTGATGCCAAGTTTTTGAGCCACTTTTGGAGAACTCTATGGAATAAATTGGGGACCAAGCTGCTGTTTTCAACAACATGTCATCCCCAAACCGATGGCCAAACCGAGGTAGTAAATCGTACATTATCTACTATGTTGAGGACTGTTCTGAAGAAGAATTTGAAGATGTGGGAAGAGTGTTTGCCGCATGTTGAGTTAAACTTATAATAGGGCGGTACACTCCACCACCAAGGTAAGTCCTTTTCAGGTAGTGTATGGCTTCAATCCCCGTGCTCCTATTGATCTATTACCTTTACCTACTAGTGAACGAGTTAATCATGATGCTAAGGAACGTGCTGAATTTATTCTGAAATTGCATGAAAAGACTAGAGAAAATATTGAAATGATGAATGAAAGGTATAGGACTGCGGGAAGTAAAGGTAGAAAGGAAGTAAAACTTGAACCGGGTGATTTAGTATGGTTACATTTGCGAAAGGATCGTTTTCCAGAATTGAGAAAGTCTAAATTAATGCCTAGAGCTGATGGTCCTTTCAAGATACTTGAGAAAATAAATGATAATGCATATAAACTTGAGTTGCCGCCTTGAATTTGGGGTTAGTCCCACATTTAACATTGCAGATTTGAAACCGTTCATGGGAGAAGAAGATGAGCTTGAGTCGAGGACGACTCCACTTTAAGAGGGGGAGGATGATGAGGACATCACTCCAATGCATACGCCCGAGACTCCTCCGGTTGTGATGCAAGGACCCATCACAAGAGCACGAGCACGGCAATTGAATCAACAGTGAGCTCGTTCCTAAGTGCCCGTGCTGATACTTGTGAGAATGGTATGCTACCTAATGATATTATTGATTATATTGTACTTAGGAACTTTGGAGAGGATCATGAAGGCCTTGGGAACCAGCAAGGGCCAGGAGGGAGGCAAGGAGGGAGTCCAATTCAAGTTGGAGGTCTAATTCGTCTCGAGTCGACTACCTCGGCCACCAGGAGCAGCGTTCACTAAAATCGTCGCCCAGGCCACAAACGGGCTCCGATTTCAATGATCCACATATGCCTCGAAAGCTAAGGAGATAATCTTTACAATGGCACCAGTTTCACATCATTTGGACTTCGGAGTCGACAGGAATTTACGTTGCAAGTTGGCGGACAGAATCTGTCCCAGGGTGCTGCGTCACCAATTTGGGCCGTTGGCCCATGTATCGTGTTGGAGTCCATCACGGACGCGTCTAGGGTTTCTAGGACGTCCCTAGCCTTTATATCCAGTAGCCGCCGCTAGGGTTTGATTTGGGTTTTGCTTAGATTAATTCTGTCTTTGAGCATTGTCGCCGTTCATCGGTTTGTGAGACCCCAACTCGTGAGCTTCATCTTCAATTGCAATTTCAATTGCATCTTTCTTATTCTTGCTTGTGTTCTCGATTCATTGGCAGGGATTAGCCTTCGTGGCGAGGTCAACCGGCAGCGCAC
This sequence comes from Guadua angustifolia, assembly GCA_036346375.1. Taxonomy (NCBI): domain Eukaryota; kingdom Viridiplantae; phylum Streptophyta; class Magnoliopsida; order Poales; family Poaceae; genus Guadua; species Guadua angustifolia. Next base: position 38,700,696 of record CM070500.1, read on the forward strand.
GGTTGATAACGAGGAGCAGCGTGGTGCTGCGATTGCAGGGGTTTTGATCGTGCCGATCAAGAAGCCGGATCGTGTGTGTCTCGCGCCGCCTAATCGACTTATCCTCCACCTGACGGAAGTTCGGGCAACCCCGTCCCCATCAATGTGCTTACGTTTCTAATTCACAAAACCCGGTGGTTGTTCAATGTATACTTCCTTGGCGAGACCACCATTCAGAAAACACTGATTTCACATTCATATGATGTAATTCCCAGCCACCATGCGATACCATTGTAATCAACAACCGCATGGTTTCCATACGAGCCACTGGTCTGAATACTTTATCAAAGTCTAACCCTTGTTGCTGTGCATAGCCCTTCATGACAAGACGTGCTTTGTGCTTGATGATTCTGCCTTCAGACCCTTCATGACAAGACGTGCTTTGTGCTTGATGATTCTGCCTTCAGGATCCTTTTTTACCTTGAACACCCATTTAAGCCCTATGGCTTTATGTCCAGTCGAAAGATCAGCAAAAACCCACGTGTTATTGTCCTTTATTGATTGCATCTCTGCCTCCATAGCACTTCTCCAATGTGCATCATTTAGAGCAAGGTCTGCACTAGCTAGTTCTTCGATCGCAATTAAACACATAGTGCTGAAAATTACTCAGCCCTGTGTCATCTTCTATCAATCAGGTGCATCTTTAATATTTATCAGCTGGGTTGAACTGTAGACATCCGAGATGAAACAGAATCTCCAAGGAACACCTTCAGAGTCCTGCGACTCACCTATTGGTGGTGTTGCCCATTGCACTGCATTTTGTGAAGTAAAGCCCGATGCATCAGCCGGTGTATTTGATGAGGAAGAAGTTGGTGAGTGTTGCGTCGTGTATGATGTAGAGGATGACGCCCCTACAGGCACATCCACTCATGCTCCCTCTCCTACTATAGGCGCATGGGCCTCAACTGCATCCGAATCTGCACCTTGCAATGAATCATTAGAGTAATTAACAATAAAGGTATCAATACCTCCCGAACTAGACTCTACAGTGCGCATCTCCCAGTTCCATTATTTTTCCTCCTCAAATACCACATCTAGTGTGATGTGCAGTTTCTTCGCCTTTGGATCATAGACCCTATAAGCCTTGGTACCTTCTTCATAGCCAAGAAAAACAGTTGGCGATGATCAGTCTGGCAGCTTTGTCATACCTAGCTTTCTTATCTTCATGTATCCAATTCATCTGAATGTGTGGAAATAATGCACTCTAGGTCTTTTATTGTACCATGCTTCATAGGGGGTTATGCCGTCGAGACTCCATGTTGGTGCATGATTAAGAATGTGCACCGCCGTCTTTATTGCTTTGCCCTAGAACATGTTAGGCACACTTTTGTTCTTCAACAAACTTCGTGCCATCTCCACAATCATTTGAATGAATCGCTCGGCATCCCCATTTTGCTATGGAGAATAGGGCGCAATTGTATACCTCTTGATCCCGAGACTTCATCACAATAGTTCTTGAACTCAAGAGAATTGAATTCGCCTCCCTGGTCTATCCGGAAAGCCTTGAGCCTAACATCTTACTCATTTTCAGCCAACACCTTGATCTTCTTAAAGAATTTGAAAGCCTCATCTTTAGACTTTACCAATTCAATCCACAGAAACCTGCTGAAATGACCAATGATTAGCAAAAAAATATCGGTTCCCCACTGGCATTGATGGAGATATCGGTCCACAAAGATCGCCATGTACGAGCTACAACCACAATCAGCTCGATATGTTGATGCTTTTGGAAACGGAGTCCGATGTTGCTTGCTGCGAAGGGCTCAGAAGTTCAGATGGCCATATCACTCATGTCATAACCATGCACTATCATGTTGAATGGCCGAGGGGGTCAGCCCGGACTATCCGAGCTTTTACTCCGGATACTCCGGTATGTCCGGACTATCCGGGGTAATTGTCCGGATATTCCGGGTTGGGCACCTCGAGATGAAATTTGAAATTTCTCCAACTTTTAAACAATCTACTTGAACACAAAGATGATAAACACTAGCAGGAACCTAGATCAAGTAGATGCCTAGCGAGAAACTCAATAATCAAATAGATCGGGCAATTTCAAGATTCAAAATCAATTACTAAAGCAAGAACAAAAGTAAGCAAGAATGAAAGGCAAACTTGGAGACGATGATTTTTCACCCGAAGTTCGGATCCTTGAGGGGATCCTACGTCTCCGTTGAGGCGGCACCAAGCCGGGGTCTCTTTCAACCCTTATCCTCCCGGTGTTGCACTTTGCACTCGCCGGCGACCCGGTCACCCAAGACACGGGGGGTCTCTTTCAACCCACTAGCCGCCCGGTGTTGCACCTTGCACTCGCCGGCTTCACTTCTTGATTCCTTCCCTTGCGGAGGCGGAATCCAACCTTCACAAACTTCCTACGGCCAACCACACGAAGAACCGGTGGCTCGTAGGTGACCTCCTAGCCGTCTAGGAGTCCTCAACCTCCAAGAGTAACAAATGCTCACGAAGAACAAGCTTAGAGATGAAATCAAGTGCTCAACAACTCAAATCACACTCAACCCGAGCACTACCCTCTCTCACACCCAACCCTTCACTCAAAAGGGGATCACTAAGATCTAGGGTTAGAGGGGCTTTTGGGAGCTTAAGATCACCAAGAATACACCCCAAAGGACCAAGGAACCACCCCAAAAACTCTCCCCCAACGGCTACCCAAGAGGGGGCTTTAAATAGCCATCCCCAAAAACTAGCCGTTTGAACTGCGCAAAGTCCGGATACTCTGGACAATTTTTACCCCGGAATGTCCGGGCTAAATGTCCGGATACTCCGAAATCATCCGGACACTCCGGACTGACCTAACCGAGAGACCCAACCCGGATACTCCGGACTTAAGTCCGGATACTCCGGACTGGACTCAGCAGCCCGACGAAAACGAGCATAACTTATGATTCCGGACTCCGATTTAAGTGATTTTGGACTCTATTGAAAGCTAAGAACAAGGGCTACACAACCAACAAGGTCTCACTACCCAAATCTCAAAGGATAAATCCAGATTTCACCAAGAATCCAAGAGAGACCTACAACTCTCACTTTCCGGTACCACCAATACCACTCTCTCTCTAAATTTCACAAGGATGGATCATTTCAGCACTTGACACATCTAAAAGTCATTCGACGTTGCATCTCTCTTAATAGTACGGCAATCCTTAGACTCAAATTAAATCAAAGAAATCTAAGTCTTACATTCAATCCGCATGCCGTCTTCTCCGTGGATGCAATGTGCATGATGTCTTTACCAAAATGATTGATGACATCTTCGCCTTGTCCAACTTGACTCGATTCACCTCATGAGACTCTCATCCTATCGACCTTGACTTGATCATCCTCTCGACGATCTCCACGCCAAGTCGATCTTGACTTAGTCCTCAACTCTTGGTGACACCGCCGTCTTGTTGACCTCGCTTAACGGTCATCCTTCAAGATACCTTGGTCATCATGCATGCACACGGGACCTAATTCTTTCCAAACCACTCATGAAAAGCATTAGTCCCAAAAGCTCAATAGATATGAAGAAATTGATATTTGTGAGCAGTTGATTACCACAAGTGTTTCATATAAAGAAGCACAATATAAATGGAAACACTTGACATAAGAAATGTTCTCTACTAAGTGCATCATGATGAATATGTAATTGATCTATATGCACTAGAGAGATAATTGCTGATATGATGAATCAATTAAATCATGGCAAGGATCACAGTCTTTACTTAAATGAAACACATGATAGAATATACATCAATTGTACATGTGCAAATAATATTTTGAATAAGAGTAAATATGTGATCCAACTCTAGATTAAACTCCACTAGGAGAGGAGTACATGAGAAGATACGTAACTAAAACATGCATGCACCAAGTCAATTTATAGCAATGTGAAGTTTAACTCTAGTTATTACATGCATACTAAAAGCAAAGCACATAATGAACTCAAATGAACATATATGCACAAATAAATATGACATGAACCAATGTGCAAATATACAATCAACATACTACTTGGAGTTCACTATGCATTTGCACAAAAGGAATGCAATAACAAATATAGAAGGGATACCGAGATTGCATACCTTATCTTTGCTTAACCATTCCACTTGATTTTCCTCTAAACAGATGAGACTAATACTCAACTTGGCAATAAACATGTTAGTCTCATAGCAATATAATCATATTAGAGGTTTGTCATTTGTTAAGCACTAAGTTAGGCATTTACACAATTATATAGATTGTCATTATATGTGTTTGTCATTAATCACCAAAATAACATAAGTGCCTAGATGCACTTTCAATCTCCCCCTTTTTGGTGATTTATGACAAACATATTATCAATTGCACCAAATGACGATATTAAGATATTTAGCATTAAAACAAGCATAAAGAAACAATAAGAGATCATACTTACAAATTATCCCTTTTGTCAATCGATTAGGGACAATTGATAAATCCATAAATTCTCCCCTTTTGTCATTAATCCCAAAAGGTGCTTAATAGATCCTTATTGTCCATTCAATAAAGTCTGTTCTCCCCCTTGATTGCACACTCAATAAAATGATTAGGGAGAACAAAAATAGGGAGCTAGTAATAGGGCAATGATATTAAGCTCCCCTAAATCTAGGCAAGATATGATACCAATTATATCCAAGATTTAGGTAATAGATTTTTGAAATGATACCAATTTAAATGTAGTCATGATTCACAATATGTGAGTGATGCTTAAATCATGACATATGAATATGATTTCATATGGAGAATATTCATTCTTTAAACATTAAGATCATATAGCAAATTTATATATCTTAAGCACATGCTTATGATCCAATTAAATTCTAACAATCAAGATCATGAATCAACATTGTATAATTAAGATGCACTTTCATGATCAAGAATTTCATAAATTTATCAAGGGTATACCTCTTTGCAATGTGTCACCCATATGTATCTTTTAATTCATGATAATGTCAAATGCAAGTTAGATGACAATTTTAAAAGCAATTCAGACTTAGAGAATACCTCTTGAAGAATACTAATTAATTGATACCAATTGAAACTAATTACATATACGGATTGATGATACCAATTAAAAGGAACAACACCATTTAGAATAGGACAATTGAGCATAATGGTGTGCAAGGACATTATTAAATATGGTCAAAACAAAATCGTCCCTTTGTCGGTTTTTGTCCACCGCATGCTCGAATCGGTCATGATCACCGCTTGACCTTAGATCCCTCGGACTATGGAGCTCTTCTCCATTTCCTTCATCCCACCGTCGAAGGTGACCACTTTTCCAATTCCTTGAACATCAATAGACAAGCACACGATTTCCGGGAACAAATATCTTCTAATTTGACCAAGTTAGTTTGATAATGTCTAGGTACAACATGCATGATATAGATGATAAGCATGATAATTCTACTTACACGCAATTTGAAAAATTCAAGATACCAATTGAAGATTTCATTATACCAATTTACAATAAAAATATTTGAAACTCATTCAAATTTAATCTTGACATCCACTTGTAAGAGAGACAATGGATAAAACACATTCAAACTCACTCTTGAACTTACAAGGGACATTTTCTCTTTTCCATAATAAACTCCGAGTTATGCAAGAGATGAAACATTTTGAGGCTAAGATACAATTAAATCCAAATTCCAAAAAAAAACTTAGCCACAAGATGCAAATAGCAGCACAAAATCGATTATAGCTTTTAAACCATTGCTCAAATGCAAAAATCATCAACGCGGAAAAGATTCATCTCGAAATTCTCTTCGAGGGCTATGAAGACCGAAAATTCATTTGAGCAAAGGAAAACCCCGAAAACTTGAAAAATTGTGAATGCTGAACCGAAGGTTTCGGGAAAAGAAATCACGCTTTGAAATGGTCCTAAGGATGAAAACAAGAGCAAATGAGCTTCCAAATAATTTTAGATGAATCATGGAGCAATAAATTGAGTTACCTTAGTTTTCATCTCAAGAAAATACTCAAATCATCTTAGAGGAAGGCAAGATTTCAAGAATGCAATGTGCTGAAAAATTCAGTTTTTGCATTCCATTGAAGCTTTTTGACAGGGCTAAAAGAAGGTTCAAACAAAGTTCATAAATTCTGAAAAAATTACACAATGAATTTCAACTATAGAGGATCAAATATTACAAAGGTGGTTCTCTCAAATTATGCTCTAATTTGGAGATACAAAAATCACAAGACAGCTCAAAACCATGCAAAAGTCTGAATTTTCAGCATTTGATCAAAGTGAGAAAAAGCCATAACTTTTTCAAATGAAGTTAAAAATATTTGAAATTGTGCAGAAACATACTTTGGACTTATAAGAAACTTTTCCAAAAAAAATTTTCAAAAAGGAATCCCCAATCAAAAGATATGCCAAATTTTGCTTTGTAGGTTTGATTTTCAATCAAAGAGAAGAAAAGTCAAAACTTTTTCAAATTAAGTCCAAGTGATTTGAAACTTTTCAAAAATGAACTTTGAACTATTTAGAAAGTTTCGCAAAAAAAATTTTCTCAAAAGGAATTTTCTTTCAAAAGATATGGCAGATTGCGCTTTGAAGGTAAAAAGAGAAGTTCAATTTGCACCGAATACTCAAAACGCAATCCGATTTGAAATTTATGGAGATTTTAACTTTCATGACTTTGTATGAGTTAGAAATACTATTTCAATCCAAGAAACACGAAGAAATCCAACTCGAATAGCAAAACCCACAATATGCAAGAATGGGTCATTTTGGGTCAAGTGAAGAATTTTGGCTAAATTCAAATAGCTATAACTTTTGAACGGTTGGTCGTTTGGAAAAAATTTGAACTAAAGAAATGCTTGAAATGACCAACCCTACGAGTTTTGTATTGACCACATTTTCAAAAACTCAATAGATTTTAACTTATGAAAATATTTCATTTAATCTAAAATCAAGATCCTATAAGATCCGTTTGAGGCCAAATTTGCTATTTTATTTCTAAAATAGAAATTTTTACTCCGAAAGCATTGTAAAACATTTGAAATACATATTTGAGAACTTTTATAAAAATTTTCACAAATATTGGCCTTTTAAACAATATTTTTGACTTTTTGACCAAACAGGCTCATATGAAGCATATGCATGCATATGATTTTCAACGTTATTCCAAAAAGGTATCAAATGAAGTCAAATAGCCATGAGATTGTGCAAAAATGGTCCATGGATATCCAAGAGACTTCTCCAAAAAGAATTTCTCAAATATCACCCTCCAATCAAAAATAGGCCATTAAGAGCATTGGAGGTTTAGTTTTGACACTAAGTCAAATAAAGTCAACAATCTCGCAAATGAGTTCAAATAAATTTGAGAATTTCCAGATATGAACTCCATATGCGAGCGAAGGTTTATCAACTAAAATTTTCAATAAATCAATTTTATTTTGAGAGATATGGTGAAAGATGTATTTGAACCACATAAAGAATTAAGATTTCACCAAATCCTCAAAATGGAATCAAATGAGTTTTGAATGGAAATGTGCACTTATATGGCTTCATTTGTGTTAGAGAGATGTTTATAAGCCTATTAGCATAATCAAATCCATTCAAATTGTAAAATCCAACTTTATGCAATAGTATGCCAAATAAGATCAATAGAGAGATTTTGATGAACTTCAAAAAGGCATTTTGCAATAAACCTTGGTAAAATTCATGAAACCAATACGAAATGCTCCAAATGATTAAGATAAATATCAAACATACCATTTAGAGCAATTTCACAGCAAATAAGACAATTAAATTCTCGAAAGGCAAGATTTGGTCAATAAAGGCTTTAACTTTCAAGAAACTCTTCAATTTTACCAAAATGAGCTTAAATGCGTATTTAAGATTTTAAAAGGTTATATGAGTTATAAATACTCTTGTGAGTCAACTCATAATATGAAACTTGACTCATTTGGCAAAACTCACTTAAGTGCAATAATATGACCATTATGGGTCAAATATAGTTTTTCGGCGAGTTTCAAAATCAATTAGCTTTTGCTAGGTTGGTCTTTTGAAAATCTTTTGAACACAAGAATTGTTAAGAATGACCAACTCTAGGATTTTCGTTTTGGAATTACTTTCAAAATCATTTTACATATAATTCTATGAAAATTATAAGTTTAAATCCAAAACAAGATACTAGTAACTAGATTTTGATCGTTAAACTCATTTTCTTTTCAAAATAGATTTTGTGAAACCCAAAACCTTTGAAAAATGTTTCAAATACATTTGTATACATTTTGCAATTAGTTTTTCACAAGAATACTAATAGTATGCAAAATTTTGACTTTTGGCTAAATGGCTTGATTTTGAAAATATATATTAGCACTTATATAAATATGGGCACATGTAGGGACATGATATACATGATTATGATTTAGCACTCCCCCTTAATGTGCCACTATCCCAAACTTGCTCAAGATTGCAATCAAAACAACTAATAAGCATGAGCAAGCAAATGAACAAGTAATCTAAATTGATTTTCATGAATAATGCAATATAACCTACGCAAGGCTATAAGCTAAATAGTAATCAAATTAAATACTTGTTACCCGAGATGGCATTGGCTCAAGATTGAAGTGATCATCCTCATGCTTGGCTCCATTTTGCAAATGTTGAAGTCCTTATATTCTTGAGGAAGCCAAGCATCCAATCCATCTCAAATTGCCTAAAAATCTTTTATGCGCTTTTTGGTACCCAATCCTTGTTGGGTCTAACAATGTTAGTCACAATAGATTTAGGAACCCAAATGCTCCTAATATTAGTAGTCTTAGGTGAACTAACATGACTAGTAATAGGTTTGCGATTATTATTCCTCCTAGGCAATTGATTGGCATTTTTGTAATAAGGCTTAGGAGGACAATGATACTTAGCAAAACTATTTCTAGTTTGATCTTTTCTAAGCATATGATTATTAGAGTTATGCATTGGCTTAGAAGATCTAGCATTTCTAGCAAATGTTTTGCTATTTTTATTTTTCCTAAGCACATGATCAACATGATTTTTCATAGTCTTAGGAAATCTAGCATTATGAGCAAATACATTTCTAGATTTATATCTCCTAAGCAATTGATTGTCATTATTTTGCATAGACTTAGAAGAATTGTCAAATTTGGTAAACACATTACCATCTTTGTCTTTCCTAAGCAAATGATGATCATTGACAATAATAGGCTTAGGAATGATACCTTTGGGACAATCCTTACCGATGTGCCCCTTTTCCCGACAATTGTAGCAAGTGTGCTTTGATCGTCTCCTTTTCTTGACTTGCTCTTTGTCGGTTTGCCTCATTGTTGATTGTTGTGGCTTGATCTCCACTTTGTTAGGGCACACGGAGGCGAAGTGGCCCTTCTTGTTACATCCGAAGCACACAATCGTCTTTATTCTTGCATTGTGCTTCTTCTTGCTCTTCTCCCTCTCTGAGTTGTAGCCGAGTCCTAGCTTATCTTGAGGCGCCCTTGGCTTGCTCAAGATCTCATCGAGAATGGCTTTTCCTTTTACGCACTTCTTCAAGTCATTTTCTAATCTAATGACTTGCGCCTTGAGCTCTTTATTTTCCTCTACAAGATTAACATCTAGAGACATAGAGGAACTAGAAGAAATTTTATTAGAGCAATAAGGTAAATCATCGTTAGAAGTGGATATGCATTTATTTGATGAAGTATTAGAGTTGACATTTAAGCATTGCATTTCATCAACTAAATTACATGAAATTCCTATATCCACCTTAGGCTTATGAATTTCTTTGAGAAGGAGGATTCATGATCTTCTTGAAGCATATTATAACTATTTTGAAGTGATTCATGTTCAAGCTTCAAAATTTTATATTTCTTTTTCTCCTTCCCAAGACATTCATTGAGCTCCTTTAACATATTGAAAAATTCTTCACAAGAAAGCTCATCATCATCACTTACCTCATTCTTACCTTTCGCCATGAAGCAACGTATTCGAGAAGAGAGTGAATCTTCATCGTCGCTTGAGGCGGAGGTTGAGGTTGATGGAGATGTCGGTTCTTCCTCACTTGAACTTGAGGTGGAGCTTGAGGTTTCATCTCCCGACATCTCTTCCTTAATGCACTCCTCATTTGAAGACGTGGATGACTCAAATAGATCTTGAAGCTTTATCCACATCTCATGAGCGCTCTTGAGTTCGCATATGCTATCAAAAATTTCATCGCTCACAACCCAAAATAAAACATTAGTAGCTTGAGCGTCGAGATGTAGGCATTTCGTCTCTCCTTCAGTTGGATCAACTTCATTCAATGGAGACGAAAAGCCAACATCTACGATCCACCATATTTGGGGGCTCATGGATTTAAAATGAGAAGTCATAAATAATTTCCATGAAGCATAATTTGAACCATTTAGCATAAGTAGATCGTGCGAGTGCTCTAATTCTCTAGTCGACATCTTTTACTCTCTAGACGGTTAAGTCTAATAAAATGAGAGACCAGGCTCTGATACCAATTGAAAGGGCAGGTGATGTCGCCTAGAGGGGGGGTGAATAGGCGAATTACACTTTTACAATTTAACATGCAGCGGAAATAAAACAATCCAAGGTTTTCAGTCCGGAGTGTCCGGGGATTTTATCCGGATACTCGGTATAAATGTCCGGACTATCCGGGTAATTGTCTTGGACACTCGGATTGGAGACCTTGAATGGCGAGGGGTCAGCCGGACTATCCGAAGCTTTACTCGGATACTCGGTATGTCCGGACTATCCGGTAATTGTCCGGATATTCGGGTTGGGCACCTCGAGATGAAATTTGAAATTTCTCCAACTTTTAAACAATCTACTTGAACACAAAGATGATAAACACTAGCGAAACCTAGATCAAGTAGATGCCTAGCGAGAAACTCAATAATCAAATAGATCGGGCAATTTCAAGATTCAAAATCAATTACTAAAGCAAGAACAAAAGTAAGCAAGAATGAAAGGCAAACTTGGAGCGATGATTTTTCACCGAAGTTCGGATCCTTGAGGATCCTCGTCTCCGTTGGCGGCACCAAGCCGGGTCTCTTTCAACCCTTATCCTCCTGTGTTGCACTTTGCACTCATGGCGACCGGTCACCCAAGACACGGGGTCTCTTTCAACCCACTAGCCGCCGGTGTTGCACCTTGCACTCGCCGGCTTCACTTCTTGATTCCTTCCCTTGAGGCGGAATCCAACCTTCACAAACTTCCTCTGGCCAACCACACGAAGAACCGGTGGCTCGTGGGTGACCTCCTAGCCGTCTAGGAGTCCTCAACCTCAAGAGTAACAAATGCTCACGAAGAACAAGCTTAGAGATGAAATCAAGTGCTCAACAACTCAAATCACACTCAACCCGAGCACTACCCTCTCTCACACCCAACCCTTCACTCAAAGGGATCACTAAGATCTAGGGTTAGAGGGCTTTTGGGAGCTTAAGATCACCAAGAATACACCCCAAAGGACCAAGGAACCACCCCAAAAACTCTCCCCAACGGCTACCCAAGAGGGGCTTTAAATAGCCATCCCCAAAAACTAGCCGTTTGAATCTGCAAAAGTCCGGATACTCGGACAATTTTACCCGGAATGTCCGGACTAAATGTCCGGATACTCAAAATCATCCGGACACTCGGACTGACCTAACCGAGACCCAACCCGGATACTCCGGACTTAAGTCCGGATACTCCGGACTGGACTCAATGACCGCAAACGAGCATAACTTATGATTCCGGACTCCGATTTAAGTGATTTTGGACTCTATTGAAAGCTAAGAACAAGGGCTACACAACCAACAAGGTCTCACTACCCAAATCTCAAAGGATAAATCCAGATTTCACCAAGAATCCAAGAGAGACCTACAACTCTCACTTTCCGGTACCACCAATACCACTCTCTCTCTAAATTTCACAAGGATGGATCATTTCAGCACTTGACACATCTAAAAGTCATTCGACGTTGCATCTCTCTTAATAGTACGGCAATCCTTAGACTCAAATTAAATCAAAGAAATCTAAGTCTTACATTCAATCCGCATGCCGTCTTCTCCGTGGATGCAATGTGCATGATGTCTTTTACCAAAATGATTGATGACATCTTCGCCTTGTCCAACTTGACTCGATTCACCTCATGAGACTCTCATCCTATCGACCTTGACTTGATCATCCTCTCTGACGATCTCCACGCCAAGTCGATCTTGACTTAGTCCTCAACTCTTGGTGACACCGCCGTCTTGTTGACCTCGGCTTAACGGTCATCCTTCAAGATACCTTGGTCATCATGCACACGGGACCTAATTCTTTCCAAACCACTCATGAAAAGCATTAGTCCCAAAAGCTCAATAGATATGAAGAAATTGATATTTGTGAGCAGTTGATTACCACAAGTGTTTCATATAAAGAAGCACAATATAAATGGAAACACTTGACATAAGAAATGTTCTCTACTAAGTGCATCATGATGAATATGTAATTGATCTATATGCACTAGAGATAATTGCTGATATGATGAATCAATTAAATCATGGCAAGGATCACAGTCTTTACTTAAATGAAACACATGATAGAATATACATCAATTGTACATGTGCAAATAATATTTTGAATAAGAGTAAATATGTGATCCAACTCTAGATTAAACTCCACTAGGAGAGGAGTACATGAGAAGATACGTAACTAAAGCATGCATGCACCAAGTCAATTTATAGCAATGTGAAGTTTAACTCTAGTTATTACATGCATACTAAAAGCAAAGCACATAATGAACTCAAATGAACATATATGCACAAATAAATATGACATGAACCAATGTGCATATATACAATCAACATACTACTTGGAGTTCACTATGCATTTGCACAAAAGGAATGCAATAACAAATATAGAAGGGATACTGAGATTGCATACCTTATCTTTGCTTAACCATTCCACTTGATTTTCCTCTAAACAGATGAGACTAATACTCAACTTGGCAATAAACATGTTAGTCTCATAGCAATATAATCATATTAGAGGTTTGTCATTTGTTAAGCACTAAGTTAGGCATTTACACAATTATATAGATTGTCATTATATGTGTTTGTCATTAATCACCAAAATAACATAAGTGCCTAGATGCACTTTCACCTTCCATCCCATGGAAGGTGCCTACTCTTACTGTCTCGCTCCCATTCACCTCGATGAATGGGACTCGAGGTAGGACTTTCGTGTTCACTACGTGTGAATCTGAGAGCCACTTGTCGAAATGGGTCGCCTCTTCCATTATGAATGCACAAATGCAATTAACACGAAAGAAACGCAACCTTTCATTCATTGCCAACACTAACATAACTATAACCACATACATATACAAGCATATATGTAAATATATACATAAAATTTCCCATACTACATAAGTATATACATGTGTGCAAATGTTTGTATTTATATATATAAACACAAGGTCAGTCATACATGCAAGCACACATGACCACAGATTTCAACAATTATCACACATAATTGTATGGACTATGGCAGCTCTACACATTCATACACTCTAAGCAGTGCCTTTCATTTAGAGAAACCTCATGCATACATATAAGTATGACTTCACATAGACACACAAGACTCACCAATGTATGTACTTACATAGATAGGCTCTTGTTGAACCCACATTTCCACCAGCACAAACAAGCATACAAACAAAATTCATCAATACATTGATTCGTACACATACTCAATTCCATTCCCCAGACGGGGCACAATTAAGTACAATTCTTGTAAATTAACCACATGTATCCACGTACCCCATACTCGCTACTCACTGGAATATTAACAAAGGTACAGTAAACTCACCGGGATTAAGGCTTACTAGTGACCATTCGAATTCAATAGCTAATCACGTCCTCGAAGGGACGGTCACCAATATAACTAACACTTGCCAGAATCAATAGAAATTAGCCATGAACAGATAAATAACAACAAACAACTCAATTAAGCACACAACTCGATGTACTTGCCTTTACCGACGGAGAATGGAGTGGCATGCGGTTGAGGCCACTCCCGACAGAACCTTCTCTGCAAATAAACAATACTCATCCCACTTAAATTTATGCACAAATTAGTATTTCTTATAAACTAAGCCTTATCTTTTGAATAACAATTACGAGGGCTCATACACAAATAACACATACGTGTATATTTGGCACCATAATAAACAACAAACACAAAATCTTCGAGAATCTATCTTGGTATACATAAGTAGTTGGTATGCATCAAGAACAAATCTACATATACAATACATATACAACTCTTGTTTATTAACCAAGATTTACTTAATCAATACTTCATGAACACTTATCGCAGTCTCTATACACCGAAGCAACAATAACACAACAACAAGCTTACTCGTAATAAATAACGAAGCAAAAAGGGTAGTAAGAAATATGGAACTTAATCAAATCCTTGCATGTAATGTGATTATAATTCTACAAAATCCGTTGATCTCTCCTTTGAACCCAAACATAAGCCAGAGTATGAGTATATAGGTCACTGACAGTTCTCAGCCAAGCATTTCCTTAGGGACAACCTGAAAACCCTCTCAGTTCTACCATTCATACACACTATTCCAAATTGTATACTGACTGCACTAGAACCCATACCCTTATATCAAAATCGCATACAGGAAGATTTACTAAAATACTAGCTATAGCAAGAACCAATCAAGGAACCTTACATCACAAGCACATAAATCAGGGTCATAATGCATTGACTAATTAACATACATCACTGCATTGCATTCTACAAAAACCAAAAACAAGGGTAAAATACTTAAGTAATGAAGCATTCACAAACTCATACATATATACATATCTACCCTGATGATCACAAAGGCACAGAGGTTAGCTTCCCAAGTCATGTAAATTAATCTAAGGCCCAATACTTATTATAAAATTTCTACTCTTTAACTTTCACATCTATCATGTCATGAGCTCCATAGACCAAACAAGCAATGAGCATATACTTGAATCGAAAGCACCAAAAATTCAGGATGGAGGCCTGAACTGAATCAGAGGAACTACCAGTACAAGCATTTCAACTAAACATTTCAAAACAAGAACCCTAACTAAGCATTTCATCAAACACCTAGTGTGCACAAGGAACCTAAACACCACAAATTCAGTTTGCTTGAGTTCTCACCACAAGAAGGAAAGGGCTATTGCCGCCACCGTCATACCTCTCGTCGCCCTTTTTACTCTTGCGCTTCTTTGCACTGGCAGAGAACGGAGGAGGCGCTAAGCAGACGGGAAGGAACCGGGCGCCGGCCATAGAGACCACAGGGGTGTCGGCCGAAGTGGGGCGCGGAGGGAGGCGCAGAGCTGCTCTCTGCTGCGCCCGAGATCTTCTTCTGCCTGCTGTTGAGCTTCTGCCACCGGCCAAGGAGGAGCCAAGGAAGGGCTCGGCTGAGGAGGAGGAGGCCTTGAGGGAGCTCGGCCAGAGGCGCGCCAGTAGGGAGAGGTCGAGGCGGCCCGGCATCGGGAGGGAGGAGGAGGCGGCTCGGTGGATGCGCACGGAGAAGGAAAGAAGAGGGTGGAGGGAGGAGAAAAGAAAAGAGTGGGGGAAGGATAAGGTTAGGTGGGAGAAAATAGGAAAAGGCAACAAAATTCTCACCCACAGTCAACCCTAGAACCCCCACAAAACACAAACAGGTCCTCCAACTATCCGGAACAGAAATCCCCAAACTCGGAGGAAATCCCGCAGTATTACACTAAACGCAGCTCGGTAGCCGGTCATGTGGTTGCTCGCGCCAGTGTCGAGATACCAGATGCCTTCATTAGCTTCTACTGGAATCACCTTTCTTTCATTTAAATACCTACATCAAGTCTTGCTGCATCATAACTTGCTGCATCCTGATCTGCAACTTGGTTTGATCTTTATTACGTCTCTTCTTCTTTGTATCTCGGGCTTCACACATTGTCACATCTCGCTTGCTACACTCGCCTGTTGCAACACATCTCGCTGCAAATTGATTTGTTGTGTCCTATTTTGTCGCATCACGGCCTGTAACGTCACGGCCACCGAGACCTTCTGTTGCATCGATGCGCCTCGACATAGTCTGCGAGATCACGGCCACCGTGACATGTCCAATTGTGTCATGGCGAGAAAAAGCGGGATGCTCCTCTTGAGTCTGCACCAAGTTTGCTTCTTGCTACTCTTGCCGAGGCTTGCGACACTCTTTTGCGTAGTGACTGTAAGTGTTGTAATTTAAACACTTAATTTTATATTTACCAAAATTTTTGTTGCCTTGCCCAGCATCTCTCTTCGCATTGTGGCCGTGATCTCTGTTGGAGATAACTCAATATCTCTAACTACCATATCTTTTGGTTCTATCCAAATAGGTTGTTAGTCCAAGTCGTCTACAACTAGGACTCTTTGGCTATATAAGCCAACCCCTTGTACTTGTAATCTTGAAGCATTATAGTGCATTGTTTCCCGTGGTTTTTTCCCGCAAGGGTTTTGCCACGTTAAATCTTTGTCTCCAGTTTTGTGCCATGCATCAAACCCTAATAAGTGGTATCAGAGCTAGGGTTCATCATCCCCTTGCCGCCGATCCGTCTATACCTTTGCCACTCAGGCCCGTCATTGCGAGCCGTCATGCGTGGCTCTGCAAGAGCCTCCACCGCCGCGCCCTCGGCGCCATCGAGCACATACAGGAGTTTTTTCGATCTCGCCGCCGGCTTCATTGTGCGTCTTCATCGTTCTCTGCGCCTCGGATCCGCGGCCATCTCCGGTCGCACTATCTTCATCATTGTCTTGGCTACGAGATCCTCACGGTTCCTTGGCGTCCCATATTGCCGCCTTATGCGGCTTCTCGCCTCCATCCATGCGTCGGCGCCACGCGCCGACCTTCGGACCAAGCCGCCGGCCTCCTCGTCTTGACCAAAGAAGGTCTTGCGCCGCGCCCTCTCATGGCGCGCATCTCCTCATCGCGTCGTCTGCGCTTCGCCATCTTTGGCAGATCTGCTCGGTCGTGACCTCGCAATTGCTTGTGACAAGACACATTTGATTTCTACCGAATCCCAAACTTGAGATTCGATTTCCATCAGGCTACCTCCACGACGGTGGCCTCCTACCACCCGTGAGAATCTCGCCCGATCACCTCCTACCGCCACCTCCGCCCTTCCGTCTGTTAGCACGGCCGCGGCTCGGCCGGCCTGCCACCATCGGACCCATCATTGGCTACCGTTGCTGGCCGGGCCCCGTTGGCTCGTCGGCTTTCTCGGCGGACCACACGTCGTCGCCGACCAGGGCTGGCCCCCACCGTGTGCGGTGAAGCAACCGCGCGCCGTGAGAGCCTAAGTATCACCCGACCGACACTACTACAGAATCGACCTTTCCTACCGCCCATCGATGCGGTTGGAGTGCAACCGGGGCCGATAGTTAGAACAGTCCGGTTCAACGGCTCTGAGGTTGCGGGATTAGTACGATTCAAGACACCAACCGTCTTGATGGTCTAACATCGATGCGGTTGGTGACATGAACCGTATTATTTATCGGGAGCTCACTAGTACCGGTTCGTGACATGAACCGTTACTGATGTGAGACCATCAGTACCGGTTGGTTCCTTCAACCGTTACTGCGTTCCAATTTAAACTTCTTCCTCCTCCCTCTCTGCCGGACCAGATCATTTCGGTCTGCGAAAAAACGGTGGAGCTTGACCAAGAGCTTCAAGGGAGGGGAGGTGCTGCCCAAAATTTTAAAATTTTGGTCATTTTACTCACAACCAAGGTAACTAAGGTTAGTAATATCATTCCTCACTTCATTTGGTGTTAAATGGAGCCTCTTTTTTGCTTGAATTATGAAGAAAATTTGATCTTTTCCCATGATTGATGAAAAATTATGAATGTAGAGGGAGGTGCTGTTCAAATTTCAAAATTTTGGTCATTTTACTGCAACCAAGGTAACTAAGGTTAGTAACATCATTCCTCACATCATTTGGTGTTAAATGGAGCCTCTTTTTGCTTGAATTATGAAAAAATTTGATCTTTTCCCATGATTGATGAAAGATTATGAATGTAGAGATCTAGCTTGATCTTTTCAAATAGGATACAAAAACTTGTTGTGTAAGCTTAGAATTTGCTTGGATTATAATGTAGCTCGCATTTAATGTGTGGATCTAGCTTAAATTTAGGTTTTAGTTCCATCGATCGATGAAGGATGAGGTTTGGTTGCACGTAGTTGGGAGGAGAATGGTGCATGGAAATCATGGAGTTTGGGATCTTCAAATGGCAATCGTTATGTGGAAAAGAAGAAATTTAAATTCATTTGCGAATTAAAATAATATCAGAAATATGAATGGCTTTATAGAAAATATAAAATGAGTTCAATATTTGAGAAAAGTTTTCAAAAATACATTGGAATATTTTAAACTTAGAAAATTACTTCTAGTATAATTTTGGTTTTAATTTCCATCAACAAATTATTTTTGAAAACATCATTAATTAAGTGCTAGATATTCAAAAAAATAAAAATAAATTATTGAATAATAATTTAGAAATTTTAGGGTGTTACAATTTCAACAAATTTGCAAACAAAGTCGTCGTGAATTTTGTTCAGAATTTTGAATCCAGACTCTGATCAACCAATTCTTTTTGTAGGTTGCAAAAACTTGTTGTGTGAGTTTATATTTTGCTTGGATTATTATTTAGCTCGGATTGAAGGTGTGGATCTAGCTAATATTTAGGTTTTGGTTCAACAATTCATTATCGGAAAATAAGCTAACAGTTATCTTAATGTAACATAATGTAGATGGATCGGCGATGGATGTACATGGATCGGCGCTCCCGGAGTTCTTGCGGGGTTTGCAAGATTTTCTTCGTCGCGGCCGATGCACACACGACGTCGGGCTACATATCTTTGTCCATGCATAGGCGCAAGAATGAGAAGGAGTGGCCAAAATCCAGCCACCTTCACTTTCATTTGCTCACAAGAGGTTTCATGTCAAACTATACCGCTGGACCAAGCACGGTGAAGAAGAGATTATCTGAGGAGGCGGTGAAGAAGAAGAGGCGGACAACAATATCCCTGACGCCGGTCAACACGGTTCTTCGAAGATACATTGGGGAGTGTGGTGATGATGACCTAGACCAGATGCTGCGTGATGGAGAGGGAGAATACATCGATGAAAGACATTACGAAAAGTTCCAGCGCCTATGGGAGGACCACGAAACACTGTTGTACCCAAACTATCGACAGGGCCATAAAAAGTTGCGTACCACACTAGAACTGATGCAATGGAAGGCGACCAATGGATTGTCTGATAAGGGATTCGACGAGTTGTTATGCCTCATAAAGAAGTTACTTCGAGGGGAACACCTTGCCCGAAACTACGTCGATGCCAAACAAGTTATCCGCCCTTTGGGGTTGGAGGTCTGAAGATACATGCATGTCGTAATGATTGTATCCTTTATCGCAATGAGTATGAGGATTCTAAGCTTGTCCGGTGTGCAAAACTGTGGTATAAGACCAGCGTGATGACCCGGTGAGGTAGAGGGCAGCGTAAGAAGAAGAGACATCTGCTAAGGTGGTGTGGTATTTCCTGTAATCCCCGGTTGAAGCGTTTATTTGCGAACAAAGCATATGCCCAGATGATCTTGTTGCACAAGGAAGACCGTAAGGGCGACGTAAGGCTAAGGCACCTTGCGATGGCTCCCGGTGGAGGAAAGTCGATAGAACATACGGGACTTTCTTTGAGGATGCAAGGAACATAAGGTTTGGGTTGAGTGCGGATGGGATGAACCCGTTCGGCGATATGAGCGACAATCACGACGACTTGGCCCGTGACTCTATGTATCTACAACCTTCCTCCTTGGTTGTGTATGAAGCGGAAGTACATTATGATGCCATTGCTTATCCAAGGCCAAAGCAACACAGGAAACGACATTGATGTGTACCTCAAACCGTTGGTTGAAGATCTGTTAACACTGTGGAGCGATGGTGTGCGTGTATGGGATGAGTACAAAAGAGAGCACTTCACTCTCGTGCATTGCTATTCATAACCATCAACGATGGCCTGCACTTGGTAATCTATCGGGCCTATCTATCAAAGGATATAAAGCACGCATCCTTTGCTAGAGGATCACGGACAGCAAGTACCTAAAAACTCTCGAAAGGTTGTGTACATGGGCCACCGTAGGTTCCTCCATATGAAGGACCGTTCACGGAGGAAGGGTGAGAATTTTGATGGGACGGAAGAAAGCGTAAAGCCCATGCATCGCGATGGGCACGCTTGTATTTTCTTTGGTAAAGGATCTGAAAGTAGTATTTGGAAAAGGTCTGGTAGCAAACACGTCACGGTGAACAAGGTCACACGAAGGCCATTTGGAAGAAGAAGTCAATATTTTGGGACTTACCTTACTGGAAAGACTTAGAGGTCCGCCACTCACTGGACTTCATGCATATCACGAAGAATGTCTGCGTGAACCTACTAGGTTTCCTAGATATGTACGGTAAGTCAAAAGATACACTTCAAGCACGAAAGGACCTCTGACTATTGGGACTCGAGGAGCGACCTACATCAGGAAAAGAGAGAGAAAGGACAACATTACCTCCACCCCATGAGCTACACTCACGAGCAAGGAAGAGAAAAAACATGATTAAGTTCTTGAGCAGTGTGAAGGTCCCTTCGGATACTCCTCGAACATAAGGAAACTCATAAACATGAAAGAGAATAAAATCGTACACATAAAATCCCATGATTGTCATGTGTTGATGATCTGATTGCTCGATGGCGGTGCGAGGTATTACGCGGATTAGGTGCGAGGACAATCATAAAGGCGTGTTCGTTCTTCAACGCGGTGTCACAGAAGGTCATCGAGCCGAATAAGGTATCTAATCTGCATGATGACATGGTCAATAGTCTGGTTAGCCTTGAGATGATCTTCCCTCCATCCTTCTTTGATATTATGGTCCATCTCATGGTCCACATTGTTAAAGAGATAGAAATTCTCGGACCTGTGTTCCTCCACAATATGTTCCCTTCGAGAGGTACATGGGTATCCTAAAGAAGTATGTTAAGAACGGTCTCGCCTGAAAATCGCATTGCGCAGGTGTCAACACGAGGAGGTGATCGAGTTTTGTGTTAGTTACATGGATGATCTGAATCCGATTGGCGTCCCCAGATCACGCCATGAGGGGAGGCTCTGAGGAAAAGGGACTTTAGGGAGAAAAAGAATCCTATAGCGACGATCTACTTGCATTTAAACAAGCACATTTCACGGTATTGAAACAAGCAAGCGTGGTGGCTCAGTATATCTATGATCACGAGATGAGTCTACGCGCCAATACCCAGAGAAGTCGATAAGTGGATCACGATGGAGCAAATGGATCATTTCGCGATTGGTTACAAAAGCAAGCTGTTGGGCAAGCAGACAGAGACGATGAACAATTGAAACTCTTGGCTCGAGGACCGTCCACAACAATCATATCATTTCAAGGGTATGAGATAAATGGGTACACATTTTACACGACAACTCGGGATAGCAAGAGCACCAACCAAAGCGATGGCGTCCGTATAGATGCCTTGGACAAAAATGGAAAGATGGACACCTACTATGGTTTCATAGAGAAGATCTGGGAGCTGAGTACGGGCCATTAAAAGTCCCTCTGTTTGGTGCCAATGAGTTAAACCGGCGGTAGTGGATATCGATAAATGCGGTATGACAACTGTGGACCTCAAGCAAGTAGCCTATAGGGACGAACCGTTCGTGCTCACTAATGATGTGACACAGGTATTCTATGTGATGGACATGGACAGCAAACCGAAAAAGCAGAAGGAGAAGACTAGCAGTAGTGATCAGCCAAGGCGCCACGTGGTTCTTCTAGGTAAAAGAAGGATTGTCGGAGCTGAGGGCATCACGGACGAAGAAGAGTATAATCAGTTCGACGAGCTGCCTCCTTTCACGGTGGGCGTAGACATTAGTGTCTGAATGATCTGAGAGGAATCTCCCTACGTGCGCCGATCATAATGAAGGATCACTTGTAAAAGCAAAGTATGTTAGCAAATAAGGATTGCTTTGCTTTCTTTTAGTGTAATAGACTACTAACATACTAGTTTCTCATTCCTCTAGTGGTTTTCCTGTTGCTCCGTATTTTCTGTTCAAATTGTAGTAGTATTTGACTAACAATATTGTTCAAAGTCCCTCTGTACTAATATAACAAGGTGACAATTTGCAATGGAATTATAAGAGTGCAAAAATTACTTTATTTCTTACAATCTTAAAAAAAAGGCTAATTGAATCTAAAGTGGTAAAAGCATTTTTAAAAATTATTTAATGAAACAATAGTTAAACAGTACATTTAAAAAAAGAAATCTTAAAAAAAAGGCTAAATGAATCTAAAGTGGTAAAAGCATTTTTAAAAATTATTTAATGAAACAATAGTTAAACAGTACATTTAAAAAAAGAAATCTTAAAAAAAAAGCTAAATGAAAGAAATACAAAAAGAAATACAGAAAGAAACAATAGTTAAACAGTACATTTAAAAAAAGAAATCTTAAAAAAAAGCTAAATGAAAGAAATACAAAAAGAAATACATAAAGAAACAATAGTTAAACAGTACATTTAAAAAAAATCTTAAAAAAAACCTAAATGAAAGAAATACAAAAAGAAGGGCTAGGGGGCACGAGTGGGCTCGAACCCGAGACCTCACGAACGGGAGAGCCGCACTCAAGCGCCTCGCTAGCCAAGGGAGGAAGATTTCTTATCGAGCACTCTCGCCTCTAAATTTTTTGAGTGTTACAAACCCTTCACATTAGTCGGTTGGTGTATTCAGCAGGACCGATAGTCCCTAGGGCTCCTTGCGGCCCCCATCGGTCCGGTTGGTGTATTCAGCGAGGATGATATCGCGATCGGTTGTATACACCAGCCAGCTGATGTGAGACATCGATCTGTTGAATACACCAACCGGGACTGATGGTGCACCTATAAATCCTCCCGCCTCCTCTTCCCCCAATTTTGCTACTCCCGCCATTGTTCCCCAATCTCCTCCTCCTCCCGCTCGTTTGCAACGACCCCACCGCCGCTGTCCTCCTGGCCTCCGACGACCCCACCGCCGCCGTCCTCGCCTCTGAAGCCTTTCCTCCGCGCCCGACCTCGCCTCCGAAGCCTTGCCTCCGCGCGCGACCTCGCCTCCGACGCCTCGCCTCCGACGACCCCACCGCCGCCGTCCTCCTCGCCTCCGACGACCCTGCCGCCATTTCCTCACCTCCGACTTAGTACAATGTAAGTTCGTCTTCCTCACCTTCGGATAGTCCTCACCTGTCGTCCTCGCCTGTAGTGCTCTATGATGAACTAGGGTTAAAGAATTGGTTGGGTGCTGCCTGATTGCAACCATTTCTTTTCGGAAGTAGTTTGTCATGTTAATATGCCTGATTGCAACCTACAATTATTAGACACCCTTAATTGTTAAATCCCACCGATTGACTTGATCGCATCGGTGTCTTCTATTTTCTTGATGGAATTATTGGAGGTTTGCATAGATGTGCAGTTTAGATGACCTCATTTGTATTGTTTGATTTCACTGCAAAATGCTTGTACTAGAATTCTTCGTTTAGTGCATAAAGGTATCAATTTCCTATGCTCATGCCTTAGATCTTTCTGTGATTGAATGGTACAAATTATAGGGATTTCATTTGTGTATGCCTTCGTCATATTGAATTTTCGAATAGCAGCGATGCTTGAATTTAAGTTCTCCACATTCTTATTTTAAGGCATAAGGAGATTGGTAAGGTAGATTTATTTAGATATTGAAGTGATATTTGATGTTTCTTTGTTTTAGGGTAGAGAGTAGTGCATAAATGCCATCAGTGCTTTTGAGTAAAAAAAATGCTATGTGAGCACTGCAACCCTTAATACTGAATGCACATTACTCCATTTCTTCAGTTACATTTTACTGTTAAAGCAATGCTGTTATCCCGTTGGCATAATCTACCTGCTGTTTTGTACCGAATTGAGTTGAATTTAGGTTCAGGGAAGTACCTTTTTCATATGAATGTGATGGAGATGTTTGAGACATTTTGGTTGTCTCTGGAATTGGTGTCATTTGTAATTATGCTCATTAAGAAGATCCTTTTAGCTGGCATTACTTTATCTGTTGGTGTTGATTCGATTGAACCGATTGAGAAATTTGAGGACTAGCCATCGAGCTAGAGGCTATATTTCTTGATCTGGAGGCACTGATTTTATTCTCCTACTGCTGCTCTATGATGATTCAATTAAATGAGGCAATATTAATCTGTTAGTTAGTGATATTGTATAATGATATTGTTTATTATCCATGAGTACTATCTTGTTTTTGGTTAACTCGTTTATTATCCATGTTGGATGTCCTGTTTATATTTCTCTTCCGATATTGTATATGTGAAGTTTCTATGTATATGTGAAGTTTCTATGTATATATGAGATTTCTATGTATGTGTGAGATTTCTATGTATATGTGAAGTTTCTATGTATATGTGAGATTTCTATGTATGTGTGAGATTTCTATGTATATGTGAAGTTTGAAATATATATGTATCATGTGAATTATTCTAATTTACGGTGAATTTTGAAATTTCTATTTTATTGATCGGTTTGAGATATATGTGAGATTTCTATGTATGTGTGAGATTTCTATGTATATGTGAAGTTTGAAATGTATATGTATCATGTCAAATGAATATGTATCATGTGAATTATTCTAAGTTCAGATTCATTATATAATGAGAGTTACAAAAAAGAGAAAATTCTGACAAGTTTAAAGATCTTAAACTTGTCCGAATTTTCTCTTTTTGTAACTCTCAGATATAATGAATTTGATCTAATTGTACAAAATAATATGAAAAAATTCATATATTCTTAAGAATATATTTGCTTAATAAAAAATAATGAATCATTCTTATTCCACACTAAAATGATTTTAAAAAAAAGCCCCTGCAAGTTCAAGAAGCATGGATGTGACGAGAGCGTCTGGTACACCGAGAGGCGAAGCCATGAGGAGGCAGGCTCGCTTGAAATGGACTTTGTTGCTGTCTTCTTCCGCGTACCACTGTCCATAGGCTTCCTCCCGCTCCTCTTCTTCATTGATCTGGAGTACTTACCTCGCACCGATAGCTCAGTCTGGCCTTACCTCGTACAAATTCTAATCATGTACAATTCGTAATCACATGTGTAGTGCATTCACACGGTTCCGTGCTAAAAACGTGGGCGTATTCAAGGAGGAATTTGACATTACAATTGCCTCTCGTGTACGTATATCATAATGCTAGCTTTTTAGTTAGTTAACTTAATTTCCTTGCATCCATTTCACGCTTTCAACTTTTTCCACCGCAGATCTTGACTCACCACGGGTAACAATTTATGCGGCTACTATGTATGCAAGTTTATGCACACCCAAACCGAGCCGTCGATCGCATGCTAAAAGGCAACAAGGGGGTGAGTTAATATAACTACTAGCTTTAATGATGTATAGGTACTCCTTATATCTTGTACAAATTCAAGTATTGATTAGTTAATGACTTAACGATAGGTGCCTCAATATTTGGCGGAACAAGGTTCGAACTCTCGCAACGCAGTGAGAGCAATCCAAGAACAACTCGTCGGCTTTATTTACGATGAGGTTGTAAATCCAAAAGGCGAGTTTCATGAACCAAACTTTAACGGTGGGGCCCTTCGATAAGGACCGTGAATCGTCGTGAGTCGACATCTACACTAGCAAAAGCGATGCGCGTAAAAGATCCCGATGA
Source organism: Guadua angustifolia (assembly GCA_036346375.1). NCBI lineage: Eukaryota > Viridiplantae > Streptophyta > Magnoliopsida > Poales > Poaceae > Guadua > Guadua angustifolia. Next base: position 38,726,480 of record CM070500.1, read on the forward strand.
ATAGAAGGAAAAGAAATACTAAAGTTGTAAGTAAAGTTGTGTACATATATATTGTAATACATTAGGCGATGAGCGTAAGAACAAATATGTGTACATATTTTAATACATTAGATGTAATTAAATTTGTTAATGAATGTTCAATGATTTAATTATCGTGCAAAGTGCATGATTGATTATCGTGCTTTTAATTAGTTGTGATTTAACACACACACATATATATAATAGCTACTGGAGAAATAGACCTATATATATAAAAACATCGATCGGTTGGAGAAACCAACCATGATCGATGAGGGGTTTCATCAATACTGGGTTGGAGACACCAACCGTTGATGAGGTCCTCGAGGTTCTAACGCTACGCCACGCAGTGAATTGAACCGTCTCGATACTCTATCAAGACGGGTGAGGAACCGGGGCCGATGCCCTTGAGCATCGGGCTCGGATGCTTTATGCAGGTTCAAAAACCGGTACTAAAGGCAGTTTTGGACCGGGACTAAATGGCCTTTCCGTAGTAGTGCGAACATGTTACTTGAGGTTTACTTTGGCCTATTGAGTATTGATCATTTGATCCTGCTACATACGCTTTGGCCTTCACGGATGACAAGCAAGGTATTGGATTTCAATCGGATCCAAAGTTGAATTTCACTTCAATTGCATCCCGTCCGGCTTCTAAGACGCTATTGGCTCCGGCTTCCGGTTTTCATGCTTATTATTAGCGGTATTTCATATCTATTATTTTGTGCTTATCATTGGCGGAGTGTTATGCGGATTTCATCCATTGCAATTAATGCTTTTATGTATATTCTTGGCGAATATTTCATTGCAATTCAGGCGGGATTTATTCTTGGCAATTCATTCGATGTTTCATCCTCTACTTTGGAGACTTTAGTGAAAAAAATATATATCAGTTGAGGACAACTGGTTTTAGTGTTTCATCACCGTTCATTGGAACTTGGTGTTTATTCATCGTTTGGAAACGTTGTCCATTATGGAAGTTTTGGCAACGTTCATTTGGAATTCAATGACACCCTGATGGTTGCATTATACTCTTCGGAGTTTTTCTAGTGAAGGTCTTGCTCCAATGTCAGTTTGAGATGAAGGTTTGAAGTGCTAGAAGGAGTTGTTTCTGCGTGGATACTACAACGTTTTTTTGTTGTCTTTGCTCGATATGAGGGGTCTACTCCAATTTATACTCCATTTATGGCATGAAAGTTTTCTTCATATTGACATTTTTTGAGCAGCTACAACCATGTTATGGATTTTCAGTAGGCAATTTGCCGAATTTTATGTTCCACATGGAGCATGCCAAAAGTCCATAATATGTGTTCTTCACTATTTATCCAGCACTACAGGAGATGTCTTGGCTCATGCCATTTGATGATTGAGCGTTTGTTTTAGGAGGTCAGTTGCACAGACTCAGACTTTATTAGGGTTATGAATCATTGAAGACCCAGATTCTTCGTCTGCTTCATTATAGCTGTGTTGGATTGACTGTTCCAGTCTTTCTCTCGACCTACTGGTGATTTGCTCAATCTCGCTTCATCAGAAGCATTTATACAAGACTGTTTCAGTCTTTTATACCCATGGTGATTTTTCGCACTACAAGTGTTTGGCTTGACTGTTCTAGTCTTACTCGTTCAGTAATCCTTTGGACTTTTAACGCACTTGTATTCTTCGTGCTTAATTACCTTTCAGGGTTTTCCTAAGCGATTTTATTATAGATTTTGAGTTAAGGGGAGGTTTGTTGGAGATAACTCAATATCTCTAACTGCCATATCTTTTGGTTCTATCCAAATAGGTTGTTAGTCCAAGTCGTCTACAACTAGGACTCTTTGGCTATATAAGCCAACCCCCTGTACCTGTAATCTTGAAGCATTATAGTGCATTGTTTCCCGTGGTTTTTTCCCGCAAGGGTTTTTCCACGTTAAATCTTTGTCTCCAGTTTTGTGCCGTGCATCAAACCCTAACAATATCCATGCCCTCGGCTGTACTACTTGCCACCGCAATGTCGATTGTTGCTGGTATAACTCCCCTCACCTCTAGAAGAAACAACACCTTCTCATTCTTCTTTGTTTGTCCATGCCATTCTTCTTCATGAGAAGAAGTCAACTTCAAAGCTTACGCTGCTACATCTCCAAGCCTATAGCGCTCCTCAACAAATCGCAGATGCCCGATGAGTTCCTCAATTGATATGCTCTTCATATCAAATAGCATCTCAATGGAAATCGCCACTTGAGTAAACTTTGCTGGCACAACGCGAAGAAACTTCTTTACAACTTGCTCTTCATTCAATGTGTTGCGAAGAATACGAAGATTGTTGGCGAGACTCGTGATTCTCATTGAGAAATCATCAGTAGACTCCCCATCCTTGAACGTGATTGATTCAAACTCCGTCCGCAATCTTTGCGCATTTGCTTTGCGAACACGTTCTATGCCCATCCGCATCATCTTGATGGCCTTCCATGCTTGTCGCCAAGGTTGCCAACATCTCTTGCGGGACAGCATGAAGAATTGCAGCCAAGGCCGTCTGGTCATCTGGAATAGCAGAGGTCTTGGAGACTTGGCTAAACATAGGTATTTAGAGGATATGGTTAAAGAGATACAACTTGATTTTATTGCATTAATGGAGACGGGTCGGGATCATTTCCCGGATAGGACCCTGAAAAAATTGTGTGGTGGCAAGGATTTTATTTGGCATTGTATGGCACCTCATGGCCGTTCTGGAGGGATGCTCTTGGGGGCTGACTTATCGGTGTATGACATTGGAGCCATTGTTGAAGGGGACTTTTATATCAAGTTCACGCTTCGGAATAAAAGTGATGGTTTCAAATGGGTGTTAATAACAGTTTACGGTCCGCTTTGAGGAGTATAAAGATATGTTTCTAATAGAAATAGCTAACATTTGTAGCAAAGAATCGTTACCTTATATTATTGGTGGGGATTTTAATATTATGCGTGGTCCTGAAGATAAAAATAAGGATAATTTTAATAAGAAATGGCCTGATCTTTTTAATATGGTTATTCAATCTCTAGATCTTAGAGAGATCCAATTGTCTGGTAGACAATATACTTGGGCGAGTAGTGGTGATAACCCAACTTTTGAGAAGTTAGACAGAATTCTGGTTTCTACTGAGTGGGAAAATAAATTTCCTCTCACTACAGTGCAGGCTAGAGATATGAGCCATTCAGATCATACTCCATTGATATTGAATACTGGAGCATCGTTCCATAATAGAAAGACACCATTGTTCAAATTTGAACGTGGTTGGTTAATTAGAGATGGCTTCTATGAATTGGTTGCAGATAAATGGCAATCTGAATCTAGAGGGGATACTGCTATGGATAAATGGCAGAATAAGATTCGATCTCTTAGACAATTTTTAAGAGGATGGGCCAAACACATAGCTGGTCATAATAAAAAAGAGAAGAAAAGGATTATTTCGATAATTGATGATCTTGATAAGAAAGCTGAAAATAGAGTTCTCTCATCCCATGAATTAAATCTGAAACATTATCTCAATGAGAGATTGGTGCACATGTTGAGGGAAGAAGAAATTAAATGGTATGAGAGAGCTAAAACAAAAGATCTTTTGGAAGGTGATGATAACACTCAGTATTTCCATCTAGTTGCTAATGGTAAACATAGAAAACAGCGTATCTTCAAATTAGATCATGAAAATGGTACCATTGTTGGTGATGCTGATTTAAAAGAGTATATTACAACCTATTACAAGGGTTTGTTTGGACAGCCAGAAGAGAATAATTTTAGTTTGGTGGAGGCTTATAATCATGATTTACCTCAGGTTACAAATGAGGAAAATGATGCTCTCATTGCACATTTCACTGATAGGAGGTTAGAGAAGCTGTGTTCCAAATGGAACACAATAAGTCGCTTCGTCTCGATGGATTCCCATTGAATTTTATCAGGTTTTCTGGGATATTATAAAAAGGGATCTTATGGCGTTGTTCAATGATTTCTATCATGGGAAATTACCTCTGTATAGTCTCAACTTTGGAATCATTACGCTTCTGCCAAAAATTAATGAGGCAACCAAAATACAACAATACAGACCCATATGTTTGCTTAATGTGAGTTTTAAAATTTTTACAAAAGTGGCTACTAATAGAATTATGGGGGTGGCCAATAAAGTAGTAAAACCATCACAAACAGCTTTCATGCCAGGGCGTAATATTATGGAAGGTGTAGTGATTTTACATGAAACCATTCATGAACTTCACTCTAAAAAACTCAATGGGGTGATTTTAAAACTTGATTTTGAAAAAGCTTATGATAAAGTGAAGTGGTCTTTTCTTCAACAAACCCTGCGTATGAAGGGTTTTGGCCATCAAGGGTGCTCATGGGTTGAACATTTTGTTACTGGTGGTAGTGTGGGTATTAAAGTTAATGATGATATTGGACATTACTTCCAAACCAAAAAAGGGTTGCGGCAGGGTGATCCCATGTCTCCTATTCTATTCAACATTGTAGCTGATATGTTGGCTATTTTGATTAAGAGAGCGAAAGAGGATGGCCAGATCCGAGGTGTTATTCCTCATCTTATTGACGATGGTTTATCAATTTTACAGTATGCTGATGATACTATTTTGTTTATGGATCATGATATAGAACAAGCTAAAAACATGAAACTATTGCTTTGTGTGTTTGAACAATTATCGGGTCTCAAAATTAATTTTCACAAAAGCGAGATTTTTTGCTTTGGTGAAGCTAGACAATATGAACAAGAATATACTGAGCTGTTTGGTTGTGGGCTCAGCTCATACCCGTTCAGATACTTAGGTATTCCGATGCATTATCATAAACTTCGGAATGCGGATTGGGGTGTAATCGAGGATAGATTTAACAAAAAGCTAAGTCGGTGGAAGGCCAAACACCTCTCTTATGGGGGTAGACTTGTGCTTTTAAATTCTGTGTTAAGCAGTCTTCCTATGTTCATGATGTCTTTCTTTGAAATTCCCAAGGGTGTTATTCAAAGGTTGGATTTCTATCGGTCTCGGTTTTTTTGGCAAGGTAATAATGAAAAACGAAAATATCGTCTTGCTAAGTGGGATATATTGTGTCATCCCAAAGATCAAGGTGGGCTAGGTATTATTGACCTCCACATTAAAAATAAATGTCTCTTAAGTAAATGGTTATTTAAACTGATTAATGAGGATGGGCTCTGGCAAACTTTACTTACAAATAAATATTTAAGTTCAAAATGTTTGTCCCAAGTGCATATTAAGTCTGGGGACTCACAGTTTTGGAAAGGGCTATTAAAGGTCAAGGAGGATTTCTTAGCATGTGGATCTTTTCGGATTAGAGATGGTTCCCAAACCAGATTTTGGGAGGACATTTGGGTAGATTCTAAACCACTCAAGGAACAATTTCCAAGCTTGTATAATATTGCCCATCATAAAAATATTTCTGTGGCAAGGGTCATGACTCAGATGCCACCGAATATTTCTTTTCGACGATTATTAGTAGGTGATAAACTGACAGCTTGGGTAAATCTAATTGCTAAATTATTGAATTGTCAGCTTGCTGACGGCAGGGACACTTTCCACTGGGGTTTACATAGACATGGGCAATTCACTGTACGTTCTATGTATGTTCATTTGCTGAACTAGGGTACTCCTTTTAATGGTAAATTCATTTGGAAGTTGAAACTTCCATTAAAGATTAAAATTTTCCTCTGGTATTTACAACGAGGAATAATTTTAACAAAGGACAACCTTGCTAAACGAAATTGGAATGGGAATCCAAAATGTTGTTTCTGTAATTGTAATGAAACAATCCAGCATTTATTTTTTGATTGCCATCATTCCAAAAATATTTGGCGAATAGTGCATATTGCTACTGGTTTACCATTGCCGAAGTCTTTTACACATATGATTGGTCATTGGTTAAGTGGCCTTGAGAAGAGTGTGAAGAGACTGATTTTTGTGGGAAGTGCTGCTCTTTTATGGGCTATTTGGTGTACACGCAATGATCTCATCTTTGCGAGCAAACATTATTCTTCTTTTATGCAGGCTACGTTCAGAGGGACATACTGGCTGCGGTTTTGGGCCCTATTGCAGTCTGACGACAAGAGGGAGACCATTCGAGGGGTATGCCATACATTGGAGGTTGTGGCGTTGGAATTTTTTGCTAAGAATGGATGGAGAAACAATTATAGAATTTGCTTTTAATTTTATGTTCTCTTTGTCGTTTTTTCAATAACGTTCACGAAAGTGATATTTGTAAGAACTTGGCTGCGTGCTTTTGCAGAGGCCGGATTTGATCCTTTATCTAAAAAAAATCACGATACTCGGCATCCAAGTTTGATAGCTTCCCACAAACCTTGTGCCTGAAGATTTACCCTCATGAGAAGAGCCCAATCGCTATAATTCATTCGCGACAACATGGGATAGACAATGCTACCCCCGGCTTCCCTCACCACCGTTGGACCACGCTATTGTGGCCTCCATTGCCATTGTCGTCGGTTCCTCCATGGCTCCTCAATGGTGGTGGTGGTGACTGCGAGGAACTTCACCCGGACATCGTGACATTAGTGCCAATCGCCTACAGCTTTGATACCAAATGTTGAAACTCTCCATTTGATAGCTGTCAGATTATTTCCTTGCCGTAACCTAAAAACACCTCTGTATCGCGGGCTCTGTTCTGAAGATGCAATAGAACCACAGCAATACTTCTATCGGCAGATGACAATGACAATACCTGAAGCAATAAACACCAATGGCAACATAGGTGTAATACTACTTCAACGCTAAGCCTGATCTCTCTAGACGGGAAGACTTAATTCTTCTCTATTCCGCTGATCAAACACGCTGCAGAATAATGTATCAGCAAACAAGTATCTTTTGGTGTTGCAAATACTGCTTGTAGCTTTTATGGTTTTCCTTCTCTATTGCTTATATAGTTAGAGATTACAATATCATAAACTGAATCAGTTACAACCAGTGTTTGAAAATTCGGTACTTGGCGGTGAAATTGCGGCCGATATTGCGGTTGGCGACTATAAATGCAATGAATTCAGCCCTTGGCGGCCTGTTTGGCAGTTGGGCCGAAATTGCGGGCCTTGGCCGGCGTAGCGGCTGGCACAAAACTATGAGAGAGACCATTTTGATCCACTATTTACTTGACCTGATGACCATGATTGAAAGATTCACGTCGTCGCCCTCAAAATAAGGTACACTAAGTCACTAACATAGTACTTACTACTTAGTTTATTACTTGATTAATTGAATAGTATGTGTTCAAGTATTTTAGTTTAATATTCTACTTTAATATTTGATGTCTTACAATTTGCAAATAACTAGAAAAGAAAACTAAAAATTTTTATTCATAATAAAATCAATAATATATATGAATTATATTAATTCTCGGCCGTCGAGGGTCAAAACGCCGAGACCAAGCAATTCTTGCGCCAGAATCTGACCTTGGCGCTTATGGTGCCTAACCACCACAAATCGGCCGAGCGAACTCTTGAACACTGGTTACAACTGCCAATCTAGATTGCAAATCTAACTGGACTCTGACTCAACACTTTAAAGCTTTGGCCAAGATAAGTTACTGCTCCTTATCCGGCACAACTCAAACAAAAAAACCGACTCTGCTTAAAAACGTCTTAGGACTCTTCTTACCTGCACCGGTAATACAGAGACCTCAAAACAAAAAACAACCGAAAGAAAAATTGGACTCTGAACAATAAGCACAAGATTATTCTCAACAATTATAGGGTTACCTCGGTTTTCAGGACTGTCAGTTGAACAACGCAAGAAATTAACGATAGCTGTTGAACTTGTCGCAAATCCCTCCATCATATTTATGGATGATCCAACAACAGGACTCAATTCAAGGGCTGCAGCTGTAGTGATGAGAACTATCAGGAACACTGTGAACACTGGAAGAACAGTGATTTGCACAATTCATCAAACCCACCATTAACATATTTTAGGCTTTTGATGAGGTAAGTAATTTAAAAAAAAAAAAACAAAACCATGTTATTCTAGTAGCATCAAGAAAACCTGACAAGAGGGGGAAAACACTGCAGCTATTCCTAATGAAACTAGGAGAGGAAATATATGTAGGTCCACTAGGAGAAAATTTAAGCCATCTTATAAAAATATTTTCAGGTATTCCTTGAAAATTGTTCTGATAAAAATATGTAGATAGATTCTGTAACATGAAATTCTTTTTGTTAAATGTCATTCTACTTTTTTCCTTTTCCTTCTACATTCAGTCCACTACTGGAGAGAAGATAAAGGAAGGGTATAAACCGGCAACAACGATGTCAGAAGTGACAACCACTGGACAAGAGGAAATTCTTCGAAGGACATGAACAAACAACTCCTAAAACAGAAACCGGCTAATAATCAACCCCTAATGTTCACAAAATGTTCCAGGAGAACCAAAGCATTGGTGTGTCAATTAAGTGAACCATATCCTGGGTGAAAGGATCTTCATTTTTCCACACAGTATCCACAGCTTTTTCTGGCAGTTAGCAATTTGCCTATGGAAACAGCGTAAGGTCATATTGGCTCAATCCACATTATAGCACCACAAGATTTTTCTACACGATTCTGATATCCCTAATGCTGGGAACCATTTATGTTCTTTCTCTTTTTGATTTTTGAAATATAATATAACAAATGAAGTTCAATGCATACATAGATTTGATTGATCAAACAAAAAAAGTTGAAATTTTTTGAAAATTTTATAGAATGGTACTGAGGTAATTATTAATCTCTCATAAAACTTTTAGATCATGATCACACATGAAAAAATTTATAAAATTCTGACAAGGTTACTATCCCAATTATGTTCATTCTGTTTGATTTCTTGAAGATAACCAATGAAGTTCAATTATTTTGAAAAATTTTCTATATGATCCTGCACTACTAAATATTGTACCATAAATTTTTTAGATCATTATATCAAGCTTATATAATTTTATAAAAATCTTGCAGTGTTTCTGCCAAAATTTAAAAAGTCTCAAAATTTTGGTTTTTCAACAAATTTTCAAATAAGATGACTTTCTTAAGGGTTATTAGATCAAATCCAGTCATATCTGACCTTAAAACCTTAAGAACTGAACAAAAAACCCAAAATTTCGGCGAAATTTTACTGAAAAAACCGAAATTACTGTAGCTTTTTCAAATTTTTTAAAAAAATTAATCCGGCCGGTAGTTTTAAATTCGGGGTGACCCGAAATCTGATTTTTTGGTGACATTTTGCCGAATTTCGTTGAAATTTTTAACCTTGCATACAAGTGCAACCGTGGACGCGACACCGAGGATTCTGGGAACGCGGTAGAATAGCCACCTCCTCCTCCTCCTGGCGCTTGAAATCCTACCCACGTGTCAGTTTTCTTATGGTCTGAACTCTGAAGCAGAAGATAGATCGAGATTTTTTTTTTGGAAATCGAGGGAGCTTTTTTAAAGGGGTAAGAGGCTGATGCACGCACCACACGCGCACACATGTACACACATATGTACACATTCACTATATATGCTAAGAAATTAATACGAGACTCCACGACTCTCGAAGTGCAGAAACATATCATCCCATTTAACATGCGCGCATATATATCCGGTTTTGATTATTGATAGCTGCACGTGTGGACTTGGAGTCGAAAACCAATGGTTGGAACGCACGACCGCACCCTAGCTAGCAAGATTTTGGAGAGGAAGATAGACTGAGATTTCAATAAGAGAGCCAGAGAGGGGTTTCTTGTGGCGCTGGCCAATACAGAGATGCGTGAACCAAGCCTGACTTTTTTAGGCTTTCATAAACCTAGTTTGGGCCGAGCACATAGTTTGGTTCCTTTTTTCTCAGTTTTGTATTGTTGGCAATGGTAATCTATGTCTAAAATCTAAGCTGCATGTCCATTTGATTGTACGCGCGGTGGACTGCCATTCAGAATGTCTCAAACGTGAATCATGTTGGGTTGTTAGTAAACAAAATGATGGTCGCAACAAGTTGTCGTTAGATCGGGTTGCACACAGTAGGTGTTCAGCCTGCCCAACTTTCGTAATTCGACTTCTAGAATATTTAGCTGATCTTCAGTTCCCTAAAGGAAAGGAGTATTCGATTTTTCAGTCAGTTCTGCATTTTTATTTGTGTGCGATCGAAGTCAGTTCTGCATACTGTGTGGCACATCGTACACGCACTGATGCACCTAACAATCTATCGTCTATGGTTGTTAGGAGATCTGTGATTAACCTTGTGGGCTACTAAGTGGTCGTGCTGTTCTAGAATTACCTTTGGTAACCGGCTGAAATCAAGCATTTCCATGTTGACCAACTCGTTGATTTGACCCCATTCAGCCCATTTAGAACGAGAATTAAACTGTTTCTATGAAATTCTTGTAAAATAGTAACGTTTCAAATGAGGCCTTGTTCTGAAGATGCTGCCTCTCTCTGCGGTGTATGATTTCCATACATCAGCTACGGTAAGGTGCTTACTGATAAATTAATGGAGAAGTGTCACCTTGTTATTTATTAGACCTCTTAATTTGTTTCCAAGATAAATTAATGGAGAAGTGTCTTACTTTGTTTGTGTTAATTCTTGGGGCACAGCATGTGTATGGCTTGGTCGCTGTTCCCCCCGTACGTACGTTCTCAAATAAATATTGTTATGTGGTGTATACAGTTACAAAAATTAAAACTTTGCTCACTGATAAATATTGATAAAAACATATATATATTAGTTTCGTTATCAAAAGTAATTTCATAGTGTTAAATTTTTAATATTTTTATTACCAGATGATTGGAAAAGTATTTCAAATTTGTGTACTCGTGTTCACGTCAGATGTCCAAACCCATCGATTTGATCAATATAGCGTAATTAAATTAAAGTACACTGGAAGCACACCGCACATGCACTGATGCACCTACCAATCTATCTATCTATCATCTTTGTTTGTTAGATCATTGAGCAACCTTGTGGATCATCTAAGGATGAAAGTGGACACGGACTATTTGCTAACCCGTTTAATGTAGTCATTATAAAATATTAAGTAGACACTCACAGTCCAATTAATGAATTTAGTGGTGTTTGCGGCCAGCCCATGTAGCCCACGTCACGCCCATGATTAAGGAAAGTTGAAAACTATGCAACAAAGAACTGGTTCAGGGTTTGGTGTTGAAATGAGATTAATACTGAATGATGCTGCGAGACTCTTTATTTGTTCCTAAATGGTGCAATTTTTATTGCAAGTTTGCTGGACTTTTTATGCATGATTTGTTCTTCTGTGTTTCTCTTATAGCCTGCGATTATTTGGGGAGCACTGTTCTCTGCGAAATGTGAATGAAGACATTCTAATTTTATTTATGTTTGTGATCCCTGACAGTGTTTCTTACCCTAACCTGTATTGCTCAGTGATTCATATTGGCACAAAAGCCATCAGTGGTTACATGCTCTTGTAAGACCAGGTACATTTCGTTGCTCAGTTAGATTTACCTTCTTCAGTTCCAGGAAATTCTTCCCTCACGTCGGTCAAGTTCCTGGGAAGCAGGCAGCTAGTTCAAAACTTGTAGTTCGGAAAAGCTTGTAAATACATGATTGCATTAGAATAAGAGGTCATGCCTGTTCAACTTGTAGCTCGGAAAAGTTTGTTCCAGGAATTTTTATATATTTTGTTTCTTTTAATTTGGATTTTTTAGCAGCGAGTTGTGGGTGCTGCATCAACTCTCATAACCATTAGCGGGCTGCCGCATAAGCCCGCATAAACTTTGGCGGCCTGTACGGGCAAGTGCTACAGTACCCACAAACCATCCCACCTTTATCCTAAGGACTATCAAGGATGTGTTTAGTTGGTGAGATAAGGTTGAATGGAATAGGGTGATCATGTACCATTTTATTCTGAGTTAATGGAATGGTTCAATATTTATAGAGAATATTCCTTAAATTTGTATTACACTACTCAGGATGGGATAGTTTCATTCTGTTGAATTATGATCCAAATTCAGAAGAATGCTAACTTCTGTCGGAACGGAGCGGAGGCCCGTCGCCAGGAGACTTGGGCCTCCGCCGCGGTATGGATCGTTTTTCTTGACCTAGGTCATTACCTTATATAATTATCTTGTAAGCTGTCGTGAGGATTCACTCCGGCGTTTTGTAAACACTCCCGAAAATAGTGAAGTTTGCCGGCCGGCGCCTGTGGTTTTTTTCCCTTCGCCTTGAAGGGTTTTCCACGTTAATTTCTTGGTGTCTTATCTGTGTTGATTTGATCTTCTTCGTTCTTATTTGCATGTCGATTTCTAACACATTCAAGTAACTAAACACATGGATGACTTTTTCTTAAAATATTTCATGCATGTACCAATTGATACAAGCAACAAAACACATCCTAATTCCTAAGTGGTTGTGCAGTTGAATTACCTTCGGTAACCCTTCATGACATGCTATTGGGAGAAACCGAAGCCAAAGCATTTAATTGAAGAAACGGATGATGTGCACACAGGGGTCGATCTACAGGTGGTGCCGGTTATATCTTGCACAGTGGTTTGGCCATTTTAGGACATTAGAACTATTTGTATTGTACTTCTAGTAAATTTTAAATATATGTGTTAGATTTATGATGTTACAAAATTATTATACAAAACTATAGAATTGTATAAATAAAGTGTATACAACTGTAGAAAATTTTCAAGTTCTATCCGTGTGTGCACGTTAGACCGCCAAAGTGAACAATTTTCTCTCTCGTAAGATCACAAAGTCCAATTTAACAATCACTGTGTAGATCACCAAGTTCTGAAATGTACGCTGATTCTGAAATGAATGGAGTCGCCATTGCCTCAGAATCAGGGTGCGAGAACCGAGAACACAAATGGTGGAAACAGTAGAGCTAGTCGCGGCCTATCCTACTAGTTACCTCACGTGGGGTGTTTGTTGTGGTGGTAAGAAAGTCGTCATGGCGTCAAACTCTGTCCGTGGTGAATCTTCTTGCGCTTTTATATATGCTCGAACTGGTTTCTGGGTAGCAACAAGTAGCCAACACGAGTCGTACTGTCCGCTGAAATCAAGCACTTTCATGCTGACTGACCAACTCGTTGATTTGATTCAGACTTGTTTGGAACACGGAAATATTTTCTAATTAATATAAGAATTAATTATTAATCTTGTTTGGAACACGGAAATATTTTCTAATTAATATAAGAATTAATTATTTTCTATGAATTCTATGTCAAATTTCATACGTTTCGAACGGGCCTCGTCCGTAGATGCTGCCTCTCTCTCAGGTGTATGCTTTCCAGACATCGGTTTCTACCGTAAGATGCTTACTGATAAAATTAAGGGAGAAGGAAGTACCACATTGTTACTTGTTAGCCCTCAACTTGACAATATTCTTACCGACATAAACATATATATATTCTATTTCCAAGGCTTATCAATGTCTCGCTTTGTTTGTGTTAATTCTTCGGGCACAGTATGTATATGGCTTGGTCGTTGTTTCCTCCGTACGTACGTCCTCAAATAAACATGGTTATGTCAGGGGCATAGCCAGCGCCGGGGCGGGCGCGGCGTGGAGCCCTGTCGGTCGCTGGATCATAAGTACCTCAACACTGCTGTTTAACTTTTCACATCGTGAAAGCGAATGCACGTGTATTTGGGTGTGTTAGAGGAAGAAAAAGCTTTGCTCGATGGATGGGTTACTTCATGTGTTAAGTGGTTTGATGTGTTGCTGCGTATTAGAGATCTAATTTGGTAATTTATGATTTCGCTTGCTACTTGCATAATTAAACTTGAACTCTAAATGCACACAAAGACTACAGAGGGAGAGAGAGAACGCAGCTCAACGTCACTCTTTTACAAGGATATGATAGCCTATCGAGTCTAGGGTGCTTGACACACGTCATAGAGAGTGGATGCCGGGGAGTCGGTGAGGCCGCAGGAGTGTAGAGGCAACCCACTCGGTGATGGCGAGTAGACAGGGAAGATAGCGCAGCATGTGTTAACAAGTGCTTGATTGATAAAGCAGACTGATTAAAATAATAAATAGGCAATATGAGCCTTTCTTCTGATTTATGGTTTTTTATCAATTGTAACTGTATAAATAGGCTGAATAGAGACAATAGCTAATTTGTTTGATTGATTAGTGTTAATTTGTTCATAGATTTACAAAAGTTTGACAAGCGAATATTATACAAATATTTCTTAAATAATAAAATATTATTAGTAACTCTCAAACTAATAAAAATACAATACAAGTTGTTTAATATGTTGTTCTTATTTTAGCCTAACTCACCACTGTTATGTGGTGTGTATAATAAATTTTTTTTAAACTTTGCTCACTGATAAACATGGATAAAAACATACATATTTATGATATATACATATAGATAGTATTATTAGTTTCGTTATAAAAAATAATTTCATAATGTTAATTATTTTTTAATATTTTTATTACCAGATGATTGGAAATGTATATCAAATTTGTGTACTCATCAGTCATGTGGATTCATGTCAAATGTCCAAACCAGTCAATCTGATCGAGGTTCCAAGTTTTGTATTGGACCACATCTCGGAGGCTATCAAAATCCGAAATTTTAGCGAGATTTTAAAATTTTGATCGAAATCTTATTGAAATTCAAAAACAAATTTAAAATCTAGTAAATTTGTAACCACAAAAACGAAATTTCAGCCAAAATCACCAAAATTTTGGCCAGAAATTTCAATGATTTTCAACCCCATGTGAAATGGTTTCTTAAGGCTAGAAAAAATTGGAAAAAATAGGAAAAAATCATGCAAACATTTATCTAAATTTTCTATCTGCATGAATGCAAAATACTGAGTATTTGCATATAAAATAACTAAGTTAGGGTTTACGGTTTAGACCGAAATACAATTTAAGGCTGCAATATAAGGCCGAAATCCATGTTAGGGTTAGGGTTTAGACTGCAATACATCATTTAAAGCCAAAATCCAAGTTAAGGTTTAGATTTTCAACCGAAATAAATCATTTAACGTCAAAATTCAAATTAGGGTTTAGGGTCCGAGTTGCACACGAAAAGTGAAAGAATTATTTCAAATGATCAATTAAAAGGAAAACGAAGAGCAGACAAAAATTACTATCCATAGCAAATATATGTTTTATGTTTCTTATAATGTAGTCTGAGTTCAAAGTTAAAATTATAAGGGTCCTATAAAACTCTAATTGCTGCATCATCTTTTTGTAGTTTTTACCCCGATTTGGTTATGAAATCAAAACTATTTGCATATTTGCACCTAGCTAGTTATCGGTTTACACTTAAGCACAAAACTCAATTAAGCCAACATGAATACCATCACTGATTGAGATCGATTAGCATTTCCTTGTTTTACCTCAAGCTCTTCTACAATGGAATAATTGATGGTTTACTCCATTTTTCCTATGCCATCGATCATTTGCCCCGTAATATCCCACTGACATGTAAACCCTAGGGCCATATTTAAGTGAGACATATGAGGTAAATGATCAATTGCACCCAAAAAAGGGGGCAAATCATCAAATCTCCCCTTCTACAATACCTTCAAAACTATATGTCGTTCAATGTTTTGAACTCATGAATTACATTAGTTAGGTTTAAGTTATTTTTAATCTCAAAAATCGATGAGATGATCATAAGTTCCTTTTTATTTTTGTCTCATAATTTGTATATGTATTTTTTTGCAAAATTTTCATATGTATTTTCTCATATATGGCATTACAATTCTATTAAAAAATGTTGCGAAATCCGGTCCAAAACCATGCAAACTGGTCCAAAATGCCAAAATTTTGGCCAAAATCACTGAGATTTTGTCAAAATTTATTGAAATTACTGTAGTAACCCTAATTTTCAACTTCTTTCATTCTGCCAGGATTTTTAATCTCGTCCCTAGCCGTAATTCAAGATTTCACGAGATTTTCCAAAATTTTGAACTCCGGATCGATCAATATAGCGTAACCAAAGTACACGGGAAGCACGCAGAACATTTAGAGGGTTAGCTCTTAATTAATTGGAACCACATCTAAAGTTGAAAGACCGAAATGATACACACACGCAAAGTGCAAGCGGAGAACCCGGCTCTGCGCCACCGTGGGGCACCCGGCTCTGCCCGCCCCAGCGCATGACATGTCGACCTCGGCTTCGTCGCCGCCACCCACTCCACCTCTACACCTTGCTCGCGCCAACCTCCTCGCCTCCACCAACAAGCACAGACCCTTTGCGCTCGTCGGTCTTATCGCTTCTCATCTCTCTCCTCTTCTTACTGGTGACTGGTGGTTGACACGGTGGTCGATCCTGATGGATTGGTGGCGATTGCCGGCGAGCGCCATCCCGGTAGTGATTTTGGGTTCCAGTGGCTTGCGTCTTCTCGTTGCATGCAGCCTCCACATATTTCTGTTTGCCTCATCCTCAATCGGCGACCGGAGTGCGAGGCTCTTTGGAAGGCAATTCTAGAGGTATGATCTATTTTTCTCCGTGATATTTTCTTCAGTTTCATAAGCGTTCTTATTTTCCTGGTGATTTAGCTTTGGTTTGTGCGATTCTGATTTCAATTTGGGATTCTAGGGTTTGTGGATTTGTTCCCATGTCTTGCGATTGAACTATTCCGTAGTTACAGCATGATCGGGTCTTACAGCAGACAAAAGGATGATGATGGTCAAAAGTAATAGAGTCTGCTCAGTGCATAGATATTTATGAATGTCTAAGAAGGAATTATCTCATATAAGGGGCGATATTGCCATCAAGATCTACTGATGCTGACCTCCTGCCTCCCTCGCTCCCCTTCTTCCCCACCAGCTTCGGAGATAGAGTGGCCAAGTTTTTGGAGTTTGGTGAGGATTATTTTCTCCACCGATTTAGTTACATGTTAGTTTTACTTCTGCATTTTTGCTTCATAGTTCCTGTCTTCGTGGAGTACTTGGACTTTTGTGGCCTGC
This sequence comes from Guadua angustifolia, assembly GCA_036346375.1. NCBI lineage: Eukaryota > Viridiplantae > Streptophyta > Magnoliopsida > Poales > Poaceae > Guadua > Guadua angustifolia. The sequence goes on from CM070500.1 coordinate 38,743,387, forward strand.
ACCAGGGATGTGCTTCATCTAATCGAAATACAATCTAAGCTAGATACTAAAAGCTCACCAGCTTATTATTATGTGTTTCATTTACTGTGGCCAACTAAATACAGGTTAGTGGTAGAGTTACTCAAATCATTATTTCTCTTGACTTATTGTCGCAGATTAAACACAGGCTTTGGTGATGAAAGGCTGAGCTTCAGATAAACAGATTAAATTGGTCTGTACACGAAAGGTGCTGTTTTAGGTGCCATTCCTCCATTGGCTTGAATGGTTGGTAGATATTATGTTTCAACATTTTTCATTGTTGTCCTCCGATTAGGGAGGAGAGCGTCTGTCTTTTCTTTTAGGTACCGTGGGTAGAAAAATGATGTAGGTAATAACGAAGCTGATAAAGTATGCGACAGATACCTATACGGGTGGCCTTTTTTGGCGTTTACTAGAGTCAGCCCGTAATCATAGATGTATCTCTCTTAATTAGGATATTTAAGCTTGGTCAGATAATTGTGTTTGTTCTTCCGAGATTTTATAGTGTGCTTGAGGTGGTGAGCTAGCTCCAACAAGGCATTGTGCTTTATAACATACCTCTTCTCATTTTTTTGGCTTTTGGATAGCATTGTGTTCGAATATGAGACACATTAGTTCTAAGATGTATTAATGCTAGCGTAATCCAGCGGGCACATCTTTATTTAACATAGCATGCCTTTTGCCACAGATGGCAATATTGTCAAATAATGAATACGGATGTCCAAGAACTAGAAGGTGATCTAAAGTATGTCTATTTATTATCAGTGCCAAAAATATACAAATTCTCTAGCCAGATTAGTGTTTTGTTGCTTCCTAGATACATGTTCCAGAGCTCATCCAACGAAACCTTTGATTGTTCCGTGCTACTGCTGCTAATTTTGGATAGACATTCATTTTTACCTTTTTCTTCAAATGGCGCTTTATCTCGCATGGGATGGCAGGATTTATTCTTGAGGTAAGGAAGGTTAGGATCATTCCTTTTTTATTGTTTAATTACTTTCTTTCTTTCTTTCTTTTGCACTCCTTTCATAGCCCATACAGAGAAAGTTCCGATTGTTTACGATATTTACATCATATTTTGGAGGGTTTTGTTTAGGTCTATTTTTCAGGATGCCTTGTATATATCTTTGGTAGATCTTTTCTTTGGTCCATCATATCTTACCTACATTTTCGGTTATAAGGAATACATATTGTTGCGTTATTTAGCTTTACGCAAGACAATTATTTCTATTTTTACGGATACTGAATCTTTTATCAACATTGAAAGGACCATTTGCTAAAATATCTTTATTTATTTTACCCCGTCGCATGTCGTGGTGCTTGTTATACTCGTGGTCGTTCTAAATTGCTCTGTGGCTTCTGATCGTGATCCTTGAGCCTCGCTAACCCACACATTATATGAAATTATGTCATGCAAAAGAACTGTCATTATCCTAATTAGTCTTGCTTGCATTGCATTTGTTGTTCCCAATCTTACCTTTCCATTACTAGCTTCTTTTAGCACCATACCTCATCTATGATTTGCTGTTGGTGCTTTTCTATCGTGACTAAATATTGTCACAATTTATATCCTTTAGGTCGGACTGTGGTGAACAAGAGATGTTCGAAGTCAAATGGTTGTTCTTGCAAGCGATTGTGAATTTGTGATATACGAAACTTCTGTTGCATTGATCATTGATGTCTTGTGGAATCTAGGTTCTCAGCAACACAATAAAGCAAAGAGGAAGGAAAAAGCTGGCGAATGCAAGAATTTTGCTTTGCCCAAGATAGCTGTCAATCCAAGCTATTATTGCCTACTTGTTTCAATATGTGGTTTCTTATCTTGGCTACATATTGTCACGATTTATGTCCTTTAAGGTCAGACCTGTGGCTGAAGAAGAGATGTGCAAAGTTCTATAAACTGGCAAGAGGAAAAGCGAGTGATTATAGGATTTGTTAATAAATCTAGAACGTTGGTTAATATTCAGAATTTGCCTGTGGCATACATTGCTATATAGGCAATGCATATATTCGCAATTCCTTAATAGTTGTTAAACCATTTGTGTTTTGATATGCTTTTTAGGAACTGTGATGTGCTACAAGGCAGCTGAATTATATTCTACCATCTCTCGTGGTGTTATGACAGAGGGGCATGACGAAGGTTTTTGGATTTTTTATTCTCAGTAGTCTGCTGATTTGCATGTCAGCAAACAGATGTGTGCGATATTTATTAGTGCAGATTTTTGTTTGCAAAAATCGTTTCTCCCCTATAAGTATGTAGAAGCTGTATTGTTCATGAGATGTACAAATCATGTATGAACTTGGAATGGGCTAATCCATGTTTAATCAGTGTTGATTACGATACATAACATGTCCATATACATATATAGCATTTACGGCTACTTTGTGTGCACCATACCTGACTGGTTTTCTCAACTTTGTAATTATTGATTATACACATCCAACGGCGCCATATACCTTACACTATACGGCGCGGCATAGCGCGCTATCCATCCTAGTATTATACCGGGAGGGCTGGGATTGACGCCCTCCCAGCCGTGTAAGCTCACCTTCTTCGTGAAGATGTTTTTGAAAAAATTGAAATCGCATTTAGATCCTTCAATCGGTTTTTTATGAAAGGGTTGAAAAACAAAAAATTACGTTTAGGTCCTCCAAGGTTTACGTTCAAATCATCTCGGCAGGTTTTTAGCGAATGGACCCAAAAAAAATTACGTTTGGATCCTAAGAAATTGGTTTTTAGCATATTAGACTTGAAGGAAAATGAAAATACGTTTAGGTCCCTCAGTAGTTTTCTTCAAAAAAACACCAGATTCGTCGACGGCTCCTAGCGGCCCATTTTTTTTAAAAAAACAGAAAACCGAAATTACACAATTTTTTTCAAAAATATACATAAGATTTTTAGAAATATCTGTCAAACCAAATTTCGCTCGACGCAACATCACACGACTGAATTTTTCAAATTTCGCACGGTGTAGCGTTGCACAACGTAGCGTAGCGCGTGACCCTAACTAGTGTCATACATAGTGGAGAGAATTGGGAGCCCCTCAACCGTGCCCCGTCATGGTTCTCGCGAGAAGGTCCTTCGGAAATTTTAAAATTGCATTTAGGTCCTTCTGCTGGTTTTTAACAGAAAGGACTCAAAAAATTCTGAAATTATGTTTAGGTCCCTCCGTGTTTACATTTAGGTCCTCCCAACGGTTTTTAGCAAAATGGGCCTAAAAAACAAAATTACGTTTAGATCTGGTTTTTTAAAAAAGGAGACTGGAATTACGCAAAAAAAAACGAAAATACATTTGTTTTCTCCCAAAAACAAAAATCACAGATTCGCCGACGATTTATAGCAGTCCACAGATTTGTCGATGAATCCTAGCGATCAAATTTGTTTTTTTTAAAAAAAATAAAACCAGGATTACACAAAAAAAACAAAGACAGGATTTCGCACGACACAGCCCAGGCTACAAGCAGGGTTCAAAAAACCGAAATTCGAAATTCGTGGTACGGTTTTCGCAAAAACCGTCAAAAAACGAAGAGTTTAAAAATAAAAAAAAATTGAAAAAATCGAAAACCGTGGTTTTTCACAAAAAAACTGCTCGGTTTTCACCGAAAACCGACCCGGCCATTTGAATGCTCTTCGAAAACGGTTTCGAGCGGTCACATAATTTTTTTCAAAATTTTAAAATTTTAATTTTTTTTTAATTAGAACGGTTTACCGAGCGGTTTTTTATCTCGAATCGAAATGGTAAAGTTGAAAACCGTGATTTTCGAGTGGTTTTCGGTGACTTTGTAAACCATGGCTACAAGGAGAAATTCAGGACGGCTGAAACCCTTCCAAACGCGGCGCGCGTTAAGACTACTCGGCGTGGTCTGTACGGTACCCCCATCATTGCGCCACTAAACACATGCAAGATGCTCTTTGCAGGCACAGCTGCACAACCGAAGAATCTATGTACCGTCGACTAGTGCGGTTTAGGTCCAACTTAATTGTCATTAAGTTTTAAGAAACCCAGCAACCGATGCTGCTCTCGTCGCATAAATAAATCGGCCGGCCGCTTGTTGCATGCCTTCTGGTGACAGCGGCAAATAATCGCAGGTGGTCCATTGCCTCCTCTCCGGCCTTGTTCAGCTGCCTAGCTGTCCAGCAAAAAATGATCGAACGCGTACATATTTCTAGGAAGCTAGGAATTTATAACGCATTCTGCACTTACGTGCGGGAGCGTGTTCATTGCTAAATTCGTCAACATGTATAGGTGTGTATCATGCATCCGAAAGACATCTATCCTTAGTGCCAAGGATTAAAATTTTGCCAAAATTTCATGAGATCTCGTTTACCGGAGGTGGACAAGTTTTGAAATGCCTGCCAGAGTAAAAAAAATTTTAAAAAAAAATTAAATTGCTATAGTAATCTCAGAAATCTCGACGAGATCTCAGAGTTTTTGACTAGTTTTGCCCTTTTTGATTGAATTTGACCAAAAAATTAATCAATAACCCTTAAGAAAATCATCTCCTATGAATATTTGTTGGAAAACCAAATTTTTGAGTCATTTTAAAAACTATAAAAATATTGTTGGATTTTTATAAAATTGTACATGCTTTATAATAATGTTAAAAATTTATGATACCATCCTAAGAAGTGTAGGATCATACATAAAAGTTTCAAAATAATTGAACTTCATTTGTTATCTTTAAAAATTAAAACCAAATGAATATAATTGGGACAGAGCCTTGTTAGAATTTTATAAATTTTCACGAGTTTGATCATGATTTAAAATTTTATGAGAGCTTAAGAATTTTCTCATTACCATTATATAAAATTTTAAAAAAATTTAAACTTTTTTGTTTGCTCAATCAAATCTATGTATGCATTGAACTTCATTTGTTATATTTTAAAAATAAAAAACACAAAAAACATAAATGGTACAGTGCACTTGTAAGAATTTTATAAATTCACTGGAGTGTAATAATAATTCATTATGCATTTCCTTAGAACCCTTATGCAAAATTTTCAAAAAATTTAAACCTTTTTTATTATTAAAGCAAATCTATGTATTGATCATCATGCTTTTATTAAGATGTAGCACTGTCAGAATTTTTGAAATTTTTTGAAGCTTTATCATCATATGAAATTTTTATAAAATAATTAATGATATGTCATGAATGTCCACAAAAGTTTTCAAAATTTTCTAATATGGTTTGTACTATTTTTCACTTGGTTCAAGTTTGCCGGTATGGCTTTTATCAGGATAGTAGCACTATTTAAATTTTTAAAAATTAATAAAGTTTGATAATTATCTAAAAATTTTATGGTAATATTAGTGATGCATCATAACCATGCACAAAAATTTTCAAAATTTTCTAATGTGGTTTGTTTTATTTTTCATTCGGTTCAAACTTTTTGGTCAGTGTTTTATCAGGACAGTTGCAATGTTTTAATTTTTAAAAATTCCTCAGATTTGATAATCATGTAAAATTTTTATGTGAATATCACTGATGTATCAAAAACCTCCAAAAATATTTCAAATTTTTTGACATCGTTTGTACCATTTTTCGCTCGATGCAATTTTGCTGAGATATCTCGCCGAGATCTCGGCTAAACCGGCTAAAATTTCAGTTTTAAAATCTAGATTTGAAAATCCATTTTTGCGGTTCGTCCGAAATTTATAAATCTCGCCGAGATTTTGTTCTCCGGCCACGGATGATATTTAGAGCAAAACGATATTTGAATCCTTGCTCAGTGCAGGTAGCGTGAGATAAATAATGTACAGCAAGATGCTCGTAGAATTGTCGTATGTATGTTTACCACCATCGATCGTGCATTGAGTTGTCGTTGCGATCTCGGGCGTCCGATGGGATCGAACGGCCACGGATGGGCACGCATGCACCGATCGATCGAGCGACTGACCAACCACCGGTCCACCATAATCGTATCGGAGCCGACCAGCGCCACCATGCCAGCGACGTCGAGCCTGCCGCGCTGAAACGCTTGGCCCCCACGCCGGCGGTGGTTAAGGTCAAAGGCGCCCTAATTTCTCGCACAGAATTTGCCTGCAGGTTGGTACTCCTTTTGGGAGGAATTGTTGTACTGGCCAGATGGAGAAGCTCCTGTAAGTGGAGAGTGGCGGTTGGGTGGTGGTTGGCGCGTTAGAACTTGCAAACCTAGCTAATGCATGCTCATCTCTGCTGCCATGGACAACACTCCTATACTGTTGGGGCTCATGAATTGGGTGATTTTGTCCTACCAATGCAAATGTGCGACGAGATTGAAAAAAAAAGACGGAAAATTTTCACTTTGGGAGCTGGCACGACGACGAGAAGATCAAAGATATTACTATGGACGATGGTACATTGGTAATACATCAATACATGGGGCATGCAGCAGCAGGAGCAAGCATATAGCTTATTAGGTGGAAGCCATCCCTTATCTAGTCTCATACATCTTGTTTTTTTGCAAATTTACCCCTCTAAACTCTTGCATTTGCAAATTTGGCCTCTTCTTCACCGTAGAATGTGCGATAGACGATATATATCCCCTACTGCTCCCAGGAAGCACGAAAGCTGCGGAGCTTAGCCCACCACGGCAGGGTGGCTTCTGCGCTACCCGGGCGCAGCAATGAGAGCTCCTATTGTGCTCGGTCATCCTGCTGCAGTGCCAGCTAAATTTCATGCTCCTTAGACGTGATAGGGGATATGTATCATTTGCTACATCTTCTATGATAGAGAAGGAGTGTGTGTGTATATATATATATAGAGAGAGGAGGGATTAGATTTGTAAAGAAATTATGATTTCTATTAGGTAGCGGCTGTGGTCGAATTTTTTTTTAATAATACATTTTTTATTCGAAATTTCAAAAATATTCCACCGAAAAAAAAATTCAGAAATATACCTCATCGCATTCAGCAGGCGGCAGTCCTAAATAGAAAAATACACGGCATTGTGCCGTGATGTGGCCTCTGTGTCGACGATGAGCGTCGGGCAGAGCCGAAAAAACATCTGTCAGACATTTAGGCGTGCTCTGAGGGCGAAAAGGCACTGTCGCCTGACGAACGCGTCATGAGAGAAAATCGACCGATGGTCGTGCGACAGTTGGGGGCGCGGGTTCCTGTCGCCCGACCAAAGTGCGACAGGAGCGTTTATATGAGCGCTCGCCGACACATTGTTCTCATTGTCGCCGGGAAGAGAGAGGGAAGGGAAGAAGAAGAGGGAGAGAGAGAGAGGGAAGAGAGAAGGAAGAAGGAGATTCTCGCCACTTTGTTTGAGGTAAATTTTTGTTGTTTACTTTTCTTAGCGATAGAATTATGATATGTTAGAAATAGTTAGGTCTAGAGCATTGTAGCGATAAATAGTGGTAGATTAGAAATAATTTTAGATGTAGGTTCTGCGGATAAATGTAGGTAAATTGATAGGTCACAGCTAGTTGTAGTTTAGGAAATTTAGATATTTTTTACGGATAGGAGTATATCGGTATATATTGAAGGAAATATAGTTACTTAATGAGTATTTTTTAATATATAAGTACATCGATCTGAATGTATATATTTTTACGGATAGGAGTATATCGGTACATATTGATGGAAATGTAATTTTTTTACGATATAACTACATCGATATAAATTATTAGGAATGTAGATGTTTTTACTGGTTAGATATATATTTTCGTACCATGTAGGTATAGTTATGTTACGTCATAGTATTTTGTACGGAAGATAATTAATTCGTGGGTGAATGAATGGATTATGAGATATAGCGTAATCGAGTTCCATTTAGGATTTATTATGGAGATGGGGTTGTAATGCATGGTTTGGAGGGTGCAGATCTAAGTAACATGGAGTATGTGGACAGAAGTTTGAGTAGGGTCGAGGAGCGCACATTTGGTTCCGTGTTGAAATGGTTGTATTATACTTTTCGGATGGAAGAAGACAAGTGTGAGTTGAAGGTATTTTGCCTATGTAGTGTGCGAAATGACACTATTTACTGGGAGTTAGTTGAGCTAAAGGGAACCGCATCGTGGAGATCATATGTGAGGGGGGCAGAGCAACGGGGATGGAATCGAGTGCTTTTAGTGCGACCATGTGAGAGGGATGTTGCCCCCCAGCAGCAGTTGGACGCCGGTGAGTGTAGTCAGCCTCAAAATGAGCTCAGCTTCGGTGACACCGAAATTGGGGATCTAGCCATGAGCAACATGTTCAAAAAGTAGTGAATGTGGCTCGGTTCGGAGGATGATGAAAATGTTGGCCAAGAAGTGCGAGGACTGGTAGATGAAGGTGAGCAAATTGAGGAAATAACAGTTAGGATGGAAGAGAAAGACCGTGAGTACAGCAGAGCAGAAGAGGAGGACGACGATGAGTCGGATGAGGAAGATGGAGGAGGTACAGAGCCGCTTGTGCCAGCCGAGTGGAGCATGCAGCAATTTGAAAATATGGTTGTGAATGAAATGAAGGAGATGCCTTGGCAGTATAGTGATAATGAGGTTAGGCATAACAGTATGTACCCGACAAAAGAGGCTGTGCAGGATGCCGTGAAAGATTGGGCTCTATCATTAAGAAGGACTTTCAGGGTTAAGAAATCCACCCCAACCTGCTACGACGTGGTGTGTGAGATCCATGGGTGTCCGTGGAGAGTGCAGCGTACAAACCCAAGTGGGGCACCCATTGGCTATGTTCAAGGTTAGCGAAGATACATGTATGATCGAGAAAACAATGATGACTCACGAGAACCTATCATCCGGGTATGTCGCGAACATCATGTACGCAGAGATAGTGGAGAACCGAGTTTTGAGCCGTGCTATTATCCGGCGATGGAGAACAGATATCGAGACACAATTAGCTACGGGGAAGGCGTGGAGGGCGAAAATGAAGGCACTGGAAATGAGGTTTGGGAAGTTTGAAGACTCGTACCACAACCTGCCCATTTGCTTCGGTTGCATTCGGGGAAGAAATCCTGGGACCTACTATGATTATCAAGATTGTCCGTCAATCAAGTGGCCAACTAAAAGGCATCTGAGGAGGGTGTTCTTCGCATTCGACGCTTGCATTAAGGCATTCTATCACTATCGTCCGTTGTTGTGCGTGGACGGCACATTCTTCTACCGGTGCCCCTTGGCCGAGGATGAACGGTGCTGGTACTTCAACTGGGTGGACCCGGAGACGTACCACCCACATCTCATGCTTCCTGTATGGGATAACTGGGGGGAGCAACCCTCTCCGTGGTGCCACTACCGCCCAGAAAAGCCAAACCCCGAGTACGCCTACGGTGTTATTCAACGACCAAAGCGGGCATCTTGTATTTGATTGCGAGAGACGCGCTTCCGGTTGGTCAAGGATAAGCCCAACACAAAGCTCCTGCATCATATAGTGGAGTGCGAGCCGAAACAGAGCAGGCGTCTCCGCATGTCTCCGCCAACGGCCAACACAGCAGAAGTGCAGGAGGGTTCCTCTTCTCGAAGAAGAAGGGACAAGGGGAAGCAGCCGGCCGAGGTCCGCAACACGCAACAAATCCTTGACTCGTTGCGCAGACCATCCGGGAACCCGGGTGGTATTAACATAGGGGACGCTGGGAATCGGGATGACATGCCCATATGGGAGGGCAGAAATCCACATAAAAAAGACCAAAAAATTATGTCTTATACACCCGAGACGTACGGCATAGGCCACCCAATCGGTGACAGCTGGGAGTACTGCGGATCCCCATAGAGTTCTTTCATAGTAGGGATTGAGCGGTGTCTGAGGACAAATCGCAAAATTAAAACGGGTCAGGTAATATGCAGAAAATGTCTTACATCATTCTGGCTGTACCCAGATAGGCGGAACGATCATTTGTTCCACCATGACGAACAGTGCTTTCGTTAGTTAGTTCGTCACTGTTGTAATGCCCTTGTAATATCATCTAATCTATTGTTTATTTTATCATCTAAACTTTCGGTGTATGTGCCCTTATATATGTATTGTTTGAATTTTAAAAAATTTCTCATATCTTAAAATCATTTAAAATTTTTATGGTAATATCACTGATATATCAGGAACCTCCATAAAGAGTTTCAAAATTTTTCGACGTCGTAAAAGTTTCCATGGTTTCGTGGCCGCAAGTGCTTTTTTCGATTTTCGCAACAAAATGCCGAGGCAACGTCCGGCTATCTCGCCCATACGTAAGTGGTAGCCCGCATTGCGTAAGGCCGCCCTTGATTTTTTCGTATTTTTTGGACCATGTCCTACTTTGTCCGTGAGACTCGAAAACCCCTAAGTGGCCACGATTTCCGTCGTTTTGTGCCTGCGAGTGCCTTTTCCGATTTTGGTAACAAAATGCCAGGGCAACGTCCGACCATCTCGCCGGCACTGAAGTGGTATGCCACGTTGCGTAGGCCGCCCGTGCTTTTTCCCGTCATTTTTCGGCCATATTCGGCGGACCTTACGAGGCTACGAAAACCCCTAAGTGAAATGCGTATCACTAACGAAATAAAATAATTTTTCCGATTCATTACAGGACAATAAGTTTTTATTTCTAATTCTTCCCGGTTCAACAAAAAATATTAAATACAAAAATTTCAGTATTCCTGTTGCTTTCGCACGTTCGTCGTGCGACAGGCTCTTGTAGCATTTTCGTCGTGCAACAGGCTTCTATAGCACGCGTTAAATGCGACAGTGCCTTTTTTCGGCTCGATCGACGTTCGACGCGGCTTGACGAACTTGGCGGCGCCCGGGCACTGTCGCCGTGTATTTTTCTATTTAGGCCCGCCGCCTGCTTGAATGAGCGATGAGGTATATTTCTGAATTTTTTTTTGGTGGAATATTTTTCAAATTTCGAATAAAAAATGTATTATTAAAAAAAAATCGCTGTGGTCCTCGCAGAAGTAGCCTGGTAGGACCAGGATAACTCCAACAACTTCAGTGTGAAAATCTACTCTCAAATCATTGTACACGCCCATGTCAGTGTGGCGATTTAGCTCGATGGTCACATCCAGGTGTTTGGTTTGGTTGTTCATCGTATACTCCATATTGGCTGCTGGATTCAATGGCTGGCTAGGTTTGATTTGTGATGTGTCACTACTGTACATAAGTAAATCACAAATGGTTCGTAAAGCACATCACAGACGGTTTTGTAAATCGTTTATAACCGTCAGTGATGAGTAGGATGATCACAGACGATTTGCGAACCGTTTGTGAAAATAGTCATAACAGACAGCTGTTCTAAATAAAAACCGTCTGTGATGTAGGCCCATCACAGACTGTTCTAAATTGGAACCATCTGTGATGAGCCAACATCACAGACAGTTCTAAATTGGAATCGTCTGTGAAAGGCCAATATCACAGATGGTTCTTGTCTAGAACCGTCTATGATGTTGAATTTCTATTATTTACAATTTTTTATTTATTGGCTAGCATCAAGAAATGCTAGCCATGCCTCTGAAACAAAAGAGATTACAGAGTATCATCAGCATATTATTATGACATATATTTCAAAAATAAACTCGGATTATATATTACAACATACAGTGCATCCATTTTAGAAATCAACTCCAATCGCACATTACAACGTACAAATCATCGATTTTAGAAATCAACTCACATATATAAAAACCAATTGAATTCAAAACTACAGCTCACAAATTCAAAGCACAAGGTTTACAAATTAATCCAAATGTTAACTAACAAATTCACAACTCATCATGTAAGCCTTGAATGGCATTCAATGTAGATTCAACACATTTTCAAGCCTGTTAATGGGAAGAGTAAAGTCTTACGTGTATATAAATTGATAAGTGGAAACAATTGTTGCAAGATTGATAAACTTCTATGATATTGGTCTTCTGTGAACCAATACGGAGTTGCATGTTGTGGTAAACATAGAATCCACGTAGGTTAGTGCCCCTTGGCTACTAGTGGCACTGCCAAAATATAATAGGTTAGTTTCGAAGGTATTATTATGGAGTGTGAAGGATTATTGCATACTAGTGGATATCGGAAACTTATGAATGTGCTTCAGCTTAGATGGGTCCTTCCTGTGTGGCCCTCCACGAACTTTGTAGACATCGAATGACATGTCAAGTAAATTTGTGATAGGTGCCAAATCGTGGGTGCCGCCTTTTTTGTAATCAAGGTAAATCATCCGGTTCTATCTTGGTATAATTACGAGTAGAACCCAGTAAAATCTACATAAGTATGTCGCCATGGTCATTCAACCTAACTTCGAGTTGTGTATAAAGTAAAAATCAACAAGTATAGCAACTGAAAGAAGCACTTAACCCGAGTTGTGAGGTAAAAGTTTGAATGTTTTGTCCCGTTGAGCCAGCAAAACTTTTTTCACGTACTTGTAGACGACTTGTAAATTTTCACCCATGGTTTTCTTGGACACCATGTGTGGGTCAAGGAAACCCACCGGTATTTCTCTTACTTTTGCTTCTGTGATCATGTATTTACATATACAAAATCATGTATCATATATATATATATATAATATATATGTGTGTGTGACATTTATTGGTACACCACGAATGTAGACCATTATTGCACATACTTACAATGTCTAGCATCTCATGAGTGTGGGGTCGAGGCGTTGAGATTGTAGAGATCGAATAAGTCGTTGAAGTGACTATGAAGAAGCCATCCAAAAACTGGTGTAAGAAATGCTCTTCCTTGAAGCTAACTGAGATACTTGATGCCCGTTATGTCACCGGCTTATTGCATTGTTCCATGAACTAATCTTGCAATTTAATGCAGGTTAATGTAAGTGTCTCCTAGCGCTCTTTCGGTATGAACGGCTATCCTAGCTCGAATTGTTACGCCAACGGGGCAAACGAAAAGTCATGGGATGACGTGATCCCCTTTGATTTGCCGTTACCACCACCTCATTATCTAGCAAATGTCGTCTTGATAGGAGATGACTGGGCCTGAACTACAGTAATAGACTGTGCCTGATGGGACACGGTAGCTGATTTGATGGGCTCCTTCAGTGCAACATATGGCTCCAGTAGTGCTAGTAGCTCCGGTGCATCACGTGAGTTCGATAGTGCTTGTAGTTTTGGTGTTACAGGGTGGTAGTCAAAGAAGATGTCCTTTTTGGACCATTGGATGAATGGACCAATGGCACCCCCTAGTGTGACGATCTCGTCATTTGGTGGCATCTCGTACCCGCCCTGCATGGCAGTACACAGGGGACGACGACATGACCCGCACGTGCCCAGGCCGTAAGTTCTTTTACCCTTCTCATGGATATATATATTCCTCTTCGTGGTCACTATCAATCGACATCCTTGTTTTTCCTTTCGCCAGCGGCGAAGACTCACAGGCCCCGCCATCTCGAGATGGCTATCCGCCTCTCGCTTGATCTTGAGAGGTCTCGATTTTCTCTTGGCCCGGCCGCTCTGTGACTTGGAGTTCGCGGAGCGCCTTGGATATCAAGTCGTTCCGTGATGGACTCCACCGCCCCGATCTTGCCGCCACCGGTCCCTTGGTGATTAGGGACCAGGCCCCGGCCGATGATCGGAGCGCGAGCAAGTGGCCGCTCTGGCGCCGGCGCGGACCCCAAGAGGGCCTGTACTAGGGGCCAAACTTATGCCGCCACCGACTCCGCCGCTTCACCAAGCGCGCCTAGAGCGGTGACGTCTTCATCTGGGCGGCGGCGCTGCGCCGCCCGGCTGCCGATCGCACCGACGCCAAGCTCTGCAGATGTCGACGTCATCGGCGCCAGCTTCCACGGCGCCACCTCCAGTGGTGCCGGCTCCGTTGGCGCCATCTCCATCAGTGTCGGCTCCAGCTTCTGCCACCACCCGCCCGGGCGGGCTCGCACTCCCAGTGACCTCCTTCAGCTTCAAGTTGCCTCCAAAGGAGGCTCGTCAAATGCCCCGACCGCCGACATTCGCAGCCTGCAAGACGGCGGGGACTTCTGCTCAAGGGCAACCTGGTGGCCCCAAAGCGGCCAGAATGGACGTCGCTGGTGCCAGTACTTCTGCCCCCTCTGCCTCGGTCGCCCTCGCCGCCCGCACCACCGGCCTAAGTGCATTGCTTGCCGAACTTGGCGAAGCGCTCACAGCCGCGAGCGCCCTCCTCACGGCAGCCACTCAACAAGATGCCCAAAGGCCGCAGCGCAGGATGGCGACGCAGAGTGAGAAGCCGGAGAAGGAGAGGTCTTGCTGGCAGAGAGGGCAGTGGGCAGCCCTGCCACCCGGCAGGAGGCCGAGGCAACAAGATAGGCGGCGGCGGTGGAGGCGGCGTCACGTCTTTGCACAACCTCATTGTCATGCTCCGGCCAGCCTACTGCGCATGGCGAGGGCCTTGAGCTCTCGAGTCGATCTCGTGAGCCGCTCGAGCCTACGGCGATGCAGTATGCACACTGCATCACTCGGGTTGCCGGGGCGCTCTCCGGCCTGCCCACCGCCATGGCCGCCCGCTCCACCCAGGAGGGGCGGCAAGTCGCCATGGTCACCGTGACGTTCATGCTGGCGTGCTACGCCAGCCGCGACGCTTCCTTCAACCCAATGGCCGTTGCAAACGGCATTGAGGGAGACGAGGCCCAGGCGCAGGCGCGCGTGCGCGAGGCCGCGGAGCTTGTCGCCGGCATGATGGCAGTGGAGGACCCGGACCTCGACGGAGCAGCAGCGGACCCGGAAGTCGAGGAGGATGATGGGCACATCCAAGTCGTCAACGACCAATGACGGCCCGGGCCGCTTCCTTTGTTTCCTTAGCTTCTTTTTATTCCTGTTTTTCTATATGCCAAAACAATCTTAGTAATTGTAATGAAGTCAGCATTTTTGGGTTTTACCTGCATGTTTACTTGTTCGTGTTTTGATAATGTTTGCTCAACTCAACCATCGGGCGACCAGCCCCCAGTCTTGCCACGACGCAAATCTAAACACTTAGGTTAGGTCAATACTTTGGTGTTTCTTGAGTGACTGCAAACGACTGTTGTAACGCAAACAATGGTTACGCGAAATATGCATGACGTAAATAAATAAAGTCCTAAGTCCTTGTGCAAGGTTGTCGCTGACTCTTGCCCTTTCAGAACTTATATCCTTATGATCTCTTGGATCACGACCCTGTTGTCGCGTGACAAGGCGTGAGTTCGAGTGGTATTGGGTCGGCGAAGCTGTTTCGCATGATGACCGGCCAGTGCTTAAGCCATGAGCCAACCCGAGGTGTGCGAGCTGCGTCTGAGCATCGTGCCACACTCACGCTCCTGGTCGCCCGTCCCTGCATGACACAAACACTGGGCATCTCCTTTTATCAACAAGGAGCTATCAGGTCCTCAGCGTCGGTGACAACCATGCACAATTCGACCCAACAGGGTGCAGGCGTAAGAGATAAGTTGATAGTGCAAAGGCAAGCAACTTATCTTGGTCATGGGCCACTGGGCGACCAGCCCCCAGGCTTGTCGTGGGGCCATCTTGAATGTTTGAATCGGGTCAGTGCCTCAGCACTTCATCTGCAATTGTATGTAGCTATTGAAAACACAAGTAGACGTTATGCAGGGCATGCAGGAAATATGCTAGAAAACGAAAGTCCCCGCGCGAGGTTGCCATGGTCCCTTTTTTTGGAGCTTAAGTCCCTGTGATTCGGAACCAGCCCGCAGCGTCGTGGGTCAGGGTAGCAGGTTCCCAGGAGTGGTATTGGGCTAGCGGTGCTCGCGATGACAACCACGGTGATTAACCCAGCAGAAACCAACCCGAGGTGTCTGAGCAGCGTAGCACTGCGTCGTACTCACACTCCGATCGTCGTCCCTGCCCGACGCATACGCCGGGTGTTACTGCAGATCAACAGGGAGCGGCCAATCCGTCGGTACCCATGACACCCACGCGAAACATGACCTACTAGGGCACAAACAGGGAAAGTAAAGTAAAAGCCTTTAAGACAAACGACTTTACTAACCACCGGTAGTCACCAATCAGCCAGGGGAGAGCCCACCCATACAGCTGATCGGAGCGAACCACCGGGTACTTACAGTTCTTATGGATAAAACTTTCGCAACAACTCCACGTTGTAGGAGTTGGCCAGCTCTTGGTCGTCCTCAGTGGCCAACCGGACGGCCGGTCGAGATCTGAGACCACCTTAAAGGGCCCTCCCATTTGGAGAGGCAGTTTGTGGCCCTAGCATGCGTCTGGATCTCACGCGAAGACCAGTCGCCCATCGCTAGTGTTCTCTCGTGAACTTTGGGTGGCGTGGTACCGCTTGAGACTTTATCGAACCAAGCGCACGCAAAGCCACCCGATCCACGCACCTCCTCCGAAGGTTGACTTCTTCGCCGCAGCGATCTTCTTGCCCTTCCTCGCCAAGGCCGAGACGCGTGGAGAGCCGAGCGGCGGCTTCGGACGGAAGACGACTTCCGCCGTGAACCGAGGAAGAAGGGTGTTTTGCGCCGCCCGACTAGGCGTGGTTCGCGCGACCACAAAGATGCCGGGAGTTCTTCCGTCCACCGTGCTCGCTTATGGAGCCGATCAAATGCTCTGGTCTTCAAGCCCTTCAACACCAACTCATTGGCACACTCCGCTTGACCATTGCTCCTGGGATGGGCCACCGAAGAAAGCATATCTTGGTACCCATCTCATCACAAAACTCCAGGAAAGCCGCTATTTGGTGAATTGAGTGCCGTTGTTCGGTGATGATGCGATTGGAACTCAAAGCGGTGAAGATTCTATGGATGAATTTGATAGCGGTGGAAGCCGTGATGGCACGTACTACTTCGGCTTCGACCCACTTGGTGAATTTGTCAATGGCGACGAACAGGTGGGTGAAGCCCCCTGTGGCCCACGGGAACGGGCCCAGGATATCCAAACCCCAGACCACGAACGGCCAAGAGAACGGGATGTTTGCAGAGCTTGGGCTGGTCGGTGGATTTGCTTGGTGAAGAATTGGCATGCTTCGCATTTTCTCACCAGCTCGCAAGCATCCTGGATGGCAGTAGGCCAATAAAATCCTTGGCGAAACGCTTTGCCGACAAGCGTCCGGCCGGACATATGGCTCCCGCACACACCTCCATGGATATCAGACAGCAGGCTGCTCCCCTCTTCCCGAGTGATGCACTTCAGTAGAATTCCGTTTCTACTCCGGCGGTATAGGTCCCCACCTACCAGAGTATAGCACTTGGCCTTGCGTGCAATTTTCTCAGCTGAAGCATCATTATCGGGGATCACTCGGTCTCGCAGAAGACTAGGATAGGATCCATCCACCGATCTTCGGGCCAAGTGTGGCGATCCGTGGTGATCGCCTGCATCTCCGCTTGGCCAAGCTATTCCTCAGTGCCGCACTCACGCATCGCCGCCTCCCTCCCGGACACTGGGGCCGAGGCGGTCGCTCAACCCTCCACCGAATCGGAGGCCGCGACACCAAGACTTGCCCTCCCCGCCGAGTCGGAGGTCGCGGCCATTGCACTGCCGTCTCCCCACCTTGAGCGTGGGCAGCGACGACGATCGCGATAGTCTTTCTTCAAAGACCTGAAAACCGACGAGAGGTTCTTGAGGATCGAGCAGTGAAAGCCCATCCGTCGATGATTGTTGCATCGAGGATGTGGATGTATCGATCCTTGGTGACCTCCATCTTTCGACTTCCGCCAAGTAAGCGCCAAGGTAAGGTCGGAACATTGAAATTCTTTTGCACTTGATTGGTGACCAGCGAGTCGCCTTTGACTTGAGACGCTGACGCCTAACAAAGAGGCGGCGTAGCCACAGGAGCCCTCATATTCGGCGATGTTGTTGATGGCCTTGAAGTCCAGGGCGACCACATATTGGAGGGTGTCACCGGTCGGGGAGACTAGGACAACTCCAGCCCAGCGCTTCGAGCTGAAGGAGCCATCGAAGAATAAAGTCCGGCGGGCGCGGTGTCTCTTCACTTTAGGAGTGGCGGGAGTCCATTCATTAATGAACTCCGCTAACCGCTTTTGATGGCGGTGCGGGATACAAACTTGACGAGGCCGGGTACTCCTTGACCGTGGCGTCTTGGTCGAGCGGATTCCCCCAACTCGGAAGGCCCGACCACGACACTGGTGTGCCTTGGGCGCTTCGACCTCGGCGTGGTATGCCCAAGCTCGGTCCGCCTGAAGCTCGACCTCGCCACGACCTCGAGCTCGGCGGGGTCTCGCTTGATCCTGGTCCGCCCGAGGATCTCGGATCTAGCGATTGACTTGCGATTCTTTGGAAGAAGCGGGTCGTGGGGATGACTTCGAGTCGCGGCAAGCCCGGAGCGATTCTGAATCATCTTGATCGCATTAAAAGCCACGATCGCGAGTTTCTCCCGACGATTCGTCTGAAGGGATATAAAGACCAAGGATGCATGAGCTCAAGGACAACGAAGACGGCCTCAACACAAGCGCTCCGTAGCTCGAAGCTAGAATCACTCGCTTCTTTTGAGCGTAAACCGCTTTGTACACCCACATAACGAGAGTCACTGCCGCAAAGCGACTTTGAGTAGAAACCATTACCTCGGCGGAGACTCATGAGCAATAGACCAGAAAACACAAACAGAGCACTCAGGCTCGAGCTGTAATCATCTCTTTGTACGCACAATTAGTGGATTCTCCGCCTCCGGAGAAGATGGGCGTAGAGCTATTACACTCCAGGGGCTCGAACCAAGATAACTTCGTTGTGTCACGCCCTCTGTCGTCTTCCTCCGACCTCTCTCTGGCAAACGCTGAACCTCCGGTGAGCAAGCTCGAGTGGGTCCTTACACTAACACCCCTCTTCACTTTGCGGTCGGCGATCCGATCGTCGGCAATTTGGCGCCAAATGGGGCGGGATGGCTTCGCTCATTGAAGGTGCAGCATCGAGATCTCGAGGCATGGCGCATCAGACGGGATCCGTTCGTGTGGCTCGAGCACGGCACGGTTCCCCGCGCGATGACTCCACACCTTGTTTCCGCCCTCGGTAGGTTCATTCCAAGCAATCCTTCGACAATGGGGAGAAACTGCGGATCATGTGCCCGGCGGCTCGAGATCCTTCAGCGCTTCGGGCCGAATCCTTATTCTCACCCGCGTGGCGAGCTAAGGTATGTTGTTAGCTGGATTCTCGGCAGCTAACAACGTGGCAGAGTATGGAGCTCTCCTCGTGGGTCTTCGAGTTTGCAAGGCGCTTGGCGTGCGTCAGCTGGTAGCCAAGGGCGACTCCCGGCTCACGGTCAACCAGTTCGGCAAAGACCACCAATGCCGGGGAGACTCGATGACAAAAGTATCTCGCCGAGGTGCGCGAAATGGAGAAATGGTTCGGGACACGGAACTCGAGCCTGCACCGGGAAGGACAACCCGGCCACAGATCTCTGTCCCATCTCGGCTCGTCCGATGACGCGATTCCTCGGGACGTCGTCCACAAGACCTTGGCGTCGCCATCAATCTTCGACCAGAGGAGGGTAAGTACTTACTGAATGACATCCACTTGGCCTCTGTGGAGCACATTCTTCTTTCAGGGCGATGGTCGGTAAGGTTTTCCCCAGGGGGTTCTACTGGCCAACTGCGCTTCAGGATGCTCGTGACATCATCCATATCGAGCTCGCCAGTTCCATGCTCGGAACCCGCCTACGTACTCAAGACCATCCCGCTCGCTTGGCTCTCCTCGACATGGGGGCGCGACATCCTCGGCCTTTTCCCACAAACCGCCGGGAATATTGCGAACATAAGCGCCAAAGTTTGCTATGCTTGGTGGCCCGTCCATGAGCAATGGAAGCGATGGAAGCCGCCAACCGACGAAGTCGTCCTAGGCATCAAGAAGCAAGTATCAAATGAGCTCGAATGACACGGCCAGGACCTAGGTGGACGAACTTCCCACCGTCCTATGGTCATTACATTACCCTTGTCGGCGAAACAACAGGGTCTTCACCCTTAGGCTTATGTTCGAATGCGGCCGTCCCGCCTCCAGAGGTCACGCTAGGCTCTGCAGGGTCAATTAACAGTCGATCACATCGACTTGACGCGAACGGTCCCTCGACCTTACCCTCGCAGAAGAAGTAAGATGCCGTGCCTTTCACGATCAGCAGCTTACTGCGAGCTCTTCGCAGACATGCGTCTCGATGGCGATGCGACCTGGCGGCTCCTTGTTGGGGACTTGGCTCTCGGCGGATTCAGGCTCGTCCAAACCAACAAGTTATCCCCATAGTGGGAGGGCCCCTATAGAGTTGTTTTAGCGAGATCGCACGGGGGCTTCTTAAATAAGCCGCCCCGATGGCGAAGCTCTCTAGCTCGTGGAATATCGACCAACTTCAAAACTACGTGTAACGCCTTTATCCTCAATTTCAATACAGCCATTATTCAATCATTATGTTGGTCTTGGTATTCTTTTCTAGTTCATATTTTAGGTCGATTTGGGTTTGAGATTTACGTGAGTCCGGCACTGCGTTACAAGTACTCTTGGTCTTGGCCTCGAATGTCATGAGCTTAATAATGACCCCGATTAATCGAGCTATTCATAAGCCGAGTCTCTTAGCACTCAAGCTCCCCTGCGTCGGGTTCGAGTCAAGCCCACATTCGATGCCAAACAACAGAACACATGGTCATGGTCGAGTCTCAAAGTCTCTCCCAAAGGCGACCTTAACATCTTTGGGTCTAAGCTTTACCCTATGGATCTCTATTAAGTTGTACTTAGTAAATTTCGAGGTCGACGTTTTCTCGACCTTGCGGGACAAAATCCGGTCTTGTGTTGCTCTTCGTTCTTTCTCGAGACCCCTTTTCTCTGAACACGACCTTCAAGCGCAGCCAGACCGGCTCATAGTCTAAGCGTCGCGAGTTTGGCGTTCACCCCGGTGGAAGAGCTAAGCGTGGCGAACCTCTTCGCAATCTAGCTCTCCCACGTGCTCGCCCGTGAGAGCCTCGCCACTTTGTTGTTGAGCAATGCGCATAGTCGCGACAGTCGTTCGGCGTTAACTGGGTGTGACCATCTACGTATGGGTTCACTTTGTGTCACTCTTGCGGATCTGCCCTCAACTGCGGTCGTGAGTGCTTGTCAGTATCTCGTCTTGTGCGAGAGGCCGCCTGTCGCTCGACCTCCGGATCCAGCGGGGTTTGGGCAAGGTATACTTTCTCGAAGAAAGGCTAAGTGCATAATGAAAACTTTGGTCCTAAGCAGGCGAGAACAACTTCATCTCGGACACAATTCATTTACGGCAAAACGACTTAGATTCTGTTAATCTTTTGTCTTACAAAATTCTATATGCAACTTGTGCTTTGCTAACCACATCTCTGAATCGACCCATATCGAAAGCAAGCTTCTCTACGCTCACGTTAAGCGGACTTGGCCCTCAAGGTCGGTGCTTCGCCTGAGTCGAAGGGCCGTGGCCGAGTCGAGGCGCGGTGGCGCTTCGCCTTGGAGTTGGGCCATGGCACTCTTCGCGCTTTGATCGCTCGTTCAACTTGTCCTCGACCTCCTTAACTCGGGCCTCGAGCTTGGCGGTGGCCTGCACTGTCTTCTTCGGCTCCTCCACCTTGGTTTGCTCGATCTTGGGCAGCTTTGGGCGATCCGCGACGCCTCCTCACGATCCAGGGTATTCTCGGCTCCCTTCCCGGAGACCTCGCTCGGGTCTTCGCAAGACCATCCGCCCGACCTCGGCCGGATCGTGGTCGACCCCAAGGTGGTCGCTCAGACCTCCATGGTCGGGACGACCATGGCGAGCAGCGACCTAAACGGCCTCATCTGCAATATTTGGGCGCCATAGGTGCCATCTTCTGAGGAGGCCTTGGCGAGGCGCCGATCTCGGCGGCCCGGTGTCATCAACCGTCTTCATCGGCCGCTCGAGAGCCGTTCGTTAAGCAATGGGTCGCCGGCACCTTGGGCGGACCCGCCGATCGCGACCAGCTCGAGGCCCGCATGGATGCGGTCTGGCCCGATGAGCAGCGCGCACCAACTCAAGGTGGTCCCCTCCTCTTTGGACTCGGGCCCATCACGGGCAGCGGGCATTGTCGGGATGAGCGGCGTTGAGCTCGGGGGCTCAAGGTCTGCGATGAAGAAAAGACTATAAAGCTAAGCGAATGGCGCAAGTGAAGCCTTTTTCTCCGAAGCGGAGTCTTGTTGTTGGGTTTATAAACCGCAACTCGCGAAAATCCGCCCATGGCGCCTCAAAAGGCGTGCCAAACGCGATTTGTGGGCGCGATTAAGGGTTCGGGACGGAGACACCGCCAGTGCCCTCCAACCGTCCGTATTCGCACCAACATCGAGGAGTCAGAAGGTCGCCAGTGTCGGGGCCAAAAGACTAGCCTCGCGGTCTCCGCTTGAGCCTCGACCAAGGAGACAAGACCTCTGAAGGATTTTTCAGATTTTGGGGCTCAAGGTCGTCATGAGGGCTCCTCAGGCCTAGAGCCTCGGGAACTAGCCGACGAGGGTGGGTACTCCTTGACCGCCGGCTGCGGCGGTCGAGCAGATTCCCCAACTCGGAAGGCCCGACCACGACACAGGTGTGCCTTTGGGGCGCTTTCGACCTCGGCGCGGTATACTAAGCTCGGTCCCGCCCGAAGCTCGACCTCGCCACGACCTCGAGCTCGGCGGGTCTCGTTTGATCCTGGTCCGCCCGAGATCTCGGATCTAGCGATTGACTTGCGATTCTCGGAAGAGCGGTCGTGGGGATGACTCGGAGTCTTGCGGCAAGCCCGGGCGATTCTGAAGCTGTCTTGGTCGCATTAAGAGCCACGATCCGCGGTGTTTCTCCCGGATCAGATGCATGTCTGATATAAAGACCAAGGATGCATGAGCTCAAGGACAACGAAGATAAAGACTCAACACAGCGCTCTGGTAGCTCGGGCTAGAATCACCTGCACTTCTTTGAACTCAGAACACTTTGCTTTGTACACCCACATAACGAGAGTCACCGCCAGCAAAGCGACTGCACTGAAAGAAACCATTACCTCGACGGAGACTCATGAGCAATAGACCAGAAAACACAAACAGAGCACTCGGGCTCGAGCCAGAATCATCTCTTTGTACGCACAATTAGTGGATTCCTCACGCCTCCGGAGAAGACCGGACGAGAGCTATTACCCGCCAGGGGCTCAACCAAAGATAACTCAAGTGTCACGCCCTCTGTCGTCTTCCTCCGACCTCTACGCCAGAACGCGAACCTCCGGTGAGCAAGCTCAATCTGGGTCCCTTACACACTAACACCCCTCTTCACTTTTAGGTCGAGGCGATCCCGATCGTCGACAAAACTTTAGACAGAAATTCCCCACTCCACCGACCATTTGGCACGATCTTCACTTCCTTGCCAGGAGGAACTCTCGCAGGGGTAGGCAAGTGACCACCGTGATTTCTCGCCTCGAAGTAGTGCCGCAGACTTCCTAGACACCACCAGACAGATATCAAAGATCTTCTACCTCGTAGCACCTTGTCGACATAGTAGACCGGCTTGATGCCCTCCTCTCGCCACTCAAGATTACGCCACCACCGCAGGGGTAGTAGCGATGTACGTAAGTAGCGGCTCACGGGTTTGGGGGTGACCAAAGATCAAGTGAGAGGAGAGGTATTGCTTCAAGTCTTCAAATGCTCAAGATGCCTCCTCACCCACTCAAGTGGTTGGTCTTCTTGAAGAGATTGAATAAGGGTAGGCTCCTTTCTCCCCAATCCAGGCGATAAATCGCTCGAGGGAGGCCAGCGACTTGACCAGCATCGACCGCTGAGCCGAATCGACGGCTTCATGTGTTCAATGGCCGCTATCTTATCAGGATTAGCCTCAATGCCCCGACTGGACACGAGGAACCCTAGCAGCTTTCCGGAGGGCACACCGAACACACACTTCTCGAGGTTGAGCTTTAAGTAATTCTTCCGGAGGTTGGCGAAGGTTTCCTCCAGGTCTTTAATCAGTTCTTCGCTCTTTTTAACTTTCACTACCAAGTCGTCGACGTACACCTCAAGATTGCACCCTATCTGTGGATGGAAAGTAATATGCATGCCCGTTGATAAGTGGAACCAGCATTTTTTAACCCAAAAGCCATTCTGATATAACAATACATGCCCATGGGGGTTACAAAAGCAGTTTTTTCTTCATCATCCGCCGCCATGCTAATCTGATGGTACCCAGAGTACGCATCCAGAAAGCACAGCAGCTCACATCTCGCCGTGGAATCGACGATGAGATCGACGCGCGGCAGGGGGTAAGGATCCTTCAGGGGCCTTGTTGAGGTTGGTGAAGTCGACACACATCCGCCACTTCCTGCTAGATTTCTTGACAAGCACGAGGTTGGTAAGCCACTTAGGGTGAGACTTCGACGATCCGCGACGCAGTAGCTTGCTCTACCTCCTCCCGAATGGCATCTTGCCGCTCTAGTGCTCGACGCCGGACCTTTAGCGGACCAAGCGCACCTCGAGAGCGTTGTTATCGGTGCTCGATCACCTGGGGACCCTAGTCATATTCGGACGGTTGCCAAGTGAACACGCCGAATTAGACCGGAGGAAGGTGACGAGCGCTGCTTCCTATTTGGCGCCGAGGCCGTGCCAACGAAGACAGATTTTCTGCTCGCCCTCACTTAGGAGACCACCTTCACCTCACGCCGAGCCAAAGCGCGGCGTGGTCCGCTACCGAGGGCTCCTGAAAAGGCGGCATCACCGCTTCCAGTGGCACCGCCAGTCCATGCATGCTTGTGGCAACGCAAGTATTCAGCTTGTCCACCGGATGACTACGGGCCACCGAGCCCCGTATCTTTACCACCATGTATCTATAGTGAGTCACCGCCATGAACTTGGCCAACGCAGGTCGACCGAGTATGGCGTTGTACGGGAGGTCGAAGTCGGCGACTTCGAAGTCGATCAGCTCCGTACGGTAGTTGCTTTCCTTCCCGAAGGTGACGGGGAGGCGCACCTGGCCCAGGGGGATCGAGCCAGCCCACGGGGCGATGCCGTAGAAGGGCAAGGCTGGGCGCAACTCCTGGCTCGATATTTGGAGTGCCCGGAATGCCGTGGAGGACAGGAGGTTGATGGAGCTCCCTCCGTCCACGAGCACTCGCCTGAGCTTCACGTTCTGGATTGTGGGCGAAACCACAATTAGGAGGTGACCTAGGCCGGCAATGCTCTCAGGGTAGTCAGCCCAACTAAAAGTGATCGGCTCCTCAGAGCCACTTCAAAGATCCGAACATGCCCTCGAACTTGACGCCAGTGCTTCGGACCTCCCTCCTCGGGGCTTATAGGGGCGTGTTGGAGGGGTAGGTCGACGAGCCACCATGAATATACGTCACGGTGTGGTCTGCCTGCTGGAAGGCCAGCGAGGCAGGGTCTTCGTCTTGGTCATCGTCGTGGGGGCGGTGCTCCTTGAGCCGCTGCTCCACCATGTCACTCACAACCCAGCAACCAGCTAGGTCGTGGGTGTTGGTCCTATGGATTAGGCAGTAGGGCCTGCCCTCCTTTTCTTCGCGGCAATCACTTCTTCGACCGCGGTGATCATCACGTCGGCCGCGACGGTCATCACGTCGGCCGCGGAGGTCATCACGCCAGTCGCGGCAGTCTCGCCCGCGCGGCCGGGTGTCCTCACGCTCACGCTCAGCTGTCAGGACTCGTCTGGTCTCAACCGCCTCGCGCCTCCTCGCCCTTTTGTTCGCTGGGTCGGGACCTTTTGAGGTCGGCTGGGTCTCCTCGCAAGACGCGCCAGCACACTAGCCCCAGAAGCCTCGCGCCCGCACACACTTGTGCGTCAGGGAGAAGAGCTCGGAGGTGATGGCAATGTTGCGGGTCGCCATCTTTTCCCGCATCTTACGGTCTCGAACGCCTCTCCGAAAGGCGATGACGACCGGCCGTGTCCAAATCCGGGATCGTGTTGCGACAATGGTAGAATCGCCCGGATGAAGTCACGCCAACAACTCCCTTTTTCTGCTTTCGAGGGCATGGAGATCATCCTCCACGCCGGTTGTGTGAAGGAGCCTTGAAAGTTGGCGACAAGAGGTCTAACTCTCTTCCCACGAAAGACCTGATCCCGTCAGGAGGTTCAACTACCGAGGCCAGGGCAAACCCCGTCAAGGCCGCTGGGAAGAAGTTAGGCTAGCCAGCCTTCCGACCTGCTAGTGGCACGCACCACCGTGGTGTAGATCTGCAAGAACTCCTCTGGGTTGGTGGCGCCATCGTACTTCTCGATGGAGGCCGGGCGAAACCTTTCGAGCCACGCCATACGCACGCGAACCGCGGAGAGAACGCAAGCATCCGACGCCGTAGGAAGGAATCTGCCGATCCTGAACCCCGGCCCAGAGACCGTGCCGGGGAGTGCGAATCGCGACTCCCCAAAGAGTCGGAGGAGTGGGCCTCCTCCTCGCTCTGAAGGCGGGAGTCATGAGAGGAACTCTCACCCCGAGGGAACCATCCGTCAGATTCTTGGCCGCGACGACGCCTTCAAAGCGATCACGCAAATCACGCGCGCATGGCCGTGGCGACAGCTTCTCCAGATGAACCCTTAGGTCCTCGTGGCTCCTCACGGAGCCGGGACCCTCTTCTTGCATGCCCTTTCCCTTACTCTGGCCCCCTTGGCCATAGCGCTTCCCTCTTGTGCGGCTGGAAGCTTGGGTGCGATCAACATGCACCCTCGATCGAGGGGTACCGACGGTCCCCGACCGGTCGGGCATCCCTACACGGAGCTGGACCGCATCTATGAGGCCAGTAATGTCCCGCAGCCATGGCGTGGCCAGGGTGTCTCCTACGAGTTCCACCGTGGGTGGTCCAGAGAGAGACGGACGTGATGCGGGTTCTGGACCGAATGGCGGCCTCCATGGCTAGCCGTACGAGCAGGAGGTTCAGCCACGCTGGCGAGGCACCATCGCCACCATAGGCGACGTGAGGCGATCCCTCATCCGACGGGAGCGCCAGGACATGTTCTGGGCGCTGCTAGCCTCTGCCACCTCTTGTTGCTGTGAGCGTGAACCCGCCATCACCAAATGCACGGTCCCTGCAAACAAAAGACTGGAATCCACCGGGAGATGGTGGGTGAGCCAACCACTAGCCCCCTACAGCGGCGCGCCTCGCTTGCCAGATTTCACTAAACAGAACCCGAACAATCGGACAAGGTTGACTACTCCTAGGGCGGAGGATAGATTCGGTAGAGGGCGTCTTCGCGAGCTTGGAAACCCTAATGACTCTCGCTGCGAAGAGATTCCGGAGGATCAACAGATCAAGGAACACGAAGAACGTATCTGGTTCGAGCCCCAAAATTTGGGTAATAGCTCTACGCCCCGCTAGATCTTCGTTGATGAAGTGTGGAAGCGATTCTGAAGAATTCTTTCTGCCGCTCTGCTCTTTTATGCTAAGTCTTTCTAGGATTGGGTGTGAGGCCCTTTCTCCATGCACCAGCTCCCTTATATAAAGCCGAGGTGGCTCGAAGGCGGTGGGAAGGTGACCTCACTGGCGATCCCACGTCTCGTTAATTACACCCATCACCGTGATCTTATCACACCGACTCCACGACTCATTTATTACACCCATCATCAGCCTTCTCCTTCAAGCTTCATTTAATGCCGTGTGGCCTCGCCGGTCCGCCCGGATGTGACACTCGCGACGGGTTTGGTGAGAGGTGTTAGAGGGATGGGCCGTCGTCGTGTCGATAGTAGAATTCCTCGCAACCAATGGCCCACAATATGCGTTGGATAAGGAGACTTCGAGGCGAAGCTTTCTCCTCATTCTTTTGGTTGTCTTCGTGGCCCGACGAGTGGGGCTCGATCGCCCACCTGCTCGCTAGGCCGCCACGAGGGCCGGCTTCGGGCGAAAGCAAAGGCATGATCACCCACCTTTCGCCGGAGCCGCGGTAGGCCGACGCCGGGCGAACAGGCATGGTCGCCACCTATTCGGCTGGCCACGGAGAACGACGGGCGAAAGCAGGCATGATCGCCACACTCGCCGCCAAAGCCGCCACAGAGGCCGAGCCGCCACGGAGGGCGAGCAGGGCATGATCGCCACCGCTGCCAGGCCGCCATCCTGGCCAGCCGCTTACTTGGGTGGACCGATTCATGGCTGGTGGGTACCCCCCAGTGAAATCTACGACAACAATGATATCATCCGAATATCATTGATTTTGTCAATGATGTTAATACTACTTACTTCATACATAATCTACTCTTCACTGTGACTGGTCCAATATGTATATCCCCTTTTGAAACCCCTTAGAATCAAGTGTTAGCCGATCGTCTTTGGGTTTGAAACATCTTCAGATTTTCGAAGTCAATGCATGGACAAGGCCTAAATTCCACCCCTTTGTTCAACATATCCTCCTCTACAGTTCTTCTAAAAGTGGTGACGCCATTAATGTATTCGGTGTTCGCTTGGTTCTCAACATACATCTAGTTTCGATCTATCTATACTATGTAAATAATGAATTAAGTATACTAGTGTAACATTTCGTTTTTCAGCTTCTTTGTGCTTGAATTTTAAAATTCGAACTCGTTGCAATTTATTTGAATTTAATTTAGCTTAATTGGAATTTTTAGAATTTGAAAAGGATTTAATATGATTAATCTGAACCTCAAATTAATTATTTCCTATTTTATTTGGGTTCCTTGTGCTTCATTGAATTTTTCTGTATTTTTGGGGATTTTTTCGAATTTATTTGCTATTTATTTGGATTTATTGAAGCTGCTTGGATTTTCTGGTATTTTATTAATTTAGAAATCAATTTCTAATTCTTTTCCTCCGTGCGGGCTGATTTTCTTGTTCATTTCAGTTCGACTAGCCTCTATTCCGCTGTCTAGCCTACCATCTTCCCCACCCGCTACCAATCGAAACCTAGCTCTCCGATCCGGCCGTCGATCCCGAATCCAACGGCCGAAATATGCGCCGCCACCCACAGCCGGAAACCCTAACCCTAGCCTCCTTCGAACTCACCCGTTCGATTTCGATCTAACGGACACGGTGCAGTCCCGCCGCCGACCGAGCATGCCATTGAAACCCTAGTTCGCATAGCCAACTTTGATTCCCGTGCCGTTTCACGCCTCCCGAGGCTATAAATACTCTCTCCGCACTGCCAAGACCCTGCCATTCTCGCGCCGCTTTCCCCTTCTCTCAAATCGCGGGGACGCCTTAGCCATCTGCTACATGACCTCCACACCGAGCTAGCCATCAAGCCAAAGGTCTTCTCCGCCGTGTATCTTCGCCGTTGGTTAGTCTCAGCCACCGATTCTTGTCCCAATGTGTTCGTCGCGTAGATCTTCCTTAACTCCGCTAACTCTTCTACTCAATCCGTCACTCTTCTGCCGATTTTGTTGCTGTCTTCTCCGACTCCGGTGGAATAGCACCGCTCCGCACCGTCGTTTCCTCTCCGTCACTCCATTGTGCCGATCGTCTATCTACGCCGATCTGTGCGCGTTATTTCGTAAGCCACCGAGTAATTGCCCCACACGCCATGAGGTTGTCCGCGTGTCGCCTGCGGTGTCGCCACATGGACGCCACCTCGCCCTAGTGTCCATGTGTCCGTCTCGCCCGATGCCGTGGCATCGGGTCACATTGAGTCGGGCGCCACGACGCCGCCACGTGTGCCCTAACGCCTATGTGTCCGCCACGTTAGCTACGTGATGCGCCCACCTCGCCATGTAGTCTTACGTGATCAATCCGACCACGCCACGCCGGTTGCACGTGTAAGCCACGTGCCGCGTCTCGCGCCACCTCACCACCGCCAAGGCCAGGGTGCACCACGACTTGAGGTCCCCACGTGCGATGCCATGCCATTAATCCATTTCGATTTAATTCCAATAAAATACGAATTCAACCAATCACAAGTCGCCACGTGTCACCCTATTGTAGTTTCGATTTTCTCCATTTAAACTTTCAAGGTTCTCCTCCGCTCAATTTCGATTCAACGATTCAAATTTCTAAATTCATCTAAAATCAAGATCTATCTGCTGGTGTATTTATTATGAATTTTTGTTTTATTTATTTTTGTCTCGCTCAGCTGTGTTTCAAGGTGTAAGACGAGATTGTCGGTTGAGAGAGCGGAGCATCCGCGATGAGGTAGCAATAGAATGGAGAGGTTGAAGGCAAGTCTTCCTTGACCATATTGAACCCAAGTTTATGAAATGCTATTTTGTTTTTAAATTATTGCATGCTTATTATTTGCGTCATCGCACTTTAATGTCCTTTTAACGCTAGATAAATGCCAAATTGTTATACCCATATTGATATTCATTTTGACAACCATTGACACCCTAGGAAAATTAAGTAACCGTTAATAATAATCATTTTGTATTATGGGACGGAGAAAATGCTTAGCCATGCTTAATCACGCTTGCATCTTACCATTATAGAAATGCTTTCATATTTGATTCAAATGGAATTAGAAAATACTGACAATTGGTGTTGCCAGTATTAATTTGAAAGTAAAAGTGAAAATGGTTTAGACCGGCGGATTGGTTGTATGGCGGGGGATGCACAAAATTCGAATGTGATTGTCCGCCTAGTCAATTAAGGACCGGTCGCAGTGTTACCTTGGGCCATGCTATACAAGACAACCACATGTCTATTATGGATTGCAACACGGCTAAGTAATTTGCATGTATCGTTATTTGACTTCGCCATTGGGATGTGCGGTTTGTCATGAGGGTACTTGCAAGGCGCAAGAGGGCTTCAGATCTGGCGGTTAGCCCTAACAATGTGAAACCTTAAGCGGAGTCGCTCAGAGCGTATTATGCATTGTAAAGGCCTTGTCATGATCTCCTGCCAACACACCAAAGGAAGTGTGTCAATAGCTTGGCGAAAGGGGTTGATCATGTCGTGTGGGTAAAGTGTACCAACTCTGCAGAGTCAAAACTACTTGAGTAGCCGTGCCCACGGACAAGGGCAAGCGTGGAACGCTTTCACATATTAGATTTTATGGTTTTTGGTTTTAAATGGAAAAATGATGATTTGGTTTAGAATGAAAATGAGGTTGGGAATCCGCGAGCGGCTGGAGCTCCCGGATATTAGTTTGGCGGTTGGAGCCAACCAGGTAGTTGGAACCTGGAAAATTGTTATACTTCAAATTTAATTAATTATGCTATTTACATTTTGTGAAATGCTGCTTCATGAAATTATTACTTGTATTTAAATTTCAATTTCGCTTTATGCAAATGAACCCTATATGCTTCCTTTGTTCAAGCCTTGCATTTAGTTAATTGCATTAAGTTTCCAAGACTTGCTGAGTATGTTGCATACTCACCCTCATTTTTTATTGCGGGGCTGCTTATTCCATAAAGCAGATGAGGAGAGAGCTAGCTATCCCAGAGCGTGCATCCCACCGTTCGACATCTGTGGTGAAGACTTTGAAGAAGAGGATTACCCGGACTACTAGGGAGCGTGCACTCTCACTTTGCGGTGTTCGTGGGCACATTGACTGGCTCTTTTTGTTGCTACATTTCCGCTGTTACTTTCATACTTAAGCCGTAAGGCTCGATACTTGTAATAATGTGATGATGTTTACTCTCTTTTGTTTATTTACTGTTAATTACTCGTGATATGTCTATGTTATCATCATCAGATAAGTCGTGTGTGCTAGCTGTTCTCGGACTAGCACTGTTGAAGCACAGAGGGGTCGGATTTGGTAAATCCGGGTCCCCACAACTGGGAGTGCACATGAACACATATGCTACATATAAACTACATTTAAACTTGCCAAATTAACCTATATATCTCCTTCAATTCTCTTTACATAGCTAGCTACATCTTGAGTATATAATGCAATTAGAACTAATTACTACTTTAGATCAAAAGAACAAATAGATCTACACCAAGTTAGATCAAAACCATCTTCAATTCCTCTTTACCTAGCTAGATATATCTCTAATATAATGCAATTACAACCAATTATTAACCTAGATCACCTTCCTTTAAGTAACTATCTATATAATAAGTATAATGCAATTAGAACCATTTACTACTTTACATCACAAAAACAAATGGGTTTATACCAAGTTAGATCTAGAAACCATCTTCATTTCCTCTTTACCAAGCTATATATTAAATATAATGCAAATTAGAACCAATACTAAGCTTAGATGACCTAGATCGAAGGATCTACAATCACACTTCAAAATCCAGGTCTCTTTCCACTAGATCGCCTCTTAATCGTAGCCACTTTAAAAATAGCTCGAGAAACCCTAAAATATAGAAGAGATCGAGGCTCTCTCAGAATTATCTTATAAAAATGGTCATCTCGCATGCCTTTTAGCTTCAACTATCTGTGATGTTCTGCTGCTCATCACAAACTAGATAGTTTTTAGCTAAAACTGTCTGTGATATACCTCATCACGCATCGTTTTAGCCAAAACCGCCTCGATACGCTCGAGACTCGCACTAACTGTTTTTGTAAAAACTGTCATGATAAAAGAGAGCGGTCTAATATGAGTCCTTTTGTAGCCGTGTGTCATATATAATGTACAAGCTAGGCAGTACAAACTAACCATCTAACTACCCTTGTCTTTTCTCCGAGTATTGGTTTGTATGGTCATGTGGAGTCATGCATTCGTCCAAATTCTAGGCGGACATTCAGATTGTGCTCTCGAGAGGTCTGCCTCGCTTGATCACTTGGCCTGAAATAATGAAAACTTGAAGCCAACGCAGGAGTCATGACATGACAATAATCAATAATGGCTAACTAATGCGTTTGCATTTGTAAGAGACACACTCAATCTGACAAATTATGCTTAAGGACCTTAGAAATTGAAAGGTGTTGATCTGTTTATTTTTGCTTTTGATTCTAGATTCTGGTCCTAAAAACAGGATAAAAAAACAAACAGCTCGATTCTAGAAATCGATTCTCACAATCCAGCCACACCTATATACACTAGAATCCACAATCACTTCATATGTGCTTTTGGATTCCAGCTTTTAGAGAATCGGCTTCTTTAAAATCATAATCTAGAATCGGCTTTTAGAGAATCCAAAGAAAAAATAAACCAGAATCAACTTTGTGCACGTTGGAGGTTAATCTATTATATATTAAAGAGCCCTTGATCAGTCTTTTAGAGCTACTAGGAAAAAAGAAAAATAGGTTATAAATTCTAAAAAAAAAAGCAAAACATCTAGCCCTTAATCTAGTGAATCGTAACTCTAGCCCTTAATCTAGTGAACCGTAACTCGCTTGAACTATAATAGCTATTGGTTGTTATTATTTCAAGAAAATATATAACTATCCATCCGACGGACCAGTTATAATGACATAGGTTAAAATAAATAGTCCATGCCAAGGACAACAAAATTTACCATAAATTCATAGTAAAAAGGAAATGTTATTAACATTTGATTTTTATGCAAACTCTAAATTAAAACATGTACATAGATGAAATTTAAAATAAACATTAGATAAAAATTAGTAGTTAGCTTTGTATATGAATTCTAACATAAAATCGACATTTGAAATCAAATAAAAATGATAATAAAAATTAACAGAAATTCATAATAAAAATAAAAGGAAATTAGCAATCAATTTTCACACTAAGTCCAAAATTAAACCCATATATACACTACTACAGAAATGATTTTCCTAGATACCAAGGATTTGTTTCACAGTGTGGATTAAAAGGTGAGCCGCCTTCAAAGATCAAGCAAGCGGTCCCTTGGGGCTAAGAACCGCCTGTGGAAAGGTATATTCACAGCCGGCTCTCTTAAGACACCGCCTGTGAAAATATTGATCTTTTCACAGGCGGTGCGCTTTACATGCCGCCTGCGGAAACTGCTATCTTCATAGGCGGCTTTCTTAATGAACCGCCGGGGGTAATTGCGATCTACATACGGTGGCTTTCTTCGGCCGCATGAGGAAATTGCAGCTCCTCAAAGCAGACGTTAAGCAAGCCGCCTTTAGTTAATTATATTGATCGGCTAATTAATTAACGAACCTCCCGTGGTGATGTTCAAGTCTTTAAAGGTGTAGTTCTTAAACAAACCGCCTGTACAAATTTTTTAAATGGTTGCCTGCAAATTTTGTGGCGAAGGAGACGTCGGTATGCTTTTTCGTGTACGTACCGGATCATCCTTTATTCTACAATACCTGCAAAACATAGAAATCCAACGTCCAAACAATACTCCGGTATGCGTTTTCATTGACGTACCGGATCATCCTTTGTGTTGCAACTGCGTCACTACGCTGAGAAATCCAACGTCCAGAAAATACTTTGGTATGGTTTTTTTTCTGTTGACGGATCATCTGGTAATGCTGTTTTACTTCATCGTTATTATTTTCTATAGGTTGTTGTCTTAGGGAGCCGCCTGTGGAAACTTCGCTTTAAAGCTCCGAACCGTTTCTCTCATGCTAGCCCAAAGCGCCCCAAAATTGTGAAAATAAGGGGGAGGTTTTGAACTTGAAATCCTTGGAATAGATGTTAACTCTCTAAGGTAAGAGCATCTCATTCCTAACATTTGTAAAGGTTTCATACATGTTTAAATTGTGTAATTTCGGTTTATATTTAGTGGAGAGGAATATGTAGTGTATAGAGAATGTGCATGGGAGAGGGGGATGAGGCCCTCACCTTCTAGATCTATAGACAGATCTTGTATCCCTCCCTCTCTCTAGATCTAGAGGGAGAGAACCCGCCCCCTCTCTAGAGGGAGAGGACCTTACATTCTTTCATGATTTTAATAAAATCATTTTATAGTATTTAACTTAGGGTTCTCTTGATAAAGTTCTATCTAAATAATTGATATTTCGATCTGATTTTCTATTTCAGGTTCAAGATGGAAAGGGCATGGATGTACAATGCCCCAAGAAATAAGGGTGTATTCCTCAAAGAGCTCGAAACTTTTATTAAAGCCGCTTGGAAGGACACCTAGACTAAGAAGGAAAAGAAAATACTTTGTCCATGCAATGACTGAAAGAACAATGTTGGGTGGGGAGATTTAAGTGTAATCAGAACACACCTGATCATGAGAGGTTTTATAGAGGATTACACATGTTGATCCAAACATGGCGAGCAACGTACATTGCAAACAACCGATGACGTTGATCCCGATCTCGTGGATGATCGGCGCCGGAGGCTACATTGACGGTTTGGGAGATGACGCCATGTGCATGCTCGCTTGTTAGATGATGGTCGATCGCTAATGTAGAGGAAATGTTGTGCCATACCGAACCGCAGTGTTTTAAAGGAGATGATGGTTTAGATAATGTCGATGCGTTACACAAAGCAAATAATGATCCGTTATATGAGGAATCCAAGGGTTGTCCTCCGAGTTTACTTGTGTTGCATACGGTGTTGATGCTTCTAAGGTTGAAGGCTAGCAATGGATGGTCGGACAAGAGTTTCACCGATCCGTTGAGGCTCTTGGCGTAAGTACTTCGGCTAATGGATTGCCCACCTTGCCGATTTGCACTTATTTTATGAAGAAGCTTATCACCCGATGTCATTGGATGTGCAAAAGATACACGCGGTCCGAACCATCAGATCCTCTTCCGTAAAGATTTCATGACTTGGATCAATGCCCTGTGCAAGGCGAGCCGGTATAAGAAGAATGATGACTCCCCGACGACGATGATTCTTCACCAAAGACTAAGAAGAATAAGAAGAACAAGAACAAGATTACTAGTAATGACAAAGAAGACACTTCTTCGTGCACGCAAGAAGAAAAGAATCCTCAGATTGGTGATGTGGTACTTGCGCTTATTGACCGCTCAAACGCTTGTACTGAATGAGAGGGACTCGAACTAATGGGTTGGCATTCGACAAGCGCATAAAAGATGCAAAGATTCGACACCCTCACGATGGTAGACAATGGAGAAATTTTGATCGCATGTATCCAGATTTCGCAACGAACCCAGAATGTAAGGTTCATACCGAAAATCGATGGTATGAATCCTTTCGAAGGAATGGAACGCCACACATAGCACTTGGCCAAGAGTCCCGTCCATCTACAACCTTCCTCCATGGCTATGTATGAAGAGAAGGTACTAATGTTGTCCATTCTATCCAAGGTCCGAGACGACTGGAGTAGATATTGATGTGTTTCTAACCACCGATGGAAGATATGGCCATGTTGTGGCACGATGGGGT
Organism: Guadua angustifolia; assembly: GCA_036346375.1. Taxonomy (NCBI): domain Eukaryota; kingdom Viridiplantae; phylum Streptophyta; class Magnoliopsida; order Poales; family Poaceae; genus Guadua; species Guadua angustifolia. The sequence continues at coordinate 38,779,262 of CM070500.1, forward strand.
CCGTGTGGGATCGCCCAACGACAAAGACTTCACACTAAAAGCCATTATTTTCGTTACCATCGGTGATTACCCCGCTTTGCCGTCTCTATCGGGTCGATTAAAGGAAAGACGACTTGTGTAGTATGCATGGATGAAAGCGTATCGACGCTCCTTCCATGCTCACGAGTTAGTGTACATGCGGCACCGCCGCTTACTCAAAACTCACAAATACAAGAAGATGGGCAAGTATTTTGACAATACGGTTGAGGAAGGTGTGGCTCCAAAGCGGCAGAGGAAAAAAGTGTTTGAAATGGTCCGAACATCAAGGTGGTTTTCGAAAAAGCGGTGCAGGCCAAAGAGGGTCGAAAGAGGAAGAATACCGATGAGGAGGTTCCACCGCCGTTGTCCTATTCAAAAGATGTCAATTTTCTAAAAGTATTTGCCCTCTTCGAAGGACTTGGAAATTCGCCATAGCATCGATGCCATGCATGTCATAAAGAATGTCTGTGAAAGCGCATAGGTCTCTTGTTGGACATTCAAGACAAGACAAAGGATGGTCTTAAAGCTTGTAAAGACATGGTAGTACTTAAAATCGGAAAGAACTACACCTCAAGAAAGACCAAGTGGAAAGTATTACCTTCCCCAAGAAGCTACTCTCGACAACCGAGGAGAAAAGATCGCAGTGCAAGTGCTTACGTGGGTCGAGTCCGTCTGGTTATTCATCGAACATCAAAAACCTAGTATCGATGAAAGATTTAAAGATAAGTGGTATGAAGTCTCACGACTGCCACGTTATGATGACACAAATGCTCCCAATTGCAATCAGGGGTATCAACTCAACATTTGTAAAGGTAGCCATCACACGGCTGTATCATTTTTGCAATGCGATTTCACAGAAGGTAATCGATGATGAACAGCTGAGCAATCTATAGAACTACATAGTGGAGACTATAAACCAACTTGAGATGTGCTTCCCTCCATCCTTTTTCGATATCATGCCGCACCTCTTGGTTCACCTTGTCGAGGAGGTAAAGGTATCGGGACCAGATTCTTACCTTTGGATGTTTCCATTTGAGAGGTGGATGGGCTTGCTTAAGAGCTTACAACGGAATCATGCTTACCCGTGAGGGTTCCATTATTGAGGGCTACAATATCGAGGAAGTCATTGAGTGTTGCACGGATTACTTCATGCCCACGAAAGGCCGATTGGTGTGCTGTCCCTCGACATGAGGGGAGGTTGACTGTAAAGGGACTAAGGGAAAGAAAAGATTCATCGACCATGAGTACAAAAATGTGGACCAAGCACATTTCACCGCCTTGCTGTGACTAAAGATAGTGGAGCCGTATGTGGAGCAACACCGAAGAGCTTGAAAGAGAAAATCCAGACGCCAAGTTGATTGGATCTTGAAAGAGAATAAGCGATGTTTACCACATGGTTCAAGAACCAAAACATACCAGATGGTGAATACGAAGATACAGAAACATTGAAAATGTTGGCTCATGGCCCATCAAGTTTGGTAACATCATGGCTAGCATATGACATCAATGGGTACACGTTTTATATCATTCAAAAGGACAAGAAGACGATGGCCCAAAACAAAGGGCGTTCGGGTAGAAGCCATAGATGCGACGAGGAGAAGAACACCTACTATGGAATCATTGAAGAAATTTGGGAACTCGACTATGGAAAGGATATGCAGATCCCCGTATTTCGCTGCAACTGGGTCAAACATCCTAATGGTGTGGACGTGGACAACTATGGGTTCACAATTGTCGACCTCAACAATCCGGTATACATATATTTACACAGACCGGATCATCCTGCTTTGTAGTTCTATTGTAGTGATTTACCTAAAGTTCTACGCATAGAGGATGATCCCAGTATGTTACCCTAACCAAAGGCGTCGATCATCCTGCAGGAGTTAAATCGGCTCCCCTGCTGAGGAGAGCGCCTAGCTAGACAACATGTGTAGAGCTTTGGTCTCCTGGCCAATCACTTACTATTGTGATTGCTATGATCATAGAGGATAAGGTCGCTTTGTGTTTCTAGGGTCCGAGGGTGGACCTCGTTAGTCTTGGCGAGACAACTCCCAAGACCCCCAAGCCCATAACCCATAGCTCGCTCCTACGACATCACCTCCAACCCCATCAACCGATGGTGACGAGTAAGTGACCATTTCAATATCATGACCTCCACGATCCTCGCCAATGACTACAGCAGAGCAGCGAGCCCGATCCAACTCCGGCCGATCTTTAAGAATTCCCACCGAGAACGTCGGATTACGCTTGTCCGAGTTGATTTTAGTGGTGTTAGCTCTTGTCGCATCTTCATGTAAGCACGAAGTTATCTCAATGTTGTGCCACTCGTAGTTGTTCCTTTCGTGTCATCGGTCGATCCATGTGAATGTAGTGTCCCCGCTAACGATGTGAACATTTAGGACCGTATGGTGACTAATTACTTCAACACTAAATCTGCACTGCTCGACTCATCGAATGGTATGGCCATTTTACGTTGCACACTTTCGCCAGGAGTTTGTGCACAAGCAAGTTTACTTGAAGGCTTTTTGTCGAACCGATGGTCCCAGATACATATATTTACACGCACCGGATCATCCCGCTTTGTAGTTCTATTGTAGCCGACTACGAAAGTTCTACGCATAGAGGATGATCCCAGATGTTACCCTAACCAAGGCTGGATCGTCTGTGGAGTTAAATCGCCCCTCGCCGAGGAGAGCACCTAGCTAGACAACATGTGTAGAGCTTTGGTCTCTGGCCAATCACTTATCATTGTGATTGCTATGATCATAGAGGATAAGGTCTTTGTGTTTCTAGGGTCCGAGGGTGGACCTCGTTAGTGCGGCAGAGACAACTCCAAGACCCCAAGCCCATAACCCATAGCTCGCTCCTCGACATCACCTCCACCCCATCAACCGATGGTGATGAGTAAGTGACCATTTCAATATCATGACCTCCACGATCCCGCCAATGACTACATTGCGGAGCGAGCCCGATCCAACTCCGGCCGATCTTTAAGCATTCCCACCGAGAACGCATTTTACACGCTTGTGCCGAGTTGATTTTAGTGGTGTTAACTCTTGTCGTGATCTTCATGTAAGCACGAAGTTATCTCAATGTTGTGCCACTCGTAGTTGTTCCTTTCGGTGTCATCGGCCGATCCATGTGAAATGTAGTGTCCCCCGCGAACGATGTGAACATTTAGGACCGTATGGTGACTAATTACTTCAACACTAAATCTGTACCGCTCGACTCATCGAATGGTATGGCCATTTTACGCTGCACTCTTTTCGCCAGGAGTTCGTGCACAAGCAAGTTTACTTCGAAGGCTTTTTGTCGAACCGATGGTTCGGTATACATATATTTACACAGACCGGATCATCCTGCTTTGTAGTTCTATTGTAGCTGACGGTGAAAGTTCTACGCATAGAGGATGATCCGGTATGTTACCCTAACCAGTGCCGGATCGTCCTGTGAGTTAAATCGGCTCCCCTGCTGAGGAGAGCACCTAGCTAGACAACATGTGTAGAGCTTTGGTCTCCTGGCCAATCACTTACTGTTGTGATTGCTATGATCATAGAGGATAAGGCTGCTTTGTGTTTCTAGGGTCCGAGGGTGGACCCTGTTAGTGCGGCAGAGACAACTCCCGAAGACCCCCAAGCCCATAACCCATAGCCTGCTCCTACGACATCACCTCCAGCCCATCAGTCCGATGGTGACGAGTAAGTGACCATTTCAATATCATGACCTCCACGATCCTGCCAGCGACTCTGTTGCAGAGCGCGAGCCTGATCCAACTCCGGCTTCGATCTTTAAGCATTCCCAGCCCGAGAACGTACGGACACGTTTGTGCTGAGTTGATTTTAGTGGTGTTAGCTCTTGTCGCATCTTCATGTAAGCACGAGTTATCTGAATGTTGTGCCACTCGTAGTTGTTCCTTTCGGTGTCATCGGTCGATCCATGTGAAATGTAGTGTCCCCCGCGAACGATGTGAACATTTAGGACCGTGCGGGTGACTAATTACTTCAACACTAAATCTGTACCGTTCGACTCATCGAATGGTATGGCCATTTTACGTTGCACTCTTTCGCTTGTGGAGTTCGTGCACGCAAGTTTACTTTGAAGGTTTTTGTCGAACCGATGGTTCGCAGAACACATATTAACCGACACGGATCATCCTTTCTTAGTTGTTCTAATCAGATGATGACAAAGTTCTACGCAGAAAGGAGGATCCGATGTGCACATATTTACATAGACCGGATAATCTCAGACTTGCTTTTCTACCTACCGAACGATCCGGTATGCTAGACGACGGCGCCCTTTCGCCTTCCGCTTTATATTAACCGGGGAGCACTTACCCATTCGTGTTCACAACTTCCCAAATTCCCCAATCCATTCCTCCTCCTGGCAATGTTCGCCTCATCGTCCTCATCCTCCTCTCGCCCAATGTCGGCCAGACGAGTCCGCCGAAGCGGGCGCGACTGTCACTGCCGCTGTCGGCCGATCGTTTGCGTCCATGAATGGGTCCCCAAGATCGGGCAGAGGAGGAGGAGGAGCCGCAAGGTGGAGGAGGCCATCGATGGCAAGGCAATGCGGCGGCAAGAAGAATGGTGGCGGCAGACCTTGAGGAGAGGCCTGGCCGAGGGGAGGAGGAGGAGGAGGAGCGAAATGGGCGGGGGAGCGACGACGGCACGGTTAGCGAGGAGGACGCCGACGACTACATCCCCATCATGTACCGCTTGGACACCTCCTCCTCCTCCTCCGGCTCCTCCTTGACAACGTCAAGCTCGCTTGACGAAGACGCACGGCAACGACGATGATTTACGGATGTAGATAGAGTAGCTTATCTAGGTATCTAGTTGGCGATAATTATGATGTACTCTCGGCGCCTTTTGGATGTACATTTTGTGTGTTACATAACTTAATGTATCTGCTTTTGGAAATGTTAATAGAATTGAAATTTCAGAAAATGACACTCAATTCTCCCCTCAATTCGCGGTCTCCCCAAACCTATTTGGCGAAGTCAAATTTAACTAGGCAGATCATCCTCTTTGTACTATTGGGAGAGGTTATATTTCAAGGCTTTTTTGTTTTAACAATGGTCCTGTACACTTGAGCCATTGAAATATGGGACCGTATGAGTCAATGTAATGTAGGTCCAAGGCAATTTTGGCGGTTTACATATTTAAAGTGGCAATAACCAAATCTCCCCCAAACAATGGACGGACCATCCCAGATGTGGAATCGCCCCTTTGATGTACGACGCCGCTCAGAGAAATCGTTGGAACCGCCAGGAAATTCCTAACCCCTAAAATCTCTAGGCGGAGATCGAGTGCTCCCCCCAAAGCGGCAAAGCCAAATTTCCCCGACGCCTCCACGCCGCCGCCTCGGTGACATCCTCGCTCGCGCCTCGACAACCGCCTCCGTCGCTCGGTGACCTCTCTGCAAGCTCGCGCCCCGATTACCGCCGCCGTGCCGCCCCTTTCGCCCACGCCGCCGCTCGGTGACCTCTCCGTGGCCTCGCTCCTCAGATGAACTTTCCGCCGCCGCTCAACCGCCAAAGCCTCACTCGCCGACACGACGACGACTCACCAACGCCGCCTGTGGTAATCCGACTTACTTTCGATTCAAGAATCAAGAAAACAACAAGGAACAAGAATGTAAAACATAGCAACGCAAGAGAAAAATCGAATATAGATTGATAAGCGAATATGAACTTGCGACTCAAGTCTTTCTCTTCACTTGTGAGCCTTTGGATCTTCATACCGCTCGACATCAAATAAAACCATCCCGCCTTGATTCGATTCAACTCTCCCAATTCCTAGCATGTGCATAAGCTTCCACCAATGTTCTAGGATTAAGGGACTTCATGGTACCCTAATATAATTCTTCGCCGATATGAAGTGGTCCAAGTAATACTCCTCAGAAGCTCATGTGGCGTAATTGAGGCCAAGAAAGGGTACTAGTATCAATTCTATTATCGCTAATCCATTGATGTCGCTTCTGCCGGTAAAATAAACCTCGAGAATAGCTACTTTACGCTTCTTCCGAGTCCTTCCTAATTCAAAGCATTTTTCCGCTTTTCTGATCCATGCATTAGGATGATTTCCATCGAATTTTGGAAACTCCACTTTAGGACCTTTGCTAAAGTTCCTGCTGTAATGAGCCCTGTCATCTCCAGCAGCCATCATTCCTTCCATTGCTCTAGGCCATTGATAACCCCAGTTATAATCAGGACCTTGCTCGTTATACAAATATATATTTACTGAACCGAAAGGGTTGATCTGAGGCCTATAAGTCGGTACATAAGGAGAAGTGGAAGTACTAAACTGAAGTGCAAATGATCCAAAGAGCTAATGTGGGTGGATACATACTAACACCGTAAGTTCTACTTGTTTGCTTCAGATTTTCTAATGGAATTTGTCTCATCATAGGGAAAGTAGTAGCGGTTTGCGAAATGCTAAAAGGAATCTGAGGTAGTTCTTGAGTAAAATGGTTAGAGGCATAAGATTGTCCACTACAGGGGTCTCAAACATATTCACTTCTGAATGGCCCTTCTCATATTAGCTTTGTGCTAGTTGCTCTCTTCCTCCTTCCGATTTCCTTCATTACTCGCGAACTTCCCCATGACCAGATTTATCAACTATGGTCTTAAGCATCTCCATGATTTGATCTATTTTCGCAGAGTTACCTTGCATCCGCTTCGAAGTTGATCCAATATCGCCTAAGGTAATTACTACTTCCAATATCGACCTTGATTGAACAGAAACTTCATCCGCACTTGTGAGCTTTTGGATCTTCATTGCAACTGCTTTGTAGTAAGATGGGAGAAAAGAATTGCCCGCCAAGAAGGTGCGTAAGAGGAGCCTACTTGGAGAGCTCGGTGGTATCTGCCACAAGAAGAGGAGGGCGATGCGCTGAAGGCAACAAGACTTGGGCGAGAAGGATGATCTGAGCACGCCGGAAAGAACACTTGAGCCCAACGTTTTCCTTGGGCAGTGATAGTTCCTCGTCATCGTACAAGAGCCCAAGCCCAGTTCCATGCCCACGACTAGAACGGCGACATGGGGAAATCGACTCCGACTACGATCCCAATGAAGAGGTATTAAGAAGAGTGAGCTTGTTTTATTTGTAGCTTGGCGTGGACATAATTGCATTTCCTTATGTTTGTGTATTCCTCGTGTTTATTTCTATGAAGAGGCCGGAAAGGCGATCACGCCGACTAGCTGCAGTTCAAGAGGTAATTGAAGATACCTCCGAGCATGTTCCCGTGGATTCCTCTACTGCAACAAGCACGACCTCACATAAACGAAAATGGGGAACGGCGTAGGAACAAGTTAAGCGGGCACTTGGTATATCACGGAGGTCGGTCCTTTAGGAGAGCCCCTAGCACCTCGTGAGGCACTATCCAAGTTCGAAATAGTCATGCTGTGTCTTGTCAAGGACAATGTCTCCATCACGATTGATAATCGGACAAAGGTGGCCGACGCGACAAAGGCGCACCTTTGGACCGAAACTGCAGAAAATCATAAGGTTCCCCACAGAGTATGAGGCCATCGCTAAGAAGAATGCCTTGGATGTGATGGGGAAGTGCTTCGAAGCGGAGGTATGAGTGAACAAGTACTTTGTGAAGACGGAGTGGACACCATTCCGAAATATGGAAAAATCACCGGGTGAATGGGCGGAGTTTGTCCGGCAGAAGACCACAAGCGAAGCCGTAGCACTGAGCGAGGTGTACAGTGCCCTCGTGAAGAAGAACAAGTACCCCTATCACCTGGGCACCGGTGGGTACGCCCCTAAGATTGTTGAGTGGAGGAGTAAAGAAGAAGAGGAAGCCTTTGGCCGATAGAGAACCCATTGACGACACAGAGCGAGCGAGGCGTAATTGGGTCCTAGCTCGCCAACCCAAAGAAGAAGAAGGGTCGCATAAAAGCACGGTGGACCCTGCGGTCCCGAAGTTCGGCCAAGGCTGCGAAGATCTCGCACAAGCAAGCGGAGGGATCTTTCGAGCCAGACAGGGAGAATGACGACCTAACGACGGCGTTGGGAACCAAGGAACACCCAGGTCGCACTCGTGGCATCGGAAGTCGAGTGGGCTTCAAGCATGGGTTCCCGGAATATCAAGACCAATACAAGTCGCGTCAAAGATATAAGAGGACCATGGCTGATACAATAAGACAGCTGGCCCAACAAGAGTTTTTAAGACTGTGGGAAGAGAAGGAGGTGGAAAGGGTGTTACAAGCGCGGTCGGATGACAACCCGAGCCCGGCCCGCATCCGGAGTAGCATCGGGTCCGCCGGTCCCAACGCCTCGATATCCTCGTGGATGATATCACGAGGCAACCAAGTGCAAGCTCAGGCACATCCGGAGCAAGGGGCTTGGTCGCCGAGCTTGCTGAGGGCGTGGCATATCCGGACAACGTGATACACAACCAACTTTGTCGATTGGTCACACAAAGGTGCAAGTGGACATCGTGCTTGTTCCAGTGCCTTGGCTTGTGGAAGCTACCATTCAAGACCCGATGGCGAGAGACCATCCAAGATGCAATTGGGTCATTTATTGTATGGCCCAAGGAAGATATTACATTGATACAAGAGAGGTCGAGACGCCAAAGAAGAAGTCAAGACGTCCTACCTCTTCCAAAATTGCCTACACCACAAACCGCATCTTCTCACGTGGCTGCTTTCACCACAAATACAAGATCTTCTCCGTCATTGCCGCCTTGTGCACCGCATGCACCACCTCCGTTGCATCAACCGTCACAACGCGCCTCATCTTCGGCGATGTTGTTGGTTGCAAAGAAAAACAAAGAAGTAGATTGCAATCAACGGAGTACCACCAAGTCAAAGAGGAGTGCCAACTCCACTCGGGTACAGACCATGCCTTCATTAGAGACTTATGAGCATGGCAATCCATTTCTCCCCATGGAGCAGATCAACGAAGGACCATGGGAGTTGAAGAGACTCCATGACTGGTACTTGAGGGAATCTCGTCTTGGGGTGAAGGGCATTCAAGCCGCCGTCCCTCCAGATGTCTACAAACACAAGGATACTTGCTACGTCTGGATCGATTTTGGTGACTTGCAACAGATGTTCCGTTTTGGAAAAGTCGACATCAACTTGATCGGCGTGTGGTGCACGTAAGTTGGCCATTGACCTACCCTACATTGTTATATCGGCTCTTGCGCTTGAGTGCCAAGTTGAGTTCCTCTTTATAGTAATGGCTTGTTAGATCATTCAAAAATTGGCGAGAATCCATATAATTTTCACTAAATCGTAAGTTGGCCGATTTTAGTGTTTTTTCCTTTAAATAAAGTTAACTTCGCCAAATCGTCTAACAAGATGCATTTTGCCAAAATATGATATTTGCCAAAATGTCATGTTTCCCAAAGATTCAAATATAAATTGGCGCATTGACCATTGACTTAATTCTTTGTAGAATGCAATATAACGATGTTAAAAAGATAGGAAAATGTGTCGGGTTCCTTGACCCCGCACGGATTAGCCAGCCGAGCTTAAGAGTTGTACTCAATGAAAAGGAGTTGAAGGATAAGGGGATGACGGAAACAGAGATAGAAGAAAAGCGACAGTCCCTGACCCAAGATCGCCAAGTACATGTGGGGATATACATAGCAAAAGCAATGCTCCAGATGCAAGACAAGGACGTCATAATGGCTCTCTACAATTTTAAGTAATCTTCTCATTCGTCAATCGTTGCTAAAAGTTCAGTTTGCACCATAATCACTCGTCAAACTTACATAAGTTTTCGTTGCAGCGATCACTTCATTTGTTTCATGCTGTACCCGAAGCAGAGCAGATATATGGTCCTTGACTCATCCGTAACCCCACCGAATCTTACAATGAATTCACGCATCTTAAATGCGTAAGAAATATATATACACAAACATACATAACGTAATTTATTTTATGATATGATAGTTACTTGTTGTTGTTGACATTCGAGTAGGGGTTTCAAGCATTACGCGAAAAAAGGGGAGAAACATGATCCTGCGAAGGGGTCAAATAAGATGCTTTACTATATCCACCCATGGGTAGGAAGACGCTTGTAATGCTTCAACATAATTGCACTACTAAGGAAGGGTATTACCAACCTAACTAATTCCATACATTATTATTTTATTTGAAGTGCCACAAGCAACCTCCGTGCGGTGTTCTTTGTGGATACTACGCTCATGCGAGTTCCTCAGATCAACGGAGGTCTGAATAAACCCCGGTGACGTAAGCCTATACAAATTGGCGATTCAAGATTATTTATTGTCTGGTTCTCGATTTCACTATTGTTTAACCTCTTTATTGCCTACTTTATTATCACAGGTGAAGATTGCAAAGACCACTTTGGCACTCACTGATGATGACCTTTGCAATGTGCAAAAGGACATGTGCCAGTTCATTAAATCGTGAAGTCATCCATGAGAGAGGTAATTTTTTTTACGTGAAGGTGAAGTGGCGAAGCATGCTACACTTTGTAATTGGGAGATGAGGATAGATGGACCGTGAACACTGATGTATATATATATTTTTTGAAAGACACCAAGGCTGTAATTTATATTAGATAGAGAATATTAGAGGAGTACATGGCGAGGATATCGCACTGAGAGTTTTACAAGGAGAATATCGAGGAGTATATATATATAACCTTGTGTATATAACTTGTATATATATACATAATGCAATTATGATTTATATGTGCTTCAGATATATAATCCTTGTCATTGTTATGTATGGATTTGTGCTTTGAACAAGGATGTGATTGATAGAATGTATGCATTTATTAATATTATAATATAATTAACATAACATTATTAAAAAAGATTCTTTGGATCTGCAGACAGCGACGGCTTAAGCTGCGCTACCGTGAAAATGATTATTTATGCGGTAGCGGTGCTTAAACCACTCGACCCATAAAAACGCATTTGTAGAGGTGCAAAGAAACCGCTTTGTACAAATAAGCATTTGTGCAAAGGTTCTTAAGCCATCCGCTTGTACAAATGCATCTCAGATAAAGTGATGGCTTAAGAACCCGTTGCACAAATGCTTATTTGTGCAGTGGTTTCTTAAGCAGATCACTTGCATAAATGCGCGTTCTGAGCCGCACTTAAAAACGCCAGGCAAATATACCGATTTACACAGACCTTCGATTATAAAGGATGCAAAAACGCTGTGAAGATGCGTTACCAACCGCATGTACAAATGATTTCAGAGTAGTCATAGTTGAAATTCAAGATATGAAATAGAAGAAAATTAGTAATTGGGTTTGTATACAAATTGTAACTTAAAAATTAAATTCAAAATTATATAAAAAACAAAATATATAAATTATGAAAAATAAAATTATCAATTTGACTTTCATATGAACTCTAAATTAAAATCCGTGCGTGTCTCAATATTGAATAAAAATAGAAATTGTATTTGCATATGAATTCTAACATATTTTAAATTAAATGAAAAAATAAAAATAAAAATAAAAGGAAATTAGCAATGTGATTTTCATATGAAATCTAAAAATATACCCCTTGTATTGCTAAAATTTAGAATTAAAAATTAGATGAAAATTGGTAGTTGGATTTGTATATGAATTCTAACATAAATTGAAATTCAAATTAAATAAAAATATCGACAAAAAATAGCAGAAATTTAGAATGGAAAATAAAATAAAATTAGCAATTTTTTTGTACGAACTCCAAATAAAAACCCCTACATAGCCGAAATACAGAATAAAAATTAGATGAAAACTAGTTGTTGTATTTGCATATGGATTCTAACCTAAAACTAAGATTCAAAAATAAATGAAAAATTACCAAAGATTTATGAAAAAAGAAGGAAATTAGCTATTTTATTTTGATATGAATCCGAATTAAAACCCCTATATAGCTAAATTCAGAATACAAATGGAAAAAATTGGTAGTTATATTTGTATATGAATTCTAACCTAAAACTAAAATTTAAAATTTAGTAAATTAAAATTTAGGCTAAAATAAAGAGTCCATGTCAAATATGTTACAAAATTAAAAAAAAAACTAAAATATGGAATAAAAAGGATGTCTATAAGAAGTACAAACAAAAATTTTCAAATTCGAATAAAAATCAAAGAAAAATAGTGATTGTTTTTAATTTCAAACTAAACTAGAAATTGAAATTTTGGTTTTGTTCAAAATTACAATATTGGAAATATGCTAATTCGATAAAAAATTAGATAAGGAATTTGATTTGTATATAAATAAAAGAGGAATCAAAATCTATTATACAATAAAAATCGATGACATGTGGTCTAAGAAAAAAAGATAATATACTAAAATCTCCCAAAAAAATAAAACACTATGACCCTTTATTCGGTGGACCACGATGGGATAGAAGGATTGAGAAGGTGATATATCAATAGGTGTCCACTTAGCTACGCAGGTATAAACTCTTTGACATGAGTTATGTGCATGTAGTATAGATAAACATTGCAACAATAGAAAAAATGATACATGGAAAATCATATTTAAACAGCCATCCGCTCTCCATATGCGTTGAATGAAAGAAGAGCTAAAATTCAGGTTTTTAATTGGCTTGAGTCCTTAAGATAATTTCTCACCCTCCGTGAGGGTTGTAATTCTTTCTCTTTTAGCTCGTAAATACCCTTGTTTGTACATATCTGTTCTTCGTAATGCAATTTCACGATAGGTGCAGTGGCGGAGGGAGGGGGCCAGCGGGGGCCATGGCCCCTACCAATGTCAGCGACAAAATTTTTTTACTCGTCACTAATCACCTGATCCTGTGATCCGTTCCAGGCTTCCAGCATCCAAGGTCCAGGTCCAAGTGCCCAACTTGGCATTGGCAGTGTATGCATGCATGCATTAAATCGTGTTATAAGCTAGAATTCGAACCATTTGTAATCACTAAATCATGTTACGAAATAGAATTTGATACATTTGTAGTCACAGTTAATAGGGTGCTAAAAACTTAGAAACGTTTAATTGTACATCTTTTAACTAGATAGCTTTTAAGCATACAACTTTCGACTAGACATCTCTGAACCAGGTAGCTTTCAACTAGAGATTATTCAACATTTCAACTAGACAATTTTTGACTAGACTACTTTCGACTAGCTCACTTTTGACTAGACACTTTTTGAATTAACAACTTTCTATTAGGGGCGGGCAGGCCCGCCCCGCCCCCCCAACGAAAATCAAATTCATTAGCAAGTAATTAGTAATTATGTATATACTTGAATTTTCAAGTTTTAGTTGGTCCCCGTAGCCCCCTCTAACTAAGTTTTAGTTGGTCGTGTGACTTGAATTTATTAGCTAGTAATTAGTAATTGTGTGTATAGTTGAATTATCAAGTTTTGTATATTTGAAGAGTAACTGTGTGCTATGATAATTTTTTGTTGGTCCACGTGGCCCCCCCTAACCCAAAATCCTGGCTCCACCCTTGCTTCCCTCCGGTTTCATTAAAAAAAAGATGACAATGGTGATATAAACGGGCAATATTATGTCATACTATGTTTACAATTTTTAAGTCAACTATTTGGAAAAAGAAAGTTTTGGTCACATGTGACATGTATTAGGAAACAAAGTACGTATTTTCTCTCTTACAATATATAATATTAAAATATTATAAATGGAGTTACGCAATGATCTAATTTTCAAAAAGAAAAGTCATATATGCTTTGCTAAGTTATTTAAATATATTTTAAAGATAATACACGTTTAAGTGTATGGACTACTGTGCTAGTACTGTGTAAAAGGCTATTGTACTCCTATCAGTATGTTCCTTAGGTAACGCATGCATTGGCTGCAGAAAAGGGAGGGGGGAAGCCGGGAAGGAGAGAAAAGCGCATCGAGTCACGTAGGACTGCATGTCTACATGAGGGATTAAATCGTTAAGAGCAATCCCAATGCATATAGTTTCTATAACTTTCATGTCATCTAGACACTACATGTAGAAACTATGCTTCCAATGGATAGTTTCTTCAAAATAAACTCTCATCCAATCTCTTTTTTTCTCTTATTTTCTCACTCAATCCCCTTTTTCCCTTTCTTGGTACTTGTGTAGAAATGATTTCCTATATGAGAAATGGTTTCCTTCTCTTTCATCATTAACTCTACCTCCATATCACCATTTTGCTTACATGGCAACTTAATTAATGCTATGAAAACTATCCTAGTTATCCTATTGAGATTGCCCTAATATAATGTCACGTCTGGGAATTCAAGGTTATCATCCAAGTTTGTGCGCATGATGAGGCCGCTCGCGTTGGGGACAACATTGATAAACGTAGCTTTTCGAAACATTGGAAAACATAAATCACTTCATTTGGGAACGCACGCTGCTCTGATAGCCAATCATTCGGGCTCGCTGAAATTCATCACACATGGATAGGAGTGTGTCGTATCCGGTGTTTGAAATTTCGTTTTCAGATCTTATCTCGGAGAAGACTGAAATTTAAAATTTTGATAAAATCTCAGAATTTTGGTCAAATTCATCACACATGGATAGAAGTGTGTTGTATCCGGTGTTTGAAATTTCGTTTTCGGATCCCATCTCGGAGGAGTCTGAAAGTCGAAATTTCGATGAAATCTTGGAATTTTAGTTGAAATTCGGCCAAAATTCAAAAATCAAATTTAAAATACGGTCAATTTTAAACCAAGAAAAATGATATTTCGAGTGAAATCACCGAAATTTTGGTAATTTTCAACCTCCTGAAATGGTCTGCCGAGGCTACAAAATTTTTTGAAAAAACTTAAGTACATGCGGGACATCTAGCTCAGTCAGTATAACGTCTCAGTTTAGCACAAGGCATCATCGGTTCAAGTCCCGCCCAGCATTCTACCTCCGAAATTTTTTGTTTGTGCATATGTAGGCTGCTGTTCAAGCCGTTCAAAAAATTTTTTTGGACAGTGCAAGGATTAAGATTCAAACCTGCGACCTACTTCAGTTATGACGAGGACTAGGAAATTTCTGACAAGTCAATGCACGGTCAACAGGGTCCCTAACTCGGGACAATGCAGCGAAGGCCCTCGATCACGACCTAGGTGACGCTGATTCCCGCACGACCTTGAGCTTGGGCAGTGGGAGGTTCCGACCCCGCACAACCTCGACCTTGGCTTGAGGGCGTGCGTTTACTCGGCGGTTACCAAGACCTGCATGGTGGCATCAAGGCAGAGTGGGCGGTATATCCGCAGGCGATTCTGACCCACTTTCAATGCGCGACGAGGCCACTCCTCAGGAATCCCTCTGTAAGAATTCTGAGCGGCGTCGGGGGATATAAGATCTCACAAGGCATGCGTATGGAACAGAACATCAACGCACTAGCAATAGACCAATAGCCACAACCAAAACGCTCAGCCCGAGCTGTAACCCATTCTCTGTACTCACAACTAGTGAATTCCTCCGCCTCAAGGAGAAGACTGGAGTAAAGCTATTACCCTCGCGGGAGCTCGAACCAGTATAACTCTCTGTGTCACGCTCGTTGTCGCTGTGCTCCGACCAACATTGCACCAAGCCAACTCCTTCGTTTGAGTAAAGTTCGTTCCTGGGTCCCCCGATCTCACTAACCCCCCATCACATTCGCGGTCAGGCGATCCCGATCGTCGACAGCTGGTGCCCACCGTAGGGCCCGATAGCTTTGCTCACTCGAAGGAAAGAGATCAAGGTTTCAAGAGCATGGCGTACTCCGTCGAGAGACGTTCCTCAAGCGTGGGCTCGGGCGCGGAACCCGAGCGCGATGACTCTACGTCCCTGTTTTCGTCTTCGCCCCATTGCGGCAAGATGTCCTCATGGCGACATACCACACAGCGCGGCGTGGCGAGGGTGAACGCAACCCGCAGACCCACAGCGGCGCTCGTCCGGATGGTGCATATCGCCATCAACGAGCCATAATCCCTCTGGCGGGAGGACCAGGAAAAGGCCAGCTCTTCGTCCGGTCATCGAGTGCTCCCTCCCTCGAGAGCGTCTCCGTGCTATTGCGGGTCATGGTTGATCCAAACCGGGTGAGGTCGAACTCTTGGCCGTGCTCGCCGATTTAACTCGATCGTGCTTGCGATAGAGGTCATACCTCCACAAAGACCAGAGTCGCTGCTCGAGGACTCATTCCTCGAGAAGTGACGACAACTCATTGCGCCGACGCCGGCGCTCACCGATCGCCTCCCGGCGGGATGTAGCTTCGCCAACAACTCCGGATATGTCCTCGACTCATCAGCGTCACCGCCTGCGACGCATTCCGGTGGTGTGTGGCGCCAACCAAGCTTACGCGGCCACCTTCAAACGGCGGCGTGTTCGGGAGTCTTTCCTCGATATCCCGCCTAGGCGCCAGTAGAGTCCAAGACCGCCGATATCTTCGGCGACACCGGCCGGCGCCACGACCGCTCTTCTTAGAAGGTCGGGCGTCGGCGCACCTCGACCTTGAGTCCGCGGCGGAAAAAAGCCTCGCCGACGACGACCTCCCCAAGCGTGCCCCTGTTCCGGCCTACGGCTGCGTGGCGTACTCCGACGACCTTCGGCGGGTGTGTTGGCTGGCTCGCTTCAAGCCCGCCTTGATCGAGCAGTTTGAAGGAACAAAGAACCCCGATGAGTTCCTGTCGATCTACACTACCGCTAATTTGGCCGCAGGGGGAGACGAGTACGTGATGGCCAATTACCTCCCTACCGTTTTGAATGGTGCCGCGCGAACCTGGCTCTTCAACCAGAAGCCTGGCACCTTCCGCTCGTGGCGCCAGATTCAGAGCGTGCTTCGTTCAAACTTCCAGAGCTGTTACGAGCGGCCCGGCAGGGAGAAGGACCTGGACCGAGTGATCCAGGGGAAGAACGAACCTCTCCGTGACTTCGTGCGGTAGTTCATCCACACCAGGAACCTAATCCCAAGTGTCTCCGACAAAGCAGTGATCAAGGACTTTAAGTTCGGTGTTCGCGACCGGCGCCTCACCGAAGACCTGGAGATTATGACAAGGCTCACCGTCGGCAAGCTATTTCAGTATGACTGAAGCGCTCTGTGACGCGGACGACGCCTTCGTCCATTGAAGCGCGACTCGACCAAATAAGCTTAGCGTTAATTGAGTGTGGCCGGCCCTTCCCACGCCAAGAGTACCGACCAAGGCTCGGCCGCCAAGAAGCGGAAGAGGGACCGCAAGCGCGATGGTGGCCGACCTCAGGTGATCATTTCGGCGGATGGTCACCGCGAAGTCATGGAAGTGTGGGACTCGGCCCAGGAGAGGCCTCGTCCTCAGCAAAATCGACCACGGCCCCAGTAGGCGCCACGCCGACGTCAGCAGGGGGATCGCCGATCTGGGTCACGGCAGGCTGATGACCACTCGCAAGGTCCTGAGGGGCGGCCTCAGTTCGACGAAGGTAAATTCTGCCTATTCCACAGGACTTCGGGCCACGACTTGCGAGGCTGCAGAGCTTGGCAGGCCAAGCTGGAGGTCTTCTATGACGGACGCGGGGAGATGCCTGTGCTCCCGAAGGAAGGAGATCAGCCTGATAGGGTTAACACCGGAGAGAACCAGGCCGACCTCAACCTGGATTTCCAGCAGGGCGACCGCCGGATCGACGTCATCTTCGGCGGCTCTTCGGCGTATCAGTCTCGGCGCGAGATCAAAGATGTCGTATGCGTTGTCTATCAGGCCGCCGTCGGGAAGCCCGCGGACCAGCCCTGCAAGTGGGCGGGGGCAACGATTACCTTTACACAAGAGGATGCCCCCAAAGGTATGTCTAAAGATCTCAAGACTGCCCTGGTCGTGACCCCGACCATCAGTAACACCTTGGTCGGACGGGTCATGGTCAATGAGGGCAGTTCCCTCAACTTGCTGCTGGCTAGCGCACTTGACCGGATGCAGATTCCCCAGACGAAGGACAAGTATATCGCGATTCCGTTCTTCAGGATCGTACCTGGATGTTTGACCACCCCCTTGGGACAGGTGGTCCTCCCTGTCACCTTTGGCGCCTCGGACAACTTCCGCACCGAGCTGATCACCTTCGAGGTGGTCGAAGGAGATCTTCCCTACAACGCCATCCTTGGACGCCCAGCTTTGGTCAAGTTCATGGCGGCGAATCACTACGGCTACCGCTGCATGAAGCTCCCAGGACCTAGTGGCGTCATCACCGTGCGGGGCGACCTCAAGGCGGCGCCTTGTCGAAGGCTTGGAGTCTCGGGGCGCCGTACTCCAGGTCGGTTGGCAGGACAGCCTCGGCACCGAACACCAAGAAGAACGATGTAAACCCGGTCGACCGGGTCGGCGTGGTCCGCAAGCTCCAGAGAACGGAGGGCAGCTCGACCGCCCATCGTCCCGCGAATTTCTTCAGTCAGTTGAAGATTCGCGGCTCGAGCCCTTGGAGGATCATGCCGTTCGCCCGCTCGACCTGGCCGTTGGTCCGCGGATGGGCCACGGCGGCCCAGTCGACGCGGATGTTGAAGTCATCGTAGAACTCAAGGAATTATTTCCCTGTGAACTGCGTTCCGTTATTGGTGATGATGGAGTTCAGGACTCCAAACCGATAAACGATGTCGCGGAAGAAGTTGGCCGCCTGCACCGAGGTGATGGTGGCGACCGGCTTGGCTTCTATCCACTTGGTGAACTTGTCCACCGCGACAAGCAAGTGGGTCAAGCCCCCAGGCGCCTTTTTGAAGGGCCCGACCAGATCGAGTCCCCAAACAGCGAATGGCCATGTGATGGGGATCGTCTGCAGGGCTTGTGCTGGGAGATGCGTCCACCGAGCGAAGAATTGGCACCCTTCGCAGGTGCGAACAATTTGCTCAGCATCGGCCACTACGGTCGGCCAGTAGAAACCTTGTCGGAAGGCTTTCCCCACGAGGGATCGTGCTGCGGCGTGGTGGCCGCAAATTCCGGCATGGATGTCGAGCAGTAGCTGCTTCCCTTGGTCCGCCGGAATGCACTTCTTGAGGACTCCCGAGGGGCTCCTCTTGTAGAGGTCTTCCCCGACCAGGACGAAGGATTTTGCCCGCCGAGCGAGCGAGGCACCTCGGTGGGGTCGGCGAGGAGCGATCCATCGGTCACCGGGTCGGTGAAGGGCTTCTCCAATGGTCGGCAACTCAAGACGCCGCGGCTCGACCGGACGGCTTTGCGTCCGACGATCCGGCTGGCGGAGCGGCGCATCCGTGAGTCGGTCGGTTGCTTTCGGTTATGGGTCGGTCGGATGAAGGCTTGTAGAGGTCGGAGACGAAGATCCCTGGCGGGACCGGTCCCCGGCTGGAGGCGAGATTGGCCAGGTAGTCGGCCTCACCGTTGTAGCGTCGGTAGCTATGGCGAAGTTCGAAACCCTTGAATTTTTCCTCAAGTTTGCGTACCTCCCGATAGTACGCCGCCATGCGGGCGTCACGAGGCTTCGAGGCCTTCATGACTTGGTCGACGACAAGCTTGGAGTCGCCGTGCATGTAGAGTCGGCGCGCGCCGAGGTTAGCGGCGATCTGGAGACCGTTGACGAGTGCTTCGTACTCGGCGACATTGTTGGTCGCGTCGAAGAGTAGTCGGATGGCGTACTGGAGCTTGTTTCCGAGCGGGGAAACAAGGACGACCCCAGCACCCACTCCGTTCTTGGTGTAGGACCCGTCGAAGTACATCGTCCGAAGACGGGGTCTTGAGCTGGCGGCGCTGGGCTTCGGTCCATTCGGCGAAAGTCGGCAAGACTGCGACTTTATCGCCGTCCGGGGGACGTACGATATGTTGTGGCCATTGAGCTCAAGCGCCCACTTGGCTATCCTTCCGGAGGCGTTGCGGTTGCGGACGATTTCGCCAAGCTACGAGGAGGTCACCACAGAGACCGGATGTCGGTCGAAGTAGTAGACCAACTTCCTCTTTGTGATGAGCACCGTGTAGAGCAGCTTACGCTCTGGTCGAGCCTTGGACTCGGACAGCACTTCACTGATGAAATACACTGTCCATTGTACCTTGAGCACGTGGCCTTCTTCGGCTCGCTCCACGACAAGCGCCGCGCTAGCGACTTGGGTCGTGGCGGTGATGTAGAGGAGGAGCGATTCCTCCGACGCCGGAGCGACCAGCACCGAGGGTTAGGTTAGGAAGGCTTTCAATCGGCTGAGGGCCTCCTGCGCCTCCGGGGTCCAGCTGAAATGATCGGACTTCTTGAGCAACTTGTAGAGTGGCATTCCGCGTTCGTCGAGGCGAGACACGAAACAGCTCAAAGCCGCAAGGCATTCCGTCAGCCTCTGGACTCCTTTTAGGTTGATGATCGGACCCATCTTCATGATTGCAGAAATCTTCTCCCGATTGGCTTCGATGCCACGTTCAGAGATGATGAAGCCGAGCAGCTTTCCCTTGGGGACCCCGAAAACACATTTCTCGGGGTTAAGCTTGATGCGAAACCTTCGGAGGTTCGCAAAAGTCTCTTCTAAATCGGTGACGAGGTCGTCGGCCTTCTTAGTTTTGACGACGATGTCGTCGACGTATGCCTCGATGTTACGGCCTATTTGGTCGCTGAAGCACATTTGCATACATCGCTGGAATGTAGCACCCGTGTTCTTTAGACCAAAGGGCATTGTTATGTAACAAAACGAGCCGAACGGAGTGATGAAAGAAGTCGCGAGCTGGTCGGACTCTTTCATCGCTATCTGGTGGTAGTCTGAGTAGGCATCCAGAAAAGACAGGGATTCGCACCCTGCAGTGGAGTCGACAACTTGGTCGATGCGAGGCAATGGAAAAGGGTCCTTGGGACATGCCTTGTTCAGGCCCGTGTAATCAACGCACATTCTCCATTGCCCAGACTTCTTTTTTACAAGGACAGGGTTGGCTAGCCACTCGGGGTGGCGTACCTCTTTTACAAACCCTGCGGCCAAAAGCTTGGCAATCTCCCCGCCTACGATCTTGTGCTTCTCCTTGTCGAAGCGGCGCAAGCGCTGGGTGACCGGTCTTGAACCGGGTCGTATGTTCAAGGAGTGCTCAGCGACCTCCCTCGGGATATCTGGCATGTCGAAAGGCTTCCAGGCGAAGACATCCCGATTGGCTCGGAGGAAGTCGACGAGCGCGGCTTCTTATTTGGCGGGGAGTGCGGCTCCGATGCGCACGGTCTTGGCCGAATCGTGGGGATCGACCGCAACCTCCTTCGTGTCCTTGGCGGACTTGAAGGAGCCTGGCCCTGACTTGCTGGAGTCGGGGGCAGACTCGGAGGTTTCCCTCCGAAGGCTTTTGAGTTCGGCGGAGGCAATGGCGCCGACGCCAACTTCGCAACTTCTTTGCTGGCTTCCTTGATTGTAGGCAAGCTGAAAACGCGGCCACGGTGATGACTCCCCTGGCCCCGGCATCTTCAGCTTAAGGTAGGTGTAGTTGGGGACCGCCATGAACTTGGCGTAGCAGGGCCTCCCCATGATGGCGTGGTAGGAGCCAGGAAACCCTACAACCTCAAAGGTGAGGGTCTCGGTGCGGAAGTTGTCCGGGCTCTTGAAGGTGACGGGCAGATCGATCTGCCCGAGCGAATGGGCCTGGCCCGGGACGATGCCGTGGAAGGGCGCCTTGCTCGGTCGGAGACGCGAGCGAGGGATTCCCAAGGCATCGAAAGTCTCAACATACAGGATGTTGAGGCTACTACCGCCGTCCATAAGCACCTTGGAAAGGCATTTCGTTCCTACGACCGGAGACAAAGATGATGACGCGCGAGGCCCCTACCTGGCGCGCCAACTGTCGGTGTTTCGTGTAACCAGCAAGTAAATTTGTAAGTATAGGGGTCGCGCGCTCCCTCTCCCTGAATGGTTAGACTACGGGAGTCCAAGATGTATACTGGTTTGGGCTGAACGTCCCTACGTCCAGTTTGTGGTGGCTTGTATTACCCAGGGTGCAGTGGTCTGCTCGGGATTACAAGTGAGGACTCAGGACAGGCCCTGAGCGCTCGTCCGAGTGAGGGGACTCGGGAGTGTTTGTCTATCCGTTTGACTTGACGGAGATTGGATGTGTTTTTCAGGTTGGAAGGCTTGAACCGAATCGATCCCCTCCCTGAGGGCCCCTGCCTCCCCTTATATAGACGGAGGGGGCAGGTTACACGAGAATTTAGAGAAAAGAGGTAGGAGTATGCTACGCCCGGGAGTCCCGATCTTCGGTCTTGATGATTGACAGGTTCCTGTGTATCCCATGCTGGGTTAGTAGACACAACGGACTGCGCTCCGTTGGGAAGGTGCGCATCTGTCTCCTTCCTTTGGTGCACCTGTCAGGCTGTGGCGGCGCGAAGGGACGGGTGCTTGACTCTGGCGGCCCCCGGGCCGTCTTGGGAAAGAGCCACCCGTCCTAGCACGGCCGTCATGTCCGTAAATTTGGACCGGCTTGTCGTTGGTCGACGACGTGGTGGAGGTCGCGAGTTGAAGCTCGTCGGGGCCCGACCGAGGCCAGTCTGAACTCGCGGGGCGTTAGGCCGGTCTAGGTTGGAACCTGTGAAGGCGTCGGACTCGGGTCTAGGTCGGAGCCGGCGCGGACTGACCCGAGGTCGTCTGACTGCAGGGCATCCAACCGATGGCGAGGTCAGAGCTGCTGGGCGCCCGACGAGGCGGTCGGGCCGCCGTGGGCTCGAACGAGGCCGAGAGTCCTTCGTGGTCCCTCGAGGCCTAGAGCTGGGCCCAAAACGGATTATTTGGTGTTCCCGTCAATATTCAGTGATAATCTCATCTGTGGGGGCGGAGGCTTTGGTAGTACCCTTTCCAGCATTCAGCATCGCTGCCAACTTTGCCGTTATATCCGTATGACTGAGAGAAAAACGATCTTGAAATAGATGTATACTTTGCTGTGGGGTACCCCGGATATAAGTATTCGTTAAATCGTCTTCGATATTTAGTCTGAAAAGGAAATTTGAAACTTTACGTTGCACACGGTTGGTTTTGGTGCTTGCTGCTGGGATTTACACGTCGTTGATGCCTATATTTCAATGCGTGCGTGCGTGGTTTGATCGTTAATGTGCTCTTGGTTGTTCTCCTAACCCGGTCCGCGACGGCGACCGGCGAACTTCCCCCGCGAACTTTCTTGGCGTAACCAACGGCCAACCGTCGGCGGCTTACGGCGCGCTGGCAGGCGATGGCTGTCGCATACTGCTGTGGCCGTCGAGGTTTATCCGCTTTGAGTTTGCTACACTTCTTTTCTCGTAGGTGACGGGGTTGTCTTGACTCGAATTTTTTCACTTCAGTGCAGCGCCAAGCGTACGTCTGAACGCTCCAAATGCATGCACTGATATGAAACGCAAATGCACAAGGGACCCCTCCTGACGCTCGGGGACAATTCGATGTGCAGTTGGGATCGATATGGTGACCACGGCTGCAGTAACGCCCGCAAAAAGTACGGTACATAGCAACATTTCGACCTCCCTCCAGTACTGATCCGCGTGTACGCCGGCATACCGTGCCGTACACAAACCCGACCCGACGCCGTCACGGGCGCGCCCACTGTGTGTCTGTCATCCAGTGCCAGACGATCTACTTAAAACACACTCGCATAAGCGCATTCCCACCAAAAATTTCCCACCAGCCCCCTAACATAAAACAAATTCCAACCAGACCCCGAGAAGCCACAGCACAAGAAAAGCTGTAGTAGCCAACAAATTCCAACCAGGCCCCGAGAAGCCACAGCACAAGAAAAGCTGTAGTAGCCAAGGCAGAGCAGCCGCTGTTTTCAGCTTCCCTCCTCTCCAATGCCTCGTCCGTAGCCGCGCGCCCAGCTCCCCACTTCCGTCCGTTGCAATGGCCGTCGCCGCGATGCTGGTGGCGGTGCTGGCCGTCGTCGCCTCGCTCGCCTCTCGCGCAGCCGCGGAGCCCCCGCCGAGCGAGCGGTCGGCGCTGCTGGCATTCCTCACGGCCACGCCGCACGAGCGCCGCCTCGGGTGGAACTCCTCCACGCCCGCCTGCAGCTGGGTCGGGGTGAAGTGCGACGCCGCCAACTCCACCGTCATCCAGGTGCGCCTCCCGGGGGTCGGGCTCATCGGCGCCATCCCGCCGGCAACACTCGGCCGGCTCCCCAACCTACAGGTGCTCTCCCTCCGCTCCAACCGCATCCTCGGGAGCATCCCCGATGATGTGCTCCAGCTGTCCAGCCTCCGCTCGCTCTTCCTGCAGAACAACCTGCTCTCCGGCGCCATCCCCACGGGGGTCAGCAAGCTCGGCTCCCTCGAGAGGCTGGTACTCTCGCACAACAACCTGTCGGGCCCCATCCCTTTCTCGCTGAACAACCTCACCGCGCTGCGCGCGCTGCGGCTCGACGGCAACCACCTGTCCGGGAACATCCCCAGCATCAGCATCCCGGGGCTTACCGCCCTCAACGTCTCCGACAACAACCTCAACGGCTCCATCCCGCAGACCCTCGCGCGCTTCCCGGCGGACTCCTTCGCCGGCAACCTCCAGCTCTGCGGTAATCCGCTGCCACCCTGCAGCCCGTTCTTCCCGTCCCCGTCGCCGGCACCCGGGATGAGCCCGGGCGCTCTCCCCGGGCCTGTCTCCTCCAAGAAGCGGAAGCTCTCGAGCGCGGCAGTCGTGGGCGCAGTCGTTGTGGCGGCGCTGCTCCTCGCCGCCATCGTGCTCTGCGCAGTGTCCCGGCGACGCAGAGGCACCAGCGAGGGGCCAAAGGGCACGATAGCGACGGCGGCGGCACCAGGGAGAGGGGTGGCACCGCCGGCGTCCGGCGAGGGCACCGGTATGACGTCCTCATCAAAGGAGGATGTGGGTGGCGGCGCGTCCGGGTCGGCCGCCGCCGCCGTGGCTGGCGCCAGCGAGGGGGAGCCGAGCCGTCTGGTGTTCGTGGGCAAGGGCGCGGGGTACAGCTTCGACCTGGAGGACCTGCTGCGCGCGTCGGCGGAGGTGCTGGGGAAGGGTAGCGTGGGGACGTCGTACAAGGCGGTGCTGGAGGAGGGGACGACGGTGGTGGTGAAGCGGCTCAAGGACGTGGCGGTGGCGCGGCGCGAGTTCGACGCGCACATGGACGCGCTCGGCAAGGTGGAGCACCGCAACGTCCTCCCCGTCCGCGCCTACTACTTCTCCAAGGACGAGAAGCTCCTCGTCTACGACTACCTCCCCAACGGCAGCCTATCCGCCATGCTCCACGGTCAGTACCATACCAACCACCACACATCCAACTTCTTTTGCATTGCATCATTCGATCTTTACCGTATCACGTCGTCGTCGTCGTCGAGAATTCGTTCGCTTTCGTGGTCACGCTCGCGGTGTTACTGCATTGCCTGCTACTTGCTTGGCTCGATTGCTATCTCTACTCTAGCTTACCGAAGACTCGGGAACTTGAAGTTTCCAAATCTTCCTCGGAATGGCATTGCGCGTCGGGTTCGAGATCGTCACGAATTTGCCGCATTCGCCCAAAATCGGGGCCAGCATTGCACGGGAAACTCACCAAGAGGTGATCTCTACACTTCGGACGACGTCAGACGCACAGCGCGTGCATCGGTGCGGTGCGCGTCGCATCGGCCCCGGCCACTCCCGTGAACGCCGAAATCATGCCGGAATTGGCTGGCATTGATGCTTGATTGATCGCAGGTAGGTAGACCGTAGAGGCGTAGCGATTTACTCCGAAAATCCCCCTTATTCCTTTTTCTTCCCAAATGGACCCAATCCATCTCGGAAAAGAATTAAACGGCTTTCGCGGCATGACGCCGGCATGTTGTGTGGACGGTGGTGGTTCTTGTTCCGCGCTATTCCCCGCTTTTCTTTTCTGCGCGACACTTTTTTCTCTTTATTGAGGGCTAAACTTGTCCAGGTTATGTTATCAATATTAAAGCTATACTTTAACTAGTAAAATGAATTTTGTTGTACTTTTTTAAATCAATGATTTGTAAGACTAGGATAGCAAGAAAAAAATCTTGTTATATGTGTGATTATAAATCAAACAGAAGTCTTGGGGAGTCCTTTTTAGGTCTTCCATATTGGTGTATCTCTTGCTTTGGCAGGGATCGGTGTCTATGTAATTCTATTGTTTCTTCTCTTCTGAAATGAATGACAGAGCTTCTGTCCTTACTTTCAAAAAAAATAAATCAAACAGAGGATTAACTCGATCAAACTTATCTAATTTAAGACATAGCAAAATATGATAAAATTCAGCTACGAAGCAAACAAACCCTTATTCTTTTGAGCCCTCATGATACCTTCCCTTCGCTTTTCTTTGATGCCGTAGTGTGCATGGACTGAAGTGGTGTGGCGGTAGCTGCGTGCGTGTGCGTGCGAGTGATGACTGCGAGGTTTGGGCTGTAAAGCGATGGTCCTCACTGCTCATGGTCACGCTGGATGGGTGCACGGCGGCACGCCGTAGCTCGTCAGGAAATATAGAACTTATATTTTAAATAATTTTATTTATAAATAAAAGATTTATATATAGATTTAATTAAAATCATTATATTATATTTCTTTTTATACTCTCTCAACCATATATATTTATTTATTTTCACCTATATAAAGTATTATCTATTATTTTCTCGGACAATTAAGTGAACTATATAAGTTATTTTTTCTCATATCTTTTTAAATTTTAACAAAATTTTAATCCTTATTAAAGTCAAAAAATACGTTATATAGTTCTCAACCCAGCTAGTATGTAGCAATATTGCATTGTTTCAAACGAGCCTGGAACAATCCAGAGATGCAAATGCAATTTCCTACAGGGACACTAGGATCTGTTTAGTAGAGCTTCAGATCTCAGCTTTCATCTAAGATCTAAAATTTGTAGGCTAAAATAAAGTGAATTAAGTTTATATTTTTGTCTAAAATGTAAACAAGATGATCTATCTAAACACTACTAATGTATTCACAACTTTTAACTTTATAGATCCGATAAAACTAAAATACTCAAACTTCACCATATTCATTGGAGCCCTACCAAACACTACACAGGTGCATTGTCGTTGTACTAGCAGCGAGGGAAATTAGTCTTTTCGCGCCACATCAGAATCATGTACTGTACTACAGTGCATTTCTCATAGGAAGTGATGAAATGTTGTGGGCTCCTTTTGAGTGTGTTTGGGGCTGGCCCACATACTGTAGGGACCGGTTGTGAAAAGGGCAAATATGTAGTGCGCCCCTTTTTTCTGTGCGCCGGGCTTTAAAGTGAGCAACTTCAAATTTTTCCCCACACAAGAAAAGAGATTTGGTGTACTGTTTATCCTTGTGTAAAATCCCATTGTGTGCTCCATGGTCAGTGAAATGTACGCACAGCACATCGTACTGTTACTTAGGCCTTGTTTAGGGGGTTTAAAGTCAGTTTCAGCTTTTAAAAAGCCAGTAAGCCTCTCTAACAAGACGTAAGCCAAAAGCTACATATAACTAAGAAAAGGCAAAAGCTGAAAGCTGAACTAGATCTGTTTTTACAGCTTATTGCTGAAGGAAATTAACTATTTATTAAACGGTCTCTTATAAAAAACTACAACAGCTTTTCATCTCGAAAGCCAAAAAACATCTTTTGAGAAAAGCTACAACTCCTCCAAACAGGCCCTTAGATACATGTCCTATCTGGCTAGCAAGCATGCAAGGTTAGAAACCAGTGCTTTTCTAGTCTCTTAACAAATATTTTTTTTGTAAATTTGCCATCCTTTTGGACACAACTGTAAAAATAGCACTCTCCTAATCGCAAGTGTCGTCGGCGACACGTGTCATTTGTCGTGTTTACGTATTATGGCAAGAGTTGCCACGTAGTAGGACCTTGGCAACAGAGATACCGTGCAACAGTAGCTTGGCAGGAGTAACCTGCCGAGCAATGCTACCTCGGTAGGCATTGATTAAGCGATTTAATTAAGCAAAATCATTAATTAAGTGATTATTTAATTAAAGTGAATGTTTAATGGATTTGATTGGCACATTTCTGCTGAGCTACCCTTCCTTGGTAGGAACCTTGATGCGGCACAGTAGCACAAAAGGTGATATATGTCATATGTCATGTCTTTTGTGGTAGGAGAAGAGACTATTTTTGCAAATTTACATGGAAGGATACAAGACTTTCAAAAGATGGCTCTCGGGGAGGCTAGAAAAGGGACGAATGCATGTAGAATAATGAAGTGTGGCGTGACTTGTCATGGGGGCCTCTGGGCGTGTTGCTCGGCTACGTGCCGGTGAGTGGGGAGTTCACCTCACCTCATGGCTCGTGGACGAGACGACTGTGTGCATGGCCTAGTTTCACCTGCGCGTCCACTGTCCAAAACTCCGAATTGCCCAGCGATGCCCGTCCCTCGCCAAATCTGACGACTGATGTAGTGGTATTATGCCCAGAAGGACTTGCTTGTCCAACTGTGCATGCAAGCTGATTGCCGAGTACTATAGGCTAGCTGACAGACACTAGAACAACTGAACAAGACGTCATTGACACCGTATCTGTATTTTTGCCTCACCTGATCAGCTCTCGCGGTATCTTAATTGCTTGCGCTCAACGCCTGGAAAAGGATCGATAAAGATGTGAATGAACAGTCAGGTGGTTGCCGGTTATCCATCATGGACATGGCAGTATGGCACCATAAATCAGTAGTTTCTTTTCTTGCAAAGAGTAAAAGACCGTGTGTTTATTTAGTCTAAAGTTGCAGCAGCTAGCACTACATAAACTCTTATCTTTAGTGTAGAAT
Organism: Guadua angustifolia; assembly: GCA_036346375.1. Taxonomy (NCBI): domain Eukaryota; kingdom Viridiplantae; phylum Streptophyta; class Magnoliopsida; order Poales; family Poaceae; genus Guadua; species Guadua angustifolia. The sequence continues at coordinate 38,807,800 of CM070500.1, forward strand.
CTCAAGAATGTCCCAAATGTCCAAGCTGAGGAATGTGGTTTTTGTGACTAAGCTGGGATCCTACTGTAGCAAGAGGCAACTTTGCATTATCCAGCAAGTAATTGCATGTTCTTGCATGATCTCCCTTGTGGTATCTATGGCCTGTGGGTCCATGGCCCCAGTCAATGCTTTACTGCTATTCACATATGTGATATATATCTGACAGAGCATAGCAGCTTAGCAGAAGTCAGCATTGCCTCTGCCGTGTGGGTCCACTGCTGTCAATTTCTCCACTACTTGACAAAAACCACAAGCTTGCTTTTGGAATTTGGATACTTGCCAGTCGCCAGTGGCTATGCTCACTTGCTCATCACTTCAGTTTGACTAACCGCAGAAACCTAATGTACTAATGTTAGTGTTCAGAAATTTTTTGTAGTAGCAAGAAGTTCAGTGCTCAAATTTGAAATGAAGCTTGGCGCGATTTTCCGAGTTAAAATACGATTAGTAGCTAAGTCTACTTCGCGGTGAGCTTGTACAACCTACTAAGTTCGGTGTGTTTGCTGGTCTGTCATGTACTATCTTCTAGATGCGCTTGTTTAGTAGCCAAATGATTCGCCAATGAATAATGTACTTGCTCTGTGTAATGCACTACAATATGGAGTACTTGGTATTTAGGCCCTGTTTAGGAGAGCTTTAGATCCCAACTCTAGCTCAGATCTGAAACTTATAGGCTAAAATAAAGTGAATTAAGTTTATATTTTTAGTCTAAAATGTAAATAAGATGATCTACCTAAACACTCTTAATGTACCCACAACTTCAGCTCCACAAATTTTTGGAGTTAGAAATACCCTGCTCCACCAACTCCACAGAATTTGGTGGAACTGAAGGTGTCCCAAACACCCCCTTAGTCTCTTCTTAAAGTCGAACCTACTACGGGCGCTGATTCATTGGTTGCGCGCTGCTTGTTGCTCGCCAACTGTACTTGACCTATGGAGACGTATTGTCCTCTCTGCACACAAGTTACTAATACTACATTTTGTTTAAGAAATAGTTGAGTGCATCACCAATTCCTTTGACAGTGACCAACCTCTGTGTTTTCCGGACAAGTTGAAGATTCACCTGATTAATAAAGAAATTGAGCATTACTCGAATCTTTCAGGAGAATCCTACATAATTAGGAGTATTTTGCAGTTAGGACCAAATTATGGAAGCATTTAGTTATGTTGTTGCTAGTTTTAATCTAAACACTTTTGTGCAAAAGCATTTTTGTCTTCTTCACAATGTTTAAAAAAGTATTGCATTGCTCAATTGACAATTCGATGGTATCATGATTGATATGTTTGTCGAGCGTGAGCAACAATAAGGAAAGTAAAATGCTGTGATGTTCCTTGCATTTTATTTCATTGCAAGTTCGCTAGTAGTGTTTGTCGTCATAAGAAAAGGATTTCTCACCGGAATTTATCCGTCCACTTGCAGGGAGCCGGGGCTCTGGCCGGACGCCTCTGGACTGGGACGCGCGCATGCGCTCAGCGCTGTCCGCCGCTCGCGGGCTGGCGCACTTGCACTCGGTGCACAACCTCGTGCACGGCAACGTCAAGTCATCCAACGTCCTGCTCCGGCCAGAGCCCGATGCAGCTGCGCTCTCCGACGTGTGCCTCCACCCGATCTTCGCCCCGTCGTCGACCCGGGCCGGCGCGGGCGGGTACCGCGCGCCGGAGGTCGTGGACACGCGCCGGCCCACGTTCAAGGCCGACGTGTACTCCCTCGGCGTGCTCCTGCTCGAGCTCCTCACCGGCAAGTCCCCGACGCACGCGTCCCTCGAGGGCGACGGCACGCTGGACCTCCCGCGGTGGGTGCAGTCCGTGGTGCGCGAGGAGTGGACGGCGGAGGTGTTCGACGTCGAGCTGGTGCAGCTCGGCGCGAGCGCCGAGGAGGAGATGGTGGCGCTGCTGCAGGTGGCCATGGCGTGCGTGGCCACTGTGCCGGACGCGCGACCGGACGCCCCTGACGTGGTCAGGATGATCGAGGAGATCGGGGGCGGCCACGGCCGGACGACGACGGAGGAGAGCGAGGAGGGCGTGCGGGCAACGTCGGAGGAGGAACGATCGAGGGGCACGCCTCCGGCCGCCCCGACGCCGTGAAGCCGGCGGACACCGGCGCGGGCCCGGTCAGGGCAAAGGTAAAAAATTGCATAGGTTCTTGGTGCCTGTATGGCTGTATTTCATGTTGCCATGTTCTTTTCCTTCTTTCATTTTTATTTTCCTGGGCCATTGTTCTCTCTCAGGCTAAATTCTTCCAAGTAAATGTATTTTTTTTTCTTTCACCCTATCCCCTGTCCCCTTTGTGATGGACGCCCTCTCATCCTCCTTTCGTTAGTAATCACATGTCAAGCTGGGAGCAAAAGGAATTAAAAAATCGATCTTTTGCAGGGACTCTCTTACACCTGTCAAGGCTACACACACCTTTACACGTCGATGCAGCGGTAGTGCTGCATTGGTTTTACATGATTTTTGGTCAAATTATGTTTGAAGCTAAAAGCGTTGTGGGTAAGATTTTCTTGTGCCAATTCTGCCGCAGAGCAAAGATTTCAGCCAGGTCAAACAGAAGCGCAGAATCTCTTGGCTTTTTTGTGTGACCCGTGTGCACAGTAGTACATTACATGCATGCTCGAAGACCATGTACACCTGAGCGATCGGCACATGCAGAATCTCTTGGCTTTTTTGTGTGACCCGAGTGCACAGTAGCACATTACATGCATGCTCGAAGACCACACCTGAGCGATCAGCACATGCAGAAACTTTACGTGATTCTACTCTACCCGTCTACCGGCATGGGCGAGACCCACTGGAATGGAAGTCCCTGGAACATGGCTTGCCGGATCTTGTACTCCACGGTACGGATTAGACTATCAACGAGTTAACGGTAGATGTGCAGATGTTGCGTAACGAACCATGCCGCTCAATTTTGCAGGTAGTTTACTGAAAACAGTACCAGTATAATTTTCATGTGAAGCCTACGAAATTATTCACTCCGGTCATAAATAGCTGTTGTTTTAGATATAGGTAAAATAAACTTTTGAAACTTTGATTGCCATATATATATATATCTTGAAAAAGTATTTTCTTAGTATTGTAATATTATTAGGTTTTATAAATATATTATAATAACAAATACATGGTTAAAACTGTGTTTTACATATCCAAGACGACAAATCGAGGGAGTATTACATTCTGAATTGTGAAAGCGCATAACTCAACAGTAGTAAGCTTGTTTGCTTCCAGCGGTAATCTTTCGACGGGCACAACCGCGCGAGGCACCAGTCCACACGACGCGATGGGCCATGGGACTGGAAGGAGGAGGTTACACATAGACAAGCTGACAAGGTCCTGCAGGCTGGCATGCTAGGCTGGCCCGGCGCGTCTTTACCTGTGGCCTTGGCATCTCCTGCGTTGTCCCGTCCTTGTCCTAGCTACCATCTCTCTCTCTCTCTCTCTCTCTCTGAGTGTATTCTGATCAGTGCAAATGACCAAGCATGATGCTAACACTTTGAGACAGTGCTGTCTTCTCTGAAAGAAATCACTCAGGAAATATAGAAAATATTTGCAACTGCCAATCAAGAATTGAGCCATCTAACTGAAAGATCCGTCACATGCCTAGATAGAAGTCACCTAGGACATGCCATAGACCAGGAGCTCGCTGCGCTCCTGTAGTGAGGCCTAAAGAATTGCGTCCGCTGAACAATGATCCTGATGGAATGGAATGTACCATTGCCGTGCCATATTATTCAGGTGCGGTCCCCGGATCGCATATACCCTTCCTGTGTGCAATCTTGTGCGCGCATGGGTGGCATGATTTGCCATTCTGATCAGAAACGCACAAGAGCCGTGGCCCATCATGCACGAACGATGGGGCTCACTGATAGATTTAATCTTGTATTAGGAAAGTTTGTTTAGAAAGTGTCTCAATAAAGTCCAAGTCGAACCGAAACTCTGTTACCGAGTCGGTCTTTGAAGATTGGATATCCAGACTATATAAGTAGTGCTGGTGGTAGTTTGTAAGCATAACTGCGTAAGTTTGAGGATAGATATAATGCAAAACACAAAAGAGCACCTGGCTCATTGGTTTGTCTGTTGTTCTTGTATTAGAAGATTGTGAGTTCAAGTCCTCTAGGCTGTAGGTTTTTGGTTGATTTTTTTTGGTTCTTTTTTATTTTCCCAACAATTGGTCACAAAAGAGCTCCTGGCTCATTGGTTTGTGCATCAGAAGGTTGCAAGTTCAAGTCCTGAGGTGGATGTCCAAGATGATGCCGCCCTCTCTAGAAAGTGGTCTCATTGCTGATGAGGCAATGTCAGGTACGATGGTGAAGCAGAGTTTCACTATCTCGCAGCATTATCTGATGCTCACGAAGAGCAACTATGTAGCATAGGCAATCAAGATGAAGGTATATATGAGGGCTTGGGATGTGATCGTGTACGACAACGTCCGATCGTGTAAAGGAGGCAAAGGTATAGACCCTTAAAACTAAATTCGAGGGGCTACGCATGATGGAAATGGAGTCAATCGACGATTTTGCCATCCGGTTGACGAGAATCGTCAACAAAATCAAAGGGCTTAGCGACAAGATGGAGAGAGCTTTATGGTAAGAAAATTTCTTCATGTAGCCCCTATAGTAGGTTCCTACAAATCGTTTGCACCAATGAGCAGTTCAATAACCTCAAGATGATGATATACTATAATTGTAATGATTATGGGTATATCGCTTCAGAGTGCCGCAAGCTAAAGGAGGTGAAAAAGGCGCTCCTTGACGAAGCTTTAAGGGATGATGAGCCAGCACTACTTTGACGCTATTTCAAGTAAGAGAGTTGAGTCCAGAACGTTAGAGAGGTGTGTTTGCCGTCCAAAGTTGAGTCTATCCATGTTGACTCCGGGATGTTGAGGAGATGCGTTTGCCGTCCAAAGTCGTGTCTGTCGAAGATGAGACCAAGACGTTGACGAGTTGTGTTCGACGTCTTGATTTAAGTAAGATGAGTCCAGGATGTTGAGGAGATACGTTCTCCATTCCGTATCGAGTAAATGTAGGGTAAATCATAGTTGAGACTGACTACCACAACAAATTAGAGTTATGTTACAAAATTAAAAGGGTGATTGATAGATTTAATTTTGTATTAGGAAAGTTTGGTTTGGAAAGTGTTGTTTTAGTGCACTTCAAATCAGCTGTGGAGTCCAAGTATTGCCGTGTAAACAGCCTTTATAAGGCTGGGTAGAGCCTTGTAAACAACATGAGTTGAGAATATAATCAATGTAAACCAAAAGGAGCTTTGTTGCTCAGTTTGTTTGTGCACTGTGCCGCAAGCTGAAGGTCCCGAGTTTGAGTCATAACGCTAAAGATTTTGCATTGTCTTTTTGGTTTTTTTTTATATTCCAACAATTGGTATCAGAGCCTAAGTTTTTGATCCGATGCCTAAGATGATACCACACTCTCTGGGAAGTGGTATCACCGGTGATGAGGTGACGTTAGGTGCAATGGTGAAGAAGAGTTCCGCCGTCTCACTACATTATTCAATGCTCACGAAGATCAATTATATAGCTTGGGTTATCAGGATGAAGGTGTATACGAGGGCTCATGGACTGTGGGATGTGATTGTGAATGGCAACGTCGACGCAAGGATCAGATAGCCTTGACGGACATTTATGGGGGTATCCCAGGGAAAACACTCTTTCTACTGGTCAAAAAGGAGACAGCTAAAACTACATGGGAGGCGTTGAAGACGATGTATCTTGGCACCAATCGTGTAAAGGAGACAAAGATACAGACCCTTAAAGCTAAGTTCGTGGGGCTTCGCATAACGAAGATAGAGTCGATCGACAATTTTGCCATTTGGTTGACGACAATCATCAACAAAATCAAAGAGTTTGGCAACAAGATGGAGGAGAGCTATGTGGTAAGAAAATTTCTTCATGCAGTTCCTAGCAGGTCCTGCAAATCGTTTTAACCATTGAGTAGTTTGACAACCTTAAGGTGATGACGATTGAGGAGGTGATCGATGTTTGAAGGCTCACGAATAACGGATTAGGGGATCTAGTAGTAGTGATGAAGAGCACACACTCCTGACGCGTACTTAGGGGTGGGCATTCGGTTTTTTCGGTTTTTTCGGTTCGGTTTTTTCGGTTTTTAAAAAAATCGGTTTTTGAAAGACGAAAACCGAACCGAAACCGAATACCCGAAAAAACCGAACCGAATAAACCGAAATAATTCGGTTCGGTTTATTCGGTTATTCAGTAAACCGAATTTCGCACAAGCTCAGCACAGCAGACATGTTTTGCCAAGAGTCCAGGACCGAACATTATCTAACCAAGACATTATCTAGTCAAGACTTCATCTAGATCTCACAGTCCAATCGGACTTCATTGGCACCAGACAGCAAGTCAGCAACCGAACAAAACAATTCATCCATTGCTACTCTGCTTGGTGACGGTCTGACGGACGACAAGATGCGGCGGCCGACGGCGTCGGCGGGAGGAGGTCCGCACTCCAGTGGGCTCTTGGGCTGCGGAATGGCGGAGTCGTGGTCGCGGCGGAGTCGCAGAGGGCCTGGAGGAGTGGCGGAAGTGGAACGCCGGAGCAGTGGAGGGCCGGGCGGAGCCTGAGGAGTGGAGCGGGAGCGCCGAGCCGGTGACCTGGGGCCGGGGCTGGGGCGTGGGGCGGGCCTGGGGCTAGGGTTGTGAGGACTGAGGAGTGAGGACGGGGCACGGGCGCACGGCACGGGGGAGCTAAGCGAAATGGGGAATTGGGGATTTGGCCTTTGGGGGCGGCGGGATGGAGTTAGGTCATTTGCGGATTTGCCTCATCGAGTCCAGCCTCCAGGTGAATAATGAATTAGTCGGAGTCGGCGTTAGCTTATTCGGTGTATTCGGTGTTCGGTTTCTTGAGTTCGAAAACCGAACCGAATACCGTAAACCGAACAACAAAAATAAATCAAAACCGAACACGAACAAGAAGAAAAAACCGAATTTTTCTTAATTAATTGATTCGGTTCGGTTTTTCGGTTTGGTTAAATTATGCCCACCTACACGCGTCTTGAGTGGGAGGCCCGATCGTCGAGGCGTGACAACGAGGGCTCCCTCGATGACTCTAAAGGTAATGGTCAACGAGGCCACAAGAATAAGAAATTTGACAAGGCAAAAGTAAGATGTTATAATTGTAGTGATTACGAGCATTTCGCTTCGGAGTGCCACTAGCTGAAGGAGATGACAAAACACTCCTTGCTGAAGCTCTAAGTGACGACAAACTGGCACTACTTTGACGCAGTGTCAAGTAAGAGAGTTGAGTTCATGCCGTTGAAGAGGTGTATTCACCGCCCTAAGTCGAGTCTGTCAAAGTTGATTCCGAGATATTGAAGAGGTGCGCTCGCCGTCCAAAGTCATGTCCGTCGAAGATAAGACCAAGTCATTGAGGAGATATGTTCGCCATCTTGATTTAAGTAAATTGTGTACATGATGTTACGAAGATGTGTTCTCCATCCTGTATTGAGTAAATATTGGGTAAGTCATAATTGAGACCGACTATCTCAATAAGTTAGAGTTGTGTTACAAGATTAAGGGGGTGATTGATAGATTTAATCTTGTATGAGAAAATTTTGTTCGGAAAGTGTCTGAATAGAGTCCAAGTCGAACGGAAACTCTGTTAGCAAGTCGGTCTTTGAAGATTAGACGTCCAAACTATATAAGTAGTGCCGGTGGTAGTTTGTAAGTATAATTTTCAGAATAGATGTAATAAAAAACACAAAAGAGCTCTTAGCTCATTGGTTTGTCTGTTTTATCTTGTATCAGAAGGTTGCGAGTTTTAGTTCAAGTCCTGAGACCGCATATTTTCAGTTAATTTTTGTTTTTAATTTTTTATGTTCCAACACTCACTGGCACTACCACTGGTCACTACACATGTCAACAGGGAAAGATGCAAGATCTTTTTTTTAGACGAAAATGCAAGATCTGATCTTCTCCAGCTATATTCTTCCCCAGCAAAACAGAACAAAGGCATATCGAAGCATGCAAGCAGATCGAGGAGTAGTAGCCAGTCACTCACAGTGACATAGGTAGGGAAGGGAAAGAAGTGTGATGGAAGCTTGCGCTTTCTTGTCTCTCTAATTCTGAAGACACATGGGGGGCACCAGGGGCTCCATCATTTGTTGCGCCTTGGAGCGTGCCCACTTCTCACGTGCCTGCCTTGCTAAAGCTGGACCGTGTCGCCCCCGCCTTTCCGCCATGGCCGCGCCTCGACAGCGAGGAGGATCGAGCTGTGTCTCGTCGGGAACATCGAGCATGTTGGGCCAAGGTGAAAATGGATGCAAGTTGACAGCTTAAACATGATCAGTTACTGAGGAGAGACTTGGGAGTCCCAGTGTAAAAGTTTGGGTGCTTCTTCAGATCCTGTAAACAAAGCCAGGGATTACAGTCAATGATGTCGTAGGACGGGTAGGCAGTCAAAACAGGGTGAACGACTGTGTACAAGTTTTCCTCCGATTATTCAAGTATCTTTTCACTCCGGTAGCTATTGAAAGCTAGTAAGATTAAGATAGAACTTTCATACAACAATCAGCAAACAAGAGCACCAAGATTAATGAAAGAAGTTGGAGATATGTTATAGAGGTAATCATAGAGATGATTATATTTCCTTATGTTTATGATTTATTATCTTCTTCCTTGAATAATATCATTATTATCTATTAGCAAATATATGACTTATTTGTGAAACTCTATATATGACTTTACGATGATTTTTCTAAAGTAGTCCCTAATCAATAATCATATGAAGACATATATGAATAGACAAGTATATGTATTGGTTGATACTATGTTCCACGGGTTATAGATATGGAGATATTAAGCCAATAATATGGACACGTGTTAGATAATATAGAGTTGGATCGATCCACCTTGAGATACTGCGAAAACATTGTAATCTTACTTGTTATCAGTTGGTCTCATATACATTGTGTATGCTATATCCTTAGGCTTAAAGTTGACGCGTGTACTCGAGATGTGTAATGACTTATTTAGGGGTTACCAAATGCTACTCTGTAACTGGGTAGTTATAAAGTTGGCTTTCGGGTTTGTCATGAAGCATACTGCGACGCATGGTTGATCAAAAAGGGATTTGCCCCTCCATACATGGGAACAGATATGTTTAGGTCTCTTGAGTGGTCGGATTTCAGAAAGGTATGGCTATGCTATTCACGGTTAAAGAGTTAAATGTAGTTAGAGATTCCATGTCACATAATCGAGAAAGAGTAGTTGATCTATCTAAATAAGGGTGACACATTCTTGCCTTGAGTTTGACCGATATCGTGAGGCAAAGGGAAATGCGTATAACTAAGCATTGTTAAGGTTCATCCGATATGATCTTTACATATATTCAGAAGTTGGTACGTCCTTCTAGAGACCGCTACTGATTAATGATCGAGTAAGAGTACTTAGGCCATGTCCAAGTATACGTGAACTTATAGGGTCGCACGCTTAAGGGGTTGGGACTTAATTCAGATGGTGATTCGAGTTCTGATGGGCTTCAAGTTTCTAATGGGCCTCTGGGCATCTATGTAAAGGGAGGGGATGGTGGCTTTAAGGATAACAGACAAGATAGGAATTCCGAATTTCCAAAACCCTATCCGCCATATCTCATTGGCCCAAAATCATGCAGTGGCACTAGCACTCTGGTGCGTGGCTTTTCTGGCCTGTACGTGTGGATATCTTGTTGCAAAGCTTTAACACTAGGACGATCCACAACCTAGCACAATGATGTGGATGATCCGCAACCTATGACGGTCAGGAGGTGCTATTGGAAGAGGCGCGAGGCTAGTACGACTACAATCGCACCGATGCGCTACATCGACTCTACTTTCGCTATAGGTCTGCACATCTAATGGTAATTTTGTGATATATAACTTGCAGCGGTTCCTTAGTTAATGGTAGAAAATTTTGAATTTATTCTAGATAAGCCTACTCGTTCCCCTTCAAAAGAAACCAAACCTACTATGGGATCGGTCTGACTGCAGTCTTCAGGTCAGTCTGACAGGCAGAAGAACTGCGGTTTGACCACTCCTCTACTGATAGGCCAAGAACGGCTCGAATTCAACCCTAAAACTTGTCTCACTTTTGATCTAGTGAACCAAAGCACCCAAAATCTTGAACATAGCTTGTGTTGTATGAAATTGGGTTTTACCCAAATTTTTTTAGGGTGTTACTAGGCCAACTGGACCGGCAAGGCTAGAGCCAACCTAACCAGCCCAGTCGAAGGTGCGAAAGCATCATTTGGTGCCTTAGCCCTAGCAAAGCGAGCAAAAGGGAGAGGAAGAGTGTGGTGGTAGAGACTGCATCGTGGGCGTGGCTTCCCTGTGTGCGATGATGGCTAGCGGCTCCTCCAGCATTCGTTGTTCCTTCTCCTCCTCCTCCTCCTTCTCCTGTGCTTCTTTAAAGCCAGGTCTATGTTCCTCCTTAGTAGAGTGGAAGAACATCGTGGTTTTCCCCTTTTTTCTGATTTATAATCCACCTTTAGTTTCTACTTCTTTGATGGTGCTTTGGCAAACTACCTGACGCCCTCATGTTGTCTTTAGCCCTGATCCATCCTCATTGACCTCATGGATGTCGCTTTGTGTGTAACCAGTGCTGACCGAAGGACGGTGACGACAGCCGATGATTTGAGGCACTTTGTGGATGGACTCTTGGTGCTCTCGGTTGCCTAATCTTTGTGTTGACCATGCTAGCCAGTGCAGTTGATTCGAGTGTGTGGTGGATTTGGTACGTGGTAATTTGTTGCCTTTTCTGTGGAGCAAGTCCTTCATGGCTTGCTGTTCTTGGTCAATGTGGTCTATTCCCGATGAGGAAGTAGATTTGTAGCTCTATGTTGCTTTGGTTGCATCTTCGAGACTATTTAGTGAATTGCCTCAATTGGTGGTTTGCAACATTGCATCTCCGAAAGCTTCACTAGTAGTGATTCTGTGACAGTGCAACAGCAATATTGTTTTCTAGGATATCATCTTTGACGAGCCTTACCTGTTACTCTTACCATTAATTAGTGCTCTATGAGTATATTTGATTTTTTGTCATTTTGTGTACATTGTGCAAAGGGGCTAAACATTTATTTGTCTTGGGGACCTTGCATGTCGGGGTGCCCATTGCTTTATAAGGATTGATTTCTTTACATTATTGTGAATTTAAATTCGCATTTATATTATGTCTTTACTCTACATAATTTAAATTCAGCATTTACGTTCATGATTTACTTTCCGCAATCTACATTCATGCAATTTGGATTTGCCTCCTCTTTCTAAATGCTGATCTTGGATGTTTTGAGTGTGTTCATATGGTTTTACATCTCTTTTGCACTCTTTGATTGAGTAGAGATCATCTTTTCTTTCAAGTTCTAACTCTGTCCAGAACTTGTTCTTCAGCAGCAGTTAGTTTTGATATTTAGGAAAATATAGAAAATAATTTTTGAGTGGTTCTTGTTTTAGCTTGTGCGGGACTCCTTTATACATCTGTAGAAAAGTTTGAGTTCACTTGTTGCACCGTTTGGGCGCCATGAGGTGAAAACCGAGCCCCAAATTTTCTGCTCGAAGTTCCTGACTGTCTGTGTTCATAGATTTATGATGATTTTTCTATATGGCTTTTTGATCTGAAATTTGGTATTGGGCTTTGTGAGACAACTTGTGACATCTAGTTGATTTACTATTTAAATATAAATGCTAAATTTTGCCTAGTTAATCTACTTGTTCAGTATAATTCATTTCACATGTTCTAAGTTCAGTTCTACATCATCCGCCTATTGTTTCTGTCAATACTTGTTCTATTGTTACATTCAAACTTGATACAATTTAATCAGTAAAACAGATATACATGTATATGAACTGTTAGAGTGATCAATTGATTCTGATTAATATTAATTTTTCAGTTTGAATTCTGAAATTAGTAAGACTGTTTAGAAATATTGTCATGATTTAGTCTGTGATCTTGTCCCTAATGGTGAGGAGGCCTGTTAATTCAGGTAGCCTGACATTTGAGAGCAAATAATAATCAATTTGAGCTATGTTGCTAGTTGTATGCCACTGTTCAATGTCATTTACCATGTTTAAATACTTCAATTACTTGAGTTATCATATTGCCTTGATATCTATTAATATCATGCTCCTATCTCTATGTATTTCATATGGCAATGTTATTCTCTGGTTATTTATTAAGTTTGGAATTAAAATTATGAGAAGCTGCATAAAAACACTGGACTTGAAAATGACCATATCAAATCCTCTAAAGTAATTGGGTCCTTAATGTATATGACTAGTGCTACTAGACCTAACATGTCATATGCTATAAGCATATTGAGTTGATATACAACTAATCCAGAATATGATCATTGATAGCACTAGAGAGGATACTTAGGTATTTAAAGGCAACCATAAATTATGGGATTCACTACTCCAGCCATCTAGCTATTTTAGAAGGATTCAGTGATTCAAATGAGATGAAATCCACAAGTAGATATGTATTCACTCTAGCATGTGGGGTTGTGTCATGGAGGCTGAATTAGTTGCATTTGATTCAATGACTTTAGAGGCGAGAATGTCTCAAAGAGATACTTCCTGACCTTCCTATGATGGAAAAGCCGATACCAACAGTCCTAGTATATTGTGATAACTAGACTGTAATAGTCAAGGTTAAGAGTAGAAAAGACAACACAAAATCATCAAGGCATATAAAGAGATGACTTAAGTCAACACAATATGCAAGAGAGATAGGTGTTATTATAGTAGAATACATCCAATTTGAAAGGAACCTAATAGGTCCTCTCACTAAGGGACTGTCTATAGGCTCTATCCAGGCAACATCAAAGGGAAAGAGACTCATATCCTATTAGAGATTTTCAACAGTGGTAACCCATCCTGTAAGATCAGCGAGAGAGAGAAGACAACACGAAATCCTCGAGGCGTATAAAGCGACGACTTAAGTCAACTCAGCATGCGAGAGAGATAGGTCTTATTATAGTAGAATACATCCAGTCTGAAAGGAACCTAGCAGATCCTTTCACTAAGGAAAAGAGACTCATACCCTGTTAGAGATTTTCAATAGTGGCAACCCATTCTATAAGATCGGTAATCCTATGAAATAGGCTCTAGAAAAACTAAGCTATGTGGGAATAAGAAGCACATTCCCAAAGGGTCCTATTAGTTATTGTGCTTATTCTGCATTACAAGTTGAGTGGAAGCTCTCAATGAATTCAGTGCTTATGACTGGGAATTATCCTATGGAATTTCCTAAAGAATTCACCTATGTGAGCTAACCATGGGGTTATAGTCCAGGAGAGTTTAGGGATATACTCTGTAATGAGCTCATGAAAATATACAAGGACATGATTGTAAAGTCCTGCCCTAATAGAGGTGTAGCTTTGCTGGATCAAGGCAAAATCCTCCTTTGTCTGTGCAGAGTTCTAGTTCTTATAACTAAGCATTGGTTCAAACCATTTTGATACCTTTCCTAAATAGAAGTATATAAAATAGGGCATTACAGACTCAATTGGCAATCATCAAAATTTGTGGCAAAATGGGGGAGGGAAGAAAAAAGGGGTTTATTGGGCTAACTAGGTCAGTAAGTCCCAACTGGCTAAGTCAGCCTAGTTAGAAGGGCTAAAGCACCGTTCTTTGCCCTAGCCACTACTCTAAATGAATTTTCTCACTTGGTGGTTTGCGGCATTGTGTATCCAAAAGCTTTGTTGGTGATTCTATCACAACATAGCATGATATTGTTTTCTCGAGACATCATCTTTGATGAGCCTCACTTGTTACTTTGACCATGGGTTAGTGCTCTGTGAGTATATTTGATTTTCTCTCATTTTTGTTTACATTGGCCAAAGGCGGGACATTTATTTGTCTTCGATGATCGCATGTTGAGGTGGCTATTGTTATCTCGAGGATTGGACTTTGTGAGACAATTTGCACAACTAGTATCGCTTACTATTTAGACGTAAATGCTGAATCTTGCCTAGTTAATCTACTTGTTTAGTACAATTTATTTCACATGTTCTAAGTTCAGTTCTATATCAACCACTTAATGTTTCTGTCAATACATGTTCTGTTGTTACATTCAAAATTGATACAATTTAATCAATAAAATAGATATACATGTATATGAATTGTTGGAGTGATCAATTGATACCGATTCATATTAATTTGGTAAGTTTGAAATCTAAAATTGGTAAGACTGTTTAGAAATATTGTCATAAATTAGTATGTGATCTTGTGCCTTGTGGCAATTGATCAGTCAATTTAGGCAGATCGACATTTGAGAGCAAATAATCATCAACTTAAGTTATGTTGCTAGTTGTAGTAGTTAATTATTATTTACCATGCTTTAATACTTGAATTACATGAGCTGTCTTTGTGCCTTGATATCTATTAATATTGTGCTTCTGCCTCCATGTGTTTCATATGGCAATGTTATTCTCTATTTATTTATTAAGTTTGGAATTAAATTAATGAAAAAATTGCTAATACCGCATTTACTAAAACAACTTCTTGTGGATGTATAGAACCTATTCCACCCAACAATTTCAAGAATTACTGTTAAGATTCTAACCTTCATCCATTTTCAAGAAGATGGCTCAATAACCAGGCAAAAGACCAAAACTTAAATCTACCCAAGAACGTGAAACATCTCCTAGCACTCTATTCCATGGCACGGACTCAACTAGAACAAGAAGAGATCTCGAATCATCAAGATCAACTTAAGAGAGCAAGAAATCCAAACAAGAACACAATCAAGACACAGGAGAACAATTTGAATGTGAATTTTCACTTGACAAGGAAGGATTATAGCCACTACATTTGGAGAACAAAACCTCAAAGGGGCAGCACTTGGTTCTATCTACAAACTCTAGTTTTTCTATCTTGAGCTCTAGCACTTGACTTTCCCTTCTCCCCCTCTTCTCCTTACATCCATTCCAAGTCCACGAGAAACCCTAAACAGGATTCAAAATTGATTCCGTCCACTCTCTTTTGTGTAAAACCCGAAAACCCAATACACGAGTTTTTCACACACACATGCTTCTCGATGCAGCATCTTCAACACGAACTCCGAAGCTTCGACTCGACTATCTTGTCTTTCGTGAAGTTTCTTGACCTAAACCACTTAGTCCAAGGTCGTGGTTTTGCAAATTGCCTACTTTAGTGGTTTTCGTGAAATTACCAATTTACCCCTCAACCAAGTTCCTCCCATTTCCTTTGCCTCGAAATATCACCTTCCATGTGGCTCCAATGACTCATCACCAAGTCTCTCACGTGTCTAGATCCGCTGAACCGTCCTCGCTTGCAGATGAGCCATGTCACGTGACACGCCACATGCCTATCACCACTTGTATCTTCCATGGTCCATGTCCATCTAGTGTCATTGGTTGAATCCAACCTCTCACTTGGAATTCTTGACTATTTTGAACCTTAGTTCTCCTAACCAAGTGCTGGTCCTCCATCTGTTGACAATATTTGACTCCAACCTAACTGCACAACAATAGACCAAGCAACTATTTTCGGACATAAGTTCTTCTCAACTTGATCCATATTAGTCATAACCATACAACATGCAATTCATATGCACCGAGAACTCAACAAACACAACACACCCCTGTAGTCAAACTACTGCCGGTCAAAGCCGCTTGCACCAAGCGTTAGGATCCCAAGACTTGCTCGGCCTCGACCGGTTGGGCAATGCTGGTCTAACCGCCATGTCTTGGCTGGTCAAACTACAACACCCACTTGATCGACCAGCCATCGAACCTCATCTCAAAATTATCAATTACTCCTCACAACACGAGATGACTACCATATAGTCTCACAAATGCCAAAAAAATGATGCTCATTAGAAGAAAATCGAAAGGAAGAGCTAAAGAAGTAGATCTGGAGAATCTTCAAGCAAGCAATCAATTAGAGTATCATTTATCATTTCACGTAGTAATTTTGTAGCTCTACAGAAGCATGCTTCTACGTGTACCCAAAAGATACGTGCAATGAGCTAATTACAGTTTACAGTATGGACATACAGTTACTCTATTATTTTGACTGTAACAAGGACTAAAACAATAATTTGTCCATAACATCCGGACATTGTCTTCGACAATCCCCAAAAGGCCAGCAGATCTGATTCAAATATAAAATTTAGCAAAAGTGGAAAGACATCACAAATGCAGATATCTCGAACATGCTATCTATAGTTACTGAAGCCAAATCAATGTGTTTGGTAAATAATTCAACCATATGTAGCGCAAGTTTCGCAGAAGGCAACCGCTACGAAAACATCTTTACTATCGTTCACATCGGCATCACGCGGATGTGGATTTGACACTACCTAAGTGGCGTTGATAGTCGGGGATTATCAACGCCACGCTTTTAAATCGGCAGTGATAATCACTATCATTGCTAGTTCATGTTATACAACCGGCAGTGATAAGTAATTATCACTATCGAATTTTCTCGTTAACCAGAAGTGATAACTCCTTATCACCGCCGTAATGTTCTACAACCGACAATGATAAGTAATTATCATCGCTATATTTTCCTCCAAAACCGTAGTAATGGGGTTTTGAAACCTTTTATATTTTTTTCCAAAGATATGTATTATGTAATGTTGTAGCATATATATTCTATAATAGATGTATTATGTACATGATATGTTATGCACAATATTAATAAAGCATCGCTAAAGCATAATTCAAATACATTAAAGTATCATACCTGCATTGTAGAACAACAACGCGCGTAGATATATAAAGTCATTGATGGTTATGAACAACAACGCGCGTAGCATGAAGTTATCTCTTTTATACTCATCCCATACCCGTACACGTTGTTCCACAATACTAGAAGATCTTCAACTAGTGGTTTGAGGTACACATCGATATCATTGCGGTTGCCTTGGCCCTTGGATTAGCAGCAGCATCATAATGTACTTCCGCTTCATACAAAGTCAAGGAGAAAGGTTGTAGATATATAAAGTCATTGGCCAAGTGCTATGACGACTACTCATGTTGCCGAAAGGATTTATCCCATCCATACTGAGTCCAAACCTTATATTCCTCATATCATATGCAAAATATTTCTTGTATTTTTTATCGATGTTCCTCCATTGCGCAGAGTCAGCAGGATGTCTGAGCATTCATTCCATCTTACGCTCTTCGGCGTGCCATTGTAGCAATTGAGCATATCTTTTGTTTGCAAATAGATGCTTCAGATGGGGGGTTATAGGGAAATACCACATCACCTTGGCTGGGGGTCTTTTCTTCTTACGCTATGCCTCGATGTTATCATCGCCGCTTATTATCGGGATGCCTTGCAACGAGACATGCATCCAATTTTGCAAACTGATCATTGCGATACAATATGCAATCGTTTGGACATGCGTGTATTTTCTCTACTTCCAATCCCAATAGGCATACAATCTGCTTGGCATGGTACGTGGTTGCTGGCAACATGTTACCCTCTGGAAGCATGTCCCCAAAGAAACCTAACAGCTCTGTAAATCTCTTATCGAATCAACCATTGCTTACCTTTAACTACAGCAGTGTAAGTACAATATGCAGCTTTTTGTGCTCCTCTTTACAGCCCGGGTACAAAGGTGTTGTAGAGTCCTCTACCATACATTGCAACTTCTAAAAATCCCTTTCACTCATAAGGTCCTCCTCCCCATGATGCAACATCTGTTCTAGATCATCTTCATAGTTATCAACGAATGTATCTTCTTGCGTGTCCACGAACGTATCTTCGACCGCCATCGAGTCGTTGTCTTTATCATTGTCATCAATCAGATGTCCTTCACATAAAATCTCATATTCACTATGCTTTGTCGTGCCCCGAATTTACAAATTCGGACACTCTGTGTATTCTGCACTAGTCCAGGATCGCGCTAGTGCACACAGGCTAAACAGGGTATAATATCACATCATACACAGTGAATATTAAATATGTATTTCAAACATGTATATAAACGAGTGTACGACCTTATGGTCATCCTTACAATAATCGCCACAGGGCTTACAACATTGAGTAACATAGTTCAACAATGAATAAAATAAATCTTCGTGGTGCTCCATCTTTTCCACAGACTCACCGACCGAGGCTTGCTTCCTAGTTCTCCGGCCCTTCAACAATCCTCTTCATATGCATCGTAGTTTCTTCTTCGTAAGTTTGTCCGCAAGGGTGAGTACACACGTACTCAACAAGTCATGCACAAATGCGATCTATTTACTACATGCATGGCTTGTTATGAAGGAATGGCTTTTCGGTTATTTTGCTTTTGCAACCATATTTTAAATTATTATCTATTTAGATTAAAAGCATCAAAACTATATAATCATTATATTCCTCAATGCTTTTCCTCATTGTTTTGGACACAGTCTCTACTCATTTTCTTTTGACGCACGTCTTCCCTCCCATTTTATTTTCAAACACTACCCGTTGACTGTAATCCCCGAGCATTGTCCAGTACCGTGGACTCGGCTATTCGAATAGTTTTAACACTCTGCAGAGGTTGTACACTTTACCCACAAGATACAATCGCACACCACAAAGGCGATTAACCGTAACAAAGCTTTTTAGAAACTTCTATCTTAGCATAAGAACCTCTCCGTGTTATCTTCACTATCACTTCCCTCACTCGAGCAAGTATAGGACAAACAAACACCGTTGGATCGGTACCAAGCCAAAGCACGGCATGCTCCCCGTCATGCATTACCCCGTGTAATCGCCACCCGATGTATCGAGGTAAGACATCTGAACCCTACTAAGCTAGGTCTTCCCATTCGACATGTGGTTGTACAGAGACTCGAGTCAAAGGCTTGCAAGGTAAGGTCCTTAACGACCAAGGCAAGACATCCTTCTCTCAATTTGGCACACACCCTCACCACACTCAACCCACCCCCAATTGCCACACAGGCCCACCTAGCACAAAGCCTCGGTCCACTTGCCCCACCCAAATCAATTCCACCCTGTGTTATTTAACTAGTGCAACACATGCCCGAATCATCTTTCTCAGAGAACCACACAGTCTCTACATTCCAACATCATTACCAACAGCATTCCACTTTTATCAAAAAGTATTCACTATTCTTTAATCAAGTTGCTTTTGTATTCAAAAAGATTATTCACGTAGTATGCATGACTAAGCAACTATTCACGGTCTAGCCTCCGTGTTGGCACATCATTAACCAACTATCATTACCAAACTTAGGTTATCAAGGAATCATGGCATACAAATAATATCAAGGTGGCATAAACAATTTGGTTGGTTAGCTAGTTCACCCAAAATAATTAAATAAATTTTTAGTTGAATTAGCATGCATAGCTTAAAACAAAATACATTTCAAAACATAGGTTCAAAATGATCAAAGCATAACTTGCCTTCAAAAAGTTGCTGGTCTTGGCCTGAAGCATGGTCTTGTTCTAAAAATTCCCCCTCGTAAGCCTCGGGCAAATCAACGTCTAATTAAAAGCAATGTACACACAATAAATTTATTTTTTCAGAGAGCAAATCAACTCTAAAAATTCCACAAAATTCACTAATAAATATATCTTGATTTTACAAATTTTCAGAAATTGGAATCACTCAAATCGGAGTTAAAACGCAAAAGTTATACGCATTTGAAGTTTTAAAATAAATCAAAAAGAATAAACCGAATTTCTTTATTTATTTTTATACGGAAAATCCATAATTATGATGTCAGCATCACTATTTATTACGTCAGCACCGAAAACATTTTCTACCGAATATATTTATTTACAAAAAAATTGAAATTATGACGTCAGCACGACGTCATTGCTGACGTCAGCATCGACCGTGCCGGGTCTGACATGTGGGCCCCACTGCTGACGTCACCCTCGGACACGTGGCAAATTCTCACCGTGACACGTGTCGGTGAACTATCAACCGAGATGTCAATTTATTCCTGACCATCCGATTCAAAACGAACGGTCACGATCTAACGTCGATTCGGCTCTCGGTTTACTCCGGTGGTGACACGCGGCGCAAAACCGTCCATTGGATCAAGATCTAACGGCGAGGAAACAGATCGAACAGTAACTCAACCGGCCGGGTCAAACGCCAAGATTCGTGCGACACGATCAACGGCCAAGATCGCACCGACACTTCTGATCTCTACCGCGGTGCTGACACGTGGCGCTATGGTAACCCTTGGATCTAAATCGTGCGGCTAAAAGTAAATCGTCGATGCGTCGATCCGCAAGGGCGCGCGACGCCGATTCGTCACCAGACACGATCGACACGAGAGCGGCTCGGCGGTGGAATCCGTCCGCTCGATTCAAAATCTACGGCTCGGATTACATGATTTTCTACGCTAATTAATAGCTACAGTTAAATAGGCGACGTGGCCGCATCACGACCACACAATCAAGATCGAACGACCAACAATTGAAGATGGGGTTTACTGTTACCGCATCTATGTGGCTAACTCTAGACCATTCGATATGGATCCAACGGCTATTAGTTAACATGATTTTAAGCACCGTAGGCGCCCTTCTTTGGGCATGTGGCACTATCCTAGCCCTCCATTACGAATCCTACTACCGAGATATAAAACCACACTGCTTTTGGTCTCTATCACGAGGGATACGTGGACTCACCTCCGTCGTTGGATGCAGATCGGCGGTCGAGGTAGCTCGAAACTCCGGCTAAGGCCGGCGAGAAATGCCTGGAGATGAGGAAGAAGACCCAAGCGACGCTGCTCAAGGCGATTCGGTGAGATGAAGTAGTCCTTCCGATGCGCTCAACGCGAGAGTACTTCGTGGGTGCGGCGGACGGAGAGTCACCGAGCAGCACAAAACATGGCGGATGGTCACGAACTACGGCGAAAATGCGCAGGTGTCTCGGCGATCCTCGGTTTGCGTGAAAGAGCTCGACGGCAGGAACAAAGTGCTTTATATCGAGTACCGCTAATGAAGCGGCGGAGGTAGTGCACCAAATAGGCGTTAATGGCGCGGTTTCTTCGGCAAGAAGCTCGGCGGCAGATTACTAGAAGCGGAGAACAAACGACGTGGCCACCATCCGTCGCCAGCGCGATCCAACAGCGGCGATGAAACGACACACGAGCCTCAACCATCCGATGCAGATCCAAAAAGTGAAATCAAAACGGCGACGCTTAGGGTTTGGCGTGCATGAGTGGGCTTGGCCCATTACTGTTCACTCAAATTTCAATCGTTTTTCAATAAAAATAATTCGAATATTCATTTAAATTATTTGAGGCACTTAAAATATCGTAAAAATTCTAGAAAATATTTTAGAACATTTTGAGTTCAAATAAAATATTTCCATTTATATTTTATTAAAACTTTTCATTATTAAATTAATTCCTCGGAAAAGGTTAATTTTAAATTATGAATAAATCCAAATAAATTCCAAAAATTCTCAAAATTCAAAATAATTTATAAATTTCAAAATTTCCAAATTTTAGGATGTTACATGCTTGGTCCAATAGGTATAGACAGGCTTGAAACCCCTTTGAAGCAAGTGTGTACGGATCGCCTCAAGATTAGAAAACTGCTTCCATTCTTGTAATCGACACACGCGCAACAAATATAGTTCGTCAGTTATTTGACTTGCACGTCGCAGTCATGTTCAAAAAACTAGTTACACCATTAAAATACTCTCTATCATGACGGTTCACTTCATATATCCATCTTCGGTCTATCTATAAATATTTATAACAAATAAAATCTTAGTAAATCAATAAGTGGTCACAAATTGATTTATTCATTTAATTTGTTATGTAGTGCTAATTAATCTAGAAATTTTCATTATTTATAAATCCATATCCAAATCTCACTTTTAAAATCAATTAAATAATTGCTATTAGTTATAATGGTCCGTTCAAAGAAATTTGCATTACTTAAAAAATATTAAATTAATATACACCAAATAAAGAAACAATTATAAGTAATTAGATTAAACAATAATTAATTATGTAGTGCTACCATACTTAAATTCAATCTACGTATTAAATGCAATCACTAATTTAGTCCTCATAAATACTTCAATTCAAGCTACATCTTAATCTCACCAATTACTATACATATAAAAGATGGTAAATTAAAATCTAGTCTCTAAATTAGAGCTCTAATTGTGCTCATTATGCAATTAATAATTCTCAGAACCTACAACAATATAAAACGTAATATCCAACTAAATCAACTACAAATGAAATGTACATCAAGATACGAACCTTAGATTACGAATTAGAAGTGAATTCTACTAAATTATAGAGCAAAAATTGGCCCCCTCTCTTCCCCAACGAGTAAGAACAGAGCTCCTCTGCTCGGATAGGTTGAGGAAGAAAGCGACTATATATAGGCCATATTATTCTCCGGCTCTTGTTCTTCAACTAGCGTGTTTTATGAATTTTAGCATTTTTAGAATTTTCAAAATTTTTATTGCTAATTAAATCATAATAGGGATTTTCCCTAAGATAAAAAGGATTTATTATGATAATGTTCGAGTGAACAATTGTCAAAATCATTTATTGGGTTCTATACACTCTATCATATTTTGCAGAATTTTCTAAGATTTTATGAATTTATTTGCTATTTATTTGGAGTTTATTTGCATTTTCTAAAAAGAAAAGATATTTAAAATTTTGAAAAGGCTTTAGACTGAAACACATCTAGTCCCACCCAGCACTGCAGCCTGGTAAGTCGAACTGTTTGTGCTTGAGACGCTAATAGGTGTCGTCCCCATTGTGTCCGAGCAGCACACTACTCTTACGTCATGTTCGTCGCGGACATGGATGCCATCCTGTGTGCAATGAGGACTCTAAGGGCTTCAAAAGGCTCGCATCGGGTTTGTGTTGGGTCAAGAAACCAAAACCCTAGATTGATTTCTCTCAAGCCACCGTCGACCGACCAGATTTGGAGGTTTTTCGTAGAGCGCCACCGTGAAGGACAACAAATGATTAGCTATTAGTGGTGAGTTCCTAGTCTCTTTGTCTACCCCATCGTGGTCGTGTTGTCATGTTTTAATCAGTTCTTGCACTATCTCGTCAAAACCGTGCCCAGAGGTTGTCGTCACCGTGAAGCTGCCATCACCACTGCTTCCATGGACGTTGCCGTTGCAGGAGGTCGTCGGAGCCCACGACACCTACGTTAGAAGTTTTGCCAGGCTGAGCTCTTTCTAGAAAGATCACCCAGAGTTGTCAGGGAGCAGCACCAATGATCATTGGGCTCCACACACCGTTGAGCTGATGTGGCCAACTCAATGGTCGACACGTGTTGGGTGACGTTAGGTAGGTCTATGTGTGGACTTGGTCTAGGTGAGCCGAGAGTGACATGTGGGGCCCACACGTCGCCTCTGTTTTGTTTATAAAATCAAAAAATTTGTTTTATTTTAAAATAATAGCTAGGCCCACTTGTTAGGGAATATTCTAGGAATATCTATTTTCTTTATTTTTCTAATTTATTTGTTCGATAGATCTTTCAAGTGTCTATTTTTCTTCATACGAACTCTAATTGAGCACAATCAAGTTTATAAATTTATCTGAATTCAAACTCTATCTTTTGGTGAATTTTGTTTGATTTGTGGAGTTTTTCTAATTTATGTTTTGTATTTATTTTATTTTTTGCTATTTGTTTTGCTTAAACGTTGAAGTACCCGGAGCGTACGAAGGTGAAGAGTTTACTCAAGTTTAAGGTCTAGATCAAGATCAAGAGTTGTTCCTAGACAAGTTATGATTTGATTATGTTGAACCCAATTTTACGAAAGTCATTTTGTTTTAATCTATTGCATGTTATTTCAACGTATACTTGTTTTCAAATAGTTTGGGAGTTAGTTATAAAACCCAACTAAATTATACCAACCTTGTCATTTGCTATGCCATATTTATTCATCATCCTAGGATGGATAATTATTAGTTGGTTACAACTATATACCAACGTGCGTTGGTTAGAACATGCTTAGTATGCGTAGCCATGCCACGAATAACTAATATCTTTTGAAGGTGCAAATTCAAATTTGACTAATGATAAATGGAATATGTTTGTGATAAGGATGTGTCATATGTTGGCACACAAAGATGTTAAGTTTTCGATGACATGTGTTGTACGATAATCAACTTTTCGTATTGTACCATAACTTAAAAGTATTATGTTAATAAAGGAGAATTGAAGGAAATGATAATTGACCTAAAGTGAAGGTTGATTAGTATTGATGCCAAGTGTTGCGAGTCATGGGAGTAATTGGAAATTGAGATTTTGTAAAATTGATCCCGCTTGAGAGGATTTAGAATTTTCTTGGCGAATTATTGATCAGAGTGGTGATTTAAAGCACGTAGTATGATGGTGCGAGGCATGATGAATGTTGGCTTTTGTTGCTTAGGGATCAATTAAATTGTAAACTGACCAAAATGACTTAATTGGGGTGAAATCAAAGAATGGGAGTATCTTGGGAAGATTATCGAAAGGTTGAGTTTGTCCTTGGCACATGCTTGTCTTTGATGCGTAATTGAAATGTGACCATGGAGTTTGCGTTGAGCAAGTAGAAGTGTTTATTGATGGAGCGAGCTAGGGGTTAGTGAATTGGTGATTTAAGGGTTGTCGAAAAGTAAGTGTTGAAGGGTATGTTTTAGGAATGGAATAAACAATTGTATGGGTAATGGATCGTGTTATGCTAAAGTAATAGATAAGTTATTTGTGTTGAGGAAGTGAGACGTGGTTCTCCTTGTTATTGTTATGAGATGGTGCGGATTATGGTTTGATGATTGTGGCTAGTTATGGTTATGGTTATATGACTAAGAAGGAAATTAAGAGAAGATCGGGTTTTGTAAGTTACTTCAAAGGTGTTGGACTTTTTGAGATTGGGTGAGTGCAAGATCTGAATGGTTAAGAGATTGGAATTTGGAAATGGTGGGAATCGGGTGGAACCTTCTTTGAGAGATTTGTGGATTCAATTGATTGTATGATTCATTGGGAGTGTATGCCTTTTGTTAAAACGTTCTCGTGAGTGGGCAATAGAACTCCCTTGATTAAGTTGCATTTTGGGTCAAGTTGCGGACTTGGCTTTGATGGTCGAAAATGAGGATGAAAGAGTAGTCTTGGAAGTAATTGATTGATGGATTCCGGAATGTGTATGCTTTTGAACCATGCCAATCTGTGGCTTTGGCTAATTTGTTTAACTTATGTTATGACTATGGACTTTCACCCAAAAGTATATGAGTGGATCGCGTTCTTTCGCATTCAAATTGAATCATCTTTGGGAACAATATTTAAAAGAAGCAAATGGACATAGTGGGTTGTGTTGGAAACCCTTGATTTAAGTATTTAATTGGTAACTGTATTATGTCTAGAGTTGGTTTTAATTGGAAATGAGTGTGGAGTTTGCGAGTGCTTCCAAAGGTGGATCTTATGAATGTTTCATAAGTGCTTTTGTGGTGAAGTGTTTTCTTTGGGGAATGAGTTTCCTTTTCTCTTTGAGAGGATTTGTGGCGGTTGTGGGTGCAGATGTTGACTTGGGAATTGGTTTTCTCTTCCAAAATGTTGATTTTGGTTAAAGTGGGAGGTTTTGCTTTGGTAAAAGCAAGATGATCTTCTTTGGATTAGTGTGTAGTGTTGTTGTTTTTTATTTAAGAGATTCTTCGATGTGAAGCTTCCCACCTTAGGGCTCAAGGTGAGGGAAATGGTTATTGTTGTTAAGAGAATGGAGTTCTCTTCGATTTTGTGGCTGCTTTTGATTAAGATTGTGTGAAGTTTCTCTTCTCAGTTGAGTCTTCCCTTGTTGCGCATTCTATTGCTTTGATTTCAAGTTGAGGAAAGTGGTTCGCTTTGTAAGAGAATTGAGATTCTCTTCGCTTTCTAGTGTGAGAAAAGAAAATGTTTAGCTGTGGTTCCTTACTTGAGTATAATTTGAGAGTATGCTCGTTGCTTTAATTCTTTGGGCAAGACCGTCGTAGAAAGAGAACCAAGTATGAATTGGTGTTAATGGAGGGTCTAAATTGGATTAGGTGTTGACCGTAATTGGATTCAGAGTGGAGAGTATTGGAGGGTGGGGCATGTTTTGATCTAGATCCTTCGTGGGAGGATCAATTGATTTTGTTGTCTCTTGGTCGTGTGTGACTATTTTGTTGGTGGATTGTTTGGAATCGATCGGCGAATGCCTTGGTCTAAATGGGTTAGAAACCTTGGTTTCCTGGGTTGGAATCAATGTTTCAGTTATGAATTGTTTCTTTTAGTGGTTGTTTCATTGTGCGAGAAAGGTTCGAAAGAAGGTAGAGTATGATTTTGGTACTGTGATGGAAATGGGACTTGTGCCGAGTTGTGCGATTTTTTTTCAATAGTAAGGAATGTCATTGACTCTTTTGTTCCAAGGGCAATCGTCGCAAAGGATAAAGATTTGTGTTTTGTTTCCTCGGCGGCAGATTACTAGAAGCGGAGAACTAAACGACGGGCCACCATCCGTCCGGCCCACGCAGCGATCCAACTGCCATGGCGATGAAACGACACTCACGAGCCTCAACCATCCGATGCAGCATCCAACAAAGGAAATCAAAACGGCGACGCTTAGGGTTTCTGCGCAGAAAGAGGGCTTGGCCCATTACTGTTCACTCAAATTTCAATCGTTTTTCTAATAAAAATAATTCAATATTCATTTAAATTATTTGAGGCACTTAAAATATCGTAAAAATTCTAGAAAATATTTTAGAACATTTTGAGTTCAAATAAAATATTTCCATTTATATTTTATTAAAACTTTTCATTATTAAATTAATTCCTGTGAAAAGGTTAATTTTAAATTATGAATAAATCCAAATAAATTCCAAAAATTCTCAAAAATTCAAAATAATTTATAAATTTCAAAATTTCCAAATTTTAGGATGTTACATGCTTGGTCCAATAGGTATAGACAGGCTTGAAACCCTTTGAAGCAAGTGTGTACGGATCGCTTCAAGATTAGAAAATCGCTTCCATTCTTGTAATCGATACACGCCAAGAACAAATATAGTTCGTCAGCTTATTTGACTTGCACGCCGCAATCTATGTTCAAAAACTAGTTACACCATTAAAATACTCTATCATGACTTTCACTTCATATATCCATCTTCGGTCTATCTATAAATATTTATAACAAATAAAATCTTAGTAAATCAATAAGTGGTCACAAATTGATTTATTCATTTAATTTGTTATGTAGTGCTAATTAATCTAGAAATTTTCATTATTTATAAATCCATATCCAAATCTCACTTTTAAAATCAATTAAATAATTGCTATTAGTTATAATGGTCCGCTCAAAGAATTTGCATTACTTAAAAAATATTAAATTAATATACACCAAATAAAGAAACAATTATAAGTAATTAGATTAAACAATAATTAATTATGTAGTGCTACCATACTTAAATTCAATCTACGATTAAATGCAATCACTAATTTAGTCCTCATAAATACTTCAATTCAAGCTACATCTTAATCTCACCAATTACTATACATATAAAAGATGGTAAATTAAAATCTAGTCTCTAAATTAGAGCTCTAATTGTGCTCATTATGCAATTAATAATTCTTTTAACCTACAACAATATAAAACGTAATATCCAACTAAATCAACTACAAATGAAATGTACATCAAGATACTTAACCTTAGATTACTTAATTAGAAGTGAATTCTACTAAATTATAGAGTAAAATTCGCTTCTCTCTTCCTCAATCGAGTAAGAACAGAGCTCCCTCCGCTCGGATAGGTTGAGGAAGAAAGCCGCTATATATAGGACCATATTATTACTGCCGGCTCTTGTTCTTCAACTAGCAGTGATAAAAAATATCACTACCAAATCTTGTTTTCGAATCGGCAGTAATATATCACTGCCGGTTCTAGCTCTAAATCTGGCAAAGGATATCATCGTTTATTCGCCATGAAAACTTTACCGCGCCATCGAACCGCAATGATAAGACACAATAAAGTTTTTCCACGCGGTCAGCTTCCTTAACGTAAAGGATACTCTATCACTCGCTAGCTTGGATCCCCGGCAGTAATGGGGGTTGCAGATGAACCTTTCTGCAATATTGAGGTTCTGTGCCAATAGCAGCACTATTTACTCACTGGTCCGGGCTTTTTAAGCTTTTTTTCTGATGGAACCTTCTGCTCTCATGGACATGGAAATGCCTCTCAAAATCAGATGCAGACCTGTACCATACCAGAGATGTTAACAGAAGCGTGTAGGAGACGTAATTGCGTATAAACCTGTCTCTGTTAGCCACAAGGATATTTACTTCACAACCATACTGATTGAGCCCACACCTCACTCCTACAATAGCCATAAGACGACGAATATTAACAAGTTAGTATTGGTATGTGCATATACTATGTAACTATATAGGTACAGCTGTATGTCCTATTGTACTAGCACCACATTCTTGACGTCCTGCATTATTAATTGTACAGCAGCAAGCTATATAAGTAAACTGTCCACTGTGCCACTGTCATTGAATCTACCATACGTGTTTAGCGGCGACTGTATCACGGATTTGGACAATAATAGGCCCTTTTCAACACAATGCATGCATACATTGCCTTTCCATATCTCTACTACTAATGGTTGCACCCATTATAGCGGAAAGAATTGGCGAGAGATAAGGGCGCCATCTATCCCCCAAGGCGATTTTGCGAAAAAACTCCTCCATTTCTTCGAATTATGGATAGGTCCTTACGCATCACTTAATAGGTCCTTCGTGATTTCTTGTAAGAGGAAGATTATTTTTTCCCATCGTGTTTAGGTCCTCGGCGCGTATTTTACGGAAAAACCTCCCGTTAAATTCAAATCGCTAACAAGCCTTTTTCTAATTTTTTCGTGATAGCTAATGTGTCCAAAAAATAACAAATGTGTCCTTGTTTTACGCTTAGGTTCTTTCTCCGCTTCCACGGAATTTTTTATATAAAAACGAGATTCGCCCAAAGATTTATAGTGACCCATAGATTTTCGCCATGGTCTTAACGACTCCATTTTTTAGCAAACACAAAAACTAAAAACGAAAAACCAAATTCGTGGAAAGTTTATAGCGGTTCATGGATTCGCCATACGGTCCGAGCATCCTTTAAAAAGGAAATACATAAAAAAAACGGCCGACTTTTCTTTTAAAAAACAAAAAATACAGATTCAACCGAATTTTCTAAATAAAACACGATCAAGAAAAACACGGATTCGCTCAAGGTTTATAATAACTTGTGTATTTGCTAACGGGTCATAACCGTTTTTTTTAAAAGTAGATTCATCCAAAGATTTATAGCGACCCATAGATTTTCCGCACGGATCGTCCTAACGACCCATTTTTTTTAACAAACACAAAACAAAAAAGAAAAAACATGATTCAACCACAATTTTCTAAATAAAACACGATTTATTTAAAAAAAATCCGAGCAATTTTTTAAAAAGGAAATACAAAAAAACGGCTGCACTTTTCTTTTAAAAACAAAACACAGATTCAACCGCAATTTTCTAAATAAAACACGATCGACAAAAAAACATGGATTCATCAAGGTTTATAACAACTTGTGTATTTGCTAACTGGTCATAATCATGTTTTTTTAAAAAAGTAGATTCGTTCAAAGATTTATAGCGACCCATAGATTCACCGATGATCCTAACGACCCATTTTTAACAAAAAAAAAAAAAAGAAAAAACACAGATTCAACCGCAATTTTCTAAATAAAACACACATCGACAAAAAACACGGATTCGTCAAGGTTTATAAAACTTATGGATTTGCTAACGGGTCATAACCGTGGGTTCTTTTTTTGAAAAAATGTAGATTCGCCCAAAGATTTATGGCCACCCATAGATTCGCCATGGTCCTAACGACCCATTTTTTTAGCAAACACAAAAAGAAAAAACGATCAAATATCCCAAATGCGTAAAACAACCACGCTTAAAAAACACAGATTCGTCAAGATTTATAGTAACCCGAGATTAAACGCGATTCATCGAAGGTTTGTAATATCCCATGGATTCGCCAACGGTCCTACCGACTCATTTTATTTAAAAATTACGAAAATGGAAAATTCGACAAATTTTATCGACGACGGGTTGTAACCGCGGTTTTCTAAAAAACGAGATTCGTTGAAGGTTTATAGCTAACAACCTATTTTTTAAACAAATATGGAAACAAAAATACGACTCTATGGATTTACTTCGACAGTCCTATCAACTCTACAGAATCTGCAACGAGAGCCGCTATTATTGCCAAGATAATATAAAAGGGAAGTTTATCCATCATCCCTCCCTTCCTCACACACGCAACAAGCTCATTCTCGCCATCTCACATCCCATAGGAAACCGGCTCCCAAAACAAAGAAAAAACTCGCATCACTACTACAAAATAACACATAGATAACACTCTATTTATGGTGGATTTCTAAAACCATCACAAATAGCATTATCATGACGGTTTTAAAAAAATAACGAAAAGACTATTTGTGACGGTTTCTATTTGGAACCGCTACAAATAATGCATTATCAATGGCGTTTTTCTTAGAACCGCCATAATAAATCACATTGCTTCAACCAAAACCGTGAATCGATAATGTGAGATTGTTAGGTTTTTGCTAAAACCACCACCGATAATGTAAGTATTCTGTATGCATTTTAGCCAAAAACCATTTAGTGGTTTTAGCCAAAAATCGCCATCGATAATGTGAGTATCTCGTATTTTTGGCTAAAACCGCCATCGATAATGAGAGTATTTGTGGCGCTTTAACAAAAACCACCACCGATAATATGAGTATATGCGCGTATTTTTGGCTAAAACCACTATTGATATTATTATCCGTGGTGTTTTAATTTGAAACCGCCACAAATAATAAAAAATAGAAAATTTTAAATATTGCTAATTACCTCTCCTACCTTCTAATTTGAAAGAATTGAAATTAAATAATATTAAATTTGAAATAATTGAAACTAATATTCCATTTGCAATAATTGAAAAGAATGACCGAAACAGATTCAAAATTTTGAGGCCGCTTTTGAGGTCCTAAATGATGTTTTTTGGAATTTCATCGCCACGCACACACTCACACAAAACATCAGGATTTGACCATTTGATCTTTGCACACTTATGAAATTCAGTGCTACTTTTCATTTTCTTTTCAACGAGCCAAAGAACGCTCCGATTGGAGTTACGAGTCAAAAGTTATGGCTATTTTAATAAACGTGCTTGGATTTCAGATTTGTAAACTAGAATTGGTGCCCAAAAGAAAATAATTGAGAGCTCATCGGTGATGATTCCGTAAAGTACAAGAAAACAAAATCAAGGTACGAGTCAAAAGTTATAGTATTTTTACAAGATTCATTAATAGTAATGGCATATATTACAAGCATCATTAATAGTCAAAAGTATGGAAAATAAATTTGAAAGATTTAAATTTTGCTAATTACCTCTATAGTTTGCTAATTTGAAATAATTGTGAAATCTGTGTTCGGGTGCTTCACGGGTTAAAGGGAGGTGGGACGATTATATGTCGATGTGATCATACCACTACTAAAATATCGATCTTATAAGAACTTTGAAATTAAGCATGATTTACGAGAGTAGTAATAGGATTGGTGACCTCTTGAAAGTCCTTGTGTGGTGTTAAAACCGCCATCGCTAATGTTAGTATCGCATGATGCTTCTAGCTAAAACTACTAACGATTATCGGTGGTACTATATTAGTGGTCGCTCAAAACCGCCATCGAAGGTAGTTACTTAACCGTCATCGATGTGCATTTTTCTAGTAGTGCATTGACATGTCGGCCAATGTAACATCCCAATTTTTGCACCTTTGAACTGGTTTTATGAATTTTAGCATTTTTAGAATTTTCAAAATTTTATTGCTAATTAAATCATAATAGGATTTTCCCTAAGATAAAAGGATTTAATATGATAATGTTCGAGTGAACAATTGTCAAAATCATTTATTGGGTTCTAGACACTCTAACATATTTTACAGAATTTTCTAAGATTTTATGAATTTATTTGCTATTTATTTGGAGTTTATTTGCATTTTCTAAAAGAAAAGATATTTAAAATTTTGAAAAGGCTTTAGACTGAAACACATCTAGTCCCACCCAGCACTGCAGCCTGGTAAGTCGAACTGTTTGTGCTTGAGACGCTAATAGGTGTCGTCCCCATTGTGTCCGAGCAGCACACTACTCTTACGTCATGTTCGTCGCGGACATGGATGCCATCCTGTGTGCAATGAGGACGCTAAGGGCTTCAAAAGGCTCGCATCGGGTTTGTGTTGGGTCAAGAAACCAAAACCCTAGATTGATTTCTCTCAAGCCACCGTCGACCGACCAGATTTGGAGGTTTTTCGTAGAGCGCCACCGTGAAGGACAACAAATGATTAGCTATTAGTGGTGAGTTCCTAGTCTCTTTGTCTACCCCATCGTGGTCGTGTTGTCATGTTTTAATCAGTTCTTGCACTATCTCATCAAAACCATGCCCAGAGGTTGTCGTCATCGTGAAGCTGCCATCACCACTGCTTCCATGGACGTTGCTGTTGCAGGAGGTCGTTGGAGCCCACGACACCTACGTTAGAAGTTTTGCCAGGCTGAGCTCTTTCTAGAAAGATCACCCAGAGTTGTCAGGAGCAGCACCAATGATCATTGGGCTCCACACGCCGTTGAGCTGTTGTGGCTAACTCAATGGTCGACACGTGTTGGGTGACGTTAGGTAGGTCTATGTGTGGACTTGGTCCAGGTGAGCCGAGAGTGACATGTGAGGCCCACACGTCAGCCTCTGTTTTGTTTATAAAATCAAAAAATTGTTTTATTTTAAAATAATAGCCAGGCCCACTTGTTAGGGAATATTCTAGGAATATCTATTTTCTTTATTTTTTCTAATTTATTTGTTCGATAGATCTTTCAAGTGTCTATTTTTCTTCATACGAACTCTAATTGAGCACAATCAAGTTTATAAATTTATCTGAATTCAAACTCTATCTTTTGGTGAATTTTGTTTGATTTGTGGAGTTTTTCTAATTTATGTTTTGTATTTATTTTATTTTTGCTATTTGTTTTGCTTAAACGCTGAAGTACCAAGCGCATTTAAGGTGAAGAGTTTACTCAAGTTCAAGGTCTAGATCAAGATCAAGAGTTGTTCCTAGACAAGTTATGATTTGATTATGTTGAACCCAATTTTACGTAAAGCCATTTTGTTTTAATCTATTGCATGTTATTTCAACGTATACTTGTTTTCAAATAGTTTGGGAGTTAGTTATAAAACCCAACTAAATTATACGATTCTGTGAATCTTTTTGGATATTCGTTACTATCGACGATCGGGATCGCCTGACCGCAGAAGTGAAGAGGGGTGAGTCTTGTATGAGGGACCCAAAACGAGCTTCACTCATCGAAGGAATGCGTTTGCTACTTCATTGGTCGAGTCAAATGGAAAACGAGCAAGACACGGGAGTTATACTGGTTCGAGCCCCTGTGAAGGTAAAAGCACTACTCCAGTCTTGCCCTGAGGCAAGGATGTTCGCTATGCTTGAGTACAAGTGTTTGTTTTACAACTCGAGCTCTAGGGAATTCTACGCTAGTTGTGTCTACTATCTTGTAGCCTTTTTCCCTCCCCTGAGCGTGCTCGCCTCAAGGGGTTTTATATCTCTCACGGGAGAGATTCCTGAGTAATATCCTCGATGCTTGAAGGTGAAATCAGTAGTGCTCCGCATCCTGTCGCCCACGTTCGCCTTAACTCCGGCATTCAAGGTCCTGGTAACTATCGAGTAAGCGCACATCTTGAAACCAAGGTCGAGGTCGTGCGGGAGTTGAATCCTTGCCCCCCAAGCTCGAGGTCGCGTGGGAACCGCGCAGCCAAGGTCGTGGTCGGAGACCCTTGCAGCTCAACCCCGAGCTAGGGGCAGATTATAAGTCGTTGACTGTCAGAGATTTCTCGATCCCACGATTCTTGGGATTTAATTAAAACTCTTGCCTTAGTCAATTAAGGACTTAACCTTGTAAACCATTGAACTAGGATAATCATACAACCACAATCTGTTATAGACCAGACCTAACTCAGTAAGTAACAAAGTCATGACATATGACATTTCAAGAGGATAACCAAGTTGTGTGCGTGGTTGGGGAACATGTGTGTTACAGTGGCTCCATATCTTGAATAGTGATTGTTCTAGTACAATGGTAAGTCTCTCTTATTCTTCTCATTTTTATGAGGGAGGAATAGTAAGACTAAGCTTATTGGGAGTGCGTACGTTTAGATAGAGTTTCCGAAAAGTTTTGTTATAATCGCCTTGTCGCACGCCTATGGAAGTGTGTCGTTACATGACAATAAGAGATTGATCATATCTTGTGGGTAAAGTGTATAACTTTTGTAGATTGTCAACCTATTACATTTTATAAAATAAAACTTGTGATGGGAAGTTGTGTGTCAATGGAAGTAATAGAAATTGGTTTAGGTTGTGAGCTAGTTTATTTTGAGATTTTTATGCGAAAACAGAGGAGAGGCACCTCTTGTATTATATTAATACAAATATCAAAAGGATTAAAGCACAACATTCGATAGGATTACATAGAGTTTAGCTAGAAATTACACTTGGTTTAATGGTACTCTTCATTATATACAAATGAAGAGATATCCTCCATAAGATTACGCCCATATCTGAATCAAGGATAAAGTTCATTGAGTATCTTTCTATTCCGTTGTTTTCAAATATGCCATGAAGCAATGATAAAGATCTCCACGAAGAAAAGAGATCCAAAGTTCTGCGAAGGTTGTTGTGTCATTTCCATAATATCCGGTGTGGGGTTCCATAAAATCCCAATCTTCTACCAAGAGGTTTTATTGAAGGGACAAGTAAAGAAAAGATGCATGATTCATTTCTCCACGAGTTGTTTGGCAAAAACAAAGTAATTTTCATTGTCAAGATACCAATTTCTTCTAGTCAACATGTTTTTTTTTGTGTTCAACCGATCTTGTAAAAGTAGCCACCCAAAGACTCATAATTTGGTATGCACTTGTTTACGCCAAATCAATTTAAGAAGTTTGGAGAATGTAAATTTTGGAAGTGTTACTATAATATTTCCTCGACCTAAATTTTATTTTACCCCTGTATATATGTCAATCGATCATCTGCATCATTCTTTGCAAGTGAAGTTCCCCAATAGATTTTGCAATTCCTCAAGTTCAGTGTGAGCTTCCATCGAAAGAGGTAGGTTGAAATGTTTTGCCCAGTTGGCTTTTTTTGAAAAACCTCGAAGCTTTGAGATCTTCATTTTTGACACAAGAACAAAGCCTTGTGAATTTATGACATGGTATGTGACCATTCCAAAGATCCTTCCGTAGCTATATATTGTTCCGCACCCCCACAATTGTATTTGCTATGCCATGGAATTCGGTAGCCATTTTTATCATGTCTCCATTAAAATATCCATATTGTCTTGCTGAGTGAGGTACTTGATTATGATAAAAGGTATTCCATAGAAGTTGATCCCATGGGATGTCTTTCTTGTTGAAGAAGTTATATAAATGTTTGGATAGAAGAGATCTATTTTGAGTTTCAATGCTTAAATTTCCCATTCCTCCTCTATTTTTTGGTCTACAGACCATATTCTAGGCTGCTAGAGATTTGCATTGATAATTGAGATCATCAGAACCTCTACATAAACAATGTTTGCATGCTCTATCAATGTGTGCAATGACTGTCTCTAGTAATTTAAGGGAGCACATGTAATAAATTGGTAAAAAAGACATCATTGTGCTGACCTAATATATGTAAAGTCAACTTAAGGCCTTTTAACTATCTTTTATTCAATAAATATATTATTTATTATGTTTTCACTTTGTATGTTGTGATATTACATCTATGTTGTCATTTGTACACACAGTGATCTGAACTAGTCAGGCAGATGCACAGATGGTCCAGATTTGCATATTCGGGTTCTAACATTGGTGGCATTAGAGTCATACTCGATTGTAGGTCTTGACTCTGGTTTGATGGTCATTCTTTAGGAGTTTCAAAATTACTTTCTAAAGAGAAAATTAACTTGTAAGATTAATAAGTTCTTGATTTATATTATCTATCTTCCTCTCCCCTCTTATTGAAATAATTCTTTTCTTTTCCCCTACTAGTTTAAGTTGAAATCTTACACTAAGTTATCTTTAATATATGACGATGTTTCATAATTATTTAGAGCGCACTAGTGGTTATGCTTCTGAACTATGAAAAGTTTTGTATGTACTTTGTGGTTATGAGATGCCACTTTACAAGGGAACCTGCTGGACAATGAATGGTAAAAGTCATTGTGTGGTACGTAAAATTATCATCTATGCTAGGGAAAATGCTAAGGCTAGTCGTCTCATCTGTTTCACTATTAGAAGTCTCACTTTTGAAGCTAGTATCCAAGAATTTTCTCGTCTCGCATTACTACATTTCTACAACAAGTATGGCAGTAAGCTACGGCACACAGTGTTCAGAGTTCATCTTCGAGGTCATGCTATTCGTTGCCCAAGTACAGAAGATGAAGAGTATGCTACCATCGTCTATCTTGAAAAATTCTTAGAAGCTCAAGAAGAACTTAAGGAGGACACAATTCAAGAGCTGAAGAAGTTCTATGAAACTTTGAATATTGCAGAAGGGTATCTTCATGCAACCCGAATGATGGCCACTGAAAGTATTGCAGAGCTTGAAGAAGCCCTATAAGGCATTTGAGTGGAAGTATAGGAAGAGCTAGAAAAAGAAGAGGATCCAAATGAATTGGAGCAAGCACCTAAGAAGCAGAAATTTTCACCTTAGGAGGCACTCAGTCATCAAGATTAGTGTAAACCAATGCCTGGTTGTACGCCGTTGTACACCCTAGGAGTGCATCAGCCCGGTTGGCTCAGCGAGTGAAAAAGCTTAGTTTAGTCAGTTGAGACTTATGTGTGGGAGTGGCGTTTGCTTAAGTTTAAGAGTGTTCTTTAAGCGTTAGACTTGTGTATTTATGTTGTGAATTGGGTTTTCTGGTTTTCTTTATGTGCAGTATTTGTTGCAAGAGACCCATAGGCACTTTTAAGTAGTCATACCAAGTTATTAATAAAGATTATTTAAGTTATTTGGTTAAACCTGTTCCCAAATTAGATTCTTTGTTTTCTCATCTATGCTTTCCCTCTTATCTAATCTTGTGGAATTATCAACATATGTTTCAGACTCATACCACCAATGGACCTAGTGGAAGTGGTACTTGTACCAAAGAGAACCCCAATAATAGATCAGTTCCTCAACAATCACCTCAAGTGGATATGCAAAACTTTAGAGCATTTCTGGCTGCACAAACTCAGTTAATGCAGATAATAATGCAACAAGTGCAAAGTATGACTAGTCAAGCTACTATCAACAATGTATCCTCAGTTGGTGTCAATGGTCCCCATCCTTACACGTGGAGTTCATGAGAACTTATCCGCTGATGTTTTTTGGGAATGTTTCACCCCTGGAAGCCCATGATTGGCTTAGGATCATTGAGAAGAAGTTACTCATTACTCAATGTGAGAGAAATGAGAAGGTCCTTTATGCTTCTCATCAATTGGAAGGAATTATTGTTGAATGGTGGGAGAATTACTGCACTGCCCATAAAGCAACGCAGAATATCTCCTAGAATGAGTTTGTTTATACTTTTCATCAATAACTTGTGTCGAAAGGAGTCATGGACCTAAGAAACGAAGAATTCAGAGCTATAAAATAAGGAGGCCAATTTGTGGCTAAGTATCTAAATAGTTTTACACAACTTGCTCATTATGAACCTTAAGAAGTTTCCTCTAACAAAGCATGACATTCTTGTTTCATCAAGGGAATGAACTTTGGACTTCAAGTCGGGTTGATTGCGAATACTTTTCTAGATTTTCAGGAGTTGGTTAACAATGCCCTTATCCTTGAGGATAAGTGCAAGGAGCTAGATGATAGCCATAAACACAAAATAGCTCATTAACGTAGTCGTCCGAATCAATAGAGGTTGAGAGTTGCACCTTAATAGTTTGTTAGGTTTCAAACACAAGCTATGTTCAAGACCCCTTCCTAGCATCATGTCCATCTGGTCAAAATTTTCAATCACTGATTTAGGTGCATGCTACACTAAGAGGAAATTAATAGTCCCTGGTTAAGCGTTGTTTCAACTGCCGAGAGCTGAGATATTTTGCTAAGAATTCACACCAGAGAGGAGGTGTTACCCCTATCCATTTCAATTTTGGATCTACGCCAGCAAAGGTGCTAGCACTAGAAGCAAATTATTGATTGCAAGTGATGGTCAAGCTAGAGTTACATCGCAAAGTGATGGTGAGAGGTTGTGTCAATTACATCTATGCTGATGGAGCCCAAGACACGTCAGTTGTTGTTCCATGTAAGTTCTTGGTTATCTCATACCCACAATGGTTTTATTTGATTTTGGAGCTTTGCAATCATTTGTTTCTTGAGTTTTTGCTGTTAAGAATCATTTGGATGTTATGAGTCTTAAGTGTACTTTGTTAGTCAAATCCCCAGAATAAACTTAGATCTAATCTAGGTTGTTTCAGAGTTAAGTTTCCTATCGATGGGATTGAGTTTTTAGCAAATCTCATCATATTGGATACTCAGACCTTAAATGTTTTTATTGGAATGGATCGGTTGTCCATGCGTAAAGTTGTTTAGGATTGTCGTCGAAGAGTTGTGTGAGTTGAAAGTCGATAGTGAATTGATGCTTAACAGTGCAAAAGTTGTCAGTTAAGAAGATGTGCCTATGGTCAGAGAATATCAGATATTTTTCTTGAGGATTTGCCTAGAATGCCTCTAGATCTTGATATTGAGTTGTTATTAAGTTAGTGCCTGGTATAGCCCCAATAGCGAAAAGACCACATCAAATAAATACCGACGAGTTAGTGGAAATAAAGAAGTAGATTGAAGATCTACTTAAAAGGTTTTGTGAAATCTAGTTCATCATTGTGGGGAGTACTAGTTACGTTTGAGTCTTGATGCGATTGCGGGGATGATTTAACTTATAAGGAGCAACCAATTAAGATTGTGGATGTAGTGATTGCGGGACCCGAAATAAGTCTATGCATTTACTGCAGAATGTAGTGGAACAATCATTCAGAGAGAGAAGCCACATAGGAGCACGAAGAGGATCTGAAGTTAGAATTCCCTAACCTATTCCTTAGTCAGACCAGAATCTTAGGGTCGATATTATGTTAAAGGAGAGGTTTGTAACATCCCAATTTTTGCATTTCTTGAATTTATTGTGCATTTTATATTTTTGTGAATTTTATGAAATTTGTTTGAACTAAGCCTTTTGGTAAATTCCATTTTAAAAATATGAAAAGCTTAAATAATGTTTTGTTGAAAATATTTTATTTGAGTTCCAAATGCCCTAAAATATTTTTTAGAATTTTGTTGGAATTTTTGGTTATTTTTGCTAATTATTTCGGCTTTATCTAATTTCTAAAATTATTTAATTGGAAAATACTTTGAAAACTAGTTTAATAGTTTTGGGCTAGAACCCAATAGGGCCTCGCTCATCTCCTCATGCCGTAGCCCGTGCCGGCCCACTCGCATGCAAACCCTAGCTGCCTTAGATCTCAATCATTAGTATGGATCGCACGGCCAAGATTTGTCCTCGTAGCTGAGCGCTGTTGACCGTTGGATCGCCGCCACGTTGAGAGCCAAGATGAAGCCGCATCATTGCTGCATCACTGCCATGTCCCATGTCCATGTTCATTAGGATTCTACCACCGCAACCGATTTGATCTCCATGCAAGGCACGAAAGCCAGGGCTATTTAATGCATCGCATACCCCATCGTGTTCGCCGTTTTCTGCCGCACACAAAGCCCTATGTCTTGGCGTCCGAGCTGTCGTCGTCTACACACAAAAGCTCATCGAAGTTCACTGAGGCCACCGTTGTTGTTTTTTGTGTGGATCTCCACTGTCAGTTCATCTCCACCATCGCTTAGGACACCAGCGAGTCGCTTGCATCAGATCCATCATGTTTCGTTACCAGAGAGGTCATGAATCACCACAGCCCACGTCATCATCTTCATCTCCGTTAGCCTTCCACCACCGTGCCATCACCGTTCTTCATCGCAATCCCTGGCCATTGGATCTAGCACAGGTAGCGGCTAGATGTGCGCCACGTGGCCGAGTCCCTTGGCTGCCACGTGTTCGCTTTGCCGACTCCTCATCGCTGTGCTCAGTCGTTCAATCTAAAGAATGGTCGAATGTGCACCATGTGTCCGTGTGATGTCAGTGTTTGTGGAGCCCAGTCCACCATTTACTGAGCCAAGTTTGTGGACCCAGTCTATAGACCGTGGGCCCACCTGTCAGCTTGATAGGGTTAATACTAATTTAATTTAATTCGGTTAATCACCCATGACATCAGCATGACATCATAAATCTAATTTTTAGTGGAAAAATAATTCGATTAAATGTTATTTATTCATTTTCTTTTTATTTTAAACTCTAGAGAGGTCATTCTTCATCATACAAGCTCTAATTTAGCTGATTCCAGTTTCTAAAAAATTTATAAAATTGAGCTCTATTTATTGGTAAATTTTATTTAATTTTTAGAGATGTGTTTATCTCTATTTTTCATATTTATTGCCTTATTTGTTCATTCACGTAGATGTTAAAGTACCAGAGGTGTTTGTGAGCGAGGAGCCAACTCAAGAGTAAGGTCCAGAGTAGGATTAAGAACTTTTTGAAGGGAAGTTGTGCTTTGTCCTGTTGAGCCCATGTCTTAAAAGTTATATTGTCTTAAACAATTGCATGCCAATTCAATATATAATTGTGTGAAATCATATGCTGAAAAATTGGCTTAAAAATGAAATTGGCATTGCAAAGTGATTTTGGTTATGGCATGTGTGGTGTTCATGCATATGCTGTTTAAGTTGATTTCTTGATATGCTGGTGATAGCATGATAATGTTTTTGCTTCATGTAATGCGCTCGTGTTAGTGGTTGCATGGATTGACTTTGAGTCAAGTCGTGGACATGTGCTCGGAATTGTTTCTTATTTATTCATGTGCAGGTGTTGCTCGAGGGCGAATGTGGTCGATGACGGGACCAGAACTAGGTTCATGGAGGAACTGAGGTTCGGGACAAGGTTCAGGGAGGAATCGAGGTCTTGGTGGTCGAGGATGTCATGCGGGACATTCGGGCTAGAGAACATGCACATGGAAGCTGGTTAGTCACATAATTACAGCATGTGGGCTATACATGCATGCAAGAGTTGTTTCTGGCCTTGTTGGACCAGGTTGAGATGTATACAGACTCTTTCCAT
Source organism: Guadua angustifolia (assembly GCA_036346375.1). NCBI lineage: Eukaryota > Viridiplantae > Streptophyta > Magnoliopsida > Poales > Poaceae > Guadua > Guadua angustifolia. Next base: position 38,849,070 of record CM070500.1, read on the forward strand.
ATTGGAAGTGGAGTTGTATTCAATCTCTTTATGTTTGCTCAGTATAAATAGGGGGAGGCGTCTCCTATTTATGTGAGAGCTGAGGTTTTAAGGTTTGTACTCTTTTGTTTGGAGTACTGTAACTAGATCAAAGAGAAATAAAAAATCCTTCTTGCAGCCATGTTTCTTGCGTTTGTTCCGGTGGCCATTTTGTTTTTCCTTGACGACTAGAAAACCAAGTTGCAGCCGGAGTGCTCCTGTGTATTGCGGCAAGGAAGTTTTCATGCATACAGAGGAATGGCGTAAGTAATTTTCATTCGATACAGCGTAGTTGATCTATCGTTCGGAGTTTTGGTCCGTCGCTGCTTTGAAGATTAATTCTCGTCGTTTGTTGCTTCAGTCAAATTGCGAGGGTAATATCTCGAGATCCATAGGTCCGATCAAGTTGATTCTTTTTGAGTTAGCTTTGGAATTGAATCTAGTTTCTACAGTTAAAATTTCATATCAATCCAATGATTGGATCTTTAGGAATTACTATTTTTGTGAACTAGTCGCCAGTCTGCTCGCCGATTGCAGAAACTGGTCGCCCGACTGCTCTACTGGTCACCCAACTGCGAAAGTGGTTGCTCGACAGCTCTCTGATTGCATGAACTGGTCTCCTGACTGCTCTCCGACTGCGTGAACTGGTCTCCCAACTGTTCACCGACTACGTGAATTGGTCTCCCGACTGTTCGCCGACTGTGAATTGGTCTCTAATCAATTTGAGTTTAAATCGGGTGTGTTAAAAAAATCATCAAAAATTTGATATTAGCTTCCACGCAATCATTCACCCCCCTCTGATTGCTATGTTAGTATATTTCGATCCTACAAGTGGTATCAGAGCTAAGTTTTTCTAATTACTCTTAACCGGCGATTAGAAACCGTAGCGATGGATAGGTATTCGACAAAACCTTGTGTTTTCGATGGTGTTGATTTTTAGTTTTGGAAAGCAAAGATAGAGGCATACATTCAAGCTCAGGGCTTTGCAATCTGGGAGAAGGTGTACAAGCCATATCAAGTTCCTGAGAATGATCAAGTCAATGAAACCAATCAAGCACATATTGAAGCAAACAGCAAGGCACGGAATTTGATCATCCAAGGATTGGGAAGAAGTGACTTTGACTGCTTGATCCATCTCAAGTCTGCATATGAGGTATGGAAATCTCTTTGTGATTATCATGAGGGATCTAACACTATCAAAGAGGTTCGTCAAGATATATATAAGAAAGAATACATGCGATTTGAGATCAAACCTGGTGAGTCACTAGATGATTTCTTTGCACGTTTCAATAAGATTCTTAGCAATTTACGTGTTGTTGGGGTTTTCTTTGATGAAGCTACGAATGCTAGACAATTGTTTAGTGCATTAGATATGTCTATTTGGGAGATGAAAGTTACATCCATTAGAGAATCAACTGTCATGTGAACTTACTATAGATGTTCTTTTCTCTAAATTAAAAACTCATGAATTGGATGTTCTTACCAGGAAGAATGATAATAAATCAATTGCAATGACCTCTCAATCTAGCATGTCTCAGAATAATATTTCTTCAAGTTTTGCTTTGTCTTCCTTATCTTCACTAACCGATGAACAGATTGAGAAATTTCCAGAAGAAGACTTGGCACTACTCTCTTCTCGTTTTAATAAAGCTTTGCAGAATGTGAGAATGAGGAAGAGAGTTGGTGGTGGCCCTCCAAGATGCTATGAATGTGGTGATCTCAACCACATTCGTTCAAATTGTCCTAAACTTGCAGGTAAAGCATCAAGAGAGGAGAATGACAAGGACAGGAGAAAAGAGAAGAAGAAGACTACCTCAAGCAGTAGCAAGAAGAGAAGCTTTGTGAATCGCAATGTTGTCCACCGAGTCCTTTCCGCTCTTGAACAAGTCAATTTGAGCGATGTGGATTAGGAGAGGCGATGAAGATGACACAACACTCCAAGCAAGCATGAATTGATAGGGTTGTGTCTCATGGCTAGGAGTAATGACAGCTTCACCGAGGATGATCACGACAGTGACTTCAATGAGGTCTTCTTACGATGAATTAGCTATTGTTGTTGCTCGTCTTGGTAAATTGCTTGATAAACGCGACAAGAAAATTAAAAAATATGATGTTCTTGTGGAATCTTTGAATGGTGAAATTGCGAGACTTAAATATTTGATTCCTAATGATGATGCTTGCAAATCATGTGACTTTATTTCCAATGAGATTACTTTGCTTAGGAAAGAACATGTTACTTTATTAGAGCAAGTTAATGCTGAAAAGAAGGAAAATGAGAAACATGTAAAAAATTCTAGCTGTTCAACTACTGATTTGCATGATTCAACTCCATGTTCTAAATGCTCCACACTAGAATTGAAGTTGCATGATGCAAATGCTAGGGTTTCTCAAATGACAGATGCTCTGCTCACTCATGAGATTCTTTCATGCTCAACTTGTCGCAAGCAAAAAGAAAAAGTGGACGTTCTCTGTAATAATTGTTTAACTCTTTCTCGAAAGATTGATTATTTGAAAAAATCTTTAGAACGTTTCACTACAGGAAAGAAAAAGCTAAACATGATTTTGGATCAATCAAAAGTCAGCACTCATAACAAAGGTTTAGGTTTTGATTCTTATGCTCATCATAAATCACATGCTCCCATTATTGTGAAGGCACTTGAAAGTGGAAAATTTGAAATTGTCAATGAGCCCAAGAAAACTGTTTTTAAGTCTACTGGTGTTTTATCTTCTACTGTGATGAATGCAAATGTTGCTTCTACAGTTAAAGCTAAAAATCATATTAAGTACAATTACACTCATTGTGGTAGAGATAGACATTTAGTAGATTTTTGTTTTAGGCTAGCCAAACAGCAAAAGAAAGAAAAGGCTAAGGCTAGGTCTAATTTCAGGAAGGCACATTTTACTCCTCATTTTGTGCCTAGGGTGATGCAAACACCTTTTGTTGCAAGAAACACGGAAAGAGCAAATCAGATTTTGTGAACAAGCATACTTGTGTTGTGCCTACTCATCGTGTATCTCAGTATTGGATTCCCAAACATCTTATTTCTAACCCCAGTACTGAGGCCTTGACATTCTCTATTTTTATGTAGGCTTCTTGCGCGAGGAAAGAGAACATTTGGCTGGTTGATTCCGGATGCTCACGCCACATGTTCGGTGATAAAAATTGGTTCTCCTCCCTCACTCGTGCATCTCGTGCTGAAAGTGTTACTTTTGGAGATGCGACTTCCACTTCTGTTGTGGCAAAAGGTACAGTGAAGGTAAGTGACAAGTATATGTTCAAGGATGAAGCTCTGGTTGAAAACTTGAAATACAACTTGCTTTCTATCTCACAAATGATTGATGAAGATCTCGAAGTATGTTTCAAGAAAAATGAATGTAAAGTTTTAGATGCTTCAGGTGATCTTGTGTTCAGGATTTCTTACTTTAGAAGAGTGTAATATTGCGAAACCTCGCGCCAATTTTGGGCCTTTCGCCAGAAGTGTTTTGACCGTCCGGCAGGTATTCTCGGGGGTGGCCGGCCCATTTAGGAGAGTTAGGGTCGAATGATTCTTGCGTGGGAGGGGTTTTTCGGAATTTCCCCTCCCCACCAACCTTTTCTCACCTAACCTCACTTTTTTCCCATAGTGTGTGTGGTTGAGATTTGGCTGGCTGCCTTTTCCCCCCTGTGCCCAGCCTTCTGGCTTCTTCTCCCAAGCGCCCAGCCCCTGGCTTCCTCTCCTCCCTGCGCCATCCTCCTGCCGAGTCCCCTCCAGGCTGAGCGCCTCCTCCCTGCGCCTTCCCCTCCAGGCCGGCTCCTCCTCTGCTCCCTCCTGGCTCGGCTGAGGCGATGCGATCAGCGACCTCCCTTCTGGCTCGGCGAGAAGAGCAAAGAAGTAGCGGCGCCGCCTTGACCCTCTGGCAAAGACTACCCGGCCAGGCGGTGCCAACCCATCTCTGGTACCCCTACGGCCAAGCCCGGCCGTGGCCTCTCCCATCCACCCGCGGAAGAATAGCTCGGCGATAGCCCTCCTCGGCCAGACACCCCCACCCATTCCTTCCTCCATGGAGTTAGCTTTGAGGTATAAATTTGGGGAGGGGGTTAGCTTGCCTATATGGTGTTTGATGAAATGCCTAGCTAGGGTTTTCATGAGAATGAAATGATTTTGCATGCTTGTGCTGTGTCCCAGTGATTCAAGTGTACATGATTAAGTGCTGAGATATTGATCCTTATGCTTGGTTATCAAAGATTGGAATCTTTAGTATATGATGTGCTGTGATTTGCTAAGAAATACATGGAAGAATATATGTCAATATGCTTTGACCCACCATGCCTTTCAGATTTTCTTGAATCAATTGATGAATGAAATTACGTATATATTGTGCATATAGTCTGATCCACTTGTTATGGTCAACCCAAATGAGGGTGCTAAAGTATCTAATTTTGTAGATTGTTGATCATAAGCTCGGTGTTTATGTTGTAGGTATAATGGTTGAAATGCTTGCTCATGAGCCTGCTTATTCGATTATTTCTTTTCTTCCAACCAAGTTAGATGTTTAGATTTTTAGTAGCCTTGATCAATATAGCATTTGTATGCACCAATTCAATAAGTGTGGCTGCCATTACTCCTACTGCATACCTAAATATGCTAAGTGTAGCACCCAATATTTTACCCAATGTCTTTAAGTGATCATTCCTGTTTTGATACGCTGTGCTAATGCTATCGATTAAATTGTCTTGTTATGAGTAAGATTGTGTGTTACTACGTGCTGCTTCCTATTTTAATTATTGATCTGAGTAATTAGAGGAAATTTTAGTCGAGAACGGGGCTTTTGGCCAGTGCATTGATTAAGAAAGTATACTAGTATGGGCTTCGGAGTCTGGTTCATGAGTATGGTCCAATCATTCTAACCATGTGATTAGTTTCCTTACCTTGATGCTGCACGTAAGAGCAATTGTGTTGATTGTGCTAAGGAGTATGATTATAATCGGCAATAGGTCTAAAATGTTAAATATGTAACGATGATGCAAGTGGATTGCGATGCATGTTGTGTGACCCCGCATGATTACTCGTTGTGTGGTCTCGTCCGCTTTGTAGAACTTATTGTGTTGTACCCCTTTCTTTTATTTGCTCATGAGTTTGAATAAACGAAAGTAAGTATTAAGTTATGTATGTGAGAACTAGTTGATGTTTTTATTAAATATGACTATGCTATGATTGGAAATGAATGAAGGTTGCATTTTTATTCATGACAATTGCACTTGAGCATTCATAAAAGGAAGAGGCGACCCATGTCGATCACGGGCCTTTGTGTTCACACGTAGTGAACACGAAAGTCCTACTCGTAGTCTCATACCCATGGAGGTATGGGAGCCAGTCGATGAGTAGGCACTCTCCACGGGATGGAGGGATTGAGAGGGTGCACAGAGCGGGTGTGCACTCACCATACCCCAGATAAGCATTGAAAGGTGCACTTGAGCATTCCAAAGCATGTTTGCATTGCATAGCGTTGCACTTAATGGCTCTTGTGGTGAATGGTAAGGTGTGGAGGTAACTCTCCCAAAATTGTTTAAATAAGTCGCGTGCCAAATTCCTTGTATATGTGTTGGCACCAAAAACGTGAAGAGGGTTCCTGGCCCACAACACACTAGACGAACGCCGGGTTCTGTTTTGCGTGAGCGTACCAATCGATTTGACCCTGCAATCGATAAGGGAGGTAATATGAAATTCGATCGAGCCGATCTTTGAAGCGAATCGGCTAAGAATCAAGAATCAGCCAGGAAGCCGATTAGAAAGGTAACTAGACTAGTCGATTAAGACTAATCCGAGGGTAAAAGGTAGATTGATTCTGAAAAGGCGATGCGCAACAAGATAGAACAAAATAAACCTGAAAAAAGCCAATGACGATCAAACAATCGGCGATGCGCAACTTTATTTGATCGATGTCGACTTACAGAGGAAAGATTACAATGCTAAAAAGACTAAGAACTACAGAAAGTAAAAACTAGTAGATGTGTTGATTGTTGTGGGTTGGCTCTGGGCGTCTTTTCTTCTCGCCTTTGGACCTCTTATATAGCACTTGGTCCGAACGTGTCCTCCTCGGTTTCCCCAATCACCCGTATCGGCTTCAATCTCTCCTTACCATGTAAAGCCCGATCGTATCCTTCTCAATCTCTTATCCTGCCCGTATTGGACTCGATTTCCTTGGGATTGAGGCCTTCCAATCGAAATCGTGTCGACTTGCTATAGCAGACATATCCCTTACCAAAACCGGTCTCTATGATATCGGTCTTGCCAAATTTGGGTGCAAACATATGCCCCCATTTTGGGAGATAACTTGTTATCTTCAAAAATCTCCATCATTGGCTTGTACTTCATCGGCTATTGGACATTAAGTAGCCGATACACACTCAACCCGTCGTGCGGCCAATTCATAAATGGTGAATGCCTCTTTAGCCGATTCTGCCTTTATTTTAATTTCGACTGGCAGAGTAAACACCATGTTGATGTCCATGGGGGGGTGTCGTCGATGAGTTCTTTCCAAATCATTTGGCCAATTATCTGGTCGATGAGAACACTGCCCTTGCCGACTACCTCTTCTTTCATATTTCTTAAGTAATAGAGACAAAGTCGGCTTAAGTCTATGTGCTGGCTTTCGTGGAGATTTTTCAGCTTTATACCATCGCCTCGACTTGCGGCTCTCCATTTGATTTAATTGTCGAGTTTTGCCATTTTGATCGGCCTCTATTTGGAATGAGCCGATCGTAATTTTGAGTGTTACTACCCTTCGAATGGATGAATGTTGACCGTTGGATCGGCTTAGGTTCTTCGTCCATAGGTTCCTTTCTTTGCGTGAGCGATGGACCATGTTGACCGAAAAAGGGTTGACATCCTCATTCATGGTCGGCTCCTTCTCAATTGTAATCGGCTATTCTCTAAAACCGATTGTATATTGTCTTCATTATTCTTAAATTCATTTTTGAAGCCACGACTTTCTTGAGCCCATACTCGATGTCCTTTTGAAGAGTGTTTAAAGCTGATTTTGATGTATTACCTTCTTCTAAGTATAGGTGTCTAGTTGCCAATGTTTCTAAAGATTTATTCTTTTGGCACCGTAGATTTGGTCACGTTGGTTTTAATCATCTTACTCGAGTAAGTGGTTTAGATCTCATACGTGGCTTCCCTAAGCTTAACTGTGGTAGCGATTTAGTATACTCTTCTTGTATATATGGTAAGATGACTGTAGGTTCACATCCACCTCTTACCATGGTGATGACAAACGCTCTAGGATAGCTACTACATCTTGACACGGTTGGACCTTCTCGTGTTCAATCTTTTGGAGGCAAATGGTATGTACTGGTTATTGTTGATGATTATTCTAGATACTCTTGGGTTTATTTTATGGTATCTAAAGATGAGGCTTTTAGTCATTTTAGAAGTCTTGTTGTTAGATTATCTATTAATCATGAAGGATCAAGTTGGCCTAGAGGGGGGTGAATAGGTAACTTTAAAAATATTAAACTCCTAAGAAACAATATAAATAACTTAATCAAATTGATAGCTACTCTCAGAAGATAACAAAAGTAAAGAGCAAAGAAGAATAGCAATGGAAAGAAAACACAACAATAAGAACAGTTCAATAGAAACAAGAATAAACAAGGGACACAATGATTTTATCTCGTGGTTCAGAGACTGTCTCCTAATCCACGTTGGAGCACTTCTACAAGAAGTATAGCTCCCCCACAAGCTAGTCGCAGTAGCTTTGGGTCTCCACTATGACAACTCTTTCACTACTCCGGTGAGGTGAGTTTCAAACCTTTCACAGACAAGGTGGCCTTCCACAAACTCCTTTGGACAGTCACACCTTCACCGCCTCCAAGTCGCCTAGGATCACTAAGACCCAAGAGTAATAGACTCAAGACAAACCCCGCCTTTTGGTTCACTCACAATCACAACACAAGACTTAAACTTGGAGCTAAAGACACTTGAAAGTAAGAGTTTTCGTTCAGAGGTTCAGCACACTCTCCTTGGAGGAATGAAAGTTCTAAGTTTGCTAAAATGTCAAGGAGATCATAAAGTTCTATGGTAGATGGCTCAAGAAATGCTTATATAGACATTTGGCAGAATATAGCTGCTACACCTACCACAAGAGTCGCTGGACGTGTTAGAATATCAAAATGTACGCTACAACGGACTAAGTGAAAGTGGTTAGCGATCATCGGTTCAAAGGTACCACGCATCAAAATCGAGTTTGTGCCGACCAAAATATTTGATCCGTCAGAGATGGGATTTGGTACAACAAAGGAAAGAGCATTCAATATGTACGCCGGATTCAAAATATTTGGTCCGTCAGAGATGGCTTTTGTAGAACCAAGAATCACGGACCTTTTGACAAAGAAATAAGGTTTAACCGAGAGATTCATATTGGCGCCGCATCAAATATTTTGAAGGAAAGATTTGGTTCGCGTAAATGGAAAACTCTCTGTTTGCTTTGAGAATTCCTTCAAGGAACCTACGGACTTATATGAATTTTCGTCCGGAGTAAAATGCTTACAACGGACAAAAATTTATATGATAACTATTTGGTCCATAGTGAATGGATATTTTCTTGGTTGGGAATTTGAACAAGGAAATTTTGGCTAAAAAGGTTGATCAATCACTCTGGAGCTTTTAGCCAAACTGAGTGCAAGTACGCAGGACTGCAAATGAATTTGGTCCGGCGAAAAGATGAAGTTTTTGACATGAGCGCCGGACTAAAATATTTGGTCCGTTGTAAAGGGGAAATTTCAGTTTTAAGCAAAGGACTTTTAGAACTTGGAAAACAAGGATAACCGAGAGATTTGCTTTTGCGCCGGATTGAATTTGAGTAACAGTAGAATTTTGGTCCCATGAATGGTGAGTGCTCTCGTTAGATTGTTTCTAATCGATCTGGGTCAGATTTACATAGAATGGTCAATGTAGATTTAGTCCGCGTTATATTTGGATTTTGACATAATTGAAGAGCTTGATTAAAAAGGAGTGAAAATATTTTCAAGAGATTTTGAGCTCCAAGTAGTCTAATCATAGACTTATGAACCAAAGTGCTTTCTAGTGCACAATCCCCTTTATAGTACTGAGCAAAAGAAACTAACACTAGCTTCTTGGCTTAAAACATGTCCCAAGCCATAAATTAGTAACAAAGCACCTTAATCTTATTAGTCCATAATTCTTCATTTATGCTTTCACTCATGCTCTTTATAGCTTAATGATTATTGACTTGGTCATCAACACCTAAACTATATGATACAATATAATAAATGGATTGAGGGGCCTAGATGCTATGAGATCACCCAGAGCACTTAGAGCTATCAAAAGTGATAATGGAACCGAGTTTAAAATTCTTCTTTGATCACTTTTGTGTTGAGAAAGGAATTGATCATCAATTTTCTTCACCAAGAGTGCCTCAACAAAATGATGTAGTTGAAAGAAAGAATGTAACTTTGGTTGAGATGGCTAGAACTATGTCGATGAACATCATACTCCTAGGAAGTTTTGGGTGCAGCAATCTCAACTACATGCTATGTTTCTAATAGAGTGTTTTTGAGATCAAAGCTAGGCAAAACTTCTTATGAGCTTTGTTTTGGTCATAGGCCTAGTGTATCTCATTTCAGAGTTTTAGGATGCAAATGTTTTATCTTGAAATCTGAAAATCTTGATAAATTTGAAGCTAGATCAACTGATGGTATTTTTCTTAGATATCCTGCTTATACACATGGCTATCGTGCACTTGTTTTGGAGACTAACAAAATTATAGAAACATGTGAAGTTACTTTTGATGAGGCTAGTCTAGGCACTAGTCCAATTGATACAGGTACAGATGCATATGTTCACGGGGAGAGTATCTTTGTTGATAATGATGATGATGATGATGATGTTGATGACGAAGTATTGATTCCTATTACATAACCAGCTGTAGCACCTTTAGCACCTACCACTAAATCACCTACAGCTGAGCATCCTCAAGCCACAACATCTTCTGTACATGCTGAAAATGAAGAAGGAGAAGGAAAAGTTTCTGAAGTTGCAGCTCCTTTGCACATTCAAAGGATACATCCACCTGAACAGATGATTAGAGACTTAAATGAGAGAGTCACCCGATCCAGGTTTATTGCTTCTGATTCTCATGCTCACTCTGCTTTTGTTGCTTCTTTTGAACCCAAAGATATATCTCATGCATTAACTAACGAATCTTGGATCAATGCCATGCACGAGGAATTAGAGAATTTTGAGCGTAATAAAGTCTGGAAACTTGTTCCACCTCCTTCTGATTTTAATATAATTAGAACTAGATGGGTTTTCAAAAATAAACAAAGTGAGGATGGTGTTGTTGTTAGGAATAAAGTTAGATTGGTTGCTCAAGGATTTACTCATGAAGGTTTAGATTTTGAAGAAACCTTGCTCTTGTTGCTAGAATTGAAGCCATTAGAATTTTTTAGCATTTGCTATATCTAAAGGTTTTAGATTGTATCAAATGGCTATATTAATGAGGAGGTATATGTTAAGCAAACCACCGGTTTCAAAAATCCCAAGTATCCAGATCATGTGTTCAAATTGTCAAAAACTTTGTATGGATTAAAACAAACCCCTAGAGCATGGTATAATAGGCTAAAAACCTTTTTACTTGAAAAGGGGTTTACAATAGGAAAAGTTGACAAAACTCTCTTTTACTCAAGCAAGGCAATCGATAAACTATTCGCTCAAATTTATGTTGATGATATCATCTTTGGTGGTTCCTCTCATGTTTTAGCTGCCTAAGTTTTCAGAAACCATGAGGAAGGAATTTGAGATGAGTATGATGGGTGAGTTAACTTACTTTTTGGGACTGCAAATCAAACAAACGAAGGAAGGTACTTTTGTTTATCAAAGTAAGTACACAAAAGATTTGCTTCATCGTTTTGGAATGGAAAACTGTAAGCCGATCACGACACCCATGGGAGGCACTTGCACACTTGATCCGGATGAAGATGGTGAGATGGTTGATCAAAAGGAATATAGAAGCATGATAGGTTCACTGTTATATCTCACTGCGTCAAGGCCGGATATTCAATTTGTTGTGTCCTTGTGTGCTCGCTTTTAAGCTTCCCCACGTGTTTCGCATTGACAAGCTGTCAAGCGGATTTTCAGGTATCTCCATGGTACTCAAGACTTTGGCATATGGCTTTCTGCTTCCTCATGCATTAGTTTAAGAGCATTCTCTGATGCTGATTTTGGGGTTGTAGAATTGACAGAAAAAGTACATCTGGCTCATGTCACTTCTTGGGTAATTCCCTTATTGCATGGTCATCTAGAAAACAATCTTCTGTTGCACAATCAACTGTTGAATCTGAATATGTGGCTGCTGCTAGTTGTTGTTCTTAAATTCTTTGGATAGTAGCTACACTTAAAGATTATGGGGTTAATTTGGATAGTGTTTCTCTTTTGTGTGATAACACTAGTGCAATATGCATTACTAAGAACCCTGTGCAACATTCTAGAACAAAACACATTGAGATCAGATTTCACTTTCTTAGAGATCATGTAGAAAAGGGAAATATTGCACTTCATCATGTGGATACTGAACATCAATTGGCAGACATTTTCACTAAACCTTTGTCTTCTTCTCGTTTTGCTTTTATTCGGGGAGAACTTGGGTTGGTTCATCCGATGGGTTATTTTTGAGGGGGAGTTTTTGAAGTTTTCGTAATATTTTGTAACATGCTTTTTATTTTGTGTGTTTCTTAAATGAAAAACAAAAAAACTGAAAAACAAACAAAAAGTACTGAGCATTGTATTTCCTACACATATGTCATTTGAAGCCATGTTTATGTTTCAAGATCTTTGCAACTTTGTGTTCATGCATATATGGTGTAGTTTACGACATGGCTATTTAAATGGAATGACAACTTGAATTAAATCTTGTCATGGTTGAACTTTCTTGGCTATCTTGATCCTGCTCAAAAAGTGCTAAATATGAAAGTTAAGTGCTAAAGCTAAAAGAGTGATTATTGATAAATGCAAGAACAAGGTTATGTACTATCGCACTTCTTCTTTACGAGATTGTTTATCATTGCACTTTGATATGAACTTGGAAGAGGTTGTGTATGACCGAAACCATGAAAACTTAAGCTTGTGATTGCTTGGTATGGTTGAAAAGTAAGGCTGATGGTGCATGTAATTCCTTGCAATTGTTATTGTTGCAATCAATTAAAGAAAAACTGTTGAGAAATAAAGTGCACAAATAAAGTTTTTCAAGCACAAATAAAGTGCACAAAATATTCAATATTTTCAGGTTTTAAGACTGTTGAGAAAGGGAGATCATGCCATCAAAAAATCGTTAATAGTACTTGATTTCTAGTTATGTTTACTCTACATTGTTTATGTGCAGATTTGAGGGTGCAAGTACTTTTGATAGCATGACTTGGTGATAAAATTGCTACATTTGTGGATGACCTATAATGCTCAGTACATAAAAAAAAAAAAAAACTAAAAATAAACAAAAAGATTTTGTTCTCTCTTTGTATTCTTGATGAATCCATTATCAAAGGGGGAGAATTTTGGAGATTTTTGGACACATATTGCATATTCACACACATTTTTCTTCTTTCATTATTTCTTCTTTTTAGGGGGAGACTTTTCACTTTACTTCTTGGTTTTAAAATAAAATGTCTTTAAAATTTTCTGTAGGATCGGATGGCGACAATCAGAGGGGGGGTGAATGATTGAGCGGAAGATAAAATCAAAATTTACTTGATTCACAAAACCCCCTAAATTAATTATGAAATATTGTTCTCGGTTTCAACAAAAAACAGATTAATAGACGTTCACTAAAACCGTAATTCCTGAAGATCTAACCGTCAGATTGACATGAATTTTAACTGTATAAACTAGAGTCAAATCCGAAACTAATGAAACAAGAATCACCTCAATCGGATATACGGATCTAGAGTTATAACCTTAGTAAGTTGATCAGATCAAATAATGACGAGAATTAATCTAACCCTAATTACGAGATTAATCGAATTGAATCAATCTGAAAATAAAATAGACATTTAAATGAAGATCAAGAACGAAGAACAGAATTCACCTTGCGCCGGACCAAACTGCCTTCAGATGAAAAGAATTGCAATCGCCAACTACCCTGGACCAATGAGCAAGCAGACGTCGGACCAAGTCATAGGAAAAACAATGTACCAATCTTCTAGTCGTCGTCCAACATGCATGCATGAAATCCCATGAAACCTTCTAGTCGTCCCTTGCCTGCATGCATGCGCAGTCTTCAAGTGCAATCTTCAAATCGCTAGAAGGGTCTTGGACGGACGTCAGATGCATGCACCGAGCCTTTTGTGATCGAGGCCGTAACGTCCAACATTAGGCAATTTCTTTCCTAGTCACGCATGCATGCGCCACGGTCTTCGCCGCCACTCGCCAGAGGTTTTAGTCGCCAGATGTTGCATGCAAGAACTAACAAACGCCGCGCAAGAACTCACGCCACCAGACCTCCAGACTTGGCGCTAAGAAAAGAAATTCTTCTACCAGACGCAGCTTCTAGTCGATCGAATGCATGCTCCAGAAACAAAACTCATGCAAAAAGCTAATGGCCGCAAATCGCCCAGCTTTTTTAGTCGCTAGGAAAACGGCAGCCAAAAAAAAGAATTTTTATTTCTTTTGTCTAACAATACTCCAACATAAAGGAGTACAAACCCTAATTCCTTGCTCACATAAACAGAGACACCTCCCCTATTTATATCGAAAGCAACCATAAAGAATTCAGATATAACTCCACTTGGCCCCAACATGGCCCAATACAGCTTTGTATATAATTCCACTTGGCCCAACATGGCCCAATATGACTTTTTGCACGCCAGACGCCCACTCCACAGACACACACGTGACTAACCAAATTGCAGTGCACCTTCTCTAGCCCGAACGTCCCGCATAACATCCTCGACCACCAGACCTCGATTCTCCTCGAACCTAGTCCCAACCTCGCCTCCATGAACCTAGTTCGTCCCGCCATCGACCACGCTAGCCCTCGAGCAACACCGCATTACCTAATAAACAAACAACGATCCGAAAGCACAAGTCCACGACTTGACTCAAAGTCAATCCATGCAACCACTCACTTGAGTGCATTGCATCAAACAAAATCATCAATCAATCATAATTATGCTCAATGGTCCGGCATATCGCCCTAGGCCAGAGCACTAGGAAAAGCAACCAATACTCAAATTGCTTCAATTTGAAGATCCAATTCAAATCAAACTCAATTTCAAATCAATCCAATCTCAAATCTTGTCAATTACTCATCACACACAAGGATAGACCTCCACATGGTCTTTCAATCTCCCCCTTGATGAGTATATTGACAAACACATGAAAAGGCATAAGTATTGAGTTTGAAGAAAGAGAAGAAAGCAATTTGAATGCAAAGCTAAACTTGATCAAAGAAATAGAAATGAAGAACATGACCAAATTGGCAGCTTATGATCTATGAACGATAGCAAAGATTAACAAAGATCATAAGAAAGAAGAATCAAGTGCAAAATGATGCCTTTTCTACGATTTCTCCCCCTTTTGGCAATATAGGCATCAAGGTGACATTTTCTTTTCTCCCCCCTTTTTTTGGTTGTTTTTATGCAAGTAATGCAGCCTAAGGGAGCTTTGAAGATTATCCATGTGATCAACAAGACAAGTTATGACACCAAGCTAAGTTATGGCAAAAAATAGACTAAGCTAAGGCATGTCCAAGTGCAAATAATCATTTTGCTAGCAAGATTTAATTAAAATCATGTCATTTTTAGCATGATTGAACATGAGCAACACTTGTCATTAGTTTCAAAACTAGAAGCAAAGCCATTCAAAGGATCAAATGGAAAACCTAGAATTCAACCTACTCAACACTTTGGGGAATCTAGAAGTGCACACAAGGTCCTTCGAGCCTTTTTTTTTCATTGTATGCAAATTTTTCTTTGAATCTTTGAAAGACATAGCGGGTGCAAATGTTTGACATTATTTGCATTCTTTACCCACATATGTTTTTTTGCATTTTTAAAGCAATTGACTCAAGCCATAATCGATCATCTCAAGAGGGACTCTTAAGAGAATGATCTTGGTCATACACAACACATTCCAAGTTCATCTCAAGTGCAATGAGAAGTCAGTTTTGTGAATGTGAGGTGTTGAGTCTAATGCGACAAAAAGAGTCAATTTTGCTTCACTTTCATTTTAGCATTTTCATGTTAAGCTAGTGAAGGACTCAAGTATGGATCAAACAAGATTCACCCAAGTTGCTATAGGGACTCTAAAGAATTCCGCATTTCACAAATCATAGCAAATACACCTAGAGAAGAAACTTAGCAAGTAAACGCAACATGTTTTATCAAGTTTTTCTTTTAACGCCATTTTTCAATTTTGTAAGCTTAGCAAGATAAATGAACTTGGACATATCTAAGCAAGTAATTTTCTTCATAATATAGCATAGTGTATAAAATGAAACATGGATCATGTGCATAATAGACAAAGTTCATAAAATGAAAAATCAAGTCTATATGCAATGCATGAGACAGATTTTAAACTCCCTCAACATGTGATTTCATTTTAAGCACAAATCTGGTTCAAATTGAGTTATTAGCAAGATTAAGCTCAAGAAAGATCGAAAAGAACTCAATTAAAGTCGAAACACGTAATGGAGGGAAGAAGTCAAGAAACCGCGAATCGGGTGGCTATAGAGTATAGAAAAGATGGTAGAGAACACTATGGCTCGGACTCGCCTCATCTTCCCCAATGACTAACATAGGAAAGCCGCCTCTAGATCCCAAACTAAGGAGTGCACATGCACTCTGCCTACCAGGGGCCCAACACCGCTAGACTTATAAGACCGTGAGGGAACTCAACCTAGAGAGAAGAGATAATGCCTAATTACATGATAGCAACCTAAAGCACAAGATGAGAGGTCCATGCAAAGCATGCCAGAAGTCTAAGTGATGTGAACTCATAACTCTAAGGAATAAAACCCATAAGCACCCAGAGCAATATAAAAGGAAAAACTGAAATAAAATATAATACATAATATACAGATCAGCTCCCCCTCACAGAAGGTCGTAAGGGCACACAACTCCAAGCTCACTCCTCAAGGCAACAAACCTAGAGCTATCCAAAGGCTTGGTAAAGATATCGGCCAACTGGTGGTCACTCTCCACAAGCTGAAGCACTATGTCTCCTTTCTTCACATGGTCTCTAAGGAAGTGATATCTAATATCAATGTGACCAAGTCTCCTATGCCGTAAGGAGAGATCACGGACTCGTATAATCAAACACCAAGAGAGTCTCCAAAGAAATGTAAAAATCAGCACGAAAGACCCTCCCAAATCTAGAAATCCCAGAACTAACTCTCCCGATGAATCGAGGATTCTACAAGCATTGCTCTTAAAGCTTACCTCGAAAGAGTCATCGATAAGCCGAGAAACGAAAAGCAAATTATATTGCAGCTTACTCACTAAGGCAACGCCCTTAAGAATAAAATTTTCATTAATGCAGATTGTACCTTTAGCAATGACTCTACTCAAGAAGCATCCCCAAAAGTGATCAACTCATCACCGGGGCTCGGACTAGGAAGAGAACTAACGAGAGTCTCCTCATATGGCGAGAACAACCGAGTCAACAATCCAAACATCTCCTTCCCCATCCGATTTAACCCGATCAAGTCAAAGAGAGAGTGAAGACTCAAGATCGATAAAGTGAGGACTCGGAATCAAATATCGAATCACACGACGCCTCAAAGTACCACCACAGAGGAAGAAGATCGATTCTAGTGTCTTTCGACGACGCCGACTCACAAGATCGAAGAATCAACTCTAGTAGAAGATGTAGGAGCTGCCACCGGTTTGGCCTCGCCATGGTGCAAAGGCCGGACCATCCCAACGAGGCCGCCCAAATCTCCTACCCGAAAACACCTCACGCCACGATATCTACCTCGATGGGAAAAACGAGGAATATCAAGAGGATGGCGGAAAGATCGACCACGAGCAACTCTGTGACTAAAACTCGATCAACAAAGATGAAAACCGAGTCCTCGACGCCGCCCAAAAACAGTGACTCTCTCGACTGTTTAGTAGCAATGTGCGCTTTAGAGCACTCAGAGTCCGGGATGACCTCAATACCTCTAAGAGCAGCAACACGCCACGCCGGTGATCTTGGCGCTGCCTAAAACAGAAATCTACTAGGTGACCATCCTTCTTACAGAAGGTGCATGAATACTTCGCCTTGAGGCAGGAGGACAAAAGAAGCACCTTCGCCGTAAGTCCCATGGACAACTCCAAGAGACCTAAACACAAGTGGTACTCACCCGAGCTACCACTATCTTCTCCACTCTTGGAGGCACGCACAACCAAGGCGGATGCGCCTGCAGCATGCTCCAAGTAATCAAATCCTAGACCTTGATTGAATCTACTAATTTTGGACCGGTCTAGAATGAGATTGAGTTTCTTCTTGCCTCCAACAAATTTCTCAAGAGTGCTCATAAGATACCGACACTCTCGGAAAAGTGAGGCGATGAAGAGCAAGGGAAGGAGTAGAAGAAGAGCCGAAGAAGAGGATCGAACAAATGCAGGCATATTTTTTTCCCTATACACTACCGCCTCAAATTTGAGAGACTCACAGAAGCACAAGAAGCATCTCTAATTCTACCAACTCGGGCCTCTAACTTCTTCCTAAGCTCATGGACCTTATCCACGCCATCCTCAACCCCAATACACAAAGAAGCAACCATTATTTGACTTAACTAGTAAGTCCTTAGCAAGTTGATCACACTTGGCATTCAAAGCTTCATTATCAAGTTTTAGTTGCTTACACCCTCACATGAGCCGACCGGGTCCTTAGAAGCATGCAATTCAAGTTCATCATTTCTAGCGTAAAGCTTCCTAAGGTGACAACTCATGGCATCAATTTCAAAGAAGTAGCTTAGGGCAATTTTCACAAGATGCGCTTGTGTGAGTATGAAGAAAACTAGCATCAATAGGAATAGGATCAATAGAACATGTGCTAGCATCCTTCGACCTAAGAGCCTCAAGATCGTAAACCACACTATCATGCAGGTTCTTAGGTTCTCCAACTCCACAAGCAAAGCATCACAGAGAGTACAACTATCGAGTCTCTCGAGGAACATGATTTAAGTGAAGCTAACTCCCGAGACAAGGTATCTACTTCCTTCTCTAACTCAGAACCCTAGCTCTAGCTCTAGCATGAAATTTTCCTAATTTGCAAAAAGCTTCATTGAGCTGGTCATAGGAAGGTACTCGTCCGAGTCGCTATAGAGCTCTGAGTCGTTGATGTCGCTGGTGTTTGCCATGAAGCACATGCCGAGAAGTCGCCGCCGCCTTTCTTCTTTATGCGGATCATCCTCGCTTCGTCCGCCCATGTCTCCGTGTCGGAGAGGCCGATGTCGCCAAGGGCGGCGAGGACGCTGTGGAAGAGCTTCTTGTTCTTCGAGAAGTTGCGGTATTTCTTCTCGTACTTGCCGCGAACCGGAGGCTTTTGTTGCGTTCTTGTCGGTGTAGTCGTTTTGCCGAACCGCGGAGTCGTTTTTGCCCTTCTCCGCTTAGACACCCGCCAATGTGGTTGGGGCCGCCACATTCAAGCAGTGATCCCACCACCTTCTTCCTCTCTCTCACCCTCTTGTAGGCGTGAGAAAACTTGCGAGCTAAAAGAGCAAGCTCGCCGAAACTTGTCCAGCTTGGTCATCGCTAGCTCGCAAAGTGCAGAGAGGAAAAACCAACAGAAGAATCAAGAGAAGATCCAATGGGATCGGTGACCAAGGCCATCGACCGTGATTTCGTCTTTGCGAGAGACGACGCCGATCTCATGAGTCTTGAGTCGAATAAAGCCCGCCAAGAGTTAAGGTCGACAAGTCGGTAGTATCCTTGATGGTGGTCACTTTCATTTCCCAAACACGAAGATCGAAAAGCGGTCAAGAAGTGACGAGCATTATCCGAGTCGTGGTATGTGCAACCAACCGCCCGGAGATCGCTCAAAATTTTAGTAAATCGACCAAAACACTCGCCAAGACTCTCACCAACAGTGTTGTTCAAACTTGTTGTACTCACGCTTGTGTTGATCCTCGCCACGATCTTGATTTGGGTAGTGCCTCATGGTATGCATCGAGGGTCACCCAAATCTCGTGAGCGGATCGCAGTGAGAGATCCGATCATACTCATCGCGCCGAGTCCTCAGATGAGAATGTTCCTTGCCTTAGCATTTGCCTCAACGCCACCATATTGCGGTACCGTGACGTTCTTACTCAGCAGAACCTCATATGGGAGCTTCACCTTCGCCATATCAGAAGCCCCGGCGTGATGTATGACTCCATCCGGATTTCCAAAAGGAAAATCAACACCACAAAAATTGGAGGCTTGGTGGAATACTTGTTCATGTCGCCATGGCTCTCGAGACCGGTCAAGATCTATGGAAGAGCAAAACCGCTCGATACCACTTGTAGGATCGGATGGCAACAATCAGAGGGGGGGTGAATGATTGAGCGGAAGATAAAATCAAAATTTACTTGATTCACAAAACCCCCTAAATTAATTATGAAATATTGTTCTCGGTTTCAACAAAAAACAGATTAATAGACGTTCACTAAAACCGTAATTCCTAAAGATCTAACCGTCGGATTGACATGAAATTTTAACTGCATAAACTAGAGTCAAATCCGAAACTAATGAAACAAGAATCACCTTAATCGGATATACGGATCTAGAGTTATAACCTTCGTAAGTTGACTGTATCAAATAATGACGAGAATTAATCTAACCCTAATTACGAGATTAATCAGAATTGAATCAATCTGAAAATAAAATAGACATTTAAATGAAGATCAAGAACGAAGAACAGAATTCACCTTGCGCCGGACCAAACTGCCTTCAGATGAAAAGAATTGCAATCGCCAACTACGCCGGACCAATGAGCAAGCAGACGTCGGACCAAGTCACAGGGAAAAACAACAGCCAATCTTCTAGTCGTCATTCAACATGCATGCATGAAATCCCATGAAACCTTCTAGTCGCCCCTTGCTCGCATGCATGCGCAGCCTTCAAGTGCACTTCAAATCGCTAGAAGGGTCTTGGACGGACGTCGATGCATGCACCGAGCCTTTTTGTGATCGATGGCCGTAACGTCCCAACATTAGGCAATTTCTTCCTAGTCACGCATGCATGCGCGGCCGGTCTCGCCGCCACTCGCCAGAGGTTTCTAGTCGCCAGATGTTGCATGCAAGAACTAACGAGCCGCCGCAAGAACTCACGCCACCAGACCTCCAGACTTGCGCTAAGAAAAGAAATTCTTCGCCAGACGCAATTTCTAGTCGATCGAATGCATGCTCCAGAAACAAAACTCATGCAAAAAAGCTAATGGCCGCAAATCGCCGCAGCTTTTTAGTCGCTAGGAAAACGGCAAATTAGCCAAAAAGAATTTTTATTTCTTTTGTCTAACAATACTCCAACATAAAGGAGTACAAACCCTAATTCCTTGCTCACATAAACAGAGACACCTCCCTATTTATATCGAGCAATCATAAAGAATTCAGATATAACTCCACTTGGCCCCAACATGGCCCAATACAGCTTTGTATACAATTCCACTTGACCCAACATGGCCCAATACTTTTTTTGCACGCCAGACGCCCACTCGCCGACACACGTGACTAACCAGCTTCGTGTGCACCTTCTCTAGTCTGAACGTCCCGCATAACATCCTCGACCACCAGACCTCGATTCCTCCTCGAACCTAGTCCCAACCTCGCTCTCCATGAACCTAGTTCCGTCCGCACATCGACCACGCTCAGCCCTCGAGCAACACTCGCATACCTAATAAACAAACAACGATCCGAGCACAAGTCCACGACTTGACTCAAAGTCAATCCATGCAACCACTCACATGAGTGCATTGCATCAAACAAAATCATCAATCAATCATAATTATGCTCAATGGTCCGGTACACTCGCCCTAGGCCTAGAGCACTAGAAAAGCAACCAATACTCAAATTGCTTCAATTTGAAGATCCAATTCAAATCAAACTCAATTTCAAATCAATCCAATCTCAAATCTTGTCAATTACTCATCGTGACACAAGGATAGACCTCCACATGGTCTTTCATTTTCATGTGAGGTGAATGCCAATGTTCAGTTCTAAATGGTGTTGCCAATGTTTTCATCAAGGGGGAGATTGTGAAATCATGTGCTGAAAAATTAGCTTAATAATGAAATTGGCATTGCAAAGTGGTTTTGGTTATGGCATGTGTGGTGTTCGTACATATGTTGTTTGAGATAATTACTTGATATGCTGGTGATAGCATGATAATGTTTTTGCTTCATGCAATGCGCTCATGTGAGTGGTTGCATGGATTGACTTTGAGTCAAGACATGGACTTGTGCTCGGAATTGTTTCTTGTTTATTCATGTGCAGGTGTTGCTCGAGGGCGAACGTGGTCGATGACGAGACTGGAATTAGGTTCATGGAGGAACTGAGATTCGGGACTAGGTTCAGAGAGGAATCGAGGTCTTGGTGATCGAGGATGTCATGCGGGATGTTTGAGCTAGAGAACATGCACATGGAGGCTGGTTAGTCATGTAATTACAGCATGTGGGTTGTACATGCGTGCAAGAGTTGTTTTTGGCCATGTTGGGCCAGGTTGAGATGTATATAGACTCTTTCCGTGTTGGAAGTGGAGTTGTATTCAATCTCTTTATGTTTGCTCAGTATAAATAGGGGAAGGCGTCTTCTGTTTATGTGAGAGCTGAGGTTTTAGGGATTGTACTCTTTTATTTAGAGTACTTTAACCAGATCAAAGAGAAATAAAAAATCCTTCTTGCAGCCAAGTTTCTTGCGTTTGTTCCGGCGGCCTTTGTGTTTTTCCTTGACGACTAGAAAACCAAGTTGTGACAGGAGTGCTCCTATGTATTGCGGCAAGGAAGTTTTCATGCATACAGAGGAATGGCATAAGTAATTTTCATTCGATCCAGTGTAGTTGATCTATCGTTCGGAGTTTTGGTCCGTCGCTGCTTTGAAGATTAATTCTCGTCGTTCGTTGCTTTAGTCAAATTGTGAGAGTAATATCTCAAGATCCATAGATCCGATCGAGTTGATTCTTTTTGGGTTAGCTTCAAAATTGAATCTAGTTTTTACAATTAAAATTTCACATCAATCCAACGGTTAGATCTATAGAAATTACTATTTTTATGAACTAGTCGCTAGTCTGCTCGTCGATTGCAGAAACTAGTCGCCCGACTACTCTACTGGTCGCCCGACTGCTCTCCAACTACAAAAGTAGTCGCTTGACTACTCTCTAATTGCATGAACTGATCTTCCAACTTTTCGCCGACTGCGTGAACTAGTCTCCCGACTATTCGCCGACTGTGAACTGGTCTCCAATCAATTTGAGTTTAAATCGAGGTGTGTTAAAAAAATCATCAAAAATTTGATATTAGCTTCCGCTCAATCATTTACCCCCTTCTGAATGCTACGTTAGTATATTTCGATCCTACAAATTGTTTTCAATTAATTTGGGATCAGTTATTCAACGTAATTGAACTTATATCAACCTTTTCATTTGTATTGCATGATTCATTTGTCACCCTAGTATGGTTCTTTATTAGTTCGTAACTATTGCTAATGTGGGATAGTTCGAACATGAATAGTTTACTTAGCCATGCAGCTAGTTACTGATATCATTTTATGTTTGCAAGGTAAATCTTGCTTGATGGAATATAGAACATGTTTATGGAAATGTGTGTCAAGTGTTGTCACACAATGTTCTTAATGTTGTTGATGGCACATGGTGCATAGTAAACAACTAGGGTGGTAAAATGATTTAGATCGAGGCATGTGGCAAGAATTGTGATTTATGGTGGGCCAATGTGGCATTTGGGTAGTCACATTCTTATTTTGATAAATGATGTTTGATGATATGGATAATGGTTATTGTGAGTTTTTAGGAAGTCTTGCCTTAGTCAATATGGACTTAACCTTACAAGCATTTGAACTGAGTTAGTCTTACAACCATATGTCTAGTATAGGACAGACCTAGCTGATTAATTTGTAATGTCTAGATTTTGCTACTGTCATAGTGGTGTGGGTTCCGGGTGTTCATTTAAACTCACATGGCACAAGAGGGAGCCCTGATAGTGGTAACTAGTCCTTCAAGTTAAACCTCAGTTGGCAGTATTGAGTTTAGACAAAGCATTGAAAGGGTTTGTGTCGACGATCGGGATCGCCTGACCGCAGAAGTGAAGAGGGGTGAGTCGTGTATGCGGGACCCAAAAAGAGCTTCACTCACCGAAGGAATGCGTTTGCTACTTCGTTGGTCGAGTCAAAAGGAAAACGAGCAAGACACGGGGAGTTATATTGGTTCGAGCCCCTGCGAAGGTAAAAGCTCTACTCTAGTCTTGCACTGAGGCAAAGATGTTCGCTATGCTTGAGTACAAGTGTTTGTTTTACAGCTCGAGTTCTGGGGAATTCTACGCTGGTTGTGTCTACTATCTTGTAGCCTTTTTGCCTCCCCTGAGCGTGCTCGCCTCAAGGGGTTTTATACCTCTCCCACTGCTTTCAAAATGGCCAGAGAGATTCTCGAGTAGTAGCTCGATGCGCATCAAGGTGGGTCAGAACCATTCCAAGATCTGTCGCCCACGCTCGCTTTAACTCGCATTCAAGGTCCCGTAATCGCCGAGTAAGCGCCGTCGCCTTGAAACCAAGGTCGAGGTCGTGCGGGAGTTGAATCCTTGCCCCCAAGCTCGAGGTCGCGGGGAACCGTGCAGTGTCATGGTCGAGACCTTGCAACAACCTCGAGCTAGGGGCCCATTGATCAGGCGTTGACTGTCAGAGATTTCTCGGCCCCGACAGCTTAGCCCCGAGGCTCAAGGTCGTGTCAAGCACTTGGGACGACCTCGGCCTCATGACATGAACAAAGGGGCCGGTTTGCTCGTCACCCCGACTCAAGGTTGAGATCAAAGGAGACCAACGAAGGGCTTCAAAGGCCGCTACACCGCACCCTTGACTTCAAAATTCGTCTGACGACATGATCGAAAGCAATGGAATCATCAGAACGCCGATCCCGCCGCCAATCCTTAATTGCGCTTATCGAATCGCCATCGCACACCTTTTGAGATGCCTTAACCTCCGCCAAAGAGTGAACAGGCTTATAAAACCCGAGCCTACAAAGAACTTCGAAAACTCTTAACCTTCCTGCAATCTTCGCCTCCCAACCTTCTGCTCGAGCCCTTCCTCTTCTTTCGACCAAACATCCCACAACCGCCATGGCCAAGCTCGGAAAAAGCTCTCTGTCAGCGGTGAGGATGAAGGAGCTTGAGAGCCTGTGGATTGCTGGACCTAGCGACGTGGTAGCTGCCGGGCAGAGAGACCGAGCCGCAGCCACGGGACGACGAGCTCATCCGCACCGAGCATTACATGATCTTCGGCCTACGGACGCCGGAGAGCGACTTCCTAGAGGCAGTTCGCCAATGCGAGATCGAACTCATCAATTTGGTGCCAAATTCTATCCTTCTTCTTTCTATCTTCTCCCATTTGTGCGAGGGGTTTCTTGGGATCCTTCCCACCCCCTCTCTTTTCTTCCGCTTCTTCTCCTTGTTCCACACCGGGAAGGACCCCGTGGTCGGTTACTTTACTTCCTACCAAGTGGCTTCCTTGGTCCTTCCCAAAATCGCTCCCGGACTCCTCACCGTGGACCGAGCAGTGGTTCTACTTGAAGAGGAAAGAAGACGGTCAACCGGGCGATGACGGAACCCCATCACCGACAAGAGGCGCATAACGGAGGCGATGACCCGGAGGTCGCACCAAGAGGCCAACGCCGCCATCCATATCGTACTCTGCCGCCCTTTCACCGCAAGTCATCGCCAATGACTTCGCAAGGCCGCTGCCTCTACTAAGAGGAGCACCCGCTTCACGAGATCAAAAGTCGCGATAACCTTACCCGCGGCGAACATCCGATAAGCTTTCCGACTCAAGTTTGCTCGAGGTTGATCTTTAGGCTTTTTTGACGACCTTGACCCCAAAAGCCAGTCCGGGAATCCTTAATTGCGCCAGATGACCGAGAGATGTTCGGGAAGGCGACGCACGACTACACGATCGACGACCCCGTCCCAAAGAACGTGTTGTGCCGGAGCACCGAGGTAAGCCATCCTGAGCGAAGTCTTAGCTCGTGAATACTTAGGGCTTTCCTTGATCTCTTGAGTATGCCCACAGGACAACAAAGAGTTGTTCCGAACGGCGAAGAGGATGCTGCCGTTGCCCGTGGTGAACAAGGGCAAAAAGGCGGGCAAGTGGCTTCCCCCAGACGGAGCAGGTGGCAGGGGCGTGAAGAAACAACACCTCGAATGGGGCGACCGTGTCACGGTAAGTTCTCCCATGGTCGAGCCCCCAAGCTCTTGTTCGTGTCTCTCCTCTTTCTGACATATCTCTCTTCTTGCAGCAGCAAAGGGTTGCGGCCGCCACTAGGACTTCGAGCCCCACGATGACCCAAGGGCCACGACCTCAGAGCCCCAAGTCTTCGCGACGGAAGACCTGGAGTCACCGCGGGCTCCGAGGTCTCGAGCTCAAGGCACCCGAAGGAGGAATGCCTCCTCACCCTCGGGACACCGAGGTCCTCGCCAACCCCCTGCGAAGCGGAGGCTTCTGACCCAGGTACGACACTATCTTTTCAATTGCATGGTTTCCCTTCTGCCTTTAGCTCAGTAGATTTTCCTTGTCGCAGACTTTGAGCGCCCGAGCTCAAAACTTGCCCATCTTGACAATGGCTGTGGTCCAGGGCGAGTCCGAGTCCGATGAGGACGAAGAAGCCTCCTACGAGCTAGTGCCCCGCCGGCAGGCGGGCCAGAGTCACGCCCCCACGGGCCTTCAAAGCTGGGTCGTGGCCGACGAGGCCGGTAAGGGCTTGACGACCCGGTCGAGGATAAGGCTTCGCCCGTGGCCGACGAGGACGACGCTGATGAAGCCGTGGCCACCGACACGGGCGCCATCCAAGCCAAGACTGCTACGGAGGACGATGCCCAGACGCCACCACAGGCCAAGGCTTCCTGCCGTGCTCAAGTAGGTCGCCCGACCATCGCGGCTGAGGCACTCCACCACCAAGGTCGATCGCGCTCTGGCCAAGGCCAGCGCGGAAGGTCGTGTTGAAGACCAGGCCAAGACCTCCGCGGGAGAGGGAGCTAGAGATGCTCCGACCATGGAGGTCGAGGCCGATCCAGTTGTCAGAACCGAGCCCGAGGGCAGGTCGAGCCCCCCGAGGGAGGTAGCCCAGGACGAGGTCACCACCAGTGGTGCACCCGAAGATCTCCGCCACGGCGACCCCCCAGTGGCAGAGTACAACACTACGCCCGAGGCGTCAAGTAGTAGGCCCGTTGAACCTCACCATGCAAACTTCGAGGGCCGGCTTAACCAGGTACAAACTTCCTCCTGCCCTTGTTGAATCCTAGTTCGAGTCCTTTTTTTAACAAAGGTCAGGTTTTTTCAACCCCACAGCATCGAACTCGTCGCCAAGGGTCAGAACGCCTTCAGACGCACTCCAATGCACTGAAGATCTTCCTGGACTTGGTGGAGCAGCGAGAGAGGCAACAATTCAGTCTCATCAAAACCTTGGCGATCGAGCAAGAGGAGGCCGAGCGCAAGGTGATGGCCCACTCTGCCGAACTTGCCGCCTCGCTAGACGATCACAGTGCTCGAGGCCACCACGATCCAACTCAAGCAGCCATCAACACCGAACGCCACCACGCTGCATAAGGCCGTGGAGGAGGAGCTGCGTGTGGTTCGCTAGAGCGCTGGTTTAACGAGCTAAGGCGAGGAGATGAAGAAGACAATGCAGATCAAGCAACAAGACTGCCGAGGCCTCCCTTGAGCTTGAAGCCAAAGCCGCCAAGCTCGAAGAGAAACTGGAGCGAGCGACCAAGACAAAGAAGAGCGCCGTGGCTCCGGCCTCCAGATCGAGCGGTCAAGACCGCCAACGCCGCAGCCAAATCTCTTCATCTCCAAGGCAAGCTGTCGGCCTTAAGGGCTAAGGTCGCCGAGCTTGAGCAAGAGAAACTTGCCCGCGATATGGCTGGTCTATAATTAGAATTAGACCTGGCAACTTGTAAGCAGACGGTAGTAAGACAAAGATTAATGAAACAAAGTTATCGTGTCGAAACGAGCTTGCGTCTCCGTTTTTTTCCTTTTAAAAAATTTTGTCGTGTACTTAGCCTTTTTCTGAGGTAGTGTACCCTTGTCCAGCCCCCGTTGGGACCAAGGTCGAGCGATGCCGGCCTTGGTCGCAAGTTTAGAATCCTACAAAGCCACGACCTGCAAGGTCGAGAAAAAATCCACAGGAAAAACTGCTAAGCACAACATAGGCACATGAGAAGAGATTTAACCTCAAAAGTGTTAAGGTTGTTTTTAGATTAGATTCTTGAATCACGACCTCGATTCGTGCTTGCTCGACGGTTCCAAATGTGGAGTTAGTTTGAACCCTGGCGCAGGGGGAGCTGGGATGCGAAGAGATTCGGCTTACATGTAGCTCGGGCCCTGGGGGTGAATTTTAAGCTCCCAACACTTGAGTCAAGATCTAAATCACTCATACACAGCTTGAATAGAAAAAATCTAAGATTCGAATTCTGTACGAGACATGGAAGAAAGAAAGAAAACAGAGACCATCATAGCCAATGAACCATAAACTTTATTGAAGTTTGAGACAAAGGCGTTACACATAAAATTTGCGAAGTTGATCAATGTTCCATGAGCTCGAGAGCTCTCTGCCATCGGGCATCGCTAGCCAGTAAGCCCTTGTGTGATCTATTGAAACAACTCTATAGGGGCCCTCCCACCGCGGGGATAACTTGTTGGTGTTGGACGAGCCCTGAATTCGTCTTAGGGCTAGGTCCCCAACAAGGAGCTCCCTAGGTCGTACCGATCGAGACGCATGTCTGCGAAGAGCTTGCAGGTAATGCATTGATCGTAGCAATGCATGGCATCTTACTTCTTCTGCCAGGGTAAGGTCAAGAGACCGTTCTTGCTCGAAGTCGACTTGGTCGACCAAGCTAACCCTAGTAGAGCCCAACGTGACCTCTGGAGGCAAGACGGCTTCGGTACCGAATACAAGCCGGAAGGGTGTGGACTCTGTCGCTCGGCTGATCGTGGTACGAATAGACCATAAGACGGTGGGAAGTTCGTCCACCCAGGTCGTGCAGTGTCGTTCGAGCTCATCGGATACTCATTTCTTGACGCCTTGAACGATCTGTCCATTGGCGCGTTCTACTGCTCCATTGCTTTGTGGATGGCTTACCGAAGCAAAGCATACATTGGTGCCAATGTCTTCGCAATATTCCTGGAACAGCTCACTGGTAAACTGTGTTCCATTGTTAGTAATAATTCTGCATGAAACTCCATACCTGGTCACCACAAATAAGCGGAAAAACTTGACAACCGCACGAGCCGTGATGGTCGAAACGGGTTCGGCCTCGATCCACTTGGTGAAGGTATCAATAGAGACAAACAAGAACTTCCCGCCAACCACTTGAGGGAAAGGGCCGAGGATGTCTAGCCCCTAGGTTGAGAAGGGCCAGGCGAGCGGAATGGTCTGGAGTGCATAGGCAGGTTGATGCGACTTCTGAGCATGGAATTAGCAGGCTCGACAAGCGCGGACGATGTTGCGAGCATCTTGAAGCGCCGTTGGCCAATAGAACCCCATACGGAAGGCCTTACCGACCATCGTCCTAAAAGAAGAATGTGCTCCAAAGAGGCCTAAGTGGATGTCGTGTAACTGGTATTTACCTTCCTCCGTGGTGACGCATCTCGTCAAGACTCCAGAAACATTCCGACGGTAAGGTTTACCATCTACGAGCTTGTATGAACTCGCCCAACGCTTGATCCTGCTCCTCTCGGCTAGATCAGATGGGAGTTCACCCTGTGCGAGAAAGTTGTGGATTGGTTCAGCCCACGAGGGAATACCTTCGATAAGGGCAACCGAAACCTCTTGGTCGGTAATTGAAGGCCTCGCCAAGGTCTCCAAGATGACGTCCGGAGGGATTTCATTGTCGGACGACCCGAGCTTAGAGAGGAAGTCGACGTTGGAGTTGTCCTTCCTGGGAACATGCTTGATTTCCAGGTTTTGAAACCACTTCTCCACCTTATGCACTTAGGCGAGGTATTTGATCATGGAATCCTCCAAGCATTGATAGCCTTTGTTGAACTGGTTGATGACGAGCTGAGAATCTCCCTTTACGATCAATTGGCGCACACCCAACGCCTTACAAGCTCGAAGTCCCGCCAGGAGAGCTTCATATTCTGCGGTGTTATTGGTCGTCGAAAATCTGAAACGAACTACGCATTCGCTTTATCGCTCAAGGACGAGAACCAGATCCCAAATTTCGAAAGCACTTGAAGGACCTAAAGCCATCAAAGTACATGACTGTAGGATCAAGGACACCGACTAGAGGGGGGTGAATAGGAGGTTTTAAAATTTTCTATACTAAAATAAAATTTAGAGATTTCTAAGCACAAATGACAATTTTAACAGTTTAATATTTAGCAATTCTAGTGATTTCCAAACAAGCTACTATACTCAAATGCTTCAATATTTAAACTAATATTGCACAAGATAATCAACTAGCTAGAATTAACACAAGAATATGAACTATGCAAGCCACAATTGAAGAACACGTGAATTTTATCCCGTGATATCGGAGACTTGCCGGTCTCCCCTACTCCATGTTGAGGTGGCTTGAACTTCTTCAAGCCGGCTCCATTTGCTTGAGCCTTCCTCGATCACTCGTGGTAGCTCTTCCCCGCTCCGGGTAGGTGAGCTCCTTGCCTTCACAACCGTTCGGGCCTTCACACAAGCTTCTTGTGAAGATCACCGAAACCTCACACCTCCAAACCATCTAGGAGGCGGCAACCTCCAATAGTAATAAACTTCACGCAAGCTTGAGACTCTATGTGCTTCAATATGGCTCAAATAATGCAATGCACTCAAATTTCTTCTCCAAGAACTCAAGAATCAAGAATTGAATGCACTTGTGAGTGGAGAGAGTTGCTAGTGCTTTAAATGAAATCAATGAAGTCACCAACCAGCCCTCAATACAGGTGAGGGGGTATTTATAACCCCTCCACCCTTAAACTAGCCGTTATTGTATTTTAATCTAGAAAAATTGACCAGGCGGGCACTACCGCCCTCTAGGGGCTGGTAGTACCGCCCCATGGGCCCAACGGCTACTTGGCGCATTTAATACCCTGACACGTGGCTGTTACAGTGATTTCCCTCCATGTCCGGTAGTACCGCAGGTATAGGTGCGGTAGTGCCGCACCACTGCCAGCCACAAAACTTGGTCTCTGTTAAATAACTACCGCAAGTATAGGTGCGGTAGTACCGCAAGTGCGGCACTACCGCCATTGGGGCTCCGGTAGTGCCGGCCGTGAGAGAGACGAAGAAATACCCTTCTGTAAAAAAGCTACCGCCATTGAACATGCTAGAGTGTCGACTCATGTACTACCACCCGCTCACTCCTAGAGTGCATCGCTTAAACTTCTGCAAGATCTAGAAATGTGTATTGAATGCATGCTTGAGTCATTTCGACTTTGAGCCATATTGGATGCACTTTAAAAGTTCAAACCTATTAATCAAGTCCCTCTTAATAGTACAGCGTCTATCCTATTAACCCGATCTTTTCTTCCAACTCCGAGATCGGCAAAAATGACTAGAAAAATACCCTTAAGATTTTATACCTTGATTTCTTGCTTCTTTGATGCATATTCTTCCCTCTTTGTACTTGTGACATTTCACGTTCCTTGAAGAGTGTTGATTTTCCTGTTTTTGATTTACTCATGCAAACAACATTAGTCCTTTTAGCTTTGATTGTCATTAATTACCAAAACCTTAATCACATGGGGGCCTAGATACTTTCAATCTCCCCCTTTTTGGTAATTGATGACAATCCTCATGAACAAATTGAAGTAAATTGAGATTTTGGGTGAGTAGCTAATGAAAATTAGTTACACACACCGCGGAATTCTTATTTAACAATATTTTGTCTTTAGGAGACAAAAGGTATTTGAATCAAATATTGTTAAATGAGAAAAAGACTCCCCCTACAAATGTGCTTGGATGAACAATTTGAGTTTATGCACATTTGTATACAAGTCTCTTTCAGAGTGTAACAATAGACTTGATATAAAATGATATTATGAGACATTGAATAACTTAGGCACTTTAAAACGAAACACATAAGTACAAGATCCAGAAGATAAGCTAAATAACCTTTAAGGACAAATAGTTCATCAACCAATGATCATAACACCAATTTCATAACCAAAAACAAATTATCCGTATATAAAGCAAAGACCACAACCAAAAGAGTTAAAGTTCATTACAATCTCAGAAGATGGATATATAAATGACTATGCTAAGCTTCAGATCTTCAAGATGACGATCAAGATGACTTCCATGACTTCCACTTCAATTCTTCATCACCTTCTCCCCTTTGACATCAAGGACCAAAAGAGTGCGCCAAGAACTCTCTATGCCGCTCCGTCCTTAGGAGATCCTGGAGCTGAGGCGGAAGGCTGAGGAGGATGAGAGGGGGAAGGAGCGCTGCTGCCAATCGGGCGACGACCAAAGCGATGTAAGGAGACTGGAGGAAGCTCACTTTGAATCTGATCTACTGAAGTGCTAAGAGCATCCATACGCTCCCGAACTTCTTCCACCATCTGACGGTTGCGATATTGAAGTTCAAGCACCAGGGCAAATTGACCCATCATGTCAAACCGAAGAGACTCAAGTCTAGCAAGATAAGCATCTGGCGCCGAAGGACCTTGAGGCATTTGAGCAGCTTGTTCTTGGGCCTGATCCCTCTCTTGCTACTGCTGATACTGCTGCTGGGCGATGTGACGCAGAACTTAAGGAGGTGCAACTCGAGGCTTGTATGGCTTGTGAGGAGTAGGAGTGGGACCATTATATCCTGCCGCCCTTCTGATGAGCTCCATAATATATGGGGCAAAATAGATTGTCCTCCCCCTTTCCCATGCAGACTGAGCCATCTCCCTCGTGATGAAATCCACCACGTCAAAATTTTCTTTTGCCATAACTTTTGCAATCAAATTCCATGCATAGCCCCTTATGGCATCAAAATTTCCACTTTTAGGATGAATGGTGACTTTATTATTTTGTTAACCATGCTAGGTCAAGTCGGCCTCCAAGTCATTCCCAATTTAATGGCACGGACCGATCATAAAACTCAATGACTTCATCCAAGCTCAAAACAGGTCATCATGAATCTTTGGATGTGCATCGTGGAAAATCCCCAAGGCATGCTCAAAATCTTCCTTGGATGAAGATACTTGCGCAGAATCACCATCCATGTGATGGAGTCAAAGGATTTAAAATGTAAAGTGTGGCGTAGAACTGCTTAATATTTTTTTCATTGTAATCAATCCTACCACCAAGAAAATGATACAATCCTGCTCCTCCAAACAACTCTGGAATCCCAACAAAGTCAGGCTGATCTCTGACATGATTCCAACTTACCCACGTTTGATTAGCAAAGTCCTTCTCCAAGTAAATTTGATCAAAGACCTTTTGCTGAAAGAGAGTGTGGAATTTAGGATTTGTTGCAGTGCGAGGCTGAAGATATTGATTTTCTGCCCTGAGTACAAAGTAATCCTCCCCTTTAATTTGAGATGGATCATTCTTGTGCCTTCCGACTTGAGGTAACTCCTCCTCATCCTCATCAAAGCTCTCATCTTCTTCGCTTTCAGTCTCATCATCACTTCCATAAATCTCTTTCTCCTGAGGCTCATCCACCGGAACCTTTCTTTTCTCATCCACCGGAACCTTTCTTTTCTTAGACTTAGATGCCCCGGTAGGTGCTTTTCCTTTGGCCGCCGCAGACCTCATTGCTATGGCATAGGAATTGTCGCTATCCCCATTGTCCGTATCCGGCGTAGGAACACCACGACCTCGAGTCGACTTCTTGACACCTCTACGCCCTTGTCCTCCAGATGAACTTGCGCGAGGCATGATCTTGAGAGAATGAATTTCAAAGGATTCGGAATGAGCATCATCAAAATAGGATTTTTCTAAAGATGATTGAAGAGTGTGAACTTTTGCGATTAAACGAACCTTCAAATAATTCGCGATCATATACTATTAGTAGACATGCACTACCGCCATGGGATTCCAGAGTGCTTGCCACGCACGGCTATGGCATGGGCCTAACAATTTGTGACAATGTGGTGGCTCCAAATTTATGGCGTGATTAGGATTAAATAACAAAAGATAGCATCTATTTGGACCCAATCCACCAAGATTTAGCCATGAGTTTTGCTAGAAAAGTTCACACAATTCAAACTTTATCCAAACCCTAAAATGCTCCAAAAGAGATGAAATGAAAGGAATAAAAGAAACAAAAGGTGCCTCTTGAAGGAGAGAGCCACAAGGATTAAATCCAATGGAAGAAATCCCAAGAATCACCAAGGTTTGAAGGAGTTTGGGAATTAGGGTTTGAGAGGGAGAGAGAGAACACACGGGTGAGAATGAGAAGAGGTGGTTTCGGGTGAGGAGAGAAGAAATTGAATAGAAAGAGGAGAAGAGGGAGTAATAGCTGGTTAACCCAAGTCCCCACCGACGGTTCACGACTCGAGCAGCACTACCACCTTCAAGCCCCGGTAGTACCGCAAAGTCGGTACTACCGCTATAAGCGGCCGCTAGTGCCGACCAAGGACAGAAATCCAAGATAACTTAAGAAAAAGGGTTGCAAAATTGCTCTTATAAGTTCATAGCATTATGAGGGCAATTTAGAGCATTTCCAACCAAGAAGACTAATAAGAATCAAAAGCTTGAACATGAACAAGTAAAGAATCATGATTGACTTCTTCGAGTTTGAAATACCTCATAGAGGACTAGAATTATTAGCAATCTAGTTCTATTGGCAAAACTCGATTTGTGCTTTAATTAGATCCACATAGATCAAGATTTTGGACAGTATAAATTTTTCAAAAACAAAAGGATTTATTATTTTTATTATCAACTTAAGGAAGATATAATACTATATGAGTTTCAAAAGTTGAGATTTATATAATAATACATTGCAAATGAAGTTTTTAAGAAACTTTGCACTTAATTAAGCTAAAATAGATTATTTTCAAATAATTTGATTTATAGGGGTCTAGTTTCAACCTATGAAGATTAACAACACTATTTTGACTTTTCACATTTAGGGGATAAGATATGCAAATGAAGAGCATATTACTCCCCCTTGATGTGAGACACGACTAAAAGAGCAAACATCGAATAAAATCAATAAATATCCAAAAGAGAACAACATTTAGGCCACATTTGAGATGTCTATGTGTCGACGATCGGGATCACCAACCGCAGAAATGAAAAGGGGGTTAGTGATACTAGGGACCCGAGCTGAGCTTTGCTCAACGGAGGAACGAATTCGACGTGCTGGTGGTCGGAGCAAGGCGACAACGAGCGTGACACGGGGATTTATACTGGTTCGAGCCCTATGAAGGTAATAGCTCTACTCCAGCTTGCCTTGCGACGGTGATCTTTGCTATTCTCGAGCACAGGTGTGTGTTACGTCAAGCTCAACGATGACGATGTCTAATGCTCGAACTCGTGCCGCATGTCCCTCAAAGTTGCGCCATCCTTAGCCTTATATCCTCCTCTATTCTCGAGCGACAACAACTGGTAAAGCAGTGTTCCATTGTTAGTAACTCATTACATGAAACTCCATACTGGTCACCACAAATAAGCGGAAACTTGACAACCGCGACGACGCCGTGATGGTCGAAAAGGTTGACCTCGATCCACTTGGTGAAGGTATCAATAGAGACAAACAAGAACTTCCCGCCAACCACTTGAGGGAAAGAGCCGAGGATGTCTAGCCCTAGGTTGAGAAGGGCAGGCGAGCGGAATGGTGCAGAGTGCATAGGCAAAGTTGATCACGACTTCGAGCATGGAATTAAAGGTTCGACAAGCGCGGGCGATGTTGCGAGCATCTTGAAGCGCCATTGGCCAATAGAACCCCATACGGAAGGCCTTACCGACCATCGTCCTAAAAGAAGAATGTGCTCCAAAGAGGCCTAAGTGGATGTCGTGTAACAGGTATTTACCTTCCTCAGGTGGTGGCGCATCTCGTCAAGACTCGTAAACATTCCGGCCAGTAAGGTTTACCATCTACGAAGCTTGTATGAACTGCGCTGGCAGCTTGATCCTCGCTTCCTCTCGGCTAGATCGGATGGGGAGTTCACCAGTCTTGAAAGTTGTGGATTAGTTCAGCCCACGAGGAATACCTTCGATAAGAACAGCAAAACCTCTTAGTTTGTAATTGAAGGCCTCGCCAAGGTCTCCAAAGATGACGTCGGGGAGGATTTCATTGTTGGACGAATGAGCTTAGAGAGGAAGTCGGCGTTGGAGATGTCCTTCTGGGAACATGCTTGATTCGAGTGTTTTGAAACCACTTCTCCACCTTATGCACTTAGGCGAGGTATTTGATCATGGAATCCTCCAAGCATTGATAGCCTTTGTTGAGCTCGGTTGATGATGAAATGAGAATCTCCTTCACGATCAATTGGCGACACATAACGCATTTACTAAGCTCGAAGTCCCGCGAGAGAGCTTCATATTCTCAAGGTGTTATTGGTCGTAAAGAATCTGAAGCGAATTCACGATTACCTCGGTTTATCGCCTGCTTGGACGAGAACCAGGATCCCAAATTTCGAAAGCGCTTGAAGGACCTAAAGCCATCAAAGTACATATTTGTGAGGATCAAGGACACCGACTAGAGGGGGGTGAATAGGAGGTTTTAAAATTTTCTATACTAAAAATAAAATTTAGAGATTTCCTAGCACAAATGACAATTTTAACAGCTTTAATATTTAGCAATTCTAGTGATTTCCAAACAAGCTACTATACTCAAATGCTTCAATATTTAAACTAATATTGCACAAGATAATCAACTAGCTAGAATTAACACAAGAATATGAACTATACAAGCCACAATTGAAGAACACGTGAATTTTATCCCCGGATATCGGAGACTCTGCGGTGCCTCCCCTACTCCATGTTGAGGTGGCTTGAACTTCTTCAAGCCGGCTCCATTTGCTTGAGCCTTCCTCGATCACTCGTGGTAGCTCTTTCCAGCCTCGTGTAGGTGAGCTCCTTGCCTTCACAACCGTTAGGGCCTTCACACAAGCTTCTTGTGAAGATCACGAAACCTCACACCTCCAAACCATCTAGGAGGCGGCAACCTCCAATAGTAATAAACTTCACATAAGCTTGAGACTCTATGTGTGCTTCAATATGGCTCAAATAATGCAATGCACTCCAAATTTCTTCTCCAAGAACTCAAGAATCAAGAATTGAATGCACTTGTGAGTGGAGAGAGTTGCTAGTGCTTTAAATGAAATCAATGAAGTCTGTGACCAAATTAATACAAAAAGTAGGGGTATTTATAACCCTCCACCCTTAAACTAGCAGTTATTGTATTTTAATCTAGTAAAATTGACCCGGTAGGGCACTCACCGCCTCTAGGGGCCGGTAGTACGCCTATGAAACCAAACCTTACTTGGCGATTTAATACCACGACACGTGGTACATATAAAGTGATTTCCCTCCATGTCGGTAATCTGTCACAGGTATAGGTCGCTGAGTGCCGCACCTACCACGACCACAAAACTTGGTCTCTGTTAAATAACTACACTTAGTATAGGTGCGGTAGTACCATAATCTTGACTACCGCCATTGGGGCTCGGTAGTTTGCACAGAGAGAGACGAAGAAATACCCTTCTCAGAAAGCTACGCCATTGAACATCGCGGTAGTGTCGACTACTAGCGGTACTACCACCCGTTCATCTCACGTTAGTGCTGTCCAGTAAACTTCTCGGCAAGATCTAGAAATGTGTATTGAATGCATGCTTGAGTCATTTCGACTTTGAGCCATATTGATGCACTTTAAAAGTTCAAACCTATTAATCAAGTCCCTCTTAATAGTACACGTCCTATCCTATTAACCCGATCTTTTCTTCCAACTCAGAGATCGGCAAAATGACAAGAAAAATACCCTTAAGATTTTATACCTTGATTTCTTGCTTCTTTGATGCATATTCTTCCCTCTTTGTACTTGTGACATTTCACGTTCCTTGAAGAGTGTTGATTTTCCTGTTTTCGATTTACTCATGCAAACAACATTAGTCCTTTTAGCCTTGATTGTCATTAATTACCAAACCTTAATCACATGGGGGCCTAGATACTTTCAATCTCCTTTTTTGGTGATTGATGACAATCCTCATGAACGAATTGAAGTAAATTGAGATTTTTGGGTGAGTAGCTAATGAAAATTAGTTACACACAATCATGGAATTCTTATTTAACAATATTTTGTCTTTAGGAGACAAAAAGGTATTTGAATCAAATATTGTTAAATGAGAAAAAGACTTCCTACAAATGTGCTTGGATGAACAATTTGAGTTTATGCACATTTGTATACAAGTCTCTTTCAGAGTGTAACAATAGACTTGATATAAAATGATATTATGAGACATTGAATAACTTAGGCACTTTAAAACGAAACACATAAGTACAAGATCCAGAAGATAAGCTAAATAACCTTTAAGGACAAATAGTTCATCAACCAATGATCATAACACCAATTTCATAACCAAAAACAAATTATCCAGAAGTATAAAGCAAAGACCACAACCAAAAGAGTTAAAGTTCATTACAATACTGTAAGATGGATATATAAATGACTATGCTAAGCTTCAGATCTTCAAGATGACGATCAAGATGACTTCCATGACTTCCACTTCAATTCTTCATCACCTTCTCCCTTTGACATCAAGGACCAAAAGAGTGCGCCAAGAACTCTCTATCTTAGCTCCGTCCTTAGGAGATCTGGAGCCGTGGCGGAAGGCCGAGGAGGATGAGAGAGGGAAGGGGCGCCGCTATGTCGAGCGCATTTACCAAAGCGATGTAAGGAGACTGGAGGAAGCTCACTCCGAATCTGATCTACTGAAGTGCTAAGAGCATCCATACGCTCCCGGACTTCTTCCACCATCTGACGACCACGATATTGAAGTTCAAGCACCAGGGCAAATTGACCCATCATGTCAAACCGAAGAGACTCAAGTCCAGCAAGATAAGCATCTGTGTGCGAAGGACCTTGAGGCATTTGAGCAAATTTTGTTCTTGGGCTCGATCCTCTCTTGCTATCACTGACGTCTGCTGGCCGGGCGATGTGTATGCAGAACTTAAGGAGGTGCAACTTCGAGGCTTGTATGGCTTGTGAGGAGTAGGAGTGGGACCATTATATCCTGTAGCCTCTTTCCGATGAGCTCCATAATATATGGGGCAAAATAGATTGTCCTCCCCCTTTCCCTTACAGACTGAGCCATCTCCCTCATGATGAAATCCACCACGTCAAATTTTTCTTTTGCCATAACTTTTGCAATCAAATTCCATGCATAGCCCCTTATGGCATCAAAATTTCCACTTTTTAGGATGAATGGTGACCCTTATTATTTTGTTAACCATGCTAGGCTGAAGTCGAAGCCCTCCAAGCTGTCCCAATTTAATGGCATGGGACCGATCATCCAAGCTCAAAACAGGGTCATCATGAATCTTTAGATGTGCACTAAGGAAAATCCCCAAGGCATGCTCAAAATCTTCCTTGGATGCAGTATACTTGCGAGAATCAGTCATCCATGTGATGGAGTCAAAGGATTCAGAAATGTAAAGTGTGGCGTAGAATTGCTTAATAATTTTTTCATTATAATCAGTCCTGCCACCAAGAAAATGATACAATCCTGCTCCTCCAAACAACTCTGGAATCCCAACAAAAGTTCAGCCGATTCTCGACATGATTCCAACTTACCCACGTTTGATTAGCAAAAGTCCTTCTCCAAGTAAATTTGATCAAAGACCTTTTCTTTGAAAGAGAGTGTGGAATTTAGGATTTGTTGCGATCGCGAGGTCAAGATATTGATTTTCTGCCCTGAGTACAAAGTAATCCTCCCCTTTAATTTGAGACGGATCATTCTTGTGCCTTTCGACTTGAGGTAACTCCTCCTCATCCTCATCAAAGCTCTCATCTTCTTCGCTTTCAGTCTCATCATCACTTCCATAAATCTCTTTCTCCTTAGGCTCATCCACTGGAACCTTTCTTTTCTTAGACTTAGATGCCCCGGTAGGTGCTTTTCCTTTGGCCGCCGCGGACCTCATTGCTATGGCATAGGAATTGTTGCTATCCCCACTGTCCGTATCCGGCGTAGGAACACCACGACCTCGAGTCGACTTCTTGACACCTCTACGCCCTTGTCCTCCAGATGAACTTGCGCGAGGCATGATCTTGAGAGAATGAATTTCAAAGGATTCGGAATGAGCATCATCAAAATAGGATTTTTCTAAAGATGATTGAAGAGTGTGAACTTTTGCGATTAAACGAACCTTCAAATAATTCGGCGATCATATACTATTAGTGCATGGGCGGCACTACCGCTCATGGGACCGGTAGTGCCGGCTACGCACGGCTATGGCATGGGCCGAACAATTTGTGACAATGTGGTGGCTCCAAATTCTTATGGCGTGGATTAGGGATTAAATAACAAAAGATAGCATCTATTTGGACCCAATCCACCAAGATTTAGCCATGAGTTTTGCTAGAAAAGTTCACACAATTCAAACTTTATCCAAACCCTAAAATGCTCCAAAAGAGATGAAATGAAAGGAATAAAAGAAACAAAAGGTGCCTCTTGAAGGAGAGAGCCACAAGGATTAAATCCAATGGAAGAAATCCCAAGAATCACCAAGGTTTGAAGGAGTTTGGGAATTAGGGTTTGAGAGGGAGAGAGAGAACACACGGGTGAGAATGAGAAGAGGTGATTTCAGGTGAGGAGAGAAGAAATTGAATAGAAAGAGAAAAGAAGAGGGAGTAATAGCTGGTTAACCCAAGTCCCCACCGACGGTTCACGACTCGAAAGCAAAGACTACCACCTTCAAGCCCCTAGAGTAACAAGAAAGTCGGCATTACCGCTATAAGCGCCGCTAGTGCTACTAAGCGATGTAAATCCAGGATAACTTAAGAAAAAGGGTTGCAAAATTGCTCTTATAAGTTCATAGCATTATGAGGGCAATTTAGAGCATTTCCAACCAAGAAGACTAATAAGAATCAAAAGCTTGAACATGAACAAGTAAAGAATCATGATTGACTTCTTCGAGTTTGAAATACCTCATAGAGGACTAGAATTATTAGCAATCTAGTTCTATTGGCAAAACTCGATTTGTGCTTTAATTAGATCCACATAGATCAAGATTTTGGACAGTATAAATTTTTCAAAAACAAAAGGATTTATTATTTTTATTATCAACTTAAGGAAGATATAATACTATATGAGTTTCAAAAGTTGAGATTTATATAATAATACATTGCAAATGAAGTTTTTAAGAAACTTTGCACTTAATTAAGCTAAAATAGATTATTTTCAAATAATTTGATTTATAGGGTCTAGTTTCAACCTATGAAGATTAACAACACTATTTTGACTTTTTCACATTTAGGGATAAGATATGCAAATGAAGAGCATATTACTCCCCTTGATGTGAGACACTTACTAAAAGAGCAAACATCGAATAAAATCAATAAATATCCAAAAGAGAACAACATTTAGGCCACATTTGAGATGTCTATGTGTCGACGATCGGGATCACCAACCGCAGAAATGAAAAGGGGTTAGTGATACTAGGGACCCGAAATGAGCTTTTGCTCAATCTGAGGAACGAATTCGACGTGGCCGGTGGTCGCTGAGCAAGGCGACAACGAGCGTGACACGGGATTTATACCGGGTTCGAGCCCCTATGAAGGTAATAGCTCTACTCAGCTTGCCTTGCGATCGGTGATCTTTGCTATTCTCGATAGCACAGGGTGTGTTACAAATCAAGCTCAACGATGAGCGATGTCTAATGCTCAACTCGTGCCGCATGTCCCTCAAAGTTGCGCCATCCTTAGCCTTATATCCTCCCTGTCAGAATTCGACGGAGAGATTCCTCGGTAGTGGTCTTCATGCGTGTTGATAGTGGCAAGAATCATCCCTTTACACTTCAGCAAGACGCCTTCGCCTCGATTCTACGATCCCACGCCTTGGTAACCGCCGAGTAAACGACGCTTCGATTTTCTAGGGACGTCGTCAAACAAGAGCGCCAACCCGAGCTCAAGGTCGCGGGGGGCTCACTCGAGGTCAAGACGCGTTTCAGGCGGCAGCGGCTCAAACCCGTCCTGTGTCATGGTCGGCGCAGCCAGAGCTAGGAGCTCGATTGATCGTCGGCCGACCGCCAAGGGTCTCCTCACTTCGCCTGCCCGGCCCAAGGCTCAAGGTCGAAGAAGACACTTGAACGACTCGAGCCTCGCTTTCATGATGCACGCAAAAGCTTCGTGAGGTCTTGAACCCTTGGCCGAGGTCGAGCGGAGAGCAAAAAGGGGAACCTTCGGCTTCGACACCTAGCGACCTTCGAACTTCACGATGTCGGCACGGATCACTTAATCGGCCAACGACACTCACGCCGAGCCCGCGGGGCCCAGCCTTAATTGCGCTTCGTCGAATCATGGCCGGTGCACCTTTTGAGGCAGGTGCGGATCGGATTTAGCGACGACGTGGCTTATAAATCCGAGTCCACACGATCGCTGAAAAAACTCCCGATCTTGCTCTTCATCTTCTAGCCTTCTTCCCGAAAGCAAGTCGATCTCTCCTTTCCCTCGACCAAGCCCGCAACGACGCCATGGCCAAGTTTGGGAGGAGCACAATGTCGTCAAGCGAGGATGAGGGAGCTCGAGATCCCGGGTTTTGGACCCAGAATATGGCGATTGTCCCGTGGCGAGACCGAGCCGCACCTCAGGGACAACGAGATCGCTCAGATCGAGCATTATGGCGCCTTCGGCCTGCATGGACCTCGGAGAGCGAAGTTCGTATGCGGACATCCTCTCTAGCTGCAAGATCAAGCTCATCAACCTGGTGCCGAATTCCATTCTCCTTCTCGCCATCTTCTCCCACCCGTGTGAGGGGTTCCTAGGAATCCTTCCCACCCTCGCTTCTTCTTCCAAGATTTCCAATTTCTTCCGCTTCCGTGAAGGATCCCGTGGTTGGGTGCCTCTATTTCCGATCGCAGACGGGATCTTGTGGGCCTTCCTAAGATCCACGCCGGGACTCCTTGGCCCGGTGGACGAAAGCGGTGGTTCTACTCAGAGAAAGGGGAACACCTGCCACGTGGCGACGATGAGGGGCCCTCGCACCGAGAAGAAGGAGACCTTGGAGGCGATGACCTCGAGGCGGACGAGAAGGCCATCGCCATCATACACATATGCTTACGCGCTGCCTCACCGGGCAAAGCGATCGCTAATGACTTCAAGGAACTCAGTGTCCTCTACGGAGGAGGATGCACCCGCCTTCGAGATAAGGGGCATGATGACCCAACCGAGAGGGCACATCCGGTAAGCCTTTTTCATCTTGAAGCCTTCCTCAGAGCTCGACCTTGGGTCTTTTGATGGTCGTTTTCATACTTATACCAAGGAGTCCCCGGTCACCACCAGGGATGAACGAGATAAACAGAAAGGGGCGCACGACTCACGCCCATCGACGCCTCTGTCCCCAAAATGTACTCCGGCCGAAGGCCGAGGTAAGCCATCCCAACCAAGCCTCTTGATTTGAGTGTCTATGGAGCCCTCCTTAAGCCTTTGCGCTACAGCAGACCACCTGTGAGTCTGGCTTCGAGACACCAGAGGATGCTCCCACGCTCAAGGGGGCAAGAGCAAGAAGGGGAAGAAGAGGCCTCCCCGGTCCGCAGCAGAAGCCAAGAG
The DNA here is from genome assembly GCA_036346375.1 of Guadua angustifolia. Lineage (NCBI taxonomy): Eukaryota > Viridiplantae > Streptophyta > Magnoliopsida > Poales > Poaceae > Guadua > Guadua angustifolia. Next base: position 38,891,963 of record CM070500.1, read on the forward strand.
GTGAAGAAACCCCACATCGAGCGGGGTGACTGCATGACGGTAAGGATTCCCACTCACGAGAGCCCCGCCATGCTCGTGCCTTCTTGTCGCTGACACGCCTCCCCTCAAGCAGCTGTAGAGCACGGCTGCCACCGCTAGGACCTCGGGGCCTCAGCCGGCCCAGGGGTCCCAAGGTTACGGTCCCAGGACCACCGCCGTGGGTGACGTGGAGCCAACGCGGGTTCTAAGGTCCCGAGGCCTGAGGAGCTGGAAGCGAGCGCCTCCGACTTCTGGGCAAGAAGACCCTCGCCACCTCGCAATGAGGCGAAGGTCGACGACCTGTAAGCCCTGCTTTCTCGTTTTGCTTTGCCCCCTTCACGCCCTTTTTAGCTTAGAGTCTGTTTGATCACAGACCTTGAGCGCCTGAGCTCAAATCCCGCCTCAGATTGACGATGGTCATTGTCCAAGGCGAACTCGAGTCCGAGGAGGAGGAGGAGAACGCTCAGACACTGCCCCGCGCCATCCCCTGCTAGCTGCCAGAATCAATCTCGACCCTCGAGTCTGGGCCCGCTACGCGATTTCAATCAAGGGGTCGATTTATCCGGACGAGGAGCCGAACCAACCTCGCACTGGAGGACTAAGACACCGGTGAGGCGACGCCGCTTGCCGCTGACCCGCCCAGGTTGACGTGGAAGAAGGTGCCCTGCGCGGCGCACCATGAGGTGTCCCAGTGCCTGATCACGCAAGCCTTTGGGCGCCGAGGTCGACGCGAGGAGTCGCCTTGGCGCCTGCCGCGACCACTTGAGCACCTCAGTCCTGCCACCACACTGCTATGCCGGCACTAAAGTCGCGGCACCCTAGGCCATCGACGCGGATCGCGACGCGGAGATCACGTGATGGATCCGGCCAGCCCTTAGCGCCGGTGGATTTTGAGCCCCACCACGGAGGTCGGGACCGTGCCGCCGAGCCCGCCCTCGAGGTGAGCCGAGCCTCAGGGGTGGCGACAGATGCTGCCGCCATCGCGCTGGCGCCCGGAAGGTCCTACCCCTGTCCTGCGGCTGGTCGAGGTCGGCATCGCCCGGAACACTGGACGGCGAAGCTTGCGATGAGTTCACCGCTGCTGTTGAGAACCATCTTCGTGAGGTAAGGACCTCGCAGCATCCTCGCAAGACGCTAGTTAGCCCGAGTTCTTTGTCGCTTTCTTACTTGGACCACCTTTTTCGTTCATGAAGGCGATCCGCAGCTGCCTCCCAAGGACTACAAGGCTCTTCATGAGCACGCCGACGGCCGAGGGGCATCTCAACGCGTGGAGGTGCGGGGAGGTCGAGCGCCTGTGTTCATTGAGACCTTGGAGATCGAGCAAGAAGAGGCCGACCAGAAGGCCAAAGAGCTCGACGACCGCGCCAGCGTATGAAGGCGCAGGAGGTTGCCCACATGCATCGAAGCTCGAGCAGTAGCAGCCACCGAGCGCGACCACGCCTACATGGCTATGGAGCAAGAGCGCTGCAAGGGCCAAGGCGCCAAACCGAGCGGCCAAGGTCGAAGAATCGTGAAGGCCGCATGAGCAAGCTGCCTTCTCGACGAAGGCGCCTCGAGCTTGAGGCCAAGGTCCCGAGCTTGAGGAGAAGCTTGAGCGAGCCAAATAGCAGTCAAGAGCGACTGCCTAACTCCAGACGAGCGATGCTGCGGTCATGGATGCCTCCAAGGATGCCCTCCAAGATCGTGAGCGAGCCGTCGACCCTAAGGGCCAAGGTCACGAGCTCGAAAGCAGAGAAGCTTGTTCACGAGATGGCCGATTCAGAGATAGATCTCGCCGATAACCCTGTAAAAAACACTAAGACAAAATATTTTTAATAGGGCTACACTTCTTTTGGGGACATCAAACGATCTTGTTTCAAGTTTCTTTGGTCGAGGATATTTGGTGCACGCCTCTTTGCCCTCGATATGTGCTTTTAGGTCGCCACGGCGTGGTATGTCCTCATCCAAATTTCGTTGGGTCCAAGGTCGAGCAACGCCTTCGCTTATGCAAGAAGATTTAGACGCTAGCAAACGACTCACGACCGCAAAGTCGACAAAAGGTCCGTAGGGTGAGTAAACGTGACAAAAACGAGCTTGTCGCTGAAGGTCATGCCCAGACTAACATGCGAATCCTAACTACGACCTTGTGCATCGCTTCAATGGTTCAGACTGCGAGGCTTTTTGCTCGAGCCCGCACATGAGGAGTCGGATTGCGAAGAGATTCGGCTTACATTCAGCTCGACACCTCGGGGTGAACATTAAGCTCACGACATTCGCACTAAGAGCGAGTGCACGCTGTAATGAGGTCGCTTTTCAAGAAGTCTCAACAAAAAAGCAAATGAATGCACAACAAAGAGGAAAAAGTGTAAAGGGCGGAATTGAAGAACACCATATTGAAACTTAAGGTGTAGGGATTACACATAAAACTTCCAAAGTCGATCTATATTCCACGAGCTAGAGAGCTCTCGCGTCAGCATCGCTAGCCTGAAGCCCTCGTGACGATCTGCTGAAACGACTTCTCACAGGCCCTCCCATCAGCAGGATAACTTGTTGGTGTTGGACGAGCCCCGACCTGCTCTTAGGGCTAGGTCCCCAACAAGGAGCTCCCTAGGTCGCATCGACGAGATGCAAGTCTCATGAAGAGCTTGCGTGTAGTGCGTTGATTGTAGCAAAGGCACTGCATCTTACTTCTTCTGCGAGGGTAAGGTCGAGACCGGGCTGCTTGAAGTCGACTCTGGCCGACTGTCGACTCGGCAGAGCCTAGTGTAACCTCAGAGGCGGATGGCTTCAAAGAATCTAACACGGCCGGAAGGGTGTGGACCTCTGTTCTACCGGTGGCGTGGTACAAATAGACCATAAGACGGTTGGGAAGTTCGTCCACCGGTGTCTTGCCATAGCGTTCGAGCTCATCTGAAACTCGTTTTTTGACGCCCTGAATGATTTGTTCGTTGGCGCGCTTTGCTGCTCTATTGCTCTGAGGGTGAGCCACTGAAGCGAAACATACTTTGGTGCCGAGGTCCTCGCAAAACTCCTGGAACAGCTCACTGGTAAATTGCGTACCATTGTTAGTGATAATTTTGCATGGAACCCCATACCTAGTGACCACGAACAAGCGAAAGAAACGGACAGCCGCCCGAGCAGTTATGGTCGAGACTGGTTCGGCTTCTATCCATTTGGTAAAAGTGTCAACAGCAATGAATAGGAACTTCTTGCCCCGCATCACCGAGGAAAAAGGTCGAGAATGTCCAGCCCCACGCCGAGAAAGGCCAAGCGGCGGATGGTGCGGCGTGTAGGCGGCCGATGCAACTTTCGGGCGTGGAAGCGCATGCTCGACAGCACGGACGATGTCGCGGCATCCCGCGCCCGTCGCCAATAATACCCCATGCGGAAGGCCTTGCCGTCCATCGTCCTATACGAAGAGTGCGCTCCACAGAGGCCTGAGTGGATGTCATTTAATAGGTACTTACCCTCCTCCGTGGTGACGCACCTTGCTAGCACTCCAGACACATTCCTCTCAGAGCTTCCTTCGACGAGCGTATACAAACTGCATGGCGGCTTGATCCTCGCTTCCTCTCGGCGGGAGGTCAAGCAGAGGTAGCCCTTGCAAGGAAATTGTGAATAGGCTCACCAGAGGGAATACCTTCACCACGGCGAGCAAGACCTCTTGATCGGAGATCGAGGGGCCACCAACGCCTCGAGATGACATCGAGGGGATCTCGCCGTCGGAGGAACCGAGCTTGGAGAGGAAGTAGGCACTCGGAGTTGTCCCTTTGGGTATGTGCTTGAGCTCCATATTCTGAAACCACCTCTCCATTTTACGCACTCGCAAGGTACTTTGCCATCGAATCTCCAGTTAATCGGTACTTTGTTGTACCGATTGATGACGAGCCGAGTCGCCTTTACGACCAACCGTCTCTCACGCCCAAAGCTTTGCAAGCTCTTGAGCCGCGCCAAGAGAGCTTCAGACGCCACATTATTGGTCACGGAAACCCAAAACGAACCACGTACCTCAATTGATCGCGCGCCGCGGGTAAGAATAAGGATTCCACCCGCGGCGCTTGAAGGACCTCGAGCCATCAAAGAACATGATCCAGGGCTTCTCTTCCTCGACCTCGAGCTCGGGAGAGGGTTATGACGTCTGCTTTCGACCACGAAGTCGGGAGCACTTATGATTTGATGGTCTGCGAGCTACGACCTGGACGTCAAATGCTGCCAGCTCCATAGCCCACTTGGTGATTCGCCCGCCGCCTTCCGGGTTCCTTAAGATGTCCCCGAGTGGAAAATTGCTCGGGACGACCACAGAGTGCGCCTGGAAGTAATGACGAAGCTTGCGCGAAGCCATTAGGAGAGCATACAATAGCTTTTGTACCTGCGGGTAGCGCTCCTTTGGGCCGAGCAGACTTCACGACATAATAGATCGGGTGCTATCAGTGATCCCCGCCACCACCAAGACAAGATCGAGGTTTGGGTGGTGGTCATGCAGGTAGAGCAAAGAACCTCTCTAGGTCATGAGTCGTAAGTAGGGGAGTGGGGTTGATGGTATACCTTCAACTCGTCGAAAGACAGCTGCGCCTCGAGTCCACTCGAAGCTCCCTTGTTTGTGCAGAGCTCTAAAGAATGGGAGCCCACGCTCGCCGAGCCTCGAGATGAATCTGCTGAGGGCGGCCATGCGGCCGACGAGGCTCTGCACCTGCTTGACCGAGGTCGAGGGCGCCATCTTCTCGATCGCCTCGATCTTTTCCGGGTTCGGGCCAACCCCCGAGCCCCCAATCATGTAACCAAGCACCTTCCCCGACGCAGCGCCGAACACGCATTTCTCAGGGTTGAGCTTGATCTTGTGTCTGTTCAGATTGGTGAAGGTTTCCTCGAGGTCCCAAACGTGGTTGCCTTCGGTGGGGCTCTTGATGATGATGTCATCCACGTAGACCTCAAGGTTTCGGCCGATCTGGGGGTCGAACGTCATGGTCATTAGACGCTGAAACGTGGCTCCAGCATTGCGCAGACCAAACGACATGGTCGTGTAGCAGTAGGTGCCGAACGGTGTGATGAACGACGTCTTGCTCTCGTAGTCGACCGCCAGCTTGATCTGATGGTACCCCGAATAGGCATCCAAGAAGCTTAACATCTTGGCGTTCGCAGTGGAGTCGACAATCTGGTTGATGCGCGGGAGCGGGAAGTTGTCCTTCGGGCAGGCCGAGTTCAATCCCGTGTGGTCCACGCACATCCTCCACTTTCCGCCCTTCTTCTGGACGATGACCGGGTTGGCCAACCATTCGGAGTAGTCGATCTCGCGAATAAAGCCGGCCTTCAACAGCTTGTCAAGGTTATCCCTGATGATCGCGACTTTCTCTAGAGAGAAACGACGCAGCTTCTGCCGCACGGGACGGCAATCAGGCCTGACCTGCAGCTTGTGCTCGATCACCTCCCTTGGGACGCCGAGCATGTCCGCTGGCTCCCAGGCGAATATGCCCTTGTTGGCGCGGAGGAAGGTGATGAGCTCGAGTTCCTATTTGGAACTCATCTCGGCCGAGACATGGATACATCCGGTCAGGTCACCTTCCCGAGCTGAGAGACCTTCGCCGCCTCATTGGCCGGATCGCCGCCTCCGACAAGCGTTCTTCACCGTCGCCTCCCGCCTCGTTGAGGCGGAATGCGGCAAGGGCCAAGGCCTTGGTCTCGTGATCCATGTCTTTGCTGCAGACGCTTCAAGACGGTTATGCCGCCCGTTGGGGCCGGCAACTTCATACACCGATGGCGATAGTGGTTGGCCGCCATGAACTTGATCAAGGCGAGCCCCCGAGAATGGCGTTATCAGGGAGGTCTCCTCGACCGCCTCAAAGGTGATCACGGTCACGAAGTTGTCCGAGTCGCCGAAGGTGACGGCAAGACCACTCGCCCCAAAGGAAGGTCGAGCTTCGAGGACAATTGCGAAGAAGGGACTCTTTGTTCTTGACCTTCGACAGGAATCTACATCCGGCCGAGCTGTTCTCGCCAAGCAAGTTAAGAGAGCTGCCGCCATCGACCATGACATGCCCAACCATGGTATTGCCGATGGTCTGGGTCACGACTCAAAGCGGTCTTCAAGTCACGGGCCATACCTTGAGAACATCCTCCGGAGAGAATGTGATGGTGGCTGACCACTTGCGGTGTTGCTCGATGGGTTTCGGCGGTGACACAGTAGATGGTTCGCGAGGCGGCCTTGAGCTCACGTCGGATCGTAAGTCGACGAGCTGCCGAAGATGACATCGATCCGGCGCTCGCCCTGCTGGAACTCTAGGTCAAGGTCATCATGGTCCGTCCCAGCGTTCACCCTGTCCGGCTGGTCGTCCACCTTCGAGAGCTCAGGCATTTCTCCATGCCCATCATAAAAGGCATCCAACTTGCTCTGCCAAGCCCTGCAGGTTCGCAGATCGTGGCCGGCCGCCCTGTGAAACAAGCAGAATTTCGCTTCATCGAACCCTCGGCGCTTCTTCGGCCCTCATGCGAAAGTCGGCCGCCGAGGCCCATGTCGCCGGCCCCCTTGCTGGGGCTGGTTCGGCGTCTGACGAGGTTAAGGTCGACCTTGGCGAGGTCGGGACCCCTCCCGAGCTTGATCTCGGACCTCTAGGACTTGCTACGTCCGTTTGTCAAACGATCACTCGCGGTGAGCCGCCGTTCTCGCATGGCGCTTTTCGCTTCTTGGCGGCGGTGCCGTGGTCGGCGCCCTTGGAGTTGGATGGGCCAGCCTCTGTGGGGTTTAGACCAAGCTTACCCTGGTCGAAACCGCGCTTCCAGCGGACAGCGTCATCCGCATATCGCTCCACCATGCGGAACAATTTGTTGACGCTAAGCCTCAATCACGATCTCGGGTCTTGATAGGCGGTCACGGACGCCAAACTTGAAGGCTTTGATGACAGCCTCGTCGGAGATGCTCGGGATCAAGTTCCTCATGCGGATGAATCGCCGCACGAAGTTGTGAAGCGGCTCACCCTTGCCCTGGATGACGCGATCCAGGTCTTTCTCCTCCCGGCCGCCAGAGCAACTCGGAAGTTGAAGCGAGGGCGCTCTGATTTGATGCCACGATCCAAGGAACCGGGCTTTTTGGTTGAAGAGGCAAGTTAAATGCGGCGCCGCCCAACACGGTTGGGAGGTAATTGGCCATCACGAAGCTCATCGCCCCTACCGTCGGGATGGCGGTCGAGTATATAGACAGGAACTCGTCAGGATTCTTAGTTCTGTCGATGAGGTGCGCCATGCTCCCACGATCTTGGTGTCTTTCTGCGAGAGAGCGGCTACCGGCCCCACTTGGGTGCCATTTGTCGACGATCGGGATCGCCAACCGCAAAAATGAAAAGGGGTTAGTGATACTAGGGACCGGTGAGCTTTGCTCAGCGGAGGAACAGATTCGACGTCTTGGTGGTCGGAGCAAAGCGAAAAACGAAGCGTGACACGGGGATTTATATCGTTCGAGCCCCTATGAAGGTAATAGCTCTACACCCGCTTGCCTTGCATGCGATGATCTTTGCTATTCTCGAGCATGGGGTGTGTTACGCTCAAGCTCAATGATAGCGATGTCTAATGCTCGAACTCGGTGCAGCGTGTCCCTCAAAGTTGCGCCATCCTTAGCCTTATATCCTCCCCTGCTCAGAATCTGACGGGAGATTCCCGGTAGTGGTCTTCATGCGTGTTGATGGTGGCGAGAATCGTCCGGACACTTCACGCACGCCTGCCTCAGTTCCACGATCCCACGCCTTGGTAACCGCCGAGTAAACGCACGTTCCGGTTTTCCAGGGGACGTCGTCCAAACAAGAGCCAACCCGAGCTCAAGGTCGTGCGGGGCCCGACCTCGAGGCCGCACGTGCTCTAGGCGCGCGGCTCAAAATGGTCCAAGTCGTGGTTGAAGTAGCCGAGTTAGGGAGCTCCGTTGACCGTGCGCTGACCGGCCAAGGGTCTCCCAGCCCTCGTCACTATGACATTCAATTCATTCCTCAATTTGCAAAATCTAGCCTCATCCAAAGGTTTTGTGAGAATGTCAGCTAATTGATCTTCTGTTCTAATATGATTTATCACAATATCACCTTTACTAACATGATCTCTCAAAAAGTGATGACGGATATCTATATGTTTAGTTCTTGAATGTTGAACCGGATTATTTGCTATTTTAACTGCGCTTTCATTATCACACAAAAGAGGCACCTTTTTGAAATTTATTCCATAATCATCAAAGTTTGCCTCATCCATAACAATTGAGTACAACAACTACCGGCGGAGATATATTCGGCTTCGGTAGTGGATAGGGCTACGGAATTTTGCTTTTTGGAAAACCATGAAACTAGAGATCTACCTAGCAATTGACAACTTCCGGAGGTGCTTTTCCTATCCACTTTACAACCCGCATAATCCGAATCCGAGAATCCAATTAAATCAAATTTGGCACCTTTGGGATACTATAACCCTATGTTTGAGGAATGTTTTACATATCTTAGAATTCTCTTTACGGCAACCAAATGACATTCTTTGGGAGAAGCTTGAAAACGAGCATACATGCAAACACTAAACATTATATTGGGCCTAGATGCGGTGAGATAAAGTAAACTACCAATCATGGATCTATAAAGCTTTAAATCTACCGGTTTACCTCCCTCATTTAGGTCGAGATGCCCGTTTGATGCCATTGGAGTCTTGATTGGCTTTGCGTCTTCCATGCCAAACCTTTTAAGAAGATCCTTAGTGTACTTGGTTTGGCTCACAAATGTCCCATTTTTGAGTTGCTTGATTTGAAGTCCAAGAAAGAAACTCAATTCTCCAATCATGGACATTTCGAATTCCCTGAACATCATATCACCAAATTTTTTCTAAAAATCTTCATTAGTAGAACCAAATATGATATCATCAACATAAATTTGACATACAAAGAAATCTTCATTAATTATTTTTGTAAAAAGTGTTGTATCAACCTTCCCAATTTTGAATCCCTTTGAGATTAGAAAATCTCTAAGTCGCTCATACCAAGCTCGAGGAGCTTGCTTGAGGTCGTATAGCGCTTTAGAGAGTTTATACACATGATTTGGGTGTTTGGCATTTTCAAAACCGGGAGGTTGCTCTACAAATACCAACTCGGATATTTGTCCATTTAAGAATGCACTCTTTACATCCATTTGAAATAACTTAATATCAAAGCAAGACGCAAATGCGAGTAAAATTCTAATTGCCTCTAATCTAGCTATGGGTGCAAAGGTTTCACCAAAGTCTAACCCTTCAACTTGAGTAAAATCTTGCGCCACTAATCTAGCTTTATTTCTTACAACTATACCATTTTCATCTTGCTTATTCCGAAAGATCCATTTTGTGCCAATTACATTATGTTCTTTAGGTCTTTCTACTAATGTCCAAACATCATTTCGGGCAAAATTATTTAACTATTCATGCATAGCATTTACCCAATCCGGATCATCTAGAGCCTCATCTATGTGAGTAGGTTCAAAGGACAATACGAAAGAATAGTGTTCACAAAAGAAAGCAACACGAGATCGAGTTTGAACACCCTTACTCACGTCACCCAATATTTGATCTATTGGATGATCTTTGGAGAGACCATGATGAATTCTTTGAGGTAGAGGTTGAATTTGTTGCACATAATTCTTGTCATTTTCATCGATGGTTTGAATTTGACTTGGAGGTGCGGAGGTTGAAGGCTCGACTTGAGTGGATGATGGTCGATCCTCTTTGTCTACTTCCGGCTTCACATCTCCTAGAGTCATATTTTTCATTGCTTCTCTTAGCCCTTCTTTACCTACATCATCCAATTTTTCTTGCACTTCTTAAGAGCCGTTAGTTTCATCAAATTCAACATCACAAGTTTCCTCTACAAAACCTTTATTTTTATTAAAAACCCGATAAGCTTTGCTATTTGAGGAATAACCAAGCAAGAAATCTTCATCGCAACGACTTTGAAATTTGGAGAGCCGAACACCCTTTTTCAAGATATAACATTTGCAACCAAAAACTCGGAAATAAGAAATATTCGGCCTTCTTCCAACAAGAAGCTCATAAGAGGTCGTTTTCAAAAGTCGATGCAAATAAAGTCTATTTGTTGCATGACAAGCGGTATTAATAGCTTCCGCCCAAAAGCTATCGGAAGTGCCATATTCATCAAGCATTGTTCTTGCCATTTCAATTAATATTCGATTTTTCCGTTCTACAACTCCATTTTGTTCTGGAGTGTAGGTCGCGGAAAGCTCGTGCTTTATTCCATGTTCATCACAATAATCTTCAATTCTTGTATTCTTGAACTCGGAACCATTGTCACTACGGATTTTCTTGATTTTAAAATCAAATTCATTTTGAGCACTTTTTGCAAACTTTTTGAAAATTTCGGAGGCTTCAGATTTGTCATCTAGAAAGAATACCCAAGTATATCTAGAGTAATCATCAACAATGACTAAACAATAAGAATTACCCCCGATGCTCTTATAGGTTGTTGGGCCAAACAAATCCATATGTAAGAGCTCTAATAGTCTAGATGTGGACATGATACTTTTTGAAGGATGAGAACTAGCCACTTACTTGCCGGCTTGACAAGCGCTACAAAGTCGATTTTTCTCAAACTTCACATCTTTCAAGCCCACAACTAAATCATTTTTAAAAAGCTTTTTGAGTTGAATCATCCCAACATGAGCTAGTCTTCTATGCCATAACCATCCTAAAGATGACTTTGCCATTAAGCATGTTTGAAGACATGAGTCATTTGAGGTGAAGTCAACCAAATACAAATTTCCAAATCTAAATCCTTTAAATACTAAAGAATTATCATTTTCCCAAAAAATAACCACACCATTTTTAGAGAAACTATAGACAAGACAAAGATCACATATTTGTGCAACGGATAGCAAATTAAAATTTAATGTTTCAACTAGAGACACATTAGAAATGGAAAGATCGTTTGATATGGCAATTTTACCTAAGCCCAATACCTTTTCTTTGCTATTATCGCCAAATGTGATTTTGTTGTGTTGTCCGCTTTCTGAATCAAATGTAGTGAACATTTTTCGGTCGCCGGTCATATGTTGGGTACACCCACTATCTAGCACCCAATGACGTCCACCGGTCTTGTATTTCACCTACAAAAGAAAATCAAACCTTTTTAGGTACCCAAATTTATTTGGGTCCTTGGAGGTTAGTGACCAAGGTTTTGGGAACCCAAACGGCTTTCTTTCTTTGGCCAAATATCGGGGTCCCAACAAATCTAGCAAAAACTTTACCATTTTTATCTCTTTTGAGTATATAGCAAGAATCATAAATATTTTCTTTAAATGCTTTACTTAATGAACAATCAATAGCTAAGTGTCCTACAACATGACATTTATAACAAAATTTACCATTTGATTTCACAAAGCGAGGAGCCTTGTTACTTAATTTTTTATTCTTTTTAGGGATATATCCTAATCTTTCTTTGTTGTAGGAGCACCTTTGACTATTTAAAATTTTATGTAGAGTATCCTTACCCTTAAAGCATCTATCTAAACTTTTGTTGAGTTTATTCACTTGTTCTTTAAGTTCATTATTTTCAACAATCAAATTTTCATGACATGAGTTAACACTAGAGCATGATATGTCAACTAAATCATCACATGAAGTAGCTATGCTTGTTTTTATTGCACTACAAGAGTTAACTTCAAATCTAGGCAATTTATCAATAATATTACATTCAATACCAATGTCTTTTGAGGATTTTGAGTGATCCTTGGCAAGGAGAACCTCATGAGCTTCCTTTAGCTCCTCATAAGAGTTTTTGAGAGAGAGAAACTCTTTTCTCAAAACCTTAAATTTTGATTTCTCTTTGCCAAGATACTCATTTAAATCCCCAAGCATATCCATTAACTCATCATATGAAGGTTCATCATCATCATTAGAATTTACCTTAAATTCTCCTTTAGCCATGAGACATAAAGGAGTGATGAACGGTGATGAAGCTTTCTTGATGGCGATACCGGCAAGGCCTTTCTTCTTTGAAGATGTGTCCTCCTCGGATGAGTCGGAATCCGAGTACCCTTCTTCGGAATCCCACTCTCCGATATGAGTTTCACCCTTGCCATCCTTTTGGAACTTCTTGAAAAGCTTCTTCTTGCCTTTAAAGAATTTCTTCTTCTTGGGCGATTTATTTTTGTCATCCTTCTTCTTGGGGCAATGAGAGGCGATGTGTCCCTTCTCATCACACTCATAGCACCGAATGTTAGCATATCGGTTGGTGCTAGAGTTTTGCCCTCTTCTAAACTTTTGAGGATCGCTTGAGCTTGAGCGTCTTCTCATGAACTTCTTCATTCGTCTTACGAGAAGGGTCATCTCCTCTTCCGTATCTTCATCTTGGTATTCTCAAGAGCCTCATCACTTGACTCCACCTTTGCCTTGAAAGAAATATTCTTCTTTTTCGAAAAGCTTTGTTCCAATAGCTCTTCCTTGTCCTTCTTGTAAAGCTCATTTGTGATGAGGTTTTCAAGAAGTCCGGTCAGCGTCATCCTTGGCAATTCCGGTGAGTTGAGAAATAAGGTCACCAACGTCTCATATTTCTCTAGAAGGGCCCTAAGTATCTTTCAAACAATATCAAAGTCGGTTAGTGATGCTCCAAGGCCTTTGAGCTCATTTACTCTGTTATTTAACCGTGAGTACATTACATTTATATTTTCATGGGGTAACATAATGAAGCTCTCGTATTTGATCTGAAACATATGCAATTCGGCTTCTTTAACTGAGGTTGTCCCCTCATGAATTTCCGAGAGGGTAGTCCAAATCTCATGAGCGGTTTCAAGGTTGCTCACTCGATTGAACTCAACCGCGTTCAAAGCACCAAAGAGAGCGTTCATTGCTTGAGCATTGAGATGAACGTTTCGCTCTTCTTGTTCTATTGTGGGATTGACTCCGGGAGCGAAACCCTCAACTACAATTCTCCATATGCTAGGGCTCATGGCCTTAAGATAGACGGTCATACGGATTTTCCAATATGCATAATTTGCGCCATCGAAAAATGGCGCCTTGCCTATTGATACCCCATCACTAGCCATCCTTACTTTTTAGACGGTAAAGCCCGAAAAAAGAGTCCTTGCTCTGATACCACTTGTAGGATCAAGGATACCGACTAGAGGGGGGTGAATAGGAGGTTTTTAAATTTTCTATACTAAAATCAAATTTAGAGATTTCTAAGCACAAATGACAATTTTAGCACTTTTAATATATAGCAATTCTAGTGATTTCCAAACAAGCTACTATACTCAAATACTTCAATATTTAAACTAATATTGCACAAGATAATCAACTAGCTAGAATTAACACAAGAATATGAACTATGCAAACCACAATTGAAGAACACGTGAATTTTATCCCATGGTCTCGAAGACTTGCCGGTCTCCCCTACTCCACGTTGAGGTGGCTTGAACTTCTTCAAGCCGGCTCCACTTGCTTGAGCCTTCCTCGATCACTCGTGGTAGCTCTTCCCCGCTCCGGGTAGGCGGGCTCCTTGCCTTCACAACCGTTCGGGCCTTCACACAAGCTTCTTGTGAAGATCACCGAAACCTCACGCCTCCAAGCCATCTAGGAGGCGGCAACCTCCAAGAGTAATAAACTTGACGCAAGCTTGAGACTCTAGAGTGCTTCAATATGGCTCAAATAATGCAATGCACTCAAATTTCTTCTCCAAGAACTCAAGAATCAAGAATTGAATGCACTTGTGAGTGGAGAGAGTTGCTAGGGCTTTAAATGAAATCAATGAAGTTACCAACCAGCCCTCAATACAGGTGAGGGGGTATTTATAACCCCTCCACCCTTAAACTAGCCGTTATTATATTTTAATCGAGAAAAATCGACCAGGCCGGCACTACCGCCCTCTAGGGGCAGGTAGTGCTGTCCCATGGGCCCAACGGCTACTTGGTGCATTTAATGCCCTGACACGTGGCAATTCTGATGATTTCCCTCCATGTCCCAAGATCTCAAGCAGTATAGGTGCGATAGTGCCAAGACCTTGCCACCACAAAATATGGCCTCTATTAAATAACTACCGCAAGTATAGGTGCGGTAATCAAAATCTTGACACTACCGCCATTGGGGCTCCAGTAGTGCCAGCTGTGAGAGAGATGAAGAAATATCCTTCTGTAAAAATGCTACCGCCATTGAATGTGCGGTAGTGCCGACTCTGCGGTACTACCGCCCGTTCACTCCGGTAGTGCCGGTCAAAAACTTCGGGCAAGATCTAGAAATGTGTATTGAATGCATGCTTGAGTCATTTCGACTTTGAGCCATATTGGATGCACTTTAAAAGTTTAAACCTATTAATCAAGTCCCTCTTAATAGTACAACATCTATCCTATTAATCCGATCTTTTCTTCCATCTCCGAGATCGGCAAAAATGACTAGAAAAATACCCTTAAGATTTTATACCTTGATTTCTTACTTCTTTGATGCATATTCTTCCCTCTTTGTACTTGTGACATTTCACGGTCCTCGAAGAGCGTTGATTTTCTTGTTTTCAATTTACTCATGCAAACAACGTTAGTCCTTTTAGCCTTGATTGTCATTAATTACCAAAACCTTAATCACATGGGGGCCTAAATGCTTTCAATGACCCAGGGCTTCTCCTCCTCAACCTCGAACTCGGGAGCCGGCTGCGATGTCTGTTCGACCACAAAGTCGACAAGCACTTGTGACTTGATGGCCGTGCGTGCCACAAACTGAACGTCAAACACAGCCAGCTCTATGGCCCACTTGGCAATGCGACATCCAGCCTCTGGATTCCTCAAGATCTCCCCGAGCAGGAAGTTACTCGGGACGAACACAGAGTGAGTCTGGAAATAGTGCCGAAGCTTGCGCGAAGCCATGAGGAGGGCGTACAGCTACTTCTGGACCTGGGGGTAGCGCTCCTTCGGACCATGAAGAACATCGCTGACGTAGTAGATCGGGTGCTGCCTTGCATCCCGCTCGGCCACCAAGACGGCGCTGACAGCTTGGGCGGTGGCGCGCGATGTAGAGCAACAGTTTTTCGCCTAGCTGTGGAGTCATGAGCAAAGGTGGACTTGAGAGGTATACCTTGAGCTCGTCGAAGGATTGCTGTGCCTCGGGTGTCCACTCGAAATTTCTTTGTTTTTGCAAGGCCTTGAAGAACGACAACCCTCGCTCACTGAGCCTCGAGATGAACCGGCTGAGGGCGGCCATGTGGCCGGTGAGGCATTGGGGGAGCCATCTTCTCGATCGCCTCGATCTTCTCTGGGTTCGGACCAACTCCCGAGCCCCCGATCATGTAGCCGAGCAGTTTCCCTGAAGCAGCGCCAAACACACATTTCTCTGGATTAAGCTTGATCCTGTGCTTGTTCAGGTTGGCAAAAGTCTCTTCAAGGTCTTGAACGTGATTGTCCTCGGAGGAACTCTTGACGATGATGTTGTCTACGTAGACCTCGAGGTTGCGGCTGATCTGAGGGTCGAACGTCTTGGTCATCAGGTGCTGGAATGTCACGCCGGTGTTGCGGAGACCAAACGACATAGTTGTGTAACAATAGGTGCCGAATGGTGTGATGAATGATGTCTTACTCTCGTCATCGACCGCCAGCTTGATTTGATGATACCCGGAGTAGGCGTCCAGGAATCTCAACATCTTGGCATTCGCAGTGGAGATGACGATCTGATCAATGCGCGGAAAGGGGAAATTGTCTTTCGGGCACGCCGAATTTAAGCCCATGTGGTCGACGCACATCCGCCACTTCCCACCCTTCTTCTGCACGATGATCGGGTTGACCAACCATTCAGAGTAATCGATCTCACGAATGAAGCCGGCCTTCAGAAGCTTGTCGAGGTTCTCCCTGATTATGGTGACTTTCTCGGGAGAGAAGCGACGCAGCTTCTGGTGTACGGGCCGACAGTCGAGCCGCACTTGCAATCTATGCTCAACCACCTCCCTCGGGACACCAAGCATGTCTGTCGGTTCCCAAGCAAATATGCATTTATTGGCGCGGAGGAAGGTGACGAGCTCGAGTTCCTTTTTGGAACTTAGCTCGGTCAAGATGTGGACACACCTGGTTGAGTCGCCTTCTTCGAGATGTGGACACACGTGGAACGATATGCAAGGTCACAATCTATGCTCGTGAGAACACTATAGCAAGCCGTCCCATCCACATCACAGTGAGGTCTTCTTTTGAGGCGGGGATTCAAGAGTTCGCACGTCTTGCACTTTGACGCATCACCCAAGATAACGCCGATGAGTTGTAGCATACCATGTTCAGATATCACCCCATAAAGGAGCTAGCCACGACATCAGAGATGTGCGAGAATGCCATTACTGTTCATATTGCTCAGTTCACCGCCGCTCAGGAGGACGTGATGAAAATCACCACTCAGGAACTCGAAGAAGCCTATGAAGCCTTGGAGAAGTCCAAGATAGATCTTCGCGAGACCAGGATGATGGCATCTGAGAGGAACACAGAATTGGAGGAGGCCCTCTACCTCAAAGAAGAAGAAGCTGAGTTAGAGCACGAGGACGAGGAGTTAGAGGAGGACCTCGAGGAGGTGGAGCATGAGGGGTAGGAGTCTGCTTCTTCCAATGAGACTCATGATCATCGGAACCAGTTTGCATCAATGTCGTTGCACCTACCGCACTACTCCCTAGGAGGACTGCAACTCGAATGGATTATTGATTATATTATTCTTAGTCTAGTAGTAGTGACTCAAGTGTGTGAGTCGTATCGGTCTAAGTTAGGAGTGTTGCCCTTTTGGTGCTAGAGATGTGTGCTTAGGTTAATAAGAATTTTCATGATTGCTAAGTGTACAGTATGTGTTGCATGGCCCTTAGGCATTTGTAAGCAATCATACCAAGTTATTAATAAAAGTCTATAGATTTGGAGTTTATATTTAAAACTTCCTCGTATTAGTTTCTTTATTACTTGTCTATGTTTTTTCCCTCTTTTCTCTAAATCTTGGAGTGACCTAATTTTTAACAGTTGGTCAACAAGGCCATGTTTTTGGAGGATAAGAGTGAAGAGTTTGATGATAACTGTAAGGGCAAAATGGCACAACAAGGAGCTCGTCAAGGACAACAGAGAGTGAGGGTTGTACCTCATCAGTTTGTTAGGCTTCAACCAAAACTATGTTTAAGATGCCAACCTCTACACCGCATCTAGCGGGTCAAAATTTTCAAACACCTTCTTAGGCACACAACATGTCAGGAGGAGGTCAACAGATGGCAGTCAAGCGCTGTTTCAACTGCAATGAGTTGTGACACTTTGCCAATATTTGTCCTAAGAGAGGAGGTATTACAACTGTACATTTCAATCTTGGCCCTACACCTACTAAGGCACCTACATCAGGAGTCAACTGTGGAGCTGCTTAAGATGGAGCTACGCCCCAAGCCACAGTGAGAGCTCGTGTTAACCACATCACGACTGATGAAGCCTAGGAAACATCAAACATCGTACTGGACATGTTTCTAGTTAACTCAGTACCTACAATAGTTTTATTTGATTCTGAGCATCACATTCCTTTATTTCTCGAGATTTTACCATTGGGAATGGGTTGGATATTATGAACCTTAAGTGCATGCTATTAGTCCAATCCCCTATATGAGAACTTCGATCTAACCTAGTGAAGGATCGAGATGGCAAACAGAGAGGGGGTGAATGATCGCAAACAAAATTTTCCCCACAAAATACTCCAACTAAGACCTTGAAAAAATCGTGTAAAAGGAATTGTAAAAAACTCGAACAACTTGATAACTATGTGTACCCCTAGCTTGCATAGATGAGAACCAAGAAATATATAGGGATTTTTGAGTCACAATCCTAGTTTTCAAGTATCCAAAATAAAAGGAATCAATTCAACTCTTGCTTTTAGAAAGGAGATTGAGCCAAATCACAAAAGTCACTTTTAGAATAGTAAAAGCAGAATTTTCAGAAACTATCATCACTTGGAGCAGGTGGTTGGTGGACTTCTGTTGCTCTAAAAATTTTAGGAATTTTTATTACTATGAGAAAATTAGTCTTGAATAACTCCACCAAATATCACCTCAAAAATCCTTATATAAAAATAAAACAATATTAAATATCACAGACTGTCAGGAACTTCGAGTAGAAAGTTTGGGGCTAGATTTTCACCTCATGGCGCCCAAAAAGTGCGACCAGTGGACTCTAAAATTTTTTCACAGATGGATATGAGAGTCCCAAACCTTATTCAATAATAACCACTCAAAAATAATTTTTCTATATTTTTCCAAAAATCAAAAACTGATTGCTGCGCGAAGAACAAGTTCTGAACAGAGATGCAACTTGATAGAAAACTTGATCTCTAGTCTATCCTAGAGTGCAAAAGAGATGTAAAACCATATGAACACACTCAAGATATCCAAGATCAGCAGTATTTAGAAGGAGGGGAGGCAAATCCAAATTGCAAGAAAGTAAATTGCAAGGGAGGTAGGTGGCCCAAGAGTAGTATAAATAGAGGGGAGGGTAGCCTCCTCCTCTTAAAAGGTTGTAGAGGTTTTTGTACTCCTTTGAGCTTTGCCCACTTTGTTGTGAGGCTTTGTAAACCTCCTCGTTCCAAAAATGCAAATCTTTTTCATTCATACTTGAATTTACATTACGCATTTACTCTTCAATTCAGCATTTAAATTCAACATTTAAATTCTTACAATTTACTTTCTCGCAATTTGGATTTGCCTCTCCTCCTTCTAAATGTTGCTGATCTAGGATGTCTTGAGTGTACTCATATGGTTTTACATCTCTCTTGCACCCTAGAATAGACTAGAAATCAAGTTTTCTATTAAGTTGCAACTCTGTTCAGAACTAGTTCTTCGCACAGTAGTCCGTGTTTGATTTTTAGAAAAATAAAAAATTATTTTTGAGTGATTCTTATTGGAGAATGTGCATGACTCCCAAATCCATTTGTGAAAAAATTGTAAAGTCCACTGGTTGCACTGTTTGGGCACCATGAGGTGAATACCGAGCCCTAAACTCTCTTTTTGAAGTTCCTGACAGTTTTCGGTATTTGATTTTTCTTGATTTTTCTAAGGATTTTGAGGTGGTTTCTGGTGGAGTACTTCATGACTCATTTTCTCGTAGGAAGAAAATTTCCCAAAATTTTTAGAGCACCAGAATTCCACTAACCACCTGCTCCAAGTGAGGATAATTTCTGGAAAATCTTCTTTTGCTTTTCTGAAAGTAATTTTTGTGATTTGGCTTAATCTCATTTCTAAAAGTGAGGGTTGAATTGATTTATTTTTGTTTGGACACTTGACAACCAGGATTATGATACAAAAATTCCCCACATATTCCATGGTTCTAATCCATGCAAGCTAGGGGTACACATAATTGTCCAGTTATTCATGATTTTTTTGCGTGATCTTTTCGAGGTCTTAGTTGGAGTATTTTATAGGAAAAATTTTATTTTGCGACCATTCACCTCCCTATGTTCGCCATCTCGATCCTTCACGAGCCAAGACAGTCTTGCTTCATGAAGAGACTAAATTATGGGCTACAAGTTGGGTTGATTACCCATAATTATCCTAATTTCCGAGACTTAGTGAACAAAGCCCTTATCCTTGAGGATAAGCGCAAAGAGTTGGATGACAACCGTAAGCATAGGATGGCACAGCAAGGAGCTCATCAAGGACAGTAGAAGTTGAGGGCTGCACCGCAACAGTTTGTCAGGTTTCAGTCCAAGGCAATTTTCAAGACACCTTCTTCCACACTGCATCCCAGTGGGCAGAATTTTCAAACACCTGTTCAGACCAATAATTCTCACGGAGGAAATCAATAGTCGATAGTTAGGCACTATTTTAGTTGCAATGAGCCAGGGCATGTTACTAATAACTGCCCGAAGAGAGGAGGTGTCACGCCCGTTCGCTTCAACCTTGATCAACGCCGGCCAAGACACCTACCCTAGGAGGGAACCATGGAGCTGTTCAATCTGGAGCTACAACTCAAGCCACGGTGAAAGGTCGTGTTAATCATATCACGACTGATGAGGCCTAGGAAGTATCATATGTCGTACTGGGTAAGTTTCTAGTTAACTCAGTATCTACTACAGTTTTGTTTGATTCTGCAGCTTTGCATTCCTTTATTTCTCGATATTTTGCTGTTGGGAATGGGTTAGAAGTGATGAACCTTAAATGCATACTTTTGGTCCAATCCTTGGATCAGAACTATGATCTAACCTAGGATATATAGGAGTTAAGATGCTCATGAAAGGAATAGAGTTCGTAGCAAACCTTATTATCTTGGATACTCAAACACTATATGTTATCCTTAGAATGGATTGGCTGTCTAAGCACAAGGTTGTATTAGATTGTGATAGAAGAGTAGCATCAATTGAAAGCTTGAATG
This sequence comes from Guadua angustifolia, assembly GCA_036346375.1. Taxonomy (NCBI): domain Eukaryota; kingdom Viridiplantae; phylum Streptophyta; class Magnoliopsida; order Poales; family Poaceae; genus Guadua; species Guadua angustifolia. The sequence goes on from CM070500.1 coordinate 38,912,287, forward strand.
GTGAAAGAGTGGAAGTCCAAGCAACCACTATTCGCAATGGCCAAATGATGGTTAACAGTGCTAAAGCAGTCAACATTGAAGAAATAATGGTTATGAATGAATATCCAGATATTTTTCCTAATGATTTACCTAGAATGCCACCTGATTGAGATATTGAGTTCGTGATTGAATTGGTTCTTGGTACAACCCCAATAGCTAAGAGACCATATCGGATGCCTACAGATGAGTTGGTAGAAATGAAGAAACAGATTGAGGAGTTGCTAGAAAAAGGTTTTGTAAGACCAAGTTCGTCGCCATAGGGAGCACCAGTTTTATTTGTTCAAAAGAAGGATGGAAGCATGAGAATGTGCATTGATTATTGAGCTTTGAATGAAGTGACAATAAAGAGCAAGTATCCGCTACCCAGGATCGATGATTTGTTTGATCAGTTAAGAGGAGTGGGAATTTTCTCCAAGATAGATCTTCGATCGGGATATCATCAGCTGAATTTGAGCAGGAGACATACCCAAGACAGCATTTTCAACTAGATATAGTCATTATGAGTTCACAATTATGTCATTTGGATTGATCAAATGAACTTGATAAACAAAGTTTTCATAGAATATCTGGATAAGTTTATTGTCGTATTTATAGATGACATTCTTGTCTACTTCAAGACAGAAGAAGATCATGCAGAGCATTTGAGGCTAGTTTTGGAGAAGCTTCGAGTGCAGCGATTATATGCTAAGTTCAATAAGTGTGACATTTGGATAGAGAAAGTGGAATTTCTTGGTCCTATGACGACTGCCAAAGGTATTATAGTCGATCCCAATAAAGTTGAGGCAGTATTGAATTGGGAACAGCCGAAATTGGTTACTCAGATTCACAGTTTTCATGGAATGACAAGATATTACCATTGATTCATTGAGGGATTCTCAACAATTGCTAGACCCCTTACGTAATTGCTGAAGGAGAAGAAATTTTCATGGATGCCAAATTGTGAGAAGAGTTTCCAAGAATTCAAAAAAAGGTTAACATCCACACTAGTATTAGTATTGCCAGATATTCAAAACAATTTTGATATCTATTGTGATGCTTCCGTCAAGGACTTGGATATGTGCTAATGCAGAATGGTAAGATTGTTGCGTATGCATCAAGGCAATTGAGGCCACATGAGGAGAATTACCCAACATATGATTTGGAATTAGCTACAGTAGTGCATGCCTTAAAGATATGGCGTCACTATCTTATCGGAAATCGCTGTGAAATATACACAGACCATAAAAGTTTAAAGTATATTTACACTTAGTTAGACCTAAATATGAGGCAGAGAAGATGGTTAGAGTTAATCAAGGATTATAACCTGGGAATTCATTATCACCCTAGAAAGGCTAATGTGGTAGCTAATACTTTAAGTCGGAAGAGTCATAGTGTTAACATGTTAGTTCAGAAAGATCAACCTAAGTTATGCAAGGAATTTCAGAAGTTGAGATTATAAGTGGTACCAAAAGGGTTTCTAGCTACCCTAGAGTGAAGTCAACTTTGGATGATTAAATTAGAGAAGGGCAGGAAGATGACGCAAAAATTAAGAGGATTAAATCCAAGTTGGATGAAGATAAAACTAAGAATTTCACTTTAGATGCGTAAGGAACCTTTTGGATGAAAGGTCGAATTTGTATACCAAATAAGAAGAAATTAAAGCAGTTGAATCTTGAAGAAGCTAATGATTCGATGTACTCTATTCACCCAGAAATGTGAAGATGTACTAGGATCTGAAGGTAAGATTTTGGTGGCCTAATATGAAGCATGAAGTTGTTGAGCATGTTGCATTGTGTGATATATGCCAAAGAGTGAAGGCAATACATCAGAAGCTAGCAGGTTTGTTGCAACCATTGAAAGTACCTGAATAGAAGTGAGAGGAAATCGATATGGATTTTATCATCGGTTTACCTAGGACTAGAGTGGGTATGATTCAATATGGGTTATAATTGATCACTTGACCAAAATTGCGTATTTTAGACTAGTGAAGACCACCTACTCAGGAGATCATTTGGCAGAGTTGTATATGTCGAGGATTGTGTGACTGCATGGAGTACCAAAGAAGATAGTGTCAAACAAAGGTACCCAATTCACCTCAAGATTCTGGAATAAGTTGCATTAAGCAATGGAAACTTGCCTAAATTTCAGTATAGCTTATCATCTTTAGACAAATGGTCAAACTGAGAGAGTCAATCAAATTTTGGAAGATATGTTACCCTAGCCTATGCTGCTATATGGGATAAATGTTTTCCCTATGCTAAGTTTAGCTATAACAACAGTTATCAAGCCATTTTACAAATGTCACCATTTGAAGCCTTGTATGGTCAATCTTGTCGCACCCTGCTGACTTGGAATGAGATAGGAGAAAGATTGATCTTTGGGCTAGACATAAGATTGATCTTTGGGCCAGACATTTTAAAAGAAGCCGAAAAGCAGATCACCATGATTAGGGAAAGATTGAAGGATACCCAGTCAAGGCAGAAGAGCTATGTCGATAATCGCTGCCGAGAGTTAAGTTTCAAGCCTGATGATTTTGTGTATCTTAGAGTAACCCCTCTCAAAGGAGTAAAGAGGTTTCATGCCAAAGGAAAGCTTGCACTAAGATATATTAGTCCATTCAAAATCTTAAGTCACAAAGGAGAGGTTGCATACTAGTTAGAATTATCGTAGTCATTGGCAGGAGTGCATGATGTATTCCATGTGTCTCAATTGAAGAAGTGTCTTTGAGTGCCCACAAAGCAGACGCCATTGGAGTCGATTGAACTACAAGAGGACCTAGCTTACAAGGAGCAGCCAATCAAGATTTTGGATGTAGCTGATCACAAAATCCAAAATAAGTCAATGCATTTCTACAGAGTGTAGTGGAGCAATCATTCAGAATGAGGCTACGTGGGAGCGTGAGGAAGATCTAAAGTTAGAATTTCTGAACATATTCCTTAGTTAGCCCAGAATTTTCCTATCAAGATTCCATTAAGGGAAGGTTTGTAACATCCCAAACTTTGCTTTTACTGGGTTTATTATGCTTTTCCTTCATTTATGATTTTTTTCGGTATTTTTTAATTAATTTTGAATTTGTGGAATTAAGCCTTTTGTTATTTTTATTTATTTGGTGAAAAGTGCTGATGATCTTTTATTGGAAACATTTTATTTAGGTTCTAAATATCTTAAAGTATTTTTTGGAATTTTTTCTGGATTTTTCCTAGTATTTTTGCTAATTTACTTAGCTTAATCTATTTTACTGATTTATTTTAATTTGAAAATGATTTAAAATTATGATAATAGAGTTTGAGCCAAACCTCTCGGTCTGACCCAACCCACTTGCATCACCGGCTCGCGCAGCCCGCCACCACCAAAACCCTAGCCGCACCACGTTGCTGTCGTTGGATCTTGATCCAACCGATGTCTCTTGCCCATCGTCACTAAGCATCGTGTGCCGTCTGATCGGATTTGCGTGTGCGCCTGCGATTGCGCCATGTTAGCTCCACCAAATCTCTTCGAATCCGCTGCGCCGTTGTAATCCTAAAGGACTCGAGATCGGTTACCGTCCCATGTGTGCTTGTTGAGACCCCTATTTCATGCGTTGTCGCCACCTCTGGGTTCCTTACTTCGAGGTGCACCTGTAGCCCTAGCGCACGCCGGCCGAGACACTATCGTGTGACCATGCGAGCTTGCCATAGTTGCTACTTTGTACCGTCATGGGTTTCACCTCGTTCCACTGTTATCAAGCCTTCCCCGCCGCCGCCAAGACCCACACCAAGTTCGCCGTGTCGAGACACTTCGGACGTGCCAGATAACGTCGCTGGAGTCGCCCTCAAGCACCGTTAGCTGCATCATCATCTTCATCTTCAATGAACCAACATCGCCACACCATCACCATCACCAGGAGCTTCATCCACCATCAAATTGGGTAAGGCACTATCAGATCTTCTCCACGTGTTGTCCATCCGGAGTAGCCACGTGGACGTCTACTATTCATCGTTCCACCGCCTTGGATTCTCATCGCCCATCCATGGTTGAGCCACATGGCCGTCAACATCTTGCCTTGCGCCGCTGCATCGTAGCCGTCAGACCTGGATGTGGTAACCAGTCCCACTAGTGTTGAAACCTTAGCGAGTAGTACCTGATTTAGATAGGCATTGGAAAGACTTTGTTATAATCACTCTCCTTTGTATTGTATGATTGTATCTTGTGGGTAAAGTGTATAACCTCTGCAGAGTATAAAACCTATTCGAATAGTCGTGCTCGCGGTATTGAGTATTGCTCGGTGATTACAGTCAAGGGTTAGATTTTATCAAAAACAAATATGGGAATGGATGTTGAAATGTGGAATAAGGTTATAAATTGGTTATTGAAAAACAATTGTAAAAGTTATTATTGATATTATTCGTTTTACTATCTTTCAATCTATTTATGCTAATCCTTTGCAAATGTTGTTTATACAAATTAACCATGTTAGTCTATCCTTTGTACTAAGCTAAGCATATAGTATATTAGACTTGCATTATGTGCACCACTTGTTAAGTGCTTTATGTACTCATCCCTTGCAACAAAATATTACTAGTTGGAGAAGAAGCAACGTCTGCTTTTGAGGAAGAGTACCAGGAAGAGGCAAATAACTAAGGTGCGAACCTTGTCAGTTGCCTGTGGCAGTTTGAAGGGATTTCTACGCTTATGTTTATTTCTGCTGCTATTTATTAAATTTTTAGTCTTAGCCCTACGAGGCGTACTCATGTAAGGTTGACCATAAGGTCGTTCAACAGTTACATTTAACTTGATGGAGTCTTTATTGTATTATTGTTGAGTATGATTGTGATATTCATCTATATGGAGCCTGTGTGTACTAGCGTGATTCTGGACTAGTGTAGTATACATAGAGGGTCTGGATTTGCATATTTGAATCCTGACACTACTATAACTAACTAAATTGCATATCTTATGGGAAATAGCATATATTCTTCACCTTTTCTTGCAACTTGTTACTAAGAATTGTGTATGTGTTATGTAGTTATTGAAGAACTGTAGTAACTATGGTAAACATATTGAAGAACAATAAGCATATGCAAAGAACACTGCCAGCATGCAACAATACACCAAATCCGGCCACATCCGGCCTACTACCAACCAATTCCGACAAATATAATCATTAATCCGGCCCAAAATGATAAAATCTCGAATAAATTACATGAAATTTCACCATAAAAAACCAAAATCTCAGTACCTACTTTCAATGAAAATCTCAGCCTGCGGAGCGAAATCTTGGACAAATGAGTAGAAATCTCAGTGTATAGTGCCAAGATTTCACTGCTTCTTGACCAGATAGGTCCGGGTTTGGCTGGAAACCAATGAAATTTGCACATTTTGTCATACTTGTGATCCTAACACAAGCTGTGAAGGGATCATGGCATTTCCATCAGGTAATTACTTGTATAGTTCACTTTGTTACCCATTTGGTGTAAACATGTCACTCGCTTTGTTACTTATCAGAGGAGCTGTTGTTTTACCCCTAAACAAGTACTACACTTGCACATCACAGGCAGCATGTGGGGAGTTCAACTGAAAGGTGAGGAAACATGTGAGTTAGTTGTAGTAGTTCCTAAACTCTTCATGCCGAAACAAACAGAGCAAAACATAGTTGCTACTTGCTATAATAGAGCAAAATAGCTTGAGTTCATGGAATGTATTGGCATTATTACTTAAGCTCATGCACAAAATGACAAAACTCACTAAATTCGACCAGATCTACCCATAAAAACCACTAATCAGGCACTTAAATGCATACATCAGGCACAAAAGACCAAAATCTCACTGATATCTGACAAATTTCATCCTAAAAATAGAGATTATTTTCATAAATCAAACCAAGATTTTAGTTTACTAACCCAAGATTTGGGTGCAATTAGTCGAGATCTCGTCCATAAACTTTGAGATAAGCTGCAAACTTCATCGGAGATGGCCGGACCTGGCCGGATATTCGCCGTAGCAGAGGTAGAAGAGTGTGCTAAGTGACCACTGACCAGAGAGCGAGTGAGTTAGGTTGTGAGCCCGTGCAAAAATGAGGAAAGCTCCTTTTGTTTCTTGGTCAGGAATTGAGGTCGAGGCTATAAAGTTATTGAACCATGATGCACAACAAGTGACATGACTTGGTTTAGTTAGTCTAAGGCATGAGAGATAAGGTTGTGCAAGCTGGAAGGGCGTGGATTCAAATCTCACGCCCAACAAAAAAATCACTTTCTTTTTTCATTTTTTCACATGTATTCCTCGTAGAAGGTATTATAACGCTAAAAAAAGTGAAGCCAAATCCGATGTAAAATCAATGCAATTCGTCAAAAAAAACATGAAATCCGGCCTAAAACACCGAGATCTTGGTGAAATTTATCAAAATCTCATCAAGATTTACAAAAATACTGTAACATTTTGAATTTTTTTCAATTTTTTTATCCTACTAGGATCTTGGATCTCGGGGGCCTGAAATCCGAGATCTCACCAGAATTTCGCTGGGATTTACTGGGATTTTGAACCCTTGTTTTGGGAGGCTACAAAGTGGCGGGAACAGGGTTGAGGGAGTGAAGCCATAGAGGCATCGGGGTGTTCGGGGTGGAGCGGAAGATAAGGGGGGTAAGGACGGTGAGGTGGATGTTTCATAGACTAATGGGCCTCATTTTCCTCAATTTGGCCTTGTTTACGCTATTTTGGGCTAACATTCTTTGTTTTGATTGAGTCTGTTGGGACTTTCAGGGGCGACGGTAACACACGGGTTGCAGTGCTCAGCTCACTTGCTATTTTACTGTAGATGCCCGCGGAAAACCCTTTGGGAATGCCGCTTAGGGAATGGGAGAGCTAGTCTAACGTGGCAGCCAGCATTGGCCGGCGGAAAAGATAAGCGGGCGAATCCCCGATGTGATGACCCATGCTTCGCAGTTTTGCGCCCTGTCTTCTCGATGGAAAAATTACATGAGCACCCCTAGTAGAAGCACGAATTGCTTCCTATCAGTAGAGGGTTTTCCGTGATTTTCTTACTTCTGTCCTGTCCTTTTCACCCTTTGCCCTGTTGGTCCAGGACAAGAACCAGTACAATTCTGTTTCTTAGGAACTAGGCCAGATATTTTGCTCGGTCTAAGTCGCGCAAATAATGAGATGTTACTTTTGACGTACCTATTATGACCTGTGACTTGATCGGCTACCAAATAGGCAGGCTACATCATTCTTGTCTTGACTTCAATCAAAGTAACCTTTGCCTTTTCTTTTCTTCCTTAGAGTTCAGCTTTCCTACTAATGATTCCCACTCTTTTGATGTTCTTAAGCCACTGAGGGGCTGTTAAGGGAAACATTCTCGCGTTTCAATAGTGCCGTGCATTTTATTGTATTCTCGTATAAATTGAAGTAATTTTTTATGAAAGTATTTCACAATTCATACGTTTAAAACTGAAAATATTTCACAATTCATACGTTTCAAACAGGCCATAAAAATAGAATGATACGGAGCATGGATGGGTGTGGGGGACATTAGAGCTAGTCCACAATAGAGTTAACTTGGAAATTTGAACCGCATAGCTCACAGAATGGGGTGGTCGGATCCAACCCTAGCCACGCTACGGTTCCTGAGAGTAGATATAAGCCCTGCCTAGCCCTGAAAAATCCCATATTGAAGGATGGTTTGGCCAATTGAACGAGTTTATAGATAGTCAGGTAAAATATATGAGTTGAAAAAATTATCAATATGCGATAATTCCCTTCTACTACAAGTTGCTGAATTTATTTTGGTTATTGTGCTTGTGCAGAAGTTAGGTGCTCTCGTGAGGATTTGCCAGGCGACTGGCTTATCTCTTCAGCTGTCAAATCCATCACCAGAAAACCTGATTTCTCTTCAGTCCTGTCGGGTTGTAGTTTCTTTGCTGCCAGTTTGCCGTGCGTGTGTGTGCATGTAATCCCCTTGCTAATGAAAGAAAGGCTTGCCATCTCGTGCAAAATATTCTTTACCACTTAAAGTTGTATAAATTAAATAATTTTTTTGAGGGAAGTAGCGAAGATAGTGAAGGGATTATATCAGTGGCTATTATCACCCGGTGCGGCAATAACATGCGTTCTCGTCGGAAAAATTACGATAGTATTACCGTGTCTCTGGAGAGGTGCTGTCTAGCACACATATGATGGATCTAGCAAATCAGCAAAATTAACGGTAGGTAAATCTGAACGAAAGTTAATCCAAGATGAAGCGGCAATGTGAAGAAATATGAACATGAACAAAATCTTGAAACATGGGATATAAGTACCTCAAATTCGAATTACGATGATTAGATTCTACTAGTTACATTCTACTCTTAAGATGCAAGGAAAATAGATTCAAAATTGTAGTAAAAGTTGATGTGAGCGTGCTTTTCTGTCAACCGGTACACGTTATTTATATCATAAAATAGCCATTTCAATCTTGAATTGTATTTAAGTCTAGCTCTTCATGACGACTCAACCTTTCCTTTGATATAGCTCATGTCCATCTTTAAATATCTTCATTTCCAATATAATGTTGATGATTTCCTTTTTTACAGCTACCTTTCCTTAGTTTGAATCTTTTGAAGCTTCTTAGCGTGGACAAAGCTTGATTAAGATTTTTTGGCAAATTCTAATTTTTAAAAAAAAATATTTCAACTACCAAATATATTTTTGCCAACTATTTTACCTATTAAAAATGTGATGGCAATAACATGTAACTAGGGCTACATAGCAGCTACACATTGGACCGGAAAGAGATCCAATATAGTTCCTTTTAGGACTACAACTTAAACAGATGTATATATATGGACCGTTTGATTAAAAATAACAATCTAAATCTTCCAATAATACTGTTTAAAAGCGATGTTTAAGTTGCAGTTCCGACTATAACAATAGGAAACCTATCCCATTGGACCACATCTTCCAACTCATTTATCTTTGCAATTGTACTGAGCAATTCTTTTTGCTAAGACATCCTACTCTTCCTATTTTCTCCGAAAGTACTAGGTAACGCGTGCTTTCATCATTCAATCTTCACCTCACATACATGATACATGTCGATCACTTTTCATCAATTATTTTTGGTTAAAGAGTAGTGACCCGGAGAAAGAGAGGGTGAATTTATTAACAACAACCATTCCGTCAGCTATGTGGCTTATCATCTTCCAGCATCTTCTTATTTATATCCCTCCAGCCCTCTCCAACAGTCAAGTGTTGAATTAATCCTCGAATCAGCCATGAAACGACATGAATGTAGCGCTAGCACAGTCAAATACCGCAAACCATCTCTGGGACAACCAAACAAAAAAACACTAAATCACACAAATAATGTCTACAAGTTACTGCTATGGTCTTGTTTGGATAAGTGGTAATTTCTTAGAAGGTTTAGAGATTTAATTTAAATTTGAACTAAATCTTAAAACAATTCAATAAAATACCCAACATCCCCTATGTTTCTTTCATGGATCGCTGATGAGGGTTAGTCGGCACGTACAGGTCATTAGACCGAAAGATATTAAGTCATGTTGCTTAACAGAACAGCATGAAGCAACCCCTTACCTTTGTTCAATGGATAAATTAATTAAACAGATTGCTTCTGAATACTGCCGTATATAAGGCTCCAAGTTTTTCGGCTTTCTCGCGGGTCCACGTCATCTTGCGAGCCTCATGGTAGAGCGCCCGACCGCCGCGTCGCGCGCGTCAACAGCGAAACCATCTGCTGTTCGTACGGCTCACAAATCGTTGAGCCACGTCACCCGCATGGCTAACTCGGCTGTTAGGCTTAAGTAAATTCTTTACATTAGTATACGTGAGGAGCTGCCTAGCGCGGTAGTAAAGCGCATCTCTCGCGTCGGCCTGGTCGAGGGTTTGAGCCCGGTTCTGCGCGTGCGCACTCACGGGGGGATTTTCCTAGAGTGATGCGTGGCTATGGCGCGCAGTGAGCGTTTGGGCAACGCGTGGCCTTCTTTTTTTTGCGAAAAAGACCCTAAATGTTTTCGGAATTACGTATTTGTCGAAGGTTAGTGAGTGACAACACACTTATATTCGGGTACCTTCGAGATATGCAGGATCAAACACATAATCGAAGGCACGCAATGTAGACAGGCTCGGGTCTCTTGGTCGAGTAATACCCTATTCCTGTGTCGGCGATGTATGAGATCAATAAATAGATTACAAATCGAGGGGATTAGTCCTGATTACAAGGAAGAATGTGAAAATGGGGGGTGGCTAGGCTATGGCTATCGGATGTCTTGCGTGGAGATCTTCCTGTGCGTCTAGCTCTAGACGGTTGTTGCTTGAGGCTTGCGCTCTGAATTGGCTTGTTGTGGCTTGTTCCCCTTGATGACGTCTACCTTGGCTCTCATATAGTGGGTTGGAGAGCTGAGTCATGGTCGATGAGGAGTCTTGTTGCTGTTATGATCTCCGTATCGTATCTGAACTTCCATAACTAATGGGCGTATTCGAGTAGATTTCCTCGTATTGGGAATATGATCCAATCTTGCCTTATGCGGGGATATCCCTTCTCCATATATCTTATCCCACTGAGCTAGGCTCGAAATATCTGGAGTTTCCAGATGCTGGTAAAGATATACATGGTACGACCTTTAACTTTATGGCATATGCCCATATCCCATATTTGGATATTCGACAGTAGCCCCCGAATTCTACTTAGCGGAGGGTCTGTTTGAGCGCTTGGTCGATTACCGCTAAACCTGGTTTGGTCGAGCAATGCCTCGCCTGCTTAGGGTCGAATAATTCGAGTAAGTTGGGAATCGCTAAATATCGAGTAGGATGTGCGGAGTCGAGCACCCTGCTGCAAGCCTAGCTCGAACACTTAGGGAGTCTCACATCGTTCGATATTGACCAGTGAACCCGACTCTGAGCAGAGTTCGAACTATTGTCAAAAATTCTTAACATTGAGCAGTTTTAGCATTTATTATTCCTGTCAAAGGCGTTACGGCGAAAATGGCGCCATCATTCCACTTTTCTCGGTGATCGACACGCCGTACGGCGGGAAATGAATCGTTGTGTCTAGACACTTTTGGCTATAAATTATTGGATTTGGAACTGTAGCCGTTTCATTCCTTCATCTTCAACCTTATCCTCGAAGCCTCCATCTCGCCTCTTTAAGTCTTTGCGTCTCTTGCGTTCAGGAGATCTTCTTCTCATCTGCTCTAATAGCTTCTGGCTCTTCAGCCAACCCTAAGGCCGTCGTACTATCAAAGAAGGAGATGACGATGACCGGCCGGTCTTCAGCGACAAAACCTTCCAACAAGTATGGCAGAAGTCTATAATGTCAGAGAAGCGTCTCGCGGAACTGAAGAAAGGCGGCTTCGTTCCTCCTTGGGAGTTCTTCCACTGGAGACATCCATCAGTGAGGCTTATCTGACTCCTAAGGATGAGGACGAGACTGTAGTCTTCGAGTCTTTCTTCCGCTGTGGTCTCAACTTCCCCTCTTTTACTTTTACGCTTGCAGATTCACGGACTTCTCTGAATCCAAATTTTCACTGAGCCCCAATTCGATCACAATGCTTAGTGTATTTGCTCATCTTTGTGAAGCCTTTCTGGGTATCAGACCCAGCCTCAACTTGTTTCGCCATTTTTACTGTTTGAAGAGATCGACCAAAAATGAGGTCGTTTGGGGTGCTGGATTTCACTTCCGCAGCGGTGCTGCTAGCGTTTACATCCTTGTTCCGGTGACTTCTTCTTGGCAGTCGAACTAGAAGAAGCGGTGGTTCTATATCACCTCACTGGATACAATCAATTTTCCCTTGGCTTATCAGTAGTACTTCCCAAGTTCCACCGATGTCTAGACGAAAGTCCCTTCGTCGACAGCGTAGAATGCGCGTTATGTTGAGAAGATTGAAGAGTTGAGGAAGAGGGGTTTAACCGGGTGGCATGTCGCCCAGGATTTTCTGATGCGCTAGTCAAGTCCGCTTAAGTGCCGAGACCACCTGGCCTGGGAGTACTCTGGGATCAATGACGCGACCAAAGACAGCTCTGAGAGTGAGTAGCAATGACTTCTTCTATCATTTTTCCCTTTGCCATGACTGGTGGCTAACGAACTGGTTTACTGACCAACAGCCTTGTCAGATGCAAACATTTCTTCCCGGTTGAGTACACTACTACAGAACGGCACATCAGAATCGGTTCTTTTTTAGCATTAGAATCGGTTCTAGTGGCGATATGATGTCCTTAGATAGTGATGAGGTGGAGCTATCAGAATCGGTTTTGACTCGATCGTGATAAAATGTCATCGAATCGGTTCTTTAAGGGAAGTGATTACGATGACCCCTCATCGAATCGGTTCTTTAAGGAAGTGATTACGATGACCCCTCATCGAATCGGTTCTTTAAGAAAAGTGATTACGATGACACTTTTCTTAAGATTCTCGATGATCATCAAGAATCATGATGACCCATTCCCTTAAAGGGGTGTGCCATTTTGCAAATTCTCCAAAAAAAGCCGATTAAATTCTCAATCTGAGAATGCACAATATATATCATCACATTCACGAGCGAACACGGGATGCATATATCACATTCACGAAGCGAAGCGCTTTAATTACAACACATATATATCATAGTCGTTCACAATATACAACTCAAACATGCTTGACAATCGATTACATGGACTTCCTCGATACATATCAAATTGACATATATTATTAATATTGTTTTCATATGGACTAGTAGGATGCTTGGGATCTCTAAACCTGCCATCCTCGATATAACTTCTAACTAGTACCAGCGCATAAGTGGTCTCGTAAATTGTTGAGTGCTTTCTTTGTCTAAACTCTTCTAGGGGATATTGATCTTCTACAAAATGCGAAATAGATCAGTATTAATTTTAGTTTCAAAATTTCTATGTAAAAGGCTAAGTATATTATTATGCACGACATATACCTTAGGGAAAAGTTGTGAGTTGCCGACCACGATGAGCATGTCTTTGCATGACATAGAAGCATAATGGTCACCGCTTGCCTGTTGATGGCCTTGTGAAGAGAGAAAAAGAAATTCAGCCCACGAAGATTAGATGTCAAAAAATTAATCATATATATACTAGGCACTTGTACCTTAAATCGCTTATCTTTGCGATGTCTTGCCCTTTTTGTCGTCGTATGCGGCCCTCCTTCATCGACATAGTCCGAGAAACCCCTACATACATTGGAGAGCACCATTGAGTCAAAAAATAAGCGTAGTTAAATTCCTCGAGATGTGTTAGGTTTCAATAATGCGCTTATACGCAAAGGAGGCTTGATCGTGTATGCCATCGGTCTCTTCTCGTCGAGTTAAATGTGTAGATGTGTTTTCACTTTCGGAGCGAGGATGAGTAGAACCCAATGGTTGCTTATTAAATAAAATGTAGTGCAAGGAAATAAGTTCACATACGGTTTTAAGTGCGTACAAGTAATTGAATCGAAAAGTACTACTTACTCCTCGTGAGTGCGGCAATACAATGAAGTCCTTCTTGACTCGACTTGCAATACCCCTTGATGTAGCTAACAACGAACCGGTTGAAGCCTAGCCATGATCGCGAACACAAGCTAAAATTCGACAAACCCAACCGTGTAGATTCGTCATGGCTCGTTGTCTCATTATCCGCAACTTGTGTTGAATGTGAGAAAACATAATGCAAAATCCTATAAAAGTCATGGCGCAAGCTATATGGTGTGATACTCACAGCGTCCATGATCGTAAAGTAGAAATATCGGCGGTTTTCATTTGGTACACACGAATAGATCCTCAAACCGGCGGGGAATGTTCCATGCTCCTCACGGTGAAAATGTACCATTTTATACTTCACGTTGAAGTCGACTCGGCGCTCTTCCCCTTCACCTTATCAAGGTACCATCCATGGAGGAGGCAAGTCCACTTGCCTAAATCATTCGATTAAATGCGATGCAATCGGGGGCTTTCCATGCTCCTAGGCCTTATAATCATCTGAGGTGCTTGTGGCTGTCTTGACTCTTCTTTCTGGGCGAAGGAGTCTCAGGAGTCGGGGCATTGGGCTTTTCGGTACCTTAAGGGACGCTGTGGCCTCTGTCGGCTTGCCCTCTTGGCGGAAGGAGTCTCGGAGGCCTCTTGTGGTTCTCTGACGGAGTCTCGGAGGCCTCCCGTGGTTCTCTGAGGCGAGGAGGCGGGAGGCGCAAGCGGGAGGAGGCGGGAGTAGGAGCAGGTGTGGAGTATATGGACCGGGTGCATCTGCATGGCGGGGCGTGAGGGCCACCGGGAGGATAGCCAAGCCGGATACATGAAGATTGATATTGCCCAAGGCAAAGCGGTACGCATCTTGCAGAAGGAAACCAAAGATAGAAACCGACCACAGCTTAGGGAGAATACAATTGTAATCCTATCCTCTATCATATTAAGCGGATAAGGAAAGAGATATAATCTCCACCTTGTAATCGATTAGGACTCTCCTCTCGAAAGCCGCCTCCTCCGCTATATAAAGGGGGGTGGGAGAGGGGGAGAGGACCAGAGGATCAGAAGAGACGAGAATCGGACATAACATCTCATTAGCGAATAGCTACCCACATATAATTCGAGAGCAGGACTAGGGTATTATCTCCTTTGTGAGAGCCCAACTCAGATACATCGGTGTTCTTGTGCTACCATCGAGTTTGGGTCGTGGCGTAGCCCCTTTTTTCATTATTATCGGTAATAAGCGTCGGCGGTTAGGCGCGCCAGGTAGGGGCTGCATGACGATCGATCAACAAACTCGATGGTGATCTTCAATGGAAATCGGCTTTTTAGGCGTAGGTGGGACATTCGCCGTTTTGATCGGAAGCACAAAGATCTCTCTTGCGGCGCTCACGCCAGAAGCACGACACGCGGTCACGGTCGGCGAGCAAGATCGAAAAAAAAGGTGCGATCGCAGCGAAGACGCCGTCTTGGCGGCAACAATTGATCTCCGGGCGCGAGGCAAAGGCGGCAATCTTGCAGAAAGCGAAATGCGGAGGCGAAATCGCTAGCAGACGATTGATCCACGAAAGCAATCGGATCGACGATAAATGGTTCTCGTGCGAGGTGAAGCAAAGACGGAGGCGAAGCAGCAAACCGAGGCGATCAGGGCGTACAACTTCCTCTGGAATCGGAAGCTCGGCGTTCAGTATGCGGCCCAACCGCGCTCAAGGGATGTACTGGATCTGCAGCTCGTTCGAGAACTTTGGGCGCAAGCGCGTCTGGCGACGGGCTTGTCGCATGTACGGAGAGCACTGCGGCGACGATTCTGGCCGAGACATCACCAGCGGTGGGCGCGTTCTCGGGCAGCGTTGGTGGTGTCGTGAGCTGCGGGAGCATGATGGTGTTGACGCCGTCATGGCGGCATCCCTCGCGGCAGCGCTGATGCGGAGCGTCATGCCGTTCGTCTGGGCGGCCGTGGCGGCTGTGCTCCTGGCGAAAAGTCTTGGCGACTAGAAGATTGGTTGCTTCCAGCGAGCTTGCATGCGAATCATGCAACGTAAAGAAGTCGGTATCAAGGTCCACGGTGGCCATGCATGCATCTTGAGCAAAGGATCTGCAACTCTCGGTGTGCATGCATGCACGAAGTCCCGGCGATTGAAGGCAGGGCACTAATTTGAAGTGCATGCATGCGAATCATCTGATGATTAGAAAAGATCTGGTGACTTGCTAATTGCAAAGATTGCTAGGAGTTCAGGACACGCACGTCACAGGCAATAATTCCCATGGAGAAGCAATCAAATCAGAGGGAAACAGAGCTTGGCCGTCCGACCACTCGGAACCGTGCCAAAATTAGCTCACGAGTTAACGTACTAAGTCTTTTAATATTTAAATTATGCATTCAAACATGCAGCTTAATTTTATATATATCCGAGTGGTTTAAAAAATTATTCGGATCACTCGGGTAATTTTTTGCAAAAAGATATATACTACTCAGATTCCTTTCTGATTATTGTTTCAGGAAATTATTTTGGTGTCGGTATTAAGCCTGACACATATAATGCATGGAGGCACTAAACCTGACGCTTCCACCGATCGATTAAATCGATTATTTACGAGACTCGGAACATGTACCTTGACCCTCGGATTTTTGTTTGGCTACTACAAACAACCTGAGCGCCACCTCAAGACGCGCCCACGAAACCACGCCCGGCGCTTCGAAGCGCCAACCGGCCTGACCGCTAAGAGCCACGCTGCGCCCGGCGCCAACCAGCATGGCCAGAGCCTACGCTGCGCCACAGCGCCATACTCGGCGCGACCACGACAGCGCTGCGCCCGCGCCAACCGGCGACGCTACCATTTAGCCACGCTGCCCACAGCGCCATACGGGCGCCACGAAGCACGCCGCGCTGCGCCGGCGCCAACCGGCACGCCACGTAGCGCCGCGCCGAAGCCAACCGGCGACGGCTAAAAGCCCGCCGCGCTTTAGCGCCAACCGGCATGGCCAGAGCCTACGCTGCGCCCGCAGCGCCATACGCACGCGCCACGAGCCACGCCGCGCCAGCGCCAACCGGCGCGGCCACGAAGCACGCTGCGCTTATTTAGCGCCAACGGCAGACGGCCACGAAGTTTACGCTGCGCCCGAAGCGCCAACCGGCACGACGCGCTAAGAGTTTACGCCGCGCCCGGCGCCATATTTGGCGCGACCAAGAGTTTACGCCCGCGCCACGGCGCCAACCGGCACGCCACGAAGCCGCGCCGCGCTTCGAAGCGCCAACGGCTTGCGGCCAAGAGCCTACGCCGCTTACGCCGAGCACCAACTTCGCAGACGGCCACGAAGCACGCGCCGCGCCGAAGCGCCAATTCGCGACGGCCACGAGCCACGCTGCGCCCGGCGCCAACCGGCGCGACCACGAAGCCTCGCTGCGCCGAAGCGCCAACGCGACGGCCACGAAGCACGCCGCGCTTCGAAGCGCCAACCCTCAAGACCACGAGCCGCGCCGCGCCGAAGCGCCAACCGGCACGACGCCACGAAGTTTACGCGCGCCGAAGCGCCAACAGCACGGCCAGAGTTTACGCCGCGCCCGAAGCGCATACATTTGCACGGCCACGAGTTTACGCCCGCGCCCGAAGCGCCAACCGGCAGACCAAGAGCCTCGCTGCGCCGGCGCCAACCCGGCATGGCTACGAGCCACGCTGCGCCATTTAGCACCAACTTTGCACGGCCACGAAGCCACGCCGCGCTGCGCCAGCGCCAATCTTTAAGACGAAGAGCTTACGCTGCGCCCGAGTGCCAACCCGACGCGCCACGAGCCACGCCCGCACTTCGAAGCGCCAACCGGCAGACGCCACGAGCCTCGCCGCGCCCGGCGCCAACTTTCGGCATGGCCAAACCCGCGCTGCGCTTCGAAGCGCCAACCGGCTGCGACCACGAGCCTCGCTGTGCCGGCGCCATACTTTACGATGTACCACGAAGCTTACGCCTGCGCCGGCGCCATACCGGCATGACGGCCACGAGCCACGCTGCGCTTCGGCGCCATACGCAGACGCCACGCGCCAGCGCCTGCCGAAGCGGCGCCACCTCGACAGCGCAAACCTATGCTGCGCCATTTAGCAAGGACGACATGATCGTCAGCAACACATGGAGCATAAAGCAGCTAAGTCGCTTTTTTATTATGAGTAAAATTGTTGGCTTTCTTGACTTGCTACTTAGTTGATCCTCAACTAAGCAGTAAGTCGGGGGCTACACCTAATAGTGTTGCGCATGCGCAACACTCTTTGGGTCATTTATTGTTTCCTACATTAAGAAATACTATTCGTTCGCTTTCTTGACTTGCTACTTATTTGATCCACAACTAAGCAGTAAGTCGGGGGCTACACCTAATAGTGTGCGCATGCGCACATCTTTTTTTGAGTTGAATTTTTCTTCTTTTACTTAACGATTGCAAATGAATTCGAGTGCCTTGATTCCGAGTTGTGAAACTCTGACCCCATGAACGACGAACTTTAGTCACCCAAAACGCGTGCCTGGGAAAAAGTGCCATGAGTCGACTCCGGCGACTCCGGGCTAGACTAGTCAGGCGAGTGCTTAAACAAAAAGAGTCAAACCACTGGGATGAATTCCAAATCAATAAGGAAAAGGAGTAAAAACAAGGTTATACACAAACCAATCGGACATCACATCAAAGTGAATTGTTTTACATTGCCTAAGTTACGCATATACATGATTTGGGGCTACTAAATTTGGATGCGACAGCGTCGCGAACCAGCGTTTCAACGAGCGACATCAACATCAAATGAATTTAAAAGGAGCGGCGGCCTGAATTTAGCCTTGGCGGAAAAAGCGTTTTGACTTACGCACATCGTTGAGGATGCACGGTATGCCCATGATGGGCCACCACCGTCTGTACTTGACAGTTAGGGAATAGTTCAACGCGTGGAGTTCTATTGAGTCCTTCACGATCTCTTTGCCTACAATGGGCACTTTCGGTGGAAAGAAAACCGCGGAAACTACATCAAGAATGGAAGCACTTTCGGCGTGAAGCATGACTCACCGGGTTGCGATCGAAGGCGGCAACTCGATCGCCAAAAGCACTCGGGAGACTCTTGTGGAGTATATGGACCGTATATCTGCATGGCGGACGTGAGGAGCCACCGGAGGATAGGGCCAAGCCGGATACATGAAGATTGATATTGCCCAAAGGGCGGTGCTGCCATCTTGCGACAAGGAAACCCGAAGATAGAAACCGACCACTGCTAGGGAGAATACAATTGTAATCCTATCGCTATCATATTAAGCGGATAAGGAAAGAGATATAATCTCCACCTTGTAATCGATTAGGACTCTCCTCTGTAAACGCCCTCCTCCGCTATATAAAGGGGGTGGGAGAGGAGAGAGGACCGAAGGATCGAGAGAGGCGAGAATCGGACATAACATCTCATTAGCGAATAGCTACCCACATATAATTCGAGAGAGCATGTGGACTAGGGTATTATCTCCTTTGTGAGAGCCCGAACTCAGATACATCGGGTGTTCTTGTGCTACCATCGAGTTTGGGTCGGTGGCGTAGCCCCTTTTCATTATTATCGGTAACAAAACGTCGGCAATGTAAGTGTGTAGCAGGCGGGATCAAAGCGAGGAGCAGAGGCAAGGCGGAGGCAGGAGGCGGATCGAGTGCAGGAGGCGAGGCGGCGCAGGAGGAACCTACTGAAACGCACGATATATTTAACTTATGCGCAGAGTACTAGAATGGTAGAGAGGCGTGGAGGGACTTTTTACCTTGACCAAGTCGACACCTGTAAGTGGGCCACTTGATGAGCGACATGCGTGCTTGCCCGAGAGTGGTGATATCTTCGTTGAAATCGAGCACATGTGATAAGAAGTCTTCGTGGGCGTAGTCCACCGCACCCTCATGTAGCCCTTCCCCACAGTGACCATGCACAAGGTCGGTCTCGTTGCATGGAAATGCAACCCCAGCGTCAGGACCTCGGCGGAAATCCATCCTCCGTCATGATGGTGGTAGCGCACTTCGAGGCACTGCAAGAAGTGTACAACTTGAGAAAAACATTGCGTGAGTAATGTACTAATGCAATGGCAATAATACTTGCAAGACAATGGGAACAATAGTGGTTTTCGATACTTGCAAGAATAGCAACACAAGAAGGTCAAGTTAGTAGGTACATAACATGCAATATCTCATTGACCAACTAAATACGCACTCAACGATAACCCTAATCTCAAAATAGGTTTGGTCCTAATCTCATTCGAGATATGTGGTTCGTAGCAAGTTCTAAGCCGTTGTACACCGGAGAAAATTTGCACATCTCCCATGTTCTCCGGATACGCTACAACAGGTCAAGAGGGTGTTATCCAGAGAACACCGGAAAGCTACAAATCAACTCGAGTTGTACAACATCTTCGAGAACTTGCCAACCATATCTCGAACTGCCAAAAACGTGGACAATTGAGGACGCTTGCTTATGAATATGCTATTCCAGAGCATATTTATAAATAAGCACTTACACAGGGAGACGGGTACATAACCTAAACTCTAACATATGCTTTGAGATAAAAACAAAAGTAATATCTTTGAAAGTAAACACATGTCTAAACAAAATTAATATGCTAAAAGTAAACACATGTGTAAACAAAATTAATATGCGAAAATAAGCCATTAGCAAAACTGTGATTCAGATATCTACATATAACAAAATGGAACTTAACAAAGACTTGTAAAATATAGGACCTCACAAACATGATGAATGACAATAAATTATCTTGAACTTATCTTCCTACTTGATTTGCCTGACTTATGCACCACTTAAGATCATGAAATTAATTTGAGGAAGGACATTGTGAAGAGATCGATAATAAGAGCAAGCTTTTATTAATTATTCCATATAACAATATGAGCAAAACAACATAATTCATGATTATCCAAATGACACATATGGTGACAGATACGAAAGGCATCATCGGTCATCTATAAAATGAATCATGTCTACTATGGCACTATAGAGGTAATATGTAATATGAATAATTGCTCTCAGATTTTAGGGTCTAAATGAAGATAAGAAACTTCACTTCAATCACGAATTGGCTAACAAATTAATTCAGCAAATTAGGCCTTGAACCCTTACCACCTTAATATGCACAATTAGGAGTTGATAATATTAAATCACTGTTTCAACAGATTATCTATAGACGAGAAGCATTAGATCAACGAATCAAACATGTGCTAACGAACCTACCATTTAATTTCAGATCGGTATCGACAAAGAATTACTTATCTTACTTAACAAATGTTGATCGATCGAGAAGATATCGAAAGACTAACTCAACGACATGCGAACAATTTCTGCTATATATCATAAGCGATAGACCAACAATTTGCATCGGATCGATCAAAATCGAACAAGCTAACAAACGACATGGTATGAGCAGATATAACTAGCGATTAATAAGACCAAACCGAAACTAGAATGAACAATGGGTTACTAACAATAAGATAGTAATCAGTTACGTAGCAAAATATAATCTAAGCAAGGAACTAATCAACACTTCTCAGGCATATAAGACTACAGTTCAAGGCACGATTCACGAAATAATCGTTCTTTCATCACAATACCCATATCATCACCAAGCAATACCTCTCCCTCCGCCAAAGCAAGAATCAAATCGGTATTTGAAAAACTTACAAGCGAGACTGAAACTGTCGGAATGAGCTAAACACGATGGGGTAGCGGCTCGGCGTCGGCGGTGTGGGTGGCGTAAGCGTCCTCGGCGTTGGGCGTGGAGCGAAGCGAGCGACACCGGCGAGAGTGGCGTGGAGCGTCCTCGGCGTCGGCGTCGACAGGCGAAGGTGAGGCGAACACCAGGGAGTGGCGTGGAGCGCCTCAGGCGTCGGCGTCGGCAGCAGAGCGAGGGCGACCTGGCGGGTGGCGTGAGGCGATGCGCACTTTCGGCGCTAGGGTTAAGCGTTGAAGCAGGTGCTCTGAATAGTTATTGGTCAGGGGTTTTAGAATTGCTTTATCATTAGTATCACTCTTTAAAGAAAACGATCTGATGCTTCATCATTAGTATCACTCTTTAAAAAACCGAATCTGATGCTTCATCATTAGTATCACTTTTTAATAAAACCGATCATGATGCTTTATCATCACTTTTCTAATAAAACATTGATGTTAGTCATTAGTATCACTTTTTAATAAAACCGAATCTTGATGCTTTATCATTAGTATCACTCTTTTAAGAAAACCGATCTGATGCTTCATCATTAGTATCACTCTTTTAAGAAAACCGATCTTGATGCTTCATCATTAGTATCACTTTTTAATAAAACCGACTCGATGCTTTATCATCACTTTTCTAATAAAACACGATGTTAGTCATTAGTATCACTTTTTTAATAAAACGATACGGATGCTTTATCATAAGTATCACTCTTTTAAGAAAACCGATTGATGCTTCATCATTAGTATCACTCTTTTAAGAAAACCGTCTGATTTTCATCATCGATATCACTTTTTAATAAAACCGAATCTTGATGCTTTATCATCACTTTTCTAATAGAACACATCGAGTTTGGGTCGTAGCGAGGCCCCTTTTTTCATTATTGTCAGGTAATAAACGCCGGCAAAGGAGGCGTAGGAGGCGGGATCGTGCAGGAGGCAGGAGCAAAGTGAGGAGGCGGAGCGAGATCAGGAGGAACCTCACGGAGAGGAACACGGAAACGCATATATTTAACTTCTGCGCAGAGACTACTAGAATGGTAGAGAAGGCGTGGAGGGACTTTTTACCTTGACCAAGACGACACCGTCGTGGGCCACTTGATGAGCGACATGCGTGCTTGCCCGAGAGTGGTGATATCTTCGTTGGGGGAAATCGAGCACATGTGATAAGAAGTCTTCGTGGGCGTAGTCCACCGCACCTCATGTAGCCCTTCCCCACAGGTGACCATGCACAGGTGTCGGTCTCGTGCATGGAAATGCAACCCAGCGTCAGACCTCGGCGGAAATCCATCCTCCGTCATGATGGTGGTGGCACTTCGCAGCACTGCAAGAAGTGTACAACGAGGAAAAATATTGCGTGAGTTACACTCGTAGCTTTAACTCGGGAAAAATTAATTATTACCTTCACCGGGACCGGTCTTATCATTTTGGAACCGCAATTTGCTAGGTCGGGCACGACTTCTCTATGACAATCGAGGGCATCGGCTCGACTGGGAAATCATCGCCATCATCTCGGCCCTCAGCGATCCTCACGTGCCATCATCTCCCTCTTATCTCCTCCTCACGTCGTGTCATCTCCCCCTCATCTCCTCCTTAATCTCCTCCCTCACCTCTCCCTTAGTGTGTCCTTGAGGCGCTCCTCACGTGCTCGCCATGACCTTGATACTAAGGCTCTTCAGGCGTCATCTTGAAAGTAGGACTTCTTCGTGTGTCCCGCCTACTCGGCAAGCACCCGCCTTATGGTCGGACTTCCGATCGCAGACGACAGGATGTCCTTGACCCTTGGCTCGGGAAGGTCCCTGTTCTTTTCGCTTGGCTTACCTCTTCCTATAATAAGCGAGTAATTAATTAGATTTGAAATACAACAAGTTGGGTCAATTGTATTGTACTAAGTTAGATGTCTTACGATGGTAGAGACGACTTGAGCGGTAGCGAGGTTTGCAACTACAAGCTGCCTGCGTCAAGGGTTTTTGTCCTCGCTAATACCCGATTCGTGCCGCTCCTCGGATATGTGGGAGTAAGGCATCACCGTCCGGAGTGAGTGCACTCCTCGGCTAGTCGCGCCCACTGCCTTCTTCCCTCATAGCCTTTGTCTCGGGTTGGTGCGGGTGCGTGTTAAGCCTCCGGGACAATGTTCTTCTCTCTCACCGCTCTGCCTCGGCGTACCCTTCATCCTCGTGAACTCCGCCCAAACATCGGGGTCACAAATGGATACCTCTCGAATGGTGTACGACCTTTCAAAGACGCGTACTACGTGCATAAGGGTCTTGAAGTGCCTCAAGGCCACACCCATCCTCTTCAAGGCGTCTTGTCTCGCTCTGGGTTCATCTTCCTCCTCTATAATCCATTTACTCTTAACCTCGTCCCACAACCGATTCTTACGCTTTCGTGACTTCCTTTCTCCAATCCTTAATTGTTATGGGCACTCTCTCCTCACCAATTGGCCAAGAAATGACCGGTATCACCCCATGTACTTAGGAGGGCCGTCACGCACCCCGTGGCATTGAAGCGGAGAACTGCAGCGTTCTCCTGTAGCCCCTTTGTTTGGTCCTCGGGTCTTCCTCACCTTACTCGGCCCTTTAGTAATTGGAACCATGCTCGGCCCTCGGAAGACACCTTCTACTGGTGCAGCGACAAGCCGATGCTCTCTAGTTGCGACATTTTGAGTTTCTTATCGATAAGGTCATATGTGTGACATGAGAGAAAGCAATTTGAAGCTACTATATGCACTTGACCTAACCTATGCTCGGATAAAAAACAAAAGCCCATTCCATATGACAAGTGAATTTAGCACTAGCGGATGTTTGGAAATACCAACAAGTTTGATTTCACAACATCAGCAGAGAATTTGAGCATTAATGTACTAATGCAATGGCAATAATACTTGCAAGACAATGGGAACAATAAGTCGGTTTTCGATACTTGCAAGAATAGCAACACAAGAAGGTCAAGTTAGTGTTTACATAACATGCAATATCTGTTGACCAACTAAATACGCACCAACGATAACCCCTAATCTCTAAATAGGTTTGGTCCTAATCTCATTCGAGGATATGTGGTTCGAGCAAGTTCCTAAGCCGTTGTACAACTTCGGAGAAAATTTGGCGACATCTCCCATTTGTTCTCCAGATACACGTCTCGACAACAGGTCAAGAGGGGTGTGTATCCAGAGAACACCAGGGAAACGCTACCAAATCAACTCTGAGTTGTACAACATAGCTCAGAACTTGCCCAACCACATATCCTCGAACTATCCAAAAACGTGGACAATTAAGATCGCTTGCTTATGAATATGCTATTCCAGCATATTTATAAATAAGCACTCTCGACAGGAGACGAGGTTACATAACCTAAACTCTAACATATCTTTGAGATAAAAACAAAAGTAATATCTTTGAAAGTAAACACATGTCTAAACAAAATTAATATGCTAAAAGTAAACACATGTGTAAACAAAATTAATATGCCGAAAATAAGCCATTAGCAAAAGCTGTGATTCAGATATCTACATATAACAAAATGGAACTTAACAAAGACTTGTAAAATATAGGACCTCACAAACATGATGAATGACAATAAATTATCTTGAACTTATCTTCCTACTTGATTTGCATGACTTATGCACCACTTAAGATCATGAAATTAATTTGAGGAAGGACATTGTGAAGAGATGCGATAATAAGAGCAAGCTTTTATTAATTATTCCATATAACAATATGAGCAAAACAACATAATTCATGATTATCCTAAATGACACATATGGTGACAGACACGAGAAGGCATCACCGTGTCATCTATAAAATGAATCATGTCTACTATGGCACTATAGAGGTAATATGTAATATGAATAATTGCTCTCAGATTTTAGGGTCTAAATGAAGATAAGAAACTTCACTTCAATCACGAATTGGCTAACAAATTAATTCAAGAAATTAGGCCTTGAACCCTTACCACCTTAATATGCACAATTAGGAGTTGATAATATTAAATCACTGCTTTCAACAGATTATCTATAGACCAAGAAGCATTCAGATCAACGAATCAAACATGTGCTAACCGAACCTACCATTTAATTTCAGATCGATCGACAAAGAAAGTTACTTATCTTACTTAACAAATGTTGATCGATCAAGCGATAAGATATCGAAAAGACTAACTCAACGACATGCGAACAATTTCTCGTCTATATATCATAACCGATAGACCAACAATTTGCATACAGATCAAGAATCAACAAGCTAACCTAACGGCATGGTATGAGCAGATATAACTAGCGCTTAATAAGACCAAACCGTAAACTAGAATGAACAATGGGTTACTAACAATAAGATAGTAATCGTTCTACGGCGCAAAATATAATCTAAGCGAAGAACTAATCAACACTTCTCAAAGATATAAGACTACAGTTCAAGGCCCGATTCACGAAATAATCGTTCTTTCATCACAATACCCATATCATCACCAAGCAATACCTCTCCCTCCACCAAAGAAGAATCAAATGCGTATTTGAGAAACTTACAAATGTAACAGACTCAAGTTATTCGTATGACTGCTAGGCAACCGGGAGTGGGCGGCGTCGGCGTCGAAGCGGTGTGGGGGGCGTAAGGCGTCCTCGGCGTTAGCGGCAGTGGCGAAGCGAGGCGAGGCGAACACCGGCGAGGTGGCGTGAGGCGTCCTCGGCGTCGGCGTCGGCGACAAGCGAGAGGTGAGCGAGGCACCGGCGAAGTGGCGTGGAGGCGTCCTCGGCGTCGGCGTCAAGCGACGGCAAGCGAGGCGAGGCAGGCAAGGTGGCGTGGGCGAGGCGGCGGCGGGCTTTCTCGGCGGCTAGGGTTAAGCGTTGCTGAGTGTGGTGCGAATGGTTATGGTCAGGGCGGGGTTTAAGAATTGCTTTATCATTAGTATCACTTTTTAAAAAACCGACATCGATGCTTCATCATTAGTATCACTCTTTAAAAAAACCGACATCGATGCTTCATCATTAGTATCACTTTTTAATAAAACCGACATCGATGCTTTATCATCACTTTTCTAATAAAACATTGATGTTAGTCATTAGTATCACTTTTTAATAAAACCGACTTGATGCTTTATCATTAGTATCACTCTTTTAAGAAAACCGATTCGATGCTTCATCATTAGTATCACTCTTTTAAGAAAACCGACATGATGCTTCATCATTAGTATCACTTTTTAATAAAACCGATCTCGATGCTTTATCATCACTTTTCTAATAAAACACGATGTTAGTCATTAGTATCACTTTTTAATAAAACCGACATGGATGCTTTATCATAAGTATCACTCTTTTAGAAAACCGATCTCGATGCTTCATCATTAGTATCACTCTTTTAAGAAAACCGACATCTTGATTTTTCATCATCGATATCACTTTTTAATAAAACCGACATTGATGCTTTATCATCACTTTTCTAATAGAACACTATGTTAGTCATCGATATCACTTTTTTAACAAAACCGATAATCGATGTAGTTTATTGCACTATTCCTTTTCGGACATCTGCAAGTTCTGAATTTTCAGCATTTCATCAAAGAGAGAAAATGCCATAACTTTGTCATACATTGTTGAAATTATTAGAAATTTTGCGTAAACATATTTCAGATCTTGCAAAACTTTTCATAAAATAATTTTTAGAAAAAGCGACCTCATTCAAGAAATATGCCAAAATTCATTTCAGTAGACATGATTTGTGCGTAAAAGCGTAGAAAAGTCAAAACTTTTTCAAATTAATCTGAATTGTACGAAAATTTCCAGAAATGAACTTTCGACTATTTACAAGCTTTCCCAACAATAATTTCATCAAATGGAATTTTCTTTCACAAATTATGGCACAAAGTGCAGCATAAAGAGAAATTGCATGCATTTCCATCGAAGCCTCCAAACGACAATTAATCACCTTGGATTTTTACTTTGAAAGTGTTGCAAACTATTTTACATACATTATAATAGTCCATTTATTTACAATCGCCCTTCATGATGATCTACTGCATGTAATTGGCTCCATGTGTGTCGTCATCCCCGCTAAGACAAGCCCCATCTACAAATGAAGGTATCTCATCGAATTGGTTATACTCTTCTTCATCTACAACATCTTCAACTCCTACGATCCGTCTCTTGCCATGAAGAACGGCGTGCAACCTCGGATTGGCCGGATCGCGCCGTAAAAGACTTGAGTTGCTTGCTTCGCAAGGACAAGCGGATCATCTTTGTAGGCGAGTCTACTGAGATCCACAATAGTAAAGCCTCTCTTGTCGACCTTCACTCCATGTGGAAGTCGTACTCACTTACATCGGAACAATGGAACTTGGTATATTCCGTAATCGAGCTCCTAAATTTCTTCGATCATCCCATAGTAGGAGTTCATTGCGGTTGGGAGACTGCTTTGAGTGATGATCATCGAGAAAGCATTTATACTCACACCACTCTTTTGGGCAAGACTCTTGGCATCTTGACTCTCGGTGTAAAAGGTGTAACCATTAATATCGTACCCTGCCATGTCTCAGACATTAAATCTTGGTCCGTCACCAACCATTTTACATTCTCACTAAAGGAGACCTCGCTTTTCTTTGAACCATGTGAGGAATCGATCATTGTGTTCTTGTGCGATGGAAACTCATCCATTTGTGGATTCTCTTCCGTAATATCAACTTATCTTTGCTTTCGATGTATGAGCGAACCTGCGCTATTCTCGCAAGATCGTGAAATCGCCTTGCAATACATATCAAACCTCGGACTCATTAGTTTGGACCCAACGGTTCCTTTACCAAAAAGTCTGCCCTCATGACGAGATCTGAGGAACACGATTGCTGTCTTTTACCCAGTAGTCCACGCAAAACTCAATAGCCTCTTGGTCCCATAACCTTCAACAATACTATCCTCGAAGCTTAGGCCGATTCCTCACGTCGACTTTAATATACCCATGTACCTCTCGAGCGGATACATGTAACGAGGAAAGCGGGTCCACATATCTTAATCTCTCGACAAGGTGAACAACAAGGTGGACCATTCGTCAAAGAACGGCGGTGGGAAATGCATCTCAAGGTGACACTGAGTGCACTACCTCACTCTGTAAGTTGTCTAGTACATCGGGGTCAATAACTGCGCAGAGATCGCATTGAAGAAATAACACAACTTTGTGATTGCCAACCCGACATTCTCTGGGAGAATATTTGGATTGCTGGCCCAGGAGCATTTGGGTCATCAAGACATGGCGCTCATGGGACTTCATGCCCAACAACTTCAAATCATCCATAGATACAAGCTTCTTAATGTTCATGGAGTAGCGGATGGAACTTTAATACTTTGGAGACATTTGCAGATATTCTTTCTCCTTCTTGGGCAGGTGTAGCATGCGGCGAGGATGTCTGGACCTTTTCCATCCTCCTCTATCACTTTGCAAGTCAGGGCTCGATTCCCATGTAGGCCATGTCGCGACGAGCATTGACACCATCTTTGGTCTTCCTGGTATGTTCAGCAGATGCCAACCAAGTTGTCGCAGACATTCTTCTCAACATGCATGACATCAATACAATGCCGACATCTAACTCCTTCCATGACGGTAAGTCCCGAATATTGACCTCTTCTTCCAAATGGTCCTAGGATCTAACAGATTCTGACTCTTTCCGTACTGAACATCGATATCCTCTACACGTGAATATACTTGGCTTCCACTCAAAGGCTGCGGTGCCGAACGGACTTCCCTCTTCCCATCAAATTTGTCATCCATCTTACGGTATCGATGACTTCGAGGTAGAAACCTACGGTGACCCATATACACAGCTTTCTTGGAATTCGCGACCATAGACTCTCGGTCTCCTCTTCACAAATAGGACACGCTTTGGCTCCTTCAGATCTATAACACGCCAAATTACCAAGGGCCGGGAAATCATTTATGGTGCAAAATACCATAGCCCGTAGGGTGAAATGCTCTCTTTTGTACGCATCCCACACGACGACCCCTCATTCCACAATTTTACCAAATCCTCGATCAATGGTGCAAGGTACA
This sequence comes from Guadua angustifolia, assembly GCA_036346375.1. Classification (NCBI taxonomy): domain Eukaryota; kingdom Viridiplantae; phylum Streptophyta; class Magnoliopsida; order Poales; family Poaceae; genus Guadua; species Guadua angustifolia. The sequence goes on from CM070500.1 coordinate 38,941,451, forward strand.
CATCAATATCATTTCATTTGTTTGGGTCCCGAGATTAGTAATGACATCATGATATACTTCCGCTTCATGCACTGACCAAGGAGGGAGGTTGTAGATACCTATGAATCGCCATGTCTTTGTGGACGATTGCTCATGTTACCAAACGGATTCATTCCGTCGGACTCAACCCAAATCTTATGTTCCTCATTTCGCACCAAACTCCTCATGTTTCCAATCGATGTTTCTCCATTGAGCGAATCGGCGAGGTGTCTCGACTTGCCATCTTCCTTCGAGACTCGTAATGCCAACGCAACAATTTTGCCTCTCTCGGATTTGCAAACAACCGCTCAGACGGGAATGATGGGCAAGTACCACAATACCTTGGCGGTGCACCTTTAGTGACCTCTTCACCGTCGTTGCCCGGCTCTACGCTTCTTGTCGTTACGCTTCTCCTTTTGTTTGTATCGGGCACACCGCAAACCGGACAAACGTCAGCCTCGATGTGCGTTACGGTACAAGATGCAATCATTCGGACATGCATGTATCCTTTCTATTTCCATTCCCATGGGACATAGTAGCTTCTTCGCTTCATAAATGCTTGTTGGCAACTCGTTTCCCTCAAGCGGATCCGATAGAAGAACTAGTAGTGCATTGAAACTTGTATCATCCAGCGGTGTTTTGCCTTGATTCGAACAATGCAAGGACCGAACCCAACTTTGGTGTATTCCGCTTTTAACCTTTGTGAGCAGCGGTTTGGCATAAATCTTCTATCAAGCTTTTAAACTTTTCAAACTCTCTTTCCGTGTAATTACCCTCCACATCCCGCAACATTTGCTCCAAATTATCCTCCTCAAACATATCGGTCACGCAACTCGTCATCCGGTTCCACCGTATCTTCGTTGCATATCGGAGGTACTACCGCCTCCCCGTGATGGATCCAACATGTGTAATTCCTCACGAAGCCACGTCGAATCGGTGGTCCTCAATTTGAGATGAGTTGTTAAATCTCCTCGATTAGTGCAATCAATGCAAGGACAATATATGAAGTTTACACCCTCCTCACCATGTAGTCTTCGCAATTTTTTGAACTCCTTAACACCCTCTGAAATTCAGCACTCACACGGCTTTTCCGATACATCCATTCCTCACGGTCCATCTGCAATTAAATTTAGCACAATAAATTAAGGAAAAAGCGAGCGACAACTAGCTATAGCTATTTTAAATATTGAGACATCATTTCAATTAATATTACCTTTGCAAAATAGTGGGATGTGTTCCAAGATATATAAATGTACTCCCGATCGATACCTAGCTTCTTCCACTGGTTTAAAGCTTCCAATTCCCTACATAAGAGACATAAATTTTAACATCAACAATAATATCAAATAATCTAATTATATATAGCTAGTGCAAGAGCTTGCAAATCTTTCTACTACAAAGAAACAAAACAAGGGTACCAACGATGACTCCTAATCTCTAAATAGGTTAGGTCCTAATCCCATTCGAGGATATATGGTTCGAGCAAGTTCTAAGCCGTTGTACAACTCGAGAAAAATTTGATCATCTCCATTGTTCTCCGGATACACGTCTCGACAACAGGTCAAGAGGGTGTGTATCCGGAGAACACCAGAGAGACGCTATCAAATCTACTCAACTTGTACAACACACCAGAACTTGCTCGAACCATATATCCTCGAATCGTCCATAAACGTGGACAATTCGAGATCGCTAAGCTTATAAATATGCCCTTTCGTTCAAAGATATTTATAAATAAGCACCCTCGAGCAGGAGGCGTGGGATTCGCCGCCTAAACTCTAATACTTGCTTACCACATGATAGCAATAATAATTCCATATAAACAGGAGATCGCACTACAAAAATTAAATAGATATGTGCTTGTCAAATAAAGAGTGTGAAATCTGAAAGCACGTACACATTTTGAAGAAAACCGCAAAAGAGGGCAAAAAGAGGGGAATCTCCTCAAGATAGGGTTTCAATTTTGCCCTCTTAATACCCACCCATGAGGACTTCAAATTTTCTCACCCAAGTATTGCTTCCAACCACACAATATGAGCTATTTTCTCGGGTGGCGGCGGAGAAATCTCCTCTGGAGCAACAACAGAGAAGAGTTCAGTGCGAGTGGTATATATAACCTAGCGAGGCACATCAGAATCGGTTCTTTTGAAAAAGCGATAGTGATGTGCACGGCCATCCTTTAGTAATGAGCACGAGTACATCAGAATCGGTTCTTTTCAACAAGCGATAGTGATGTTCACGGTCATCACTATCACTTCTATAAAAAGAACCGATAGTGATAACCATGTGCACATCAGAATCGGTTCTCTACTAAAAAGTGATAGTGATGTGTAGGTCATCACTATCGGTTCTTTTCATAGAAGTGATAGTGATGATCACGTGCACATCACTATCACTTCTATGAAAAGAACCGATAGTGATGACCGTACATCACTATCACTTTTAGTAGAGAACCGATTCGATGTGTCGATCTACATCACAATCACTTATAATCTCAGAACCGATAGTGATTATTACTAACACCCCTCCGAAGTTACTTATCACAATCGTTTTTTTCGAAAAACTTAAGAACCGACACAGATACATTGATAGTGATGTCTCGCTCTGTATTAGTGGTAAGATCTTCTAGGGCTCAGATCCTGGCCCCTGCAGCGTAGAGGCCTATTCTCTGCCCAATCCTTGACCAGAGATATGTATCGAGTAACGACCAATTCTGCCGCACTTGGACATACGTTGTCACTTAACCAATTTTTCCTTTTTAGGAGGCCAAGCATGATGAGTACAGCGAGCTGCTTGAGGAAGCCACCAACTTGGATGATGAGCCTACTCGAGTCGGTGGGCAAGCATCGGGCTTAGCTCCTGCTAGCGCGGGGCCATCTATGGGTGACATGGCACCAGCCATAGCCTCCAGCGAGGTCAAAGTAGCTCAGGATTCTCCTCAAACGGGGAGACCGGCGTTGCCAGCGTTCCCTCCACCGACGAAACGGTGTCGGACGTCACCGACGAGAGCTTCTGACCAGGTGATATTCAATTGCTCGCACGGATGCTATGAGATCACTGCTGACGTAATCCAACAGATTTTGGAGGATCAGCGGGCCACCTAGGGTTCTGAAGTGCAAAATCTGGCTATTGCTCTGCAAGCGTCTCCTCGAAGGGAGCCTCCATCGATCGAGGTGGTCAAAACGGTAGTGTCGCTATCAGATAATTTACTTATCCTGCTCATAGCCTGGTGCTTTGCTCAGGATAGTCTTGTGTGGGCAAGCTGTACCTTTGGTGGTTGATCCACTAGCGCCATCGCTCCAACCAGCCGGGCTGGTCAGAAAGGCGCCTACCGGGGCCAAACCGATCCCAAAGAGATCGTCTACCTTGGAAGGAAATGTGAGGGTAAAGTTGAAGATGGGAAGACGAAGTTACTTCTTCATTCGCATCTTTGCACTCTGCCTTCTTTCTGGACGAAAACTCATAGAAAGCCTCTTACAAGAACGGTGCACCCAGTGGCATGGTCGATGGTGCTACCACTGGTGCCTCGCTGCCGCTAGATACAATCGATTCGATTCCGACTGGCATCTTACCGTCGTCGAACACGATTGCACCTACTTCAGTCAGCACCTCGCCTCCATCGAATGCGGTCGTGATTACCCCGGCCTCTGAGGTGCTAACCGCAACCACCATGGCCCAAACTTGCCTTTTCTGCCTCCTCTAGCGCCCCTTGAATTCTGGTCGGTCCTGAAGCTGCAGCTACAGGTATGTAAACACACCCTGTTGCTTTTCCACCTTGGACTTATTCTCCGCTCCATTCTTCTTTTTTTAACTTCGTTTGACTGCTTTTTGACAACGTGTTTTGTAGACCTTATGTCATATCAAATCGTTCTGCGAGCAAGCTCATCAACAGAACAAGCGACTCTCAGCCTCCCACCAGCAGGTGATCAAGATGAAAGACTCTGAATTGGTAGGACTTCGGGCTGAGCTAAAGGCAGCTAGGGCTAAAGCTGATGCAAACACAGAAAGGTTGAAGGCAGAGGTAGAGGCGCTAAGGGCACAGAAAGCTTCTTCAGACACCGCATGGCTCAAAGCCGAAGCTGACCTGGACAAGGAAAAAATGAACCTAAAGACAATCGAGGGGGAAAAGGATGCGGCAGACATGGTGCTACCCACTCTGCAGTCAAAAACCCTCCATAACATGGCATTGTCCGCTCGCCTTGCGCCTTCATCCCTGCTAGGCCTAGTGAAGAACCACTATCCGGACCTGGACCTCTCGTGCCTGGACAACGACTTCACCTGCGAGGAGGACGAGGCCGCTGACCTCATCGAGTCCTTCAAAGATCAGGCCGAGAGGTTCATGGATGGGCTGGAGCTGTCTCTTGATGGCGAGGCCGGACAAAACCACTAGGCTTATTGTGCTGATGTAATTGGACTTGCGTCGATGCTGTAGTCTTTTGATGAGAATACTAACTAGCTTGCTTGTCTTTTCATGCCTAGCTGTTTGGTTCCTTGTCGATGAAACAACAGAGACACGAGTAGATGCAATTTCGATTAGCACTTATAGACCTCCAGCCTTTTGCGCTTGCACTCTGACTATACCTACACACAAGACTTAAGAGAAAATCCTCGTCAAATTCTAGAGCCCCCGAGCTTACGCCCGGAAAGGTTGTGCGCAATATTGGTGCCGTGTAGACAACATTAAGGGTTATGTGATTCTTTGCAAGCCTTTATTAACTATATGACAAACTATGTAGCAAATATGAGCTTTGTTGGGCAGCGCATGCAGAACTGCCTAGAGGCCTCGTCTCTCGCCGGCCGCTGAGCGTTAGATATCTGACAATCTTGTGCTCGTTTGCGCACAGGATAGAATTACTCGTCGTCGGGTTCAGGCATGGCCGCACTTAGGCCTCACTCGCTGACCAGCTAAGCACGAAATCGAGTAAACACATACAAAGGGACTCGCATTCATATAAGCTAATAGCAAAAATTTGTGCCTACAGCATGCTCCGCTCGATAACTGTATCGACCAAAAGAGAACTAACAAAAGGCAAAGAATTAAACAAGGTATCGGATTACCTGTGTATCAAATTAAACAAGGTATTGGGTTACCTGTGTATCGAATTAAACAAGGTATTAGGTACCTGTAGCCCTCAACTCCTTACTCGATGAGACAATCGAGTGGGGAGTAGAGTATAGTAAACATAATGCTGCGATTCGACTCGTGGCTTTCAATCGATAACTGGATCGAGATGTCAGTAGAGCATTAGTATCATGCACCTGTCACGATTCCTAGTCCCTTACTCGATAAGCATCTCAACCCGAGTACGGGGCGCTAAGCGGAGGTGAGAACTTGAGCAATATAATCTTCAACCTCCTACTTGATAAGCGATTATAGAAGAAATACAGGGCATAATTGTCTTTTGAAAACAACTCTCGACCATACGCCTCGCCGCGCGAGTCCCCAAGTGTACTTGGTGGAGTTTGACATCTGGTGAAAGCATGACATGGCCCCTGACTGCTCGCCCGATTACACCATCGAGGAGATAGTTGGGCATGAGCTTCATGTTCGATGTCCTTCAGCCGTACACTTGGGTGCACGAGCCCCCGAGCGCACCGATAAGGATTAGCACTGTTTTTACTCAGTTATCATGACTGAGGGCTGCTGCAGCCGTCGCATCCTTGGGTCTTCGTGCGGCCCATCATGACTCGGCGTCTCTTCAACTTCCGCATTTATGAAAGAGTACAGAAGGACGCCTCGTAAACTGGAACCGACATGGACTCCCGTTGAATCGCGACTTCTGGCTTGACCCGCTCCCTGAGCTATAAATAGAAAGGACATGCGTTCTCCTGGCACCATCTTTTTTAGCTTCTTTAGACGTTTTCATAGCCTCCTCGCCACCCCCATCTCCTTGGAAATCCTTGAGGGGGCTCTTTCCCAGGAGGTTTCCATTGAGATCTCTCCTCTACCTCCAGCCACGGGGCCTTCACGGCGCTTCGTCATTGTCCTTTCTAAGGACGACGATGACGAGATCGACTGGGATGCAGTTGAAAAGGAGGTCTGGTCCAAGGAGGAGGAGGCCGAACGGAGGATTGCCGAGAGGGAGGTGTGGCCCGAGGAAGAGGAGGAGGTGACGAGCAAGCTGCGCGTCGCCCCGCACAAAACCATGCCACCTCTACTCCTCTTGCAAGGGTTGCTGCCTCCTCCAACACTGGAGGAGAAAAAGGCGAGGTCACCGGCGCCAACAGCGGAGGTGAAGCTCAAAACAGATTCATCGATCCAGCGCTTGCTCGCCCTTTAAACCATCACAATGGTCAGGGGCCATTTGGTGGCACGGGAAGTGGATCCCTTGCCATCAACCAGCCAGCGTACCCTCCCCGCCTCTTCCAACCCACTCCAAGGGTGCAGGCCCACTTCAGGGACTATCAGCTGCCTGCCCTAGAGTGAGCAAAAGAGGAGGCGAAATGCCTTTGAAGGCAAGTAGCTGTAGTGTGCCTAAGATAGCCTGTTTACAAATGTGCTAGAACACTTTTATTAGTCATGTAAATAAAATGAACTTTTACTTGTTTGGAGTTTTTGCTTTGTTCGATTTGCTTATGCGACATTTTTCTTTTACATGTGGAATTTCCTCAACTGATCGATGTTCCACGAGTTGTCTAGTATCACGCCATCTGCTGGAGATAACCGCACCGATCCTAACCGAGTAGCTTCGACTACCACGTAAGGGCCTTCCCACTTAGGTGATAATTTGTTACGATTATCTTGCTTCTGCACCTTTTGTAGTACTAAGTCCCCAACATCGAGCTCTCTTTCTTGGACTCTTGTGCTGTGATATCTTCGCAAGGCCTGTTGATACTTGGCGGATCGAATGGACACTTGGTCTCTGTATTCTTCGAGTAGATTTATGTCATTGCTCACTCTTGTTCTTGCTCCTTTTCTAAGTAGTTCTCCACTCGAGGTGATTTGAACGTTAACTCAGTCGGAAGCACTGTTTTGCTCCATAGACCAAGAAAAATAGAGTCTCACCGATGGCTCGACTAGTCGATGTTCGAATGGCCCATAGCACCGAGGGATGCTCTTTGGCCCATCGAGTCGAGTAAGCCTTTAGCCTATCGAATACACTGGTCCTATGCAGATCCCCTGCAGGATCATGCCGTTGGCGCATTCAACCTGACCGTTACTCTAAGGATGAGTGACAGAGGTGAAACAAAGTTTGATTCCCAGTTCTTCACAGAAGGTTGTAAAAGCACTGCTCTTAAATTGGCTACCGTTGTCAGTAATCACTCGATTCGGGATGTCAAATCGAGTAACGATACTCCTCATGAACCTCTTGGCTGCTTCTGAGGTGATGTTCCTGACGGGTTCAGCCTCTATCCACTTGGTGAATGTGTCGATTACCACAAACAGGAACTTATAACCTCCTTGAGCTCTAGGGAATGGTCCCAAAATATCCAAGCCTCAAACGGAGAAGGGCCAAGATAGAGGAATAGTTTGTAGAGTCTGGGCTGGTCGGGTGGTTTGCTTGCCATAGAATTGATAGCTTTCACACTTTTTCACCAACTCGCAAGCGCCTTAAAGGGCAGTTGGCCAATAGAACCATTGCCAAAAAACTTTCTCGACTAGAGTGCGATAGGACACATAGTTGCCATAGATGCCTCCATGAACATCGAGCAATATTTTATTGCCCTCTTCCTGAGTGATGCACTTCAATATTTTATTGTCCTCTTCCTGAGTGATGCACTTCATCAAGATTATGTTATCCCTTTTCGATAGAGCTTGCCGTCTACCAATGCATATAGCTTGGACTTACGTGCAATTTTCTCGGCTGAGGCATCATCATCAAGGATCTCTCAACCATCGAGATAGGCCTAGAATGGTGTCATCCAGGTCGGTTCACGTTCGAGTAGTGCAGCTTCCGTGTTTACGAGTTCTGCATCACTGACTCGACCAGACTGCTGGTCGAGTTGGGCAGCATCTGTCTCTCGCGGGAAGACAGATGGTTTAGGGAGTTTCTCAATGAAGACTCTCGCGGGCGTGGGTGAACAGGATGAAGCGAGCATGGCAAGTTCGTCGGCAGCGGCATTATCGCTTCGCCGGATGTGCCTTACCTCAAGACCTTCGAACTTGCGCTCTAACTTGCCGACCTCGTTCAAGTATTCTTTTTGCACATGGTTTACGACTAGCTGTGAGTCCCCTTTTATGAGTAATCGCTTGATTCCTAGTGCCGCGGCTATTTGAAGTTCGTTGACCAGTCCCTCATATTCTGCAACGTTATTCAAAGCTTGAAAATCAAGTTGGATGATGTATTTAAGTTCCTCACCTGTTGGAGATTTAAGCACGATGCTAGCCCCTGAGCCTTGGAGCACGAGCAATTCATCGAAGAATATAGTCCAGTGGTCATCAACCGTCTTGGCTTCATTTTCCTCGATGTGAGTCCATTCCGCGATGAAGTCCACCAGAACTCTTGAACTAACGCTAGTCCATGGCGTAAAATCGACCTTGAACTCGTTGAGCTCAACCGCCCATTGCGCAATTTGCCCTACCGCCTCTCGGTTGTGCAGCACGTCCTTGAGCGAATATGTTGTTATAACCGTGATCTCGTACGCCTAGAAGTAGTGCTGCAACTTCCGAAAAGTCATTAGGACGGCGTATAGCATCTTCTGTATCTGAGGATATCGCGACTTGGCACCGTGCAAGACCTTGCTCATGTAATACACTGGCTTCTGGATTTTAGTCTTTTTCTCAGGGCAATCCCGTTCGACCACCAGGACCATGCTTACTACTTGAGGGGTAGCTGCAATGTACAAAAAGAGCTCCTCTTTTTCGTTAGGTGAAACTAAAATTGATGGAGATGATAAGTACCTTTTCAGATCTTGAAAAGCTTCGTCAGCCTCCTTGGTCCACTCAAAATTGTCATGCTTCTTGGTGTTCATAAAGGACGCATCTGATTGACTTCCTCGATCTTGTGCGAGTTAGCCTCGATGCCTCGATTGGACACCAGGAAGCCGAGAAGCTTGCCGGACGAAATGCCAAATGTGCACTTCCTGAGGTTATCGAATGTTTCCCCAAGGTCTCTCATGAGGGTGCCTCTAGTTTTTTATTTTACTACGACATCATCAACATACACTTCTACATTGCGTCCTATTTGGGACTTCAAGCAGTTTTGGATACAGCGTTGATACGTTGCACTAGCAAATTTCAGACCAAAGGGCATTTTTATATAACAGAATACACCGAAAGGAGTAGTAAAGGCAGTCTTCTCTTCGTCCTCTGCGGACATGCTAATTTGGTGATACTCTGAGTAGGCATCTAAGAAACTTAGCAGTTCACAACCTGTAGTGGAGTCCACTATTTGGTCGATGTGGGGGAGAGGAAAAGGATCCTTAGGACATGCTTTGTTAAGATCGATGTAGTCGATGCACATCCTTCACTTGCCATTGGCCTTCTTTATAAGGACTGGATTCGCCAGCCATGTTGGGTGACGGACCTCTCGAATGAAGCCAGCCAGCCTTCAGGAGTTTGTCGACCTCCTCTTGTATGGCTTGCTTCCGGTCTTCCGCGAATCTGCGCTGCTTTTGCACCACAGGCTTGGCGCTTGGTTCAACAGCCAGCCTATGCTCGATCACCTCCTTGGGACCCAGGCATGTCGGATGGTTGCCATGCAAATACGTCGCAGTTTGCCCAAAGGAAAGTGACGAGCTCGAGTTCCTATTTGGGGTCGAGGTCAATGCCTACCTTGACCGTCTTAGATGGCTCCGTCAGGTCGAGGGGCACCGCCTTGACATTTTCGTAGGTCTTCTTGTCCTTTTTGTCGTCGCTGATCAGGTCATTGGCGGCACTATTGGACATGGAAGCCTGATCACAGCCTCTGGATTTCTGGCGCTTAGTGTTCTCATCGCTAGCATTGGCTGCCGATCCACAGAGAAGCTCGGCCATCTCTAGGCTTTTCTTGTCGCACCTAACCTCAGCGCGCTGGTCCCCTTTAATTGTGAGGACTCCTTTTGGTGCGGGCGTCTTGACGATCTGGTATGCTTAATGCACCACCGCCATGAACTTGGCTAGCTTTGGGTGGCCCAGAATCACATTGTAAGCAGTCTCAAAATCTGCTACATCGAATAAGATCTTCTAGGTGCAGAAATTGTCCGGCGTGCTAAATGTGACCGGCAGCTCGATTTGGCCCAGCAGGATCGACGATGAGCGCGAGTTATTCCATGGAACGGCTCGACTCCAAGTTTTATCTCGGTCCGGGGAATTCCCATGTTATCTAGTGTCTTTGCAAATAAGAGATTCAACGAGCTGCCTTCATCGACTCGCCCCTTGCTTGGATGACTCAAGCTTGTCGCTGCCAGGCTTAGGGTTATCGAGGTGGTCTCGGGCCTCGGCGCGGATGGCGTATTTATCCGCTAGCTTGAAGAGTTCCTTGGTGGTTCTGATCTTCCGGGTGGCGAGCTTCCCCTTCAGATCTCCATCCTTAACCCCCTTCTTGAAGACAACAATCACTGCCTCGTCCGAGATATCTAGGATTAGGTTCCGCTTATCGCTAAAGCGCCGGATGAAACTATGCAATGACTCTCCTGGCTTCTGTACTAGTCGATGCACGTCGCTGCGCGTTCCGGGGCATTCATACGTGAAGTTGCCGATGAACTGGGCCCGCAACTCTACCCACGACGATATCGACTGAGGTGTGAGGTTGAGTAACCAAGACCTTACTGCTCCATCGAGGGTGGTAAGCAGGTAATTGGTCATCACCTTCTCGTTTCCTCTGGCTGCTCTCATGACCGTAGTGTAGATTTGCAGCCATTCAATAGGGTTAATCTTCCCCGAGTACTTCTCGACCGGACCAGGTTTAAACTTGTCCAGCCACCTGACCACGCGTAGTGCAGGAGTGAGTGCCTTACACCCCTCATTAACATCCTTAGGGGTCATCTAGTGCTGTCCTCGGTACTCACCTTGCCAAGGGGGGAACTTGTATCGTGGTGATGAGCGGTCCCCCGAGGGCGAAGATCCGCCCTGGCATGCATGTCGCACCGGGGATCAACCTCTTAAAGACATGGACTCGTTACCCTACCTCTCGCGGTTTTTGCGGTCTCGTTTTTCCCTTCAATCTCACAAGACATCACGCAGATCTCGTCGATTGTGCGGAATTCAGTCTCGGAGATCTCCAAGGTATCCCTGGCGTGGGTTGGAACGGATCGTTCTAGAATTACGATGGTTGGAACTAGCCACCACTAACCTTGCTGCTCGGCGACTATCATGGGACAGCCCCGGCAGTCAGCTTCGAGCACCTTGTTGGCTCGGTTGACCAAACCTCGAGTTGGCAGCTCTAGTAATCTGAGCTTACGCTGCATCGAGTAGTGTCTTCATCTAGTCGAACACCGGTATCATAGGGTTTGTCAGGTCCAATGGTGGAAGAGACTTCAATAGCATCTGAAAGCCTTGCCGGACATTGGCCTCGAAGTCTTTGAAGATATCATTTATTATGACTCTAATGAGACGCTGTTCCTAGGATGCGACTGGGCCTGCCATTGTGGTCGTGCTGCCAAAGAGTCTGCTACCCCTGAAATCCTGGCACCTGCGGGTGAGGCGTCGCTAGATTGTCAAGGTTGAGATGTTTCGACAATTTGGCCGCGATCCCTGCAGTGGCTGCAACGATTGGATCACGGTGATGGTCTGTCGTGTGATAGCATCTAGGCCTACTAATTTTTTATCTTATATTTAATTATGAGGTTTTGGTGTTAATGATTAAGTCAATTATTTCTAAACAATGAAAGATATTGGTTAAAGCATCAATAAAGTCTTTAAAAAGGTCAAGATTAAGGATCTTTGTTACTAGTTTTGACTTGGAAGATGATTCAAGCCAAGTAGCTAGGATTATTTTAGTTTGACCGTACTATTAAGGGGGACTGTGCACAAGTTAAAATTTAGTTCATAAGGCTAAGACTAAATTAGGCTGTTTTGAGTCAAAATTCTTTTGTCATACTTTATCTTGAATCAGTCCTTCTCCCCAAACAAAATCTAAGTGTTTCTCCCGGACTAATCTTCATTACTCTTTCCTTAAGTCCGGCGCAACCTTAGTCAAAATTCTATTTTCACTGGACCATCCTAGTCTTCTGAAAATTTAGTCTGGTGCTAAAAAATACTCAATCAAAAATTCTAGCCGAGCGCATTCCATTCACAACGGACCATTTTAGCCTCTCATAAAATTTAGTCCGGTATAAAGTTTGTTTTCGCCAGACCATTCCTTTTGATCTAATGTTAAAAGTTCCTTGAATAAAAGTTTAACCGATCGTATCTCTTTCACGACAGACTATATTAATCTTCTCATGAAATTTAGTCCGGTGCAAGCTCATCTTCGCCGGACCTTTTCCTTTTAAGTCTGTGGTGAAAGTATTCCTTGTTTAAAATCAAACTAAGCGTACGCCATTAATGCCGGATCATCTTCCATTTACTCAAAATCTAGTCCGGCGTAGATACTTTCCTCTCGGTTAGACTCTTATCTCATTCCAAAAGTCTATTGGGGTAATCTTTCTTAAAATCCTTCTACGACGGACCAAATTTTTCGGTCCGGTGTGCATGTACAAGTTCACATCTTTTCGTCGGAACAAAATATTCTAAAATCCTATGTACACCGGACTAAGCAAATTTAGTTCGGCGCAAATGCTCTTTTCAACAATATCAGTCCGGAGTACAAAGGGCTAATCTCCAAGCCTATTTTTGCCAAGTCCGTAGCAAATATGTTATTCTGTCTTTGACAGCTTGACACGTTCCAACGGCTTGTGTAGGTGTAACAGCTATTTTCAGCCAAAATAGCTATATAAGCATTTCCTGAGCCTTCTACCATAGAACTTTTGATCTCCTTTGATCTCCTTGTCATTTTAGCACTTTAGAGCTTCCACTCAACCAAGGAGAGTGCGCTTCAACCTTGAACTCAAAAACTTAACACTTTTTAAGTGTTTGGCTCCAAGCTTAGTCTAGTTAGTGTTGTGCTTAGTGAACCAAGAGACATGACTTGTGGATAGTCTATTACTCTTGGATCTTAGTGATCCTAGACAGTTTGGAGGAAGTATTGGCGCGACCTGTCCAAAAGAGATTGTGGAAGGCCACCACCAGTTGTGAAGAGGTTGGGATTCACCTCACCGAATGGTGAAAGAGTCACCTTAGTGGAAACCAAAGCTACTGCGACTAGCTTTGGAGGAGCTATACTTCGAGAGAAGTGCTCTAACGTGAAGTAGGAGGCAGACTCCGGATCACGGGATAAATTCCTGTGTCTCTTGTGCAAGTTCTTGTTTTTGTGTTATTTTCCGCTGCATTTTAGTTATCTGCGCTTTTCATTCGTTCACCTAGATCTGATAACTAAGTACTTAAGTAAGATAATTGTTCTGTACTTAATTCTGAAATTTTGAAAAGTTGTCTATTCACCCCCTCTAGGCCAACTTGATCCTTCACCGTGCCAGGAGCAATGATATCCGTAGCTGTATGCACTACGGCGGCTACCGTCCCAAGATCCTAGGGTGTGCTTGGAGGGATGTGGTACTCCTGGCCGCCCATGACTCCTGTCCCTAGATCCCTCTCTTGGGAACTTCCGACAATTGTGCCATTGTTGGTACTAGCCATGAATACATGTCAATTTGTCCGATCTTTGCATTGATTCTTTGAAGTAAATGCGTTCTTCTATCATTTGTCACTTTCCGTGTCAATACACTTGAGGACGTTGGGCTCCAAAGGGTCAAACTCTATGAAACACACCTCCCGGCAGTGGTCCTCGAAACAGGACTCGATAAAGCCGATGTGTTCAAGATCTCCAGATGATCCCCATCGGTACATCATGATCCCAAAGGTGATTTCAGATTCGACTAGCGGAGCTTGGTGGGTGTTAGGAATTGTGGCGTGGACGTGAATCGAAAATATGCTTGATCTGTAAAAACAGTTGAAGGCCCCTACTTAGCGCACCAGCTGTCGAAGATTAGTAATTGACAATACACTTATATTCGGGTACCTTCAAGATATGCAGGATCAAACACACAATCGAGGGCACACAATGTAGGCAGGTTCGGGCCTCTTGGTCGAGTAATACCCTACTCCTGTGTTAGTGATGTATGAGATCAATAAACATATTACAAATCGAGGGGGCTAGTCCTGATTACAAGAGTGTGAATATGGGGGGTGGCTAGGCTATGGCTATCGGATGTCTTATGTGGAGATCTTCCTGTGCGTTTAGCTCTGGACGGCTGTTGCTTGAGGCTTGTGCTCTGAATTGGCTTGTTGTGGCTTGTTCCCCTTGATGACGTCTACCCTGGCCCTTATATAGTGGGTTACAAGGCTGAGTCGTGGTCGATGAGGAGTCTTGTTGCTGTTGTGATCTCCGTATCATATCTGAACTTTAATAATTTCTGGGCGTATTCGAGTAGGTTTCCTCGTATCGGAAATACGATCCAATCCTGCCTTATGCGGGGATATTCCTTCTCTATATATCTTATCCCGCTGAGCTGAGCTCAAAATATCGGGAGTTTCCATATGCTGGTAGAGATATACATAGTATGACCTTTAACTTTATGACGTATGCTTATATCCCATATTTGGATATTCGACAGTATTAGCCCATTTTTTTATATGGAGACCATGGAACTGCTAAATTGTTTTCCTTTTACGTACAAAGTCCCAAAAAATATGATGACATTTCTAAAAATACGTTTTACTCTTTTTTTTTGCCCGGTCCCTAGAACTTCCAGAATTTCCCCGGTCCCAGACTTCCAAAATTTTCTTACAAAAGAAATTTCCTAGAATTATGTCGGTAAAAAACTAAAAAATATGCGTACAAAGCCCCAAAAAATATGATGACATTTCTAAAAATATGTTTTACTCTGTATATTTTCCCTGGTCCCCAGAACTTCCAGAATTTCCCCGTCTTGAATATTTTTTAAGATTACATCTAGATCTCTTTCTTCGTAGGAAGGCTCGGATTTCGCGTTACAACAGGCGTGACGTCGCACAGCGTGCGCCGCACCTGCGCATCTAGTTTATCCTAACGCATGTACTAATTGGACACAAGCTTCACGGGAAACAAAAGCCCTGAATGTATCTTTCCACTAATTAGACCCTCGTGATTAATACCGGTCGTGTCAATTAAACAAAGATGTTTGTAACCAAGTAAGTACATACTCATCCGGTTTCAGATCGAAGTTATTGGTTAGCCGTAACCTAAATAATCAAGGTGTGTGTGCTGTCTGTCACACACCGAACTAGCCATTCTTTAGCACGTTCAAGCTAGACCGCAATAACTCAGTATTCTACCGTGGCAACCCTCTTAAGTACAATTTCTACTAAGGTAATATTTGAGAATTTTACGGTGGATAACATAAGTAGTAAATAGTGGTAGTAGAAATCAGATCTAACCATCTATTTTTTAAGAATATTTGAGACTTTTCCTATTCATTCATTAGCGGTATTTTAGACAGATTGTTGTAATGGCGGGCCGGTGACCCTCGACGTCATGTTTGCGTCGATGATAGCGTGACGTCCGGGTGCTCTCACATCACCAGAGGTTGGCACGACGACCCGGTTGCATATTCTCTTTCGTCGCCTTAACCCAGCAGTGCTTAGAGCACAACCAGGAAGGAAAAGGATCACTTGCTTGTAATAGTCCAACTGCTAGCTCCCATTGTTCTTCTACCCATTCTCGATAGGGTTCAGACGTGAAGCTAACATGCCAGCTGCCATGCTAGTCCGCAAGCTCTAGAACACCTTTTGTAGCGTCACCACCGCCGCCTCGTGCTTCGGGCTCTCTGAGGTCGCGCTGGTCGTCGCCCCGATGTTCGCGAACCTCGTCTGGACGAGCTCCCTCGGAATCAGCATGGGCAAGCGGCGAGGTGATGCAGATCTTGGTCTCAATCTCGACCGAGCGGGTAGCAGAATTAGGGCTTCGGGTGGCAACGCCATACCTAGACAAGAGAAACTGCGACGTCGTCGCTTGCTGTAGAGCTCCCCGGATTCGCGACTCCTAGTCGCCTTCGTCGCATTCGAGGCCTCGACAGGATTCACGACTCTCAGAGAGGACCAATGGATGCGCACGAGGTGGGGGTGACAACTGACGAGCTGCGCTGCCGTTATTTTACCGTTTTATCCTCTACACCACAGAGGACAAATAGTATGCGACGGAATTTTTTACCTTTTTACTTCTCTCCGAATCTTATTATCAATACTATATGTGATAGTATAATTAGATTTAAATTGATCTCAACCATTATATTCAAAGGAATGGACGGTTTATATTGATTTTAATCTACGGTAAAAGAGCTCTAATGTTTAGCTTAGAACAGAAAATACGACTTAAGTTGAGAACGAAAGGGCAACACACTTTTGCAGTTATTCCAAAAACAGAACCTCTTCTTGTCGTTCTAAGAACCCCAAATCATCTCTCCCTCTCAAAGAAAAAATAAAATAAAATCAGGTAACTTATCTTCTGTTTCAAGAAGAAAGGACTTATTTATACTGCTACACCATGAATGAATAAACTACGCGAGGACTAAATTGGACTATAATTTGTGCTGAGATGCTACTTTATGTGCTTGACGTTCATGCACAGAGAAGCTTGGTAAAAATACGAGAAACCACAGTGTTCTTAGCTTCCTAATATAACAATAGTTCTTATTCCTTTAAGAAAAGAAGGCAGGAACCCATTTTTTATATTGGAATCCAATGTCCGGTTTTCGGACAGAGCTGGCGCTTCTTGATATAATGAAAAGATTTTGTCGAATTAGTACTCGCACGTTGCGACTTGCTTCTTGTAACAGTGTTCTGCTTTCTATTTGAAATTTGTAAATTACAATTAACAATATTAGTGGCTATTTCCTCTAGTCACATATAGTTATCGTTTTGAATATAGGTGCAATTAAACTTTCAAAACTTTGGTTGTTAATATCTTTTAAAATATTTAAATTGGATATATGAAAATCATTTGTATAGATTTGTTTCGAAAAGTACTTTCATAATATTATAATTTCATTGGATTTTATAAATATATTATAATAAAAAATTAGTGGCCAAAATTGTGTTTTGGAGACCATATTAATACCCAAAACAATATTGAAACAAATATTACTTGTTATACCTTTTGTATTCCTAATTTTCAAATACTTGATACTTTTGATAACTTTTTTACAAACATGTTGCACTAGGCATACTTTCTATTATCCTACCAGCTATACCAATCTCCGCATCTGAAAAAAAATTGCATTGTCTTTCTTTTCCTGTGATAGTTATGGGAGGTAACATTTCTCATATGATCATATCCAGTGGGACCTAGGAAAATTTTAATAGATGTGTATACTTTAAGGTATAATTCTATAGTCTTTTGCAATAATTTAGTATCATCATAAATCCAATATATATTTGAAATTTGCTAAAAGTATAATACAAATAGTCCTAAGGTCCTAAAAATCCCAAATCACCAAAACCAAAACTAATTCAATTAACAAATTTAGTCTATTAAAAAGCGAAAAATTGAAGTTTATCAAATTTCTTAGGGTGCTGGTTCCGCCCCTGCTCATATCCTATCTGAAACATGCTTGTCTTGATATGCATAATTCTTGTCAGTTATTTTGGCTATTCTTACAACACTCATGTAGTCCTGTCCATTTTCGAGTTGGTTTACGTGGCCTCTTTTGCAAATGCATCGAGTCTTCGTGCTTAAATAAACTGTTCCACAGGAACGTCAGTATCATTTCAACTAGAGGTGAAACCGGGTCGGATACGGACGGATATTGCTCGTCCCATATCTTAACCCATATTTTTTTTCGAGATTCGGAGTCGGATACGGATGTCCTGGATATGGATACGAATTCGGATTATTCGGGATTCGAATACGGAGCGGATACCTGACGGATTCAGGTCGGGATCGGATATCATAATCGGATAGTAGTATAATACATAATTGTGTACGTAAAAGAACGAATGAAGCATTAACCTTACAACATTAGCTTCAAGTCATAATTATTTCAACGTAGGATAGTAGTATAGTTAGAGGTACAATTTAGTGATTCAACTAATTCCAGTAATTTGAATAGAAAAGAAGTTTATCAAATAAGTTGAACAAATCAATTTAGGTAAAAGCATTACGTCATCACTCTATTTGTTTGTTGATAGATTTGTTGAAGTTCACGCTTAATAACAAAGTAGTGTTTTTTAGTGCCAGTATCAAACAACTATTTTATCTATCCAATAATGAACCAAATTAATGGAAAAATAGCTGATTTTATCCGGATATCGGGTCGGATATTTACCGGATATCGGGTCGGATATTGCTCTTCTCATATCCTAACCCATATTACATGAGATTTTTCGGATACGGATCGGATATTGCTCTTCCCATATCCTAACCCATATTACATCGGATTTTCCGGATACGGATACGGATAACATCGGTACGGATTTTAAACAGATTCGAGATCGGATCGGGCGGATATTTTCTATTCTGTTTTCACCCCTAATTTCAACCTTGTCGCTGTTGCGAATTTCCAAGTACCAATACCGCCATTATTTTATTTGTCCCCTGGCCCCACTAGAACATTTCCCTCTGTTTCTGTGGTGCTAAACGTACAACGGCTCCCAGCCTCCCACGGCGGTGCCGCCAAAAGCTGTGACTGACGGCAGGCCCCAGTGCCTGATTTTAATCCTCTAGGGCCCACACGTCGGCCGCTATTGTATGTTTCCTGAGAAGTCTCTCGTGCACGCAGCACACCCGATCCCCTCACGCAGGTCTGCCCTGTAATTTTTTTCAAATATATTTTTTCCTTAAGTATTTACAAATTTAACTACTCTAAGATATGATAGAAGATATATATCTCCGAGCAGAGGATTCCTTGTGCGCTCCCTCGTACGCAGAAATGAGGGCTGCACGCTGGGCCGATCCACGAGCCCTCCTATCCTACTGTGCTCTAGTGGTCACTAGTATCCTTTTTCCACTGCCCCTCACCTTGCCACGGACCACGGTATCGACAATCTTAGACCCTGTTTGGAAGTAATGTATTTCAAAACTATGGTTTTGATATACTATAGTTTGCAATTGTTTTGTCATGAATACCATGGTTTTACCAAACTCTTTTAAAATCATAGTATTTCTTGAACTACCAACTGTTTGGATGCAACATCACAAACCATGGTATTTGAGTGAAAATAGACAAGAAACTAGTCAAAACCATGAAAATTTTGGGTTGGAGTGGAGTTTCAAATACTCAAAAATGCCATGGTATCTACCAAACCATGGTTTTTAATACAGAGCTTTTGGCATGGTAACCAAATATCTTATGGTATAAAATACCCTGGTATTCTTAGAAACCATGTTATTACCTAAAAACTATGAAAATACATTGCTTTTAAACAGAGCCTAAGCATTTTGGTATCAATTGCCCCCTCCCTGCCTTTTATGTGAAAAGATGTATTTTACAAATACATAAGGGGGCTAGATGTGAAAAAAATATAGCGGGCCAGATGAGGTACGGATTCCACGCATCACACCCGATCCCATTCCCCTCACGCACCACACGCACCCTCCGTTTTGTTTTCCTCTCTCCATTCCTCTCCCACCTCTGCTCTGCTCCGCTCTGTCGTCCCGCCGTTGCAGTCGCTTCGTCCCCTTCTCGCTCCCCTCGCCTCCGCTTTTCCTCGCCACCGAGCGGCCTCTAGGTTTTCCGCTTCGGGTCTCGCGCCTCGCGTAGCATCCATCACCTCGAGCCGCGCGCCCACCTCCCGGCGTACGGCTGCGGGGCGCGCGTCGCTCGGTCGCCGCGGTTGAGGCGGAGCAGCAGCCGGAGCACAACCCTGGACTTCTCGTGGGAGCTTCTGGGTTTCTGAGGAAGGGCTCGGTTGGTGCGCCGCGCGCGGAGCCATGTCGCAGACGAACTGGGAGGCGGATAAGATGTGAGGATATATGTGCTCATTGTTTGATTTGCTACTTGCTTCCTTCTGTTGATTCGTGGAGTGCTGCGGTGATGGTGCTTAATGGGCGCCGCTTGGCTGGTGTTCGCGGCGTTTCAGTGTTTTTTTGGTATATTTCCGACTGGGACGGGTTCATGAGGTGCATCTAACCTTGTGGACTTACGAGTGGGAGGGGAGTAGATGTGGGCTTGGGCGCTAGGGTTTCCGTGGGAGCTCCCATTTTTTGAGGGCTTTGTTTGCCTCTTTTTTTTTTTCAGTAGGCTAGACTATTCGTTCGGCTTGCGGAATAGAGTTAGCAGGACCATCTGGGGGTGCACAATGCCGGGAGAAAATGTGATTTACTAGGTTTTGAATAATGAGCACGATTTGGGAGGTTGGGGTTATTGTGCGAGCCATTTCAGGAACTATTTAGGTCTTGGTTGCGCGAGCGTTGTGTTTCACATGGTTGCGCGAGCGCTGTGTTTCACTCTCCGAATTGAGTGGCTGTGTAAGTTTGTACTTAGTGCTTTTAATGTTAAATAATTAAATTTTGTTTGGACGTTTAAATTTTGATGGTGGAACCACTGTAGGGAAAAACGGCCGACTCGAATGATTAGTCGGCCGATTAATCGGTGACAGTTACTAAACTGTCATGAATAGTTTAAAAGGAGTACAATTAACTCAATCGAACGATTAATTGAGAGCCGTTTGCCAATTAATCATTCGTTTTTTCCCGTTTAATCATGAAAATATATTATTGTATTCACTAAGTAATTTATAATATTATGTGATATTGTTTATAGTATGTATCTTTTGGATGAAGTGTAAACAATAAAATGTAAAATATGTTGTGTAGAGTGATAATTTAGAATAAATTTGGATAACTAAAATATTTCTAATTAATTTTAAATATAAATAAATATATTAATAAGAATGCATAATCATTCGTTAAATTCCGATTAATTGGCTATATTACGATTAATCGCTTAGTGGTGCTATGTCTGTTCGTCGAGCGCATACCTTTTTCACATCACTAGGTGGAACATAGAATTTGTTAGTTTAGTGAACATTCTAGTGTGCAATTGCGTTTTTTTAGTACTTTGCTATTGGCATTTAAGAATTTTGCAAAGGCTGCATTTTTTAAGGCAAAATGGCTTCTTTGGTTCAGGAGGTCACACTTTTCACAAGGCTAATGATATTTGGTGTTTTCTGTAATTATTTATGGAAGCATAGTATGGGCGCATCTAGGCCCAGGGCTGCCAGGGCCTGGCCCTAGGATGCCCACAAAACACCGTAGAGAAATTGCAAGAATTTAGAAGGTTCAAAGGGCCCAGCCCACAGGACGCACTAGCCAACCCAGGTTGTGGGCCAATTCTGGTTCCTCCCCTCTAGTATGTCAATGTATGTAAGTACTTTATGTGAATAGAAACATGAGGAGGCCTGAGTTTTGGAAGCGCTAGAATAAAACACGTTAGAATTGCTATGTTTCCTTCTAGCTCGTGATTTGTTACCGAGAACATCAAAGATGAAATGTAAAATAAAAGAAAATGCAGTAGTATTGCGGATATTTATCCTTCCATTCCGTTTATGATGGCAATGTACTTGTGAATGAAAACTTGTTGGTTTCAACATCCATCCTCAGGACTTATTGATTGATTGTCTAATGAAACAGGCTGGATGTCTACATATATGACTATTTTGTGAAGAGAAATTTGCAGGCAACTGCGAAAGCCTTCCAAATGGAAGGGAAGGTCTCATCAGATCCAGTTGGTATGTATCTCCCAGCAAGTTGCCATGAAGCTATTTGAGTAGGTTTGTAATGATACTGCTCACTTTATGAGGTTATCTTTCTTGCAGCAATTGATGCTCCTGGTGGTTTTCTCTTTGAGTGGTGGTCGGTATTTTGGGATATATTCATAGCACGAACAAATGAGAAGCATTCAGATGTTGCAGCATCATATATTGAGGTATGTATGTATGTTTTTTTTAAAATCTTGTTCACAGTTAATCTTCTATCTATGAGATAAGGGAACTACTAGGGATCGGGCGTACAACGGGTGCTTTCCCATTGTACGCCCCATCTGTTGTTGGATCTTGATAAAGAAGGAGGAGGCAATCACCTCCTTAATCTTGTTGCTTCTTTATTTGTGCACCTTCTCGTTAAGCTTCAAAGTAACGCCGGTTCCTCATCCGCATATGCAAGAAGTGCCTCCTTCTTCGGCTTACGACACTCTTTAGCAAAGTGTCCAAGTTCTTGGCAATTGAAACAACACACCCTTCCTTTGTCAAAGGGACGTCTACCATTATGTTTCTTCATGGATCTTGCTTCCCACTCGGCCTGCGTGAGTAGGAGGTTGTCACCTTCTTCAACTTGCTGTCAACCCCTATTGCGCTCTTCATACGCCTTGAGATGACCGACCACTTCCTCCATCTTCATCTTCTTGATGTCGACGAGCTGTTCTAAGGTAGAGACAAAAGGAATAAATTTGTCGGGGACAGCACGAAGAAGCTTCTTCACAACAGTGTGCTCCTCCATCTTTTCTCCGAGGCTTCGTATCTCATTGACGATGGTGGTTAGCTTCATGGCAAAGTTGTTGATCGACTCCGTCTCCTTCATGTAGATGTCCTCGAATGCTCTCATCAAGGTCTGTACACGAGCTTCCTTCACACAGTCGGGCCGATGTGCATTTGTTGCAGCGTGTCCCATACCTCCTTGGATGTCTTCTTCTCCGCCAAGACCATCATCATGGCCTCGGCGGACCTCGCATGATAGCTGCGAGAGCCATCTGATCTTTGCGCTCATCGACCACCTCCGTGCTCTCCACCGCAGCCCAAACTCCTTGTGCGCGCATGAAGATTTTCATCTTCATCGCCCAAGGTCCATAGTTGGTTTCAGTGAGCATCGGGTACTGAAGACTGACGGAGCCTTCTCTTGTCGTCGACGGCGGTACTGCAAGGCCTCCATCAGATCCTCAACACGAGCTCTCGGACGTGGTGGCGTTCGCCGGTGTCGTTATGGCCACATGCTTCGAACACGGCTCTGATACCAATTGTTAGAAATATAATAAACTCACGTGAGTAATGGATACTACTAACACGCCCTGACGTGAAAACACAGAGAAGAATGTACACGTACTAGTGCATTTTCACTTTATTCTCCTTGTCTTGAACCAAGCGATTACACAGGATTAAATAGTAGAAGACTAACTACATGCAGCCACTAATCACTCCCATGCATGCAGCCACTAATCACTCCATGCTAATTATAGGAGCCATGTTCTGTGAGGCGCATGCATGCAGCCACCAATCACTCTATGCTAATTATAGAAACCACTAATCAACTCCACTAATTTGTCCTCAAGCATGCCGAAATAGCTGGTAGCTAGATCCGGTTCTCAAGCCACGTCGCCACGGCGTCTTCTAGACTCGGAATTGCCCACCTTTCCTCGTCAGCTTAAGCTTTTGGGTGAACTGGCTGGTGCATGCAATTCAATTTGGTATCAGAGCCGTGTTCGAAGTATGTGGCCATAACGACACTGGCGAACGCCACCACGTCCGAGAGCTCGTGTTGAGGATCTGATGGAGGCCTTGCGATTCTGCGATTTATTTACGAGAAGGCTCGTCGATCTTGATGCCGATGCTCACCGAAACCAACTATGGACCTTGGGCGGTGAAGATGAAAATCTTGATGATGGTCTTGGCGGAGAAGAAGACATCCAAGGAGCTCGTCGACATCAAGAAGATGAAGATGGAGGAAGTGGTCGGTCATCTCAAGGCGTATGAAGAGCGCAATAGGGGTCGACGACAAGTTGAAGAAGGCGACAACCTCCTCACGCAGGCCGAGTGGGAAGCAAGATCCATGAAGAAATGGTAGACGTCCCTTTGACAAGGGAAGGGTGCGTTGTTTCAATTGTCAAGAACTTGGGCACTTTGCTAAAGAGTGTCGTAGGCCGAAGAAGGAGGAGGCACTTCTTGCATGTGCAGATGAGGAGCCAGCGTTACTTTGAAGCTTAACGAGAAGGTGCACAAATAAAGAAGCAACAAGATTAAGGAGGTGATTGTTGGGAATTAATCTTGTTGTGGAAATTCATATTAATCTGCACGTTTATTTTTGTGTGAGTTTACACTAAGGAAATACTTGAGTTGTGTGTATGCTAGGAGCTAGTGTATGTTTTGGTGTTCAAGCACGTCGTCTAACTCGTTGAGGTGTGGCCGAGTTACCTGGACTTGTGAAGCTGTGGCCAAGTCGTTGTCTTGGATCTGTGAGATGCGACCGAGTCTAGAAGACGCCGTAGCGATGTGGCTTGAGAACCGGATCTAGCTACCAGCTATTTCGGCATGCTTGAGGACAAATTAGTGGAGTTGATTAGTGGTTTCTATAATTAGCATAGAGTGATTAGTGGCTGCATGCATGCGCCTCACAGAACATGGTTCCTATAATTAGCATGGAGTGATTAGTGGCTGCATGCATGGGAGTGATTAGTGGCTGCATGCATGGGAGTGATTAGTGGCTGCATGTAGTTAGTCGTCTACTATTTAATCCTGTGTAATCGTTTGGTTCAAGACAAGAAGAATAGAGAGAAAAAGGCACTAGTTGTGTTGTGCCAATAGACTCTCTATATGTGCATTCTTCTTCTGTGTTTTTCACGTGAGGGAGCAGGGGCGGACTGACGTTGACAAGCCGGGGTCCGGTGACCCCGGTGTATCTGTGTTAGTCTCTTATACCCTCGCTAAATACAGTTGATGATCCCGACGGTAGATTAGTCTGGACCCTAACTCTAGTACTCATCCAGTCTGACCAGTCATCCGAAAGCAAGCCGCATGTCGGCGATGACCCCGGCAACTAATTTTTCTAGATCCGCCCCTGTGAGGGAGTGTTGATAGTGTCCACTACTCACGCGAGTTTATTATATTTCTAACAATCCCACACCGTTGGATGTCCTTCGCAGACATGCGCAGCATATACCCTGCTTGCAACAAAATGCAAAGTGAAATGCAACAAAAACCAGTGGATTTCAACAAAAATATTTTAAGGGTTCCCTCGTGCAACAATTGATATTAACCCATGAAACATTTTGATTTTGAGTGTGCAACAAAGCATAACTACGATTACAGTGTTGAGAAAAAATTCAAAAAAACTGAGTATTCAAAACCAAATCATCACCTTGCAAAAAGGATAAAAATCCTCTAATCTATAACAGCACATCCAAATTCGATGTTATTGCAACAAAAAATTGCAAAAGTGAAACAACTATTTCTGATCTTGCAACAAAAATTCCTTCAGTTGCAACAAACTAATTGTAACGCCTGTCACAGCAATACAACAACACTGAGGCAACATGAAAATACCATAATGCAACAAATTGTTGACTCTACGGCAACAAAATACATGTTGCTACAAGATTCGAGAACAAACAAAATTGCTTTATGCAACAAGGAAAAGTGTGTTGAGGCAAATTCAAGAAAAATATGCAACAAAAGAATACTCGGATGGAAGGGTGCATGGTACGAGTAGCTAAGCTCAATGTAGACATGCTCACTTGGATGTGGCCGTGTTAGCATGCCACGTCGTGTGTGCCGCCCTATGTGCTCCGCGGTTTCCACTCCAGATCCGGTAGCAATGAGGCTCGAGGACGTCAGATCCGGTCGAAGATGAGCTCTGCGACGACGGCTTTGCCCGGATCTAGCGTTGGAGACTATGCGTGTTGGGGGGGGTGGTACAGGTTGAGGAGGGGAAGGCACCGGGGAGGAGGTCGATGGCGATGGAGAGGGGGGGGGGACTTAAGAGACCAGAGTGCGGGGCAAAACTGGAGGCGGATGCGGTTGAACCAGCCGAAGCTCGCTGGAGTCCATGTGTGTGTAGAGAGAGATAGGAGGAGGTGGATGTGCTCTGCTGTGTGATGAGAGAGTAGAGAGGGAGGGGCGGCGAGTGGACAGGGTGTCATGTGTGGTGGGGGTGGAGCAGTTGATGAGAGCAGCGAGAGGAGTGGGGAACATGGCGTTCGATTCTATCGGATGTCCAAACGCTATCAATTCCCATGAGATAAGGATGTTAAATTTGGCTCTCCTTTCTGCCTTTCCTGCAAGGTTGCAACACAATAAATTTTATGTTGATTACAAAAACCATCTACAACTTAGATAGCTATACCACTCAAAATTCAACTTACGGCTACTAAAAAATGCAGTATGCTAGTTACCACATCATATATTATTCCCATGGATCCTGTGTGGACTGCTAATCGTTTGTCCTGTTAGGGTTGATAACAATTCTACCTTGTCAATGGTCTCTTTTATATTTGTTATAAGTGTATGGGTTTGAAACTATTGTTTTTGTTTAGACCGCAGGCCTATATATTGCCTGCAGTTCCAATGAAATATGTAAACAAATTCTTCATTAGAAGATATCTCCTCAAGGGATAATGCTAATTCAGCTATACTTTACTGTACTCTGTCAGACTCAACTAATGAAGGCAAGGGAACATCAACACCATCATCAGCAGCAGCAACAACAACTACCTCAGCAGCAGCAGCAGCAGCAGCAGCAGCAACAGCAGCAGCAGCAGCAACAGCAGCAGCAAATACAAATGCAACAAATGTTGTTACAGAGAGCTGCACAGCAGCAGCAACAGCAGCAGCAGCAGCGAAGAGATGGTTCTCATCTTATTAATGGTACTACAAGTGGACTTTCTGGAAGTGATCCTTTAATGCGACAAAACCCAGCCACTGCGAATGCCATGGCAGCAAAAATGTATGAGGAGAGGTTAAAGCTCCCTCCCCAAAGAGATTCTTTGGATGAGTCATCAATGAAAGTATCACTCCTAGCTAGATCTCATTTCTTGTGATTTAATTGATACCTAACTAAAATCAGTAAAATGTTTACT
Organism: Guadua angustifolia; assembly: GCA_036346375.1. Classification (NCBI taxonomy): domain Eukaryota; kingdom Viridiplantae; phylum Streptophyta; class Magnoliopsida; order Poales; family Poaceae; genus Guadua; species Guadua angustifolia. Next base: position 38,968,238 of record CM070500.1, read on the forward strand.
TGTGGTATGAAAACTTCCTTTTCAGCAAAGATATGGGGAAAATGCTGGGCAAGTACTTGATCCAAACCAAGCATCATTGTTAAAAGCAGCTGCAAGCGGACAATCTTCAGGGTATTTTGTGAACTGAGTTGTATTTGTATGTGCATTGGCAAACTTTACTTCATAAGATGGTAGATCATGAGAACTGAAGAAAAATAATTTAGTATCAAATTGAAGGAACTAGGAGTTTTTTGCTCTGAGTGCAACACTCTTTTTTAGAAAATTGTGATCTGAATCCTACATATGGTATAAACCTGGGCTGGGGCTGGCCCTTTTCCTAAACTTTGGTATATTCTGAACTTGTTCTTTTCATCTGTTGATTATGCCTTGAGGATTATTCACTTGTACACTTCTATTTATGCTATAGATTTATATTTAGACGTTAGTACTTTTTCAATATTGTTGTGAATAACAACAAACTAATGTTGCATTTTGTATATATGCATTCATGTTTCAAATCTGAGAACAGGTAATTTTATTAGGTATTCCATTGTAAATTTACAATTTTTTAACTGTTTATGAGGTATGTAACTTTGCTCTGAATAGTCAAGTACTAAGACCTGCCATGAGCCCATGACTCATGAATCATGATCAGGCCAATGAGTAAGAAAAATAATCATGATCAGGCCAATGAGTAAGAAAAATAATCACACCATTAAGGATTAACTGTTGATGTTGACTACTGGATGATCTGCATCCTGTAGCAAATAGAAAGTAACTTGTGGTACATTTGTTTTCAAATAGTGTTGACATTTACCTTTTATAGGCAAATTTTGCATGGAACTGCTGGTGGCTTTTCAGGCACTCTGCAACATGTTCAGGCAAGAAGCCCGCAATTGCCTACGCCAGAACAGGTTACTTAGATTTTCCTATTGCTTCTCGCTTCTAACGAACCCACCTCCAAAACAAGAAGAGAAAAAAAAAACAAAAAGCATTATCAATATTTGTTTCTCATCATATATACTCTTTTCAGAATATCAAAACAGAGATCAATCCGGTTTTGACACCCAGAGCTGCAGGTCCTGAGGGATCATTGATTGGTGTCCAAGGTAATATTCTTCCAGCCTATTGCCTGGAATTGCTGTTGTCTCAGTCAATTATTCATATTTCAACTTATACTGTATTCTTACTCAAGAATTATAATGCGAGTTTTTATTCTGCCTGATTCTTCAGGAGATTATTACTGTTTTTAGTGGTTCATTTTCTGAAGCTAAATCTAGATGTTGTTTGTAATAGGATCTAACCAGGTTGGAAGCAATTTGACTCTGAAAGGTTGGCCACTCACGGTAAGCTATATCTTATGGTTATATACTACTCCCTCCAGTCCACAAAAACATGTCGTATTGGGATACATTAAGTCAAACTCTTGAAACTTTGGCTATCAATATCTTTTTGAACATTTTGATTGGATGCATGAAAATCATATGTGTAGATTCATCTTGAAAAGTACTTTCATAATATGATAATTTTATTAGATTTTACAAATATATTATAATAGCTACTAGTGATCAAAGTTGCATTTTGGGGACATTGTCCATGACCAAAACGGCTTGTTTTTTAAAACTGATGGGAGCAATTCTTATCTTGCATGTGCTTCACTTATGATTTATTCTCCTATTTTGGATTTGGTTTGGGCTGCACTCTCCTTTTAATGTTGGGGGGATCGAGCACATGTTTGGCGCGACTGCATATTGCAGGGGCATGGTTATATTTAATAAATGAATTAGTTGGTGTCCATGGAACTGCAAGTGTAGCCCCTCTACTCATTTGCTGTATATGTGCACCTGAAATTTCCTTGTGGTTGCTTGGCACATGTAGGGAGGGAGGGATGTCTGTGATATTCTATTAACAGCTATAATATGAAATATTGAAACCTAGTGTTGATAAAGTTCAACTCAGCAACTCGCACCAGATTCATTGCATTTTGGGCAGTAGCAGAACTACAGAACCATGGCTGGCCTTGTTGCCTTGTCGGCTGTCCTGGACAAAATTGCCGATGTCTTCATATACCACAATGGTTGCATTGCTTGAGGAAGCCTTGTGATCGTTTTGCCTACTTACTGTGCCCTTGTACGTTACATGTTCCCCCCTCGTGTTGCCAACTTCTAGTCCCATTTCTGATTTTGGGGTATCCTTAATAAGCAAATTTTGCCAGTTTGTGTACAATGAAATCTTTGGAATGTTATGAAGAGCATGTCTGCATTCATCAATTCAGGACGCAAACAGCAATTTATGTAGTTTTGTAGTATAGTGCAAATCATGTGATTGACATAGATTATGCTATCATGGGTGCTACCTTGCAAGTTCTGTTTTAACATATTCCTTTTTTTACCTTCATAGGGACTCGACCAACTGCGCTCTGGAATTCTGCAGCAGAAGTCCTTTATGCAATCTCCACAACAATTTCAACAGCTCCAGTTTCTGACTCCACAACAGCAGCAGCAGCTTTTGATGCAAGCACAACAAAATATGGCTTCCCCTACAGCTAGTGATGTTGACACCAGAAGATTAAGGATGCTTCTTAACAATAGAAATATGGCCCTTGGGCGGGATGGGCAGACAAACAGTGGTGGCGACATTATTCCAAATATTGGTTCTCCTGGTCAAAGTGGTGGATCACGTACTGACATAGATTTGTTAATAAAGGTCTGCCCTATTACTTTCTTCTACCTTGCAAGCGACAATTTTCTTCTGCTAATCCAAAATATAGACTTTTCTATGTGAAGTATAATGTTTACTTAATTAAAGTCGTAATAATAATTACCATGTTTTTAGCTTCTTACTGCATGGAGGCTGTATACCCAATTTGTTGAGGGAAGGATGGAATGGGAATGTTGCGGCTGCTTGTGGAGGTGAGAATCGCTGCACGTGCAGCTCGAACCCTACGGACAGGATGAACTTCGCCGTGCAGCAGCTTGTTGTCGCGAGGAAAGAATAGAGAGATAGTTGGTCAGTATGGAGCCACCCATTTGAGTTATCGACAGCAATGAGACTTGTTTGTGGTACTGAAAGCGTACCCTTTTCTCTCTAGGTCTTTCCTTTTTATTCATGCAACCCCTCAACAAGGGATCCTAAAAACATGGCAACTACTAATTTGAAATTGCAACAATAAAGCAGATAAGGAAGGAAATAACTAATCAAATAGAGAAGGAGATAAACTCCTCTAACTACCTCCTCTAACTACCACCCTGATCCTGGGGATTGCGCCGGCAATAGACCCGGTCAATAGTATTGGCCGCATCAATGCTTCCCCCCTGGACACCAAGCTTGTCCTCAAGCTTGAAATCGAGATACGATTGGCGGAGCGTGATGGCATCCACCCATGTAGCCTTCGAAGCTGGTTCGCCCTCCCACTGGACCAAGAACTGGCGATGGCCGCGGAGAAAGCGTTGCCCTAAAACCATGGCAGGTTCAGGGCGAGCAGGAGGGGAAAACCCTGCGGTCATGTCCTGAGGAAGTGGTGGTGGTGCTGTTGGCGGAGTTCCGTGGAATGGCTTGAGCAAAGATACATGGAAGACATCATGGATGCGCGCGTCCGCTGGAAGCTCCAACCGATAAACGACTTCCCCCACACGATCAGTGACCTGGAAGGGCAGAAAACCGGGGAGAGTTTGGTGCAGGCGATGAGCGCAAGGAGAGTGGCGGTCTTCTTTGAAGGCGCAACCATACCCATGACCCCACTGTGAAAGAAACCTCACGGTGGCCCCCGTCGTAGAGCTGCTTCATTCTGTTCTGGGCACGCAGAAGGTTCTGGCGAGCTTGAGCTAGGAGAGCATCCCGATCTACCAACTGGCAGTCCACGGCATCGATCGAGGTGGTACCCTGTGTATAGGGTAGAATACTGGGAGGTGGCCGACCATAGACGAGCTCAAACGGTGCCATCCGAAGGCCCGAATGGTAGGAAGTGTTGTAGCAGAATTCCGCCCAAGGCAGCCATTTAACCCAGGCTGATGGATTGTCCGTAGACAAACAGCGCAAGTACATCTCCAGTGTGCGATTAACCACCTCTGTCTGGCCGTCCGTTTGAGGATGATAAGCGGAGGATGTCAATAACTTGGTACCACAACGCTTGAACAGATCCTGCCAAAAGGCGCTGGTGAAGATCGGGTCGCGATCAGACACGATCGTCTCGGGCATGCCATGAAGACGCACCACTTGGTCAAAGAAGATGGCTGCGACCTGCGGGGCTGTGGTAGGACGCTTGAGGGCGATAAAGTGACCATACTTGGAGAGGCGATCGACGACCACGAAGATAGCTGACATTCCTTGCGACTTGGGCAGACGAATGATGAAATCCATGGAGATGTCGGCCCAGACATGGTGCGGCACAGGAAGGGGCTGAAGTAAGCCGGCAGGTGACAGGCAACTTGCTTTGTTTTGCTGGCAAATGCGGCATTGTCGAATGTAGTCCTCAACAGTTTGCCGCTGCTTGTCCCAGGTGAAATGGGACTTGACTCGTTGAAGAGTTTTGTGGACGCCTTCATGTGTCAGATCATGGTAGGCAGCCACAATCATGTTGCGGACCGGAGAAGAAACAGGAAGGTAGAGCTTCCTGGATTTGAAAAGCAGCCCATCACTGGATGTCCACATGGCGTCGGCACGAGCAGTGGTCTGTGCGTCCTGGAGTAGCTCGGCACAGCGCCTGAGGACTTCGGGGTCTTGGCGAAGAATCGTCTTCCATTCCTCTACGGCGGACACCAGTGGCGCGGAAAGGGCAGCACAGGTGAGCGCCTCGTCATGCCTCCTGGAAAGGGAATCGGCGGCGCGATTGGTGCGGCCGGGTTTGTATTCGACGCTGAAATCGAAGCCCATCAACTTGCTGAGCCAATGTTGCTGCGGAGGCGTGACCAAAGCCTGCTCCAAGAGATATTTTAAACTGGCGTGGTCTGTCCGCACCAAAAAGGGACGCCCCCAAAGATAGGGTCGCCAATGCCGAATTGCCTTGGAGAGGTGATCAATTCCGCTTGAGGTCGCGAGACGGCATGATGATCGACAAGCTTCCTACATAGAATGCCACTGGTGATCGTCTTGTTGAAGCCAGTGCGATGCCTAGCTTGATGCGTCGCATTCGACCACAAAGGTGGCGTCAAAGTCGGGGAGCCGCAAAACCGGAGCGGACTGGAGAGCCGACTTGAGTGTCTGAAGCGGCTTGACCTCCGGATTCAATGAAAGCGATGGCGAAGAAGACGGTCGTGACTCGGCGATTGTGGCATACTGTCTGATAAACCGGCGATAGTATCCTGCCAAGCCGAGGAAGCTGCGCACCGCGGACGCCGAGGCTGGCGTCGGCCAGGAGGTGATGGCCTGGAGTTTCTGAGGATTCGCCGCCACCCCATGACTGGAAATAATGTGGCCTAAATAGGCCACTTCCGATTGTGCGAAGGCGCACTTGGACAGCTTGAGGAAAAGTTGATGGTGCTGAAGACGAGCCAGTACCTGACGAAGATGATGAAGGTGCTCGTCGGCCGTCTTGCTATATATCAAGATGTCATCGAAGAAGACAAGGACAAATTTCCGGAGGAAGTCCGCGAGGACCTCGTTCATGAGCGCCTGGAAGGTGGAGGGTGCATTGCAGAGGCCGAACGCCATGACCAAGAACTCGAAGTGGCCATGGTGGGTGCGGAACGCCGTCTTCTCAACATCCTCCGGTCGCATCCGAACCTGATGATAGCCGGAGCGAAGATCCAACTTGGAGAAAACTTGGGCACCGTGGAGCTCATCCAGGAGTTCCTCGACAACTGGAATGGGAAACTTGTCTTTAATTGTCTTGGAGTTGAGAGCACGGTAATCAACGCAGAACCGCCACGAACCGTCCTCCTTTGCGACCAAGAGCACCGGCGAAGAAAAGGGCGATTGATTGGGCCGGATGATGCCCTGGGCTAACATGGTGGCGCATTGCTTCTCAATTTCGTCCTTCTGCCGGAAGGGGTAGCGGTATGGATGAACAACCACCGGATTCGTGCCATCTTGTAAGCAAATCCGATGATCACAGGCACGCGCGGGAGGTAAACCTTGCGGCTCGGTGAAGATGTCCTGGAATGCCGAGACGAGGGCAGACACCCCATCCGGCTGAGTGCTGAGGTGAAGCGCCTGGGGCCCAGTCGGAATGCCCATGCCTTGCAAGGTGATGGAGCGGCCATCGAACTGGAAGGACATCCGGAGGGAGTCGAAGTTCCAGACGACGTCGCCGAATGGTTTGAGCCATTGTACTCCCAGCACCAGGTCGAAACCGTCCAATGGAATGATGAAGAAAGGCGCGCGGAAGGCGTAAGTGCCCACGCTGAAGTCCTCCGTTGTGCGGCCTAGGCAGGGAAGCTCCGCGCCATTAGCCACACGAACATCTTGCCGCCCCCATGCTGCTGTGGTACGCCGATCCGGTGAGCAGTATACGCGCTAATGAAGTTGTGCGTACTACCGGTATCAACCAACCCACGCAGAGTCTTGTCCCGCATGCAGATTTCCAACTGCATCGTGCAGCCCTTTCAGGGTCCTCGGAGTGCCAAGGATGACAACTCGGGTTGTTCTTCCTCTACCTCCCCAGGTTCTTCTTCATCTTCACTGACAGCTTCCAAGTAGAAGAGACGTCGGCAACGATGCCCCCGGGTATAAATTTCGTCACAGTTGAAGCATAGTCCTTTGGCTCGCCTCTCCGCCATCTCATCAGCGCCCAGCCGGCGTCGATAAGGAGAAGTCGCGGAGAACCACGAGGTTGCGAGGCCCGCCGGATGGTGCCGCCGAAGACCTGCGAGACTTCGTCCGTTGGCCGCCCATTAGCTTGTCGAGCGAAGCGCGGCCGCGGCGGCGTCACCAACCAGCGTGGTCATCGTCGACACGGGCTCTGTCGCGGGGCGCCCTGCCGAAAGGAGGACGCGCCGACTTCGAAACCGATTCCGGAAGCCCGCGTGATCCACGCGTCCTCGCGCCGTTCTGACTCGCGCGCGAATGCGACAGCCTCCGCAAGATCGCGGGGTCGATCACGTCGCACGTCGCCCGCTAGCGTGATGGAGAGCCCTGCCGTAAAGGTCTCGATCTGATCTTCCCGTCTCATGCGTGGAGCCCTGGCAAGGAGTCGCTGGAACTCCCGTGCGTAGTCGTCCACTCGAGACTCCCCCTGTTTGAGGTTTACCAAATCGCCAAGGGGACCCGCAGTGGCGTGACGCGTGAAGCGTTGCAGGAATGTCTCATAAAAATCGTCCCATGTGATGGTGCCTCCTTCCAATTCCCAGTTGTCGAGTACCTCTTGAGCTTCGCCTCGCACATGAAGGCCAGCCATCTGGACGTATTTGCGGCGCGGAATGTCGTAGGCGCGTGCATACCGCTCGCATTGGCGGAGCCAAAGGAGAGGGTCTTCGCTTCCATCATAGATCGGAAGGTCATACCGAGGTGCTCGCGGCAACAGCCGGTCGCGATCCGGTTCCTCCTCCCAGTCTTCATGGTCCCGGTGGCGATGCCGAGGTGGCTCGCGCCGGTTCCGATCGTCCACCCCGTTCCATTCATCTCGGAGAGAATGGCGAGAACGGGCGGGCTCGCGGTCCTCCCGGTTTCCCCACGCCTGGCCGAACCGGCCGTAGGGTCCTTCCGCCTGGCGCCGAGGAATGCCGAATTCCGAGCCGCCTGTGCCTGCGTTGGGGTCTTCTTCCACTTGCCGCTTCCCTTGGGATTTGATGAAGTCGGGGTTACTGGAGACTTGCTGCGTGAGCCGAGGACCGGATGGCTCTGATACCAATTGTTGCGGCTGCTTGTGGAGGCGAGAATCGCCACAGCGTGCGAACTGGAACCCGCCGACAGGGATGAACTTCGCCGTCAGCAGCGCCATTGCTGTCTTGAGGGAAAGAATAGGAGAGATAGCTGGCTGTACGGAGCCACCGGCCGGTTATCGACGGCAGCGCCTGAGACTTGTTTGTGGTACTGAAAGCGTACCCTTTTCTCTCTAGGTCTTTCCTTTTTATTCATGCAACCCCTCAACAAGGGATCCTAAAAACATGGCAACTACTAATTTGAACTTGCAACAATAAAGCAGATAAGGAAGGAAATAACTAATCAAATAGAGAAGGAGATAAACTCCTCTAACTACCACCCTGATCCTGGGGATTGCGCCGGCAATAGACCCGGTCAATAGTATTGGCCGCATCAGGGAACATCCTAGGCAAATGGCACTTATGCAGTTCTGCTCTGATCTGATCAAATTGAAACATATACATTTTTAGTTTCCTGTCATTGAGATTTTTTACTTGTTCACCAGTAGTCAAATATTTTCCCTTTATAAGATATTTCATTTCAAGCTTTTAAGAACTAAATAGAGAACAATTCTCCTCTTCAATTCCTTTTAGACCTTCTGGTTCCTTTTCTTTGAAGTTCTGAAAATTCAGTTTTATAATGTACTTCGTTTATTGACAGAATTGTATTCTGGCAGGTTCTGTAACGGAATGCACAGCTAATTGAACAATTAGATCACCCTCCTCCCACTTTTTGTTTTTGAGGAAAAACAGTAAGACCAAGATTGCCTCCTGCTAGCCAATGCTTTAAAGGATAATTAAGATATGAGGAGAATGCAGTATGAAATGAGTATTAGAAGGATTAGTTGTTTAGTCTGTCTTGTGAGTGTTTTAGGCCAATGAATATGTACCCAAGTATCTCTTTTTGGGCAGACGACCATCTAGAATTACAAACTTTTTAGCATTATATTCACATATGTTTGTGCGCTACATATTGTTCTTTAGTTATTGTAGTTTCTGACCACCAATGAGTTATCCTAGGTTTTGGAAAGCACCAAATTCATTCTCAGGCCAGGTGTGGTGTTATGTGAACTAGTCATGTGCCCGTGCGTTGCAACGAAAACTCAATTTGTGACAAAAATTTATTTGTAAAAAGCACTAACCTTGTCTAAATAATGCTATTCAATCTGAATGTACAATGGTTGAAACTCAATTTGCGATAAAAAGTTTATTTTCAAAAAGCACTAACAGTGGCAAAGGTGGGTAATTAAAGAACAGTGGTAAAGGTGGGTAATTTTGATGAAGTGACGCGGGAAGAAACTCTTGCTTTATATAGTAGAAATTGGTTTCTAGTGATTTTATGGGTGAGTGAAGGCTTTAGTAGTGGGTCAAATGCCGAAACCATTGGTTGGCCACTTCTTTTGTCAGTTCACGGAGACAGAGACCCTAGCTATCTTAATTCTTACATCGTGAAGATCAGCAACCCTAGATTCGTATCACAATACTTGCTGTCTAATAGTGCGAAGGGATTTGAGACATCCAACAACTTTCTTAAACCTATGTTGTGTTTTTGTGATATTGAACTTATAATATTTACCAGTTTGAAACTTCTTTTCTCATCGTCATACTGCCTGTATGAAATAAATCTGACCAAAAAAAAGAACCTTAAACCATTAATATTAATAGTTAAATAACTGGACTTTAGCCTAGCTGTTGTTGTTACTTCGATGACTCTAACCCATAACAGAATACTACCTTTCCATTAGTCTATTAACTACTCTCTTTCTCTGTATTATGTCCTTATATGGGTGTTTCTATGTAGTAGAAGAAAATTGCTCATTTACAACAGTTGCAACAGCAAAATCATAGCCAACAACAGCAGCAGCTTCAGCAATCTACAGTCTCCAGTCAACAGTCCCAAAGCTCAAACCAGCTTCTCCATCAACAGGAAAAGCCAGGAGTTGGAAGTATACCTATAGACGGAAGCATGCCAAACTCTTTTGGAGTAGCTGACCAAGTATGTTATTGTTACAGAAATACAATGTTTGTGCATTTCATTTTGGCTCTGCTTTTAGCTCCGCACATACAATTACTAAGCTGAGTGCTTGCTGTTAAAGTAGACTTGTATAGGGTGTTATTTGTCATTTTTCACCTTCTGGTGACACATGTATATTTTGGCTATGCTCTTCGTTGCCTCGCCACGGTCTTTGTATTTCATGGGAGGAACCATCGTTATGTCGCTGCCGCCTCTCGCTGCAGCCGAAGAACTTCTTTATCGCCCTTGCGCTTCGGGCTCGGCGTAGCTCCGTCTGACGAGCCTCCTGCTCATTCCAGAAGCCGCCCTGGTTTCTGCGCGTTCTCTGTAGGCGTCTCTCCACGGTAGGTCGCGTCTCCACGGCTTCTTCTTCAACAAAATTGCCTCTCTTTCGCCTCTCTCATCCGTCGGCAGCTGACATTACCACTGACCCGGAGCAGCGAGCAGTAGCACTTCATTAAAAAAAAAAAAACTCTGCGCGCCCATTTTGATATTGTTGTTTTGAACCTAACATACTACTGCTTGTTATATGCTGCAATCTAGAGGAATGATGGCCCTAATGTATATAGATCTACATTTTCCCCCTCTTTCTTAAGATATTAAAGATATTTTGTCAAGCAATGCCTATGATGAACTGTGCATTTCATTTTGGCTCTGCTTTTTAGCTCCGCACATACAATTACTAAGCTGAGTGCTTGCTAAGTGTTAGATGGTGTTCTGTGCACAAACACTCATTTAGGGTAACCTATGAAAAGAGTATTCTTTGTAAAACCACATCAGCTATCTTTTGTAAAGAATATTTGATATGCTACTTGGGCACTTCTTTTAAGAATATTCTATATTCTGTACCTAATTATCTATGGATATGCCCATTCAGGCCTTCACTATTACTGATGCTTTTATCATTTGTTAGAAAATAATAGCACTTGTTTTAGGAATTATTCTATATTCTGTACCTAATTGTCGATGAATATACCCATTCAGGCCTTCACTACTACATGGTTTTATCATTTGTTAGAAAATATTTAGAATTGCTTTAGATAGGAAAATTGGAGAATGACTTGATTTAAGTGGTTAATCACTTGCAATGTGCTCTTTGTTGTTCATCAGGCATCGAAGAAGAGAAAGAAACCTGTCTCGTCGTCTGGTAGAGCTAATAGTTCAGGAACAGCAAACACTGCTGGGCCATCTCCAAGTTCTGCACCTTCGACACCTTCCACTCACACGCCAGGAGATGCAATGTCCATGCCACAGTTGCAGCATAATGGTGGTCCACCGAAACCATTGATGATGTTTGGTTCTGATGGCACTGGAAGCTTGACCTCTCCAACAAACCCACTGGTATTTATGTCCTGAAATCAGACATTCCCTTTCAAAAGTGCCATTATAACATTTCTTTGTCAGCAATATGAAGTTCTCAATTTCAGGGTGATGTGGACCGTTTGCTGGAAGATGGCTCCTTGGATGAAAATGTAGAATCTTTTTTATCACAGGAGGACATGGATCCTCGGGAAATCATGGGACGCTGCATGGATGCCAGTAAAGGTATGTATCTCTTTCCCTCTGACCCCTGGTTCTGGTTTAGTTTGACCATTTGTGAGAACAAATAGCTTTACCTATAACTATCACTGTTTTTCCCATGCCTTTTGTTTTGGACTGTCATGTAAAGTTCTTGGTCTTAGCAAGTTTGCAATTCCTTTGTTTCTTTAAGCAAGCTTGATATTGTATCTGATTACTTATTAAATAAAAATGGCTTGATAGCATATCTTTTGCCTGAAGATGTAACACTTTTCAGTCTTTGATTCTGCTGTTGTTAATTAATTACCAGTTTAATAATAAGCATGGTAGGAAAGCACTCTACTTGGAGAAAGATTATGTGGCATCCCATTCCGTGTAGTATCTGTTAGGCAGGCACGTTACACATGCACGTAACGTGCATGCGCGTCTCACTGAAGCCAGGAAATCAGCCAATCAAGGAGATTAGCACTGAGCAATTCAAGGAGATAGGTTTCCTGTTTTGCTTATCTTTTCTTTGGCATGTATTCCAACCAATTGGTTGCCTCCTGTACTACATAAACACATGCTGATCAATGGAAATGTTGAGTGCGATTTCTAATTTGCCTTCATGGTATCTGACACCATACGATCCTAACCCTCTTCCCCACCTCTTCCGTTCTTCTCCCGTGAAGACGACCGACGACGACGCCAAGGCTAAAGCCGCAACGCCAAGGCCGCACTCTGGGCGCAAGCCGTTAGCGTCTCCAGTGTAAAGCTTCTCGTCCCCATCACCCTCGACTTGCAGGCAAGCAACTATGCCGAATGGCATGGCCTGTTCGAGGTCACTCTCTAGAAATACGCCCTTGATGCCCACATCCGTGAGGGCGCCCCCTCGGCTCCTAGTGACCAATGGATGTGCCTTGATGCCCTTGTCTGTTCGTGGCTCTACGTCGCCATTCCCCCAGCCTCCTCGCCATGGTGATGGACACCAACGCCATTGTGCACACCATCTGGTCATGTATCGAGGGCTTGTACCGTGACAACGCAGAAACACGTGCCATCTACCTCGAGCAAGAGTTCTACAGAGTCCAACAAGGTACCATGTTCGTGGCCAATTACTGCAGCAAACAGAAGGCCCTCGCCGACGAACTCCTCACTGTGGGATCGCCAATCCTCGACAAGGGCCTCGTCCTCAACACCTTGCGTGGTCTGAGCCAACGTTTCGCCCACATGCACATGCTCATCTCCATGCAGTGCCCTCTGCCTTCCTTCCTCGAGGCGCGGTCTGCTCTCCTCGAGGAGCTCATGACCAACGTCGAGTCCTCGCTAGCTTTGGCCTTTGTCGCCTCTTCTGGCGGCAACTCCAACAATACCCAGCCCAACAGTGGCAGCGGCAGCGGAAATCGCAACAATGGCGGCAACTCCGGCAACCGTTGCCACAACCGCAAGGGTGGTGGCTCCTCCCGAGGCGGCAGCACCAACAACACCTGGCCGTCCCTGTAGAACCCTTGGGCCGGGTCCTTCCAAATGTGGCCCGGTCAGGGTCCTCGGCCAAACTACCAAGGCGTTCTCGGCCTGTGCCCGCCTGGTGCCTTCATCGCCACCATGTTGGCCTAGACGCCCGCGCGGGCCGGTCTCACGCCGCGCGGGCCGATACTACGTGCGCGCTGGCCTTCGGCGGCCATCTTTGCTCCACCCGTTCGCGGCAAGATCTGCGGCTTCACGGGACGAAACCAACTCATGCATGCCTTCAACACCATGACGTTGGCTCCCCCATCATCTGACTGGTACATGGACTCCGGTGCATCCACCCATATGATCGCGGACCATGATAATCTCTCCTCTGTCTCTCGCATTCCTTTCGCTGCATCCCCTTACGCCATCGTCGGAAATGGGTCTCACATTCCCATAACCCATACCGACACGGCCTCTCTTCAGTCTCCTTCTGGTTCGTTCCAGTTAAATAATGTCATTGTCACACCTTCCTTGATCAAAAATCTTATTTTTGTTTGTTGTTTCACTTTGGACAATAACTCTTCTGTGGAATTTGACCCGTTCGGTCTCTCTATGAAGGATCTTCAAACCAAGAGCGTGATCATCAGGTGCAATAGCCATGGCGACCTCTACCCTTTCCATTGGCCGCCTCCAGCTCCTAGTGCCCTCTCCGTCACCATTTCACCCTCCATCCTATGGCATTGGCGTCTTGGCCACCTCGGTGTCCAAGCACAGACCCGTTGTGCCATGCATGTTAGCTAGGACATAAAACTTTTGAGTTAATACATTGTGACCTATGGACCTCGCCCATCCTTAGTATTTCCGGTTACAAATATTATCTCGTTGTTCTTGATGATTTCACACATTGTGTGGACATTTCCCCTTCGCCTCAAATCTGAGGTATTCAACATCCTATGCAACTTCTTTGCTTACGTGGGCACTCAATTTTCCACTACTGTTCAAAATATCCAATGTGACAATGGTCATGAATTCGACAACATGCCATGCGACTTCATCTCCTCTCTCATGGCATCACACTCTGTATGTCATGTCCACATACATCTCAACAAAACGGTAAAGTGGAACGGGTCATCCGCTCTATCAACATCTTACGCTCCCTCCTATTTCAAGCCAGCATGCCTCCCTCTTACTGGGTTAAGGCCCTAAACACCGCTACATTTCTTCTCAGTCTTCACCCCACAAAAACTCTCAACTTCGGCATCCCCCACCAGGCACTCTTGGGTTCTCCACCTGATTATTCCCACCTACGTGTCTTTGGTTGCCGGTGCTATCCCAATTTGTTCGCCATTGCAGTCGACAAACTTGCATCGAGATCCGCTACTTGCGCCTTTCTCAGCTATCCTTCACACCACAAAGGGTACCAATGTCTCGATCTCTCCACAAATCGTGTCGTCATTTCTCGTCACGTCATTTTTGACAAATCATCCTTTCCATTCTGTGCAGTCCAACCCGCCTATGCCCTCTGACTTAGATTTTTTTTTCAGTCGTCGCACACGCTCCCATCCTTGCTCCCATCACGCGCCTACCTACCACACAAGCTACCACCACTCCACTCGCGACCACCCCACCTGCACCACTACCTTCTGAGCCTGCACCACCACCTACTGCACCCACACCTGCCATGCCTCCAGCCGTTGCACCTTTGCCACCCGCTTCTTAGCCAATCACACCCGTGGTCAATGACCACATCATGACGACTCGCGGCAAACACGGTTTTCGACAGCCCATGGACCCGCTGAACCTCCATGTCGCTGCTCCATCTCCGATTCCACACACATATCGTGCGACACTCAACGACGAAATTGGCCCTTGCCATGCAGCAGGAGTTCAATGCCTTGTGCGCGAACAACACATGGGAGCTCGTTCCGCGCCCAGCTAGTGCTAACGTTGTTATAGGTAAATAGATTTTTTGGCTCAAGTTGAAGTTTGATGGCTCCCTGGACCGATACAAAGCTTGGTGGGTACTTCGGGACTTCTCTTAGCGCCTCGCGGTCGACTTCGGCGAAACCTTCTCTCCGGTTGTCAAACCAGCCATCGTGTGCACAGTCTTCACCCTTGCGCTCTCCAACAGCTGGCCGGTTCATCAACTCAATATCAACAACGCCTTCCTCAATGGCACCCTCGCCGAGGTGATCTACTGTTAACAACCATCTGGCTTCGTCGACAACATGTGCGCCCGCGCGTCTGCTGCCTCAACAGATCGCTCTACGGCCTCAAGCAGGCCCTGCGCGCTTGGTTCAGTTGCATCGCTAGCTTCCTCATGTCCTTAGGCTTCATCACCTCCAAGGCCGATCCATCGCTGTTCACCTGTTGGCAAGGCTCCGACACGGCGTACCCACTACTGTACATTGACGTCATCATCTTGACAGCCTCGACGATCACGCTACTTCACCGAGTGATCAACTCCCTTCGTCGCGAGTTCTCTCTCAAGGACATGGGTGATCTTCACTATTTTCTTGGTGTCTCCTTCCAGCGCCACGGATTTTGTTTCTTCCTCTCCCAGCGCCAGTACACTGAGATCCTGGCTCGTGCAGGCACGAGCAATTACAAGCCTTGCAACACGCCCGTCGACACCTGCGCCAAACCTTCCTCCACTGGCCCTCCAGTTGCCTGCGCCACTGATTATTGGAGCATTGCTAGCACCCTACAGTACCTCACGTTCATGCGACCAAACATTGTGCACGCGGTACAACAGACATGCCTTCACATGCACGATCCTCGTGAACCGCATGCCAACCTTCTCAAGCGCATTCTTCGCTACCTCAAGGGCACCATCGACCACGGTCTACAGCTTCATCGCACCTCGCCGGCATCTCTCACCGCATACACAGATGCCGATTGGGCCAGCTGCCCTGACACAAGGAAATCTACATCGGGCTATGCGGTCTTCCTCGGCGACAACCTTGTCTCATGGTCGTCTAAGCAACAGCAGACGGTCTCCCGCTCTAGTGCTGAGGTGGAGTACCGTGCCGTCGCCAATGCTGTTGCCGAATCCTGCTGGCTTCGACAACTCCTAGCGGAACTACATCGTCCTCTTCACCACGCGACCGTTGTCTTCTGTGACAACATTAATGCAGTCTACCTCTCAACCAATCCCATCCAGCATCGGCGGACGATGCACGTTGAGATAGATCTTCACTTCGTTCGGGAACGTGTCGCGCTTGGAGAGGTCTGTGTCCTTCACGTCCCGACGTCTTCACAGTATGTTGATGTCTACACCAAAGGTCTACCGACCACCATATTCAAGGAGTTTTGTTCCAGTTTGAACGTCCGCCCCACTCCCGTTCCAACTGTCGAGGGGTGTTAGGTAGGCACGTTACACATGCACGTAACATGCATGCGCATCTCACTGAAGCCAAGAAATCAGCCAATCAAGGAGATTAGCACTGAGCAATTCAAGGAGATAGGTTTCCTGTTTTGCTTGTCTTTTCTTTGGCATGTATCCCAACCAATCGGTTGCCTCCTGTACTACATAAACACATGCTGATCAATGGAAATGTTAAGTGTGATTTCTAATTCGCCTTCAGTATCATATGCCACATGTTTAGAAAGATTCCAAACCAAACACATCTCCTTCCCAAAACTACTACATCCTCTTTGCTTAAAAGCTTCATTACTCACCAGTGGCAAGCTTGAAGATACCAAAGAAACCATTGATCCCTAGGGAAGTTTCCACTGAGCCACCTCCATGCCTTTGTAAAGCTACCTGCTCTGCTCCAAATCTCATAGCAGCAGCCGACCTAGCTCACTGTCAATCAACTGTTGAATTTGACATTTCAGTATTAATCCCCACTCAAGCTTGCACCTCCAAAATAATGAAGTTTTGAAAACTTTTGCACAACTCCCTCGGAATTAATTGTGGTATCTAGCATCAATCTTGCAATTTGGTTGAGGATAGAGGCGTTGCTGGTTAGTGGTGATGATGGTAAAGGTGACAGGGAGGGATTGGATGCCCCCAATCAGGTGATATGCTTTGGGACTAATTGGTTGCTTTGAGCGTAGTACATGGGGCAAAGAGGAGTATAGCAGTTTTGGGGAAGGACAGATGGGGATGTATTTGCTTTAGGATTCAAGTTTGCTACATGTCTTTCTAAAAGAGTGATATATATTCTATATGTAGTGGATGCCAATGTACCATGGAATTTTGTTTCCTTCTGTGTTAGAGATATATTCTTTCCCTATTGTACGGCTGCATATCAGCCCTCTATTTCTCTGTAGATAGCCTACCATATCTGTTGTAGCTATACATGGTTATTTGTAATCTGTTGTAACTTACCTTCTTATCCCTTGAGGATGGTTATAAAGTTATGGGCCGACCATCTCGGTGTGTGGCCTTTTCCCATTCTCTTCTCTTCTACATGGTATCGATCGCCTAGGTTTCCTCTGGCGATTCTCCTCTTGCCACCCCTTCCTGCCCTACATCACCATGTCGACCTCCTCTGCTTCCTCTGCTGCGGTGGTCTCTTCCTCTAGGTGCTTTGCCCTTTCCTCCTCTCGGGCATCTCTACCGGTCCACCTAGACCTCGCCGCCAACAACTTCACCAAGTGGGACATCTTCCTCCGTGCATTACTTGGGCGCCATGGCCTTCTTCACCACATCGGCGCAGCACCACTCCTCTTCCCGACGACGCCACAGGGCCTCCCAGAACAACTCTGTTGTCCTCTTATGTCATGTCTGACTCCATCTCCCCGGAAGTACTTGACATCATCCTTGACAAGCGTGAGCGCTCGAGACCTTCGGCTTGCCGCCGACACTGCGTTACTGCGGCAATAAGGAGAGTCGTGCCATCGTTCTTCTCAACGAATTTCACGATCTTCAACAAGGCGATCTCTCGCACCGCTTCTTCGCAAGGAGCAAAAGCGGTGGCGACGCGCCTTCGTGGCAAACACACCCATCGGCGCACCGTCTGCTGGTCTTTGAGCGTTCTTCGCGGCCTCAACAAGTCCATGTCTCATCGGCCCTTTGTTGTCGCCATGACCACACCCGCCCAACTTCATCGCCACTTGATCCGGAGCTCACGAAGGAAGAGGCGGCCTTGGCGGCTTCTTTGCTAAAGCAAGCCGCCAACGCTTCTCTCACCGCCACCACCAACAAGACCTCTGCGCCCGGGGCGAATTGTCGCGGCTCTTCTGATGGTGATGGTGCCTCGCCCACAAGCCAAAGAAGAATCGAAGAAAGAAAGGGCGGCGGCATGCGGATTCTCCCACATCCCGCCCGCCTTTTACATTAGATAATGTATAGCTTTGTCTTGTCTTATTCTTGGCTTTCTTGTACTCCAAGCCCTATTGGGCTATATATATATCTGATGACTCACCCTCATTAGGGTGTGGAGTCTTTCCCTTACATTCCACATGGTATCGACGTGCAGGTTTAGGGTTTCCCCACCGCCGCCACTCTCGATTCTCTCTAGGCTTTTCCTCCCGCCGCCACCTCCTCTGTTTTCTCCTGTTCTTCCTCCTCCTCCAGTGGTGCCTCCACCTTGACCCTCATCCTCCCATCCCCCCACCGCAATCTCTGCGCACAGTCGGCGGCTCTTCCTCCTCGCCACTATGAGCTCAGAGCTCCGCTTGCGATGGTATCGCCGTGATAGCCTTCCGTCGCTTCTCTTCCCAACCGGGTTCCTGTCTTCCTAAATCCATATGCCCTTGTCTCGTCAAAACTCATGTGCCGATCACTCTGAGTGGAGAACCCGAACTACACCAAGTGGTCCACGTTCTTCCGATCCATATGTACGGCAAGTTAAGCCTCTGGCGCATCGACGGCAGTACTCTCCTCGCCTGCCCGTCCGGCGTGGGTTGAAGCGACTAACTGCGTTCGCGGTAGCTATTTGGATCTCTTTAAGCGCCGTCCTCGACCTCGTCATGGTCAAGAACAAACCGCACACTGGCCGTGGTCTTCCATCTCCACCGTCTTCACCGCCAACAAAAAGAGTCAAGCGGTCTACGAATCACGAATTCCACTCTCGACTCAAGGTGACCTCTCTGCCTCCGACCATCTTGCCAACGCATGAAGGTCCTCGCCGACGGTCTCACGGATGTCGGCTTCGGTTGACGGTCCTCGTCTCGTCCTCAACCTCTGCCGCGGCCTCAACCCTCGTTTCTCCACGCTTGGCGACGACATCGCTAACTCTAAGCCTCTGCCATCTTCATGAGGCCGCAACATCTTGATCCTCAAGGAACTTCGCCTGCCACCGAGGTCAAGAATGCTCAAGCCTCTGCTTTCTTCTTCTGCACTCACCTCGCCTTGTCTGTCCCTCCTCTCAAGCACTGCAAAGCGCCTCTGCCCTGTCGCCACCACCCACTCGGCACCCTCCGGCCAGAATGACCCGCCAGTCGCAGACCATGAAGGGCAGAGGGCGCAAGAAGGGGTCGCCCCAAAGACCTGAGATGCTCGGCCAAGATCGAAGCAGCAAGAAGTGGGCCTCGTCCGAGTGGTCCACAGGTGTGCTTTAACCCGTGCTGCGCACCCAGAACAAGCAGGCGATGGCGCTCCCTCTCCCGACCTTCTCGTCCTTACCCCAGAGCCAACATGCCTTCGCCAGTCTCCATCGCCCTCTCTCGCCTTGGCCGGCCCCTGGCAGCGCCCAACCCCAGCTGGGATCAGTCCAACCTCGTGGCCGCTCTCCAGCAGATGCACCTCCAGGGCTCCAACCCCTGGGTTCTCGACACCGGCGCCACCTCGCACATGACACCCTCGGATGGTATACTCCTCTCTCGTCTCCCCCCTTCATACTCTTCCATCCTGGTCGGCAACGGCAGCTCCCTTCCCGTTGCTGCTCAGGGTCACTCCCTTCTCTCTACCTCTGATACTGCTTTTCATCTCAACAATGTTCTTGTCGTTCCCTCCCTCGTTCGCAATCTTCTCTCTGTGCGTCAATTTACTCGTGATAATCGCTGTTCCATTGAGTTTGATCCTTTTGGTTTCTCCGTTAAGGATTTGCAGACCCGACGCGAGATTTTACGCTGCGCTAGTGACGGTGACCTCTACACCATTCCAGCCGCCACTCCTCCTCGCATCGCCCACGCCCACCTCGCCGTCCCCTCCACCGTGTGGCACTAGCGTCTTGGTCATCCTGCTCCTGCCGTCCTAGCTACCTTAAAGAAAAACAAACTCTTAACATGTAATAACATAGACCGTTCCATTTGCCACTCACATCGACTTGGCAAACATTTTAAATCTACCATTTATGAGTTCTTTTCTTGTTCTTCATCCTTTTGAACTTGTCCATTGTGATGTTTGGACCTCACGCGATGGCTAGTATTTACGGATGTTTATATTATCTTGCTCTCCTCGATAATTTTACTCATTTTTGCTAGACTTTTCCCATGAAACGCAAATCTGAGGTGTTCCAACTCATTGTTAACTTCATTCACTACACACGCACCCAATTCAACCTACCCGTCAAATGCTTTCAGGCCGACAATGGATCCGAGTTCGTTAACACTGCCACTAACTCCTTTCTTGCTTCAAGACGAACTTTGCTCCGCCTCTCTTGTCCTTACACTTCCTCAAACGCAGCAAAGTGAACGCATTCTCCGGACCATCAACAATTCCGTTCGCACGCTTTTACTCCACACCTCCATGCCGCCCCGCTATTGGGCAGAAGCCCTCGCCACCGCCACTTATCTTCTCAACCGTCTCCCGTCGTCCACCATTCATCACCGCATACCCTTTACGCTTCTCCATGGCACTCCTCCATCTCTTGAGCATCTCCGTGTCTTTGGCTGTCTGTGTTATCCCAACCTCTCCGCCACTGCCACACATAAACTTCGGCTGCCTGTATCTTCCTCGGTTATCCGTCCTCTCACAAAGGATACCGCTGTCTCGACCTCGCCACTCACCGTGTTCTCATTTCTCGTCATGTCATTTTTGACGAACACGTCTTTCCTTTTGCTACTTCCTCACCCACTACCTCTTGCTCTTTGGACTTCCTTGTCACTGATGATGACCAGGTTGTCACGACTGTGGTAGCTCCGTCTCTCGTGGGCGTTGGCGGCGCGATCACCGTCTCGGCGAGCCGGCGGTCGTCTCTGCGAGCTCTTCGGCGCACATCACTGACTGCCGCATCTCTGCGCTACGGTTGTCTCTGTCTTTGGCGCCGGCCGAAACTACCTCACGGCCTCGATCGGACATGGCTCCGCGAGCCGGCCACCATCTGCTTTCGAGACCCCACGCCGTGCGTTTTCGCATCGTCTACGGTCGTCGACCATCACCGCCATCACACCTCGGCCTTCTTGTCAGATGGGTGCTCGCCGGCCGGTCCCCTAACGCCACACGTCTGTCCCAGGAGCTCTTTGTCCCGGATGTCTTCGCCAGTGTCACTTTCGGTCTCGAGCAGGCTCCCTCGAGCCACCCGTCTACGAAGGCCCTCTCCACTACACATGTCTCTTCGATATCGTCCAACTATCGCGGCTTGCTTGCCGATCCCAATTGGCGCGACTGCGATGAATGATAATATCGGCGTTCTTCGCCAATGAGACATGGCGTCTTGTTCCCGACCTCCGGCGCTAATGTGGTCACGGGCAAGTGGATCTTCAAGCACAAGTTCCACTCCGACGGCTCGCTTGCCCGCCACAAGGCACGCTGGGTGGTCCGCGGTTTCTCTCAGCAGCCTGGTGTCGACTACGATGAGACCTTCAGTCCGGTTGTCAAACCGGCCACCATTCGTGTCGTCCTCGGCATAAGCGGTCTCCGTCGTGGCCCGTTCACGGCTAGGCGTGAAGAATGCCTTTCTTCACGGCCACTGACCGAGGCCCATCTCTTGTCGGCAGACCTCCGGCCGTCGACCGCGTCTGCTCCTAACCATGTCTGCTTGCTACAGAAATCTTTATATGGTCTCAAGCAGGCACCTCGGGCATGGTACCAGCGCTTCGCCACCTACATTCGCCACCTCGGCTTCATTGCTTCGACTTCCGACACATCCCTCTTTGTTTACAAAGATGGACACCACATCGCCTACATGCTTCTGTACGTCGACGACATTGTCCTGACGGCTTCCTCGACTTCCTCCTCTGACGATCATCGCCGTCTTCGCTCTGAGTTCGCCATGAGCGGATCTTGGTCTGTGCACCATTTTTCTCGGCATCTCCGTCCACGCGCTCTCCGACGGCTTTGTTTACGTCTAACGACGGATATCTGGTGATCTCCTCCAATACATGGGCATGGTGAGTGTCACTCCACGGCGACTCCTGTTGACACTCATGCCAAGCTCTCTGCGACTGATGGAGACCCGGTTGCCGATCCTTCCGAGTATCGAGTCTTGCTTGCGCTTCTGACCTCGCGGCGAATTCCGACTTGGCATCGCAGACTGGCGGTGTGCTTTGTTCATGCATGATCCGCGAGCCTCACGCGCTTTGATCAGCGCATCCTCCGCTATGTGAAGGGCACCTCTCCGTCGGCCTCCACATCGGTATCAATTACTCGCCCGCTCTCTCACGTACTCGATGCGGATTAGGCGGATTTGCCGAGACTCTCGGCGCTCCACCTCCGGCCTCTGCGTCTACTTCGGCGATAATCTGGTGTCTGGTCTTGAGCGCCAGACGGCCGTCTCTCGCTCCGATCTTGGCCGAAGTCGAGTACCGTCTTGTTTCTTCACGCCGTCGCCGAGTGTTGCCGGGCTCGACAACTACTTCCAGAACTCCACGTCTCGCTTTCTTCGCGGCCGTGGTCTATTCGCATAACGCTCGGTCTGCCATACATATTGCCAATCGATGCATCATCGTCGCACGAAGCATATTGAGATCGACATCCACTTCGTCGCGATGAAAGGTCGCCTAAGGCGAATCCGTGTGCTTCATATTCCTTCTCGCGCTGATTTGCGGATATTATGACCAAAGGCTTGCTGCACCATTGTTTTAGATTTTCGGTCCGATCTTTGCGTTAAGTGATCCTCCTGCATTGCGATCAGGCGGTGTGTTAGATAATGTATAGCCTGTCTTGTCTTATTCTTGGCTTTCTTGTACTCCAAGCCCTATTGGGCTATATATATATGATGACTCACCCCTCGTTAGGGTGTGGAGTCTTTCCTTACATTCCACACTTTCCCTGCAGGCCATGGATCTGCCATGACCCTACTTTGGCGGTGGCGTCCGGGCGATGGCGCCTCCTCCGGTGTCCCTATGGTGCCACCTCCGGTCATGGCAAGACCGGCATCCTCGGTCCACGTCCTCCTCGAGCCTTCATCATTCTGGCGGCACCTTCATTCCAGTCGGTAGTCTACATCAACGCCGCCTCACAGGATAGTGCTAGCCTCATTTCATTGTTGCACAATTTTCAACTTGATTTGTCTCGTGGTGGGTAATGGACTCGGTGCTTCTACCCACATGACTCCGGATGATGGTAAGTTGCACCTTCCTTCCCTTGTTTCTCCTCCATCTCCGTCATTTGTTGGTAATGGCTCGCCATTCCCATTCATCATCTTGGCTCTGTTCTATTCGCTCCCGATCGGGACCTTCTTTTCAATTAAACAAGAGTCCTTCATGTTCCTTCTTTGATTCGCAATCTGCTCTCCGATTCGCCAATTTACTCGTGATAATGCCTGTTCTATTGAGTTTGACCCTTTCGGTTTTTCTATAAAGGACACGCATCTGAAGGCAACTCTCCATCGGCTGCAATAGCGAGTGGAGAACCTCTACATTTTCTCGCGATACCGGCCCGGCACCAGCGCCAATACGCCTTCCTAGTTGTCTCTCCGGAAGTGTGGCATCGCCGCCTTGGTCATCTGGGCGTGACTCCACCAATCACATTAAATCGTCTTAGCGATACCAAAATAAAATTGTGTCGTTCTTTATGTCACGCATGTCAACTTGGCAAAAGCGTTCGTTTACCTTTTGATTCTTCCCGTAGTTTGTCTAGCAAACCTTTCCAATTAATCCATTGTGATTTGTGGACGTCTCCCATTGAGAGCCTGTCCGGCTGTCAATATTACCTGGTCTTAGTAGATGATTTCTCTCACTTTTATTGGACTTTTCCGCTTCACACTAAATCTGATGTTTTGAATAAACTGCACTCCTTCTTTGCCTTTGTTCAGACTCAATTTGATGCTCAAATTCGTGCTATTCAAACTGATAATGGGAAAGAATTTGTCAATTCTGCCGTTCTTTCTCTTTTGGACAGCAAGGGCGTCATCCTTCGCTGTTCTTGTCCCTACACATCCTCAAAGCGGCAAGGTGGCGTGCTCTCTCCGAACCGTGCGATGTTGTCGCACCCTTCTTCTTGAGCTCAACTTCCACCTCATTTTTGGCGGAAGCCTTAGCCACCGCAACTTATTTGCTTAGCCTGCGTCCTAGTACTTCTCTATCTCATAAGACTCCTTCCGGACTCTTCATAACATAGCTTCAGTCATATGACCACCTTCGTGTCTTCGGTTGCCTTTGTTTTCCCAACACCACGACTACTACCGCCCATAAACTTGGTAGCGATCCATTCCTTGTGTGTTTCTCGGCTACCCTCCTAACCACAAAGGATCTGGTGCTATGATCCCATGGGCGTCGCATCATTATCTCCGCCACGTCATCTTCGACGAGTCGACTTTTCCTTTGTCTCTCTAACCTCGTCTCAAAGTACTTGGCGAGAGATCTTGTGTTTTCTGAGGCGATGTTGACCTCCTTGGCGCATCATGCCACCAAAACCGCCCGTGCGTGCGGTTTACTCTCGGTGTCCACTGTTGCGAAGATCTGCCGCCGCCGCCCTCGCACCGCCATCCTCTACTCCATTTGGCTCGCTTGGGCATTGGTCTCGCCCATGTGAGGCCGAGCTAGAGATGGGCTTCGCTCCGGTCCATCGCTATGGATTCTTTGCTACCACAACCCTTTTCTTTGTTCTTTGCTACCTAACCCTTTTCTTTATTCTTTGCTACCATCTTGCCTTGCCTCCCCTATTCCGAGGACTTATCTGACTGCCTTGAAGGATCCTCAGTGGCGGCATGCCATGGCCATGGAATTTCAGGCACTTGTTGATAACGGAACATGGGTTCTTACTCCTCGGCCTCCTGGTGCTAACATTGTCTCCGGCAAATGGGTTTTCAAGCACAAATTTCATTCTGATGGTACTCTTGCTCGCCATAAAGCCCGTTGGGTTGTCCGTGGATATTCTCAGCAGCCTGGTATAGATTATGATGAGACCTTCAGTCCAGTTGTCAAGCCTGCCACTATTCGCATCATTCTCAGTATTGCCGTTTCTCGGGGCTGGTCTATTCGGCAATTGGATGTGAAGAATGCCTTTCTTCACGGGGATCTCCATGAAAGCTCTCTCGTGAAGCGACCCTCGGTTTTGTTGATCCCAGCCGTCCTCGTCATGTGTGCAAGCTCATCAAGTCCTCTATGGACTTAAGCGAGCTCATGGGCTTGGTACGGCGTTTTCCACCTACCTCACGGTTTGGGTTTCACCGCTGCGGCATCGGACACCTCACTGTTCATTTTGCACTCCGGAGATCAGCTTGCCTACATTTTGCTATATGTCGATGACATTATTATCACTGCTTCCACCGATGCTCTCCTCCTGCGCCTGACTGGTTCCCTCAACTCGGAGTTTGCGATGACTGACCTCGGAGATCTCCACTACTTTCTTGGCATCTCCGTCACTCGTTCAGCCACCGGTTTGTTCTTGTCACAGCGGCAGTATGCTTTGGATCTTCTACGTCGTGCTGGCATGAGTGACTGTCATTCTACCATCACTCCTGTTGATACTCAATCCAAGCTCTCCGCCACTGACGGTGCCCCGGTTTCCGACCCTTCGGACTATCGCAGTATTACTGGTGCTCTTCAGTACCTTACATTGACTCGGCCAGACATTCAGTATCCTGTTCAGCAGGCCTGCTTACATATGCATGATCCAAGAGAGCCTCATCTTGCCCTTGTAAAGCGTATTCTGCGCTACATTAAGGGCACCATCGACGAAGGTTTGCATCTCCATGCCTCGCCCGCCTCGACTTGATAGCTTATTCACATCTTGATTGGGCGGCTGCCACGATTCGGCGTTCCACCTCAAACCTGCGTTTACCTCGGCGATAACCTCATCTCTTGGTCCTCCAAGAGACATTACTTGTTTCCGATCCGGTCACGAAGCGAGTATCGTCTTGTAGCTCATGTTGTTCTTGAGTCTTCTTTGGATCCGCCAACTCCTCTGAGAGCTTCATCTTCCTCCTTACAAGGCCACCGTCGTCTATTGTGACAACGTCGGCCTTTGTCTACATGTCGGCTAATCCTGTTCAGCACAAGCGCACCAAACATATTGAGATTGACATCCACTTTGTGCGTGAGAAAGTCTCCCTCGGTCAAGTTCGTGTTCTACATGTTCCCTCTACATTACAATTTGCCGACATTATGACCAAGGGTCTCCCATCAAAGCTATTCCTGGAGTTTAAGTCCAGTCTTGGCGTTCGTCCATCTCCCGCTGCGACTGCGGGGGGGTGTTAGAGATATATTCTTTCCCTATTATACGGCTGCATATCAGCCCTCTTTCTCTGTAGATAGCCTACCATATCTGTTGTAGCTATACATGGTTATTTGTAATCTGTTGTAACTTACCTTCTTATCCCTTGAGGATGGTTATAAAGTTATGGGCCAGCCATCTCAGGCTGTGTGGCCTTTTCCCATTCTCTTCTCTTCTACATTCTGCTTTGTTGCAATTATTTGGAGGGGTTGAATGCATTGCTTGGTATCTCTTTTTCAGGGTCTGGTTTTACTGAGGTTGCAAAAGCCCGTGCGAGTACAAACAAGGTTGTTTGTTGCCATTTCTCATTGGATGGAAAACTGCTTGCCACTGGAGGCCATGATAAAAAGGTGTGGATGCTGACATAGAAGAAATTATAAATTTACTGGTGCTAAAAAAGCTGCATGCTTATACCTGCTTTTATGTTTTTCAGGCTGTTTTATGGTTTACAGATGCCCTAAACCCTAAATCTACATTAGAAGAGCACTCCTTGCTAATTACAGATGTTCGATTTAGCCCAAGCATGACCCGCCTTGCTACATCTTCCTTTGACAAAACCATGCGGGTTTGGGATGCTGACAATGTATATATTTTTCCTGTACTGTCTGTCTTACAGCAATGTCACTTGAGAGGTAGTCACATACCTTAAAATGCATTTACTAATTGATTGACTATATGCAGCCAGATTATTCGCTCCGTACTTTCACGGGTCATTCAGCATCTGTTATGTCGCTTGACTTTCACCCAAATAAAGAAGACATCATTTGCTCTTGTGATAGTGATGGGGAAGTGCGATGCTGGAGCATAAATAATGGTAGCTGCGTGACCTGTGTTAGGGTCTTTAATGTATGCAACACTAATTCTTTCTGAAAACATTTTTTTTATTTGATGCTCATAAAAACTGTTATGTTGGTAGTATGCTAAAACTTTCTCCTTTTACTGTTTGATGCTTCTTATCTTGTCTTCCCAGGGAGGTGCAACTCAGTTGAGATTTCAACCTTGCCAGGGGAAATATCTTGCAGCTGCCTCAGAGAAAATGATATCCATATTGGACGCAGAAACACTACAAGTTTGTAGGAGCCCTTTACAGGTTGGTTAACAGAGATTATAGCCAAATGACCCAAATATGTCCTAGAGTTGCTTTCACAATTCCTTGTATCTTTAGCTATGTGCAATGTATGTTATGCTACACTTTTTTAAATCTTAATTCTAGCTTCTCCAGTGTTGTTTTTCAGATTTGATTTAGATTGATGATGCTGTCATCAAGAAATTAGACCCTTCTGGGCTTGTGCCATGTTTTCATTAATGTTTAGTTACTAACATAGTCTTGTAGCAATTTGGGAAATGCCATTAAAATCATCCAGATAAATTCTGGTTGCAATTTTTGGCTCGACTATATGTACTAAACATAATGTTGAAGTATATTACCAACCTTTCCGCATCAGCCGAACTAGTTGTTGCATGAAATTCAATACGTAAGTTTTGCCAATACTCGTGCTGGTAATTTGGGAGTTCAACTGGCTTGGCAGGCTCTAGTTAATACTTAATAGGTCCTTGTATGCTGGCATTTCTATGGGAATTTCTCAAATTTTGATGATATTGTTGAAGTATAAGTGAATTGCCCACATTTCCTTGTAAGCTTAAGCTTTTGGGTGAACTGGTTGGTGCATGCAACTCAATATGGTATCAGAGCCAAGAGATCTCGAGTTCAAGACCTAGTTGGCGTAATTTTAAAAAATAATTGCAACCCACTTCTATTCCACGTCCTAGGCCTGAGGGAGCCTGCACGTGAGGGAAGTGTTGAAGTATAAGTGAATTGCCCACCTTTCCTCATAAGCTTAAGCTTTTGGGTGAACTGGTTGGTGTATGCAACTCAATAGATATAATTGTGAACTATATTATAGATCTTGGTCCAAGATTTTAGCTAGAAGGTCCATTGCCATTACACATTAGATACTGTGGCACTCGCTTGGCTAGGGCTGCCTTTGATGAATGAGTGACAACCCTTTGTTTCAAATATATTGCTGACTCACAGTCCAAAGTGTCCAACACAACAGCTATGCTACCACTTGAATTAAGCTGTGCATTACTCAGTGTTGCACTCACTGTAATAGGAACTTTTGTTCATGTGTAGGGGCACATCAATATTATTCAGTCAGTTTGTTGGGATGCTGCGGGTGACTATCTGGCCTCTGTCAGTGAAGATTCTGTCAGGGTGTGGTCATTTACTTCAGGAAATGACGGTGAATGTGTGCATGAGTTGAACTGCAGTGGAAACAAGTTTCATTCTTGTGTTTTCCACCCAAGTTATCCATCATTGCTTGTAATTGGTTGTTATGAGGCAAGTTCTCTTGCATGTTTATCAGACCCATGTTAATAATCTTTGTGATCACATTTTTATTGTGCTTGTTTCTATCATTGGTTCCTTGCAGTCTTTGGAACTTTGGGACATAAGGGAGAAGAATACTGTGACCATCAACAACGCTCATGACGGCTTGATAGCAGCCCTAGCAGCATCAAATGCATCAGGGTTGGTTGCCTCAGTAAGTCATGATAAGCTTGTCAAGCTCTGGAAATGACATTAGATAGCAACCTTCGTCTGCGTCACAATTTACGTAAGGTGCTAGTTGCGTATG
The DNA here is from genome assembly GCA_036346375.1 of Guadua angustifolia. Taxonomy (NCBI): domain Eukaryota; kingdom Viridiplantae; phylum Streptophyta; class Magnoliopsida; order Poales; family Poaceae; genus Guadua; species Guadua angustifolia. The sequence continues at coordinate 38,997,107 of CM070500.1, forward strand.
TCTTCCGGTCACAGTAGGATGATGTAGAAACAGGACGGTTTTCTGCTACAGATGACCACATGACGAAAGGGCAGCTAACCAAATTTCTTGAGCAGGGTTCAAGAACAAATCCAGTTTGTATTTTGTGGTTGTCTCAGTTGCTGCATGTGCTCTTGGATAAGTTTGGAACTCTCCTTGTATGCCCCATACTTTCGAAAGTGTTTTGTCTTGGACTGATCACAAGCATGCAAACGTTTGATTTTTTATTTTTATTTATTATTTTTTTGCTGGTCTTCTTCATTCTGCTTTCCCTTCTTCCCCCTTCTGCCACAAATTCTCCAAATTTGCTAGTGTGCTCAGTGCTCTACTGTAAACGTTGTGTGTTCCATGCGCTTCAGGCGCTCCTGTGTTGCTGCTTTGTTCTTCCGTTGCAATTTCGTTGAATGTAGGATGAGATGTCTGAAAATAAGTCGAAGATGAATGCGAAAGCCTATTCTGAGTAACGGAATTGATACAGAAAATGAATTTCGCACAAGGAAAGTACGTCGCCCAACTATTCCATTTTGTGTGGGTGGGTGGGTGCTGTTGCAGGCTTCGATTCTTCGGAAAACATCCCGAGTTTGCCCCCCTACATGTCAACATTTGTCGTAAGCCCATTTACAATTATATTATTATTAAAAAGACACCATTTTTGTCTATGCCAATATTTCAGCCTCGGTTTGCAGTTTGCATGAAAGACCACTAGACTATCGTTTGATTGTATATGTACCCATCGGCGTTGTCTGAATTTTCTGAAGATGAACCGTTAATCTTACTAGGTAAAGCCACGTTGCGCCGGTGAATTTTGGTTCAGGACTTCGAAAGCACGAGGCCTTTTTTTGCAAAAAGGCTTGTTATGGGTTCATTTGCAATTTTGCGTAGCAACTTGCCAGCCGGCGGTGAATTTATAAAATCACGGGGTTATTGGGTTCCTGCAAAAGGAAGGTGGGAAAGCGCTGAGGTGGTACTCTTCGTTTTATACGTACATATACATACACATATATATATACATATATGTGTGTATATATGTATATACATATATGTGTGTATATATATATACATATATATATATGTGTGTATATATATACATATATATGTGTATATATATATATGTGTGTATATAGAAAGCCTTTTCTGTACTCTCAGGAGTATATACTCCCACTTTTAATATACCACTTAAATGAATGTTTTATACTTCTTTATCACTTTCGGTATACTCTAATAATAATTCTAAGATATTCTAATGGGACATGATTGAAAAATTTTCATCAGAACCCTTTATTTTTTTTTGCTACATACCCTTTTCCATATGTAAAAGAAATATATAAACAAATTATACTATAAAGGGTGGACTTTGATGAAATTTTTTATGGAACTCACTTTAGAGTATCTTATATAAGTATTAGAGTATACTCAAAAGGATAAATAGGTATAGCAATATCATTTAAACGGTATACTGGAGGTGGGAGTACATACACCCAGTAGTATGAAATCATTTTCCTATATATATAATATGACACCGAAATGGGTCACTATGGAATCTGGGCACCATGATTTCAAATACGCGAGTTTAAGCCAAATCCGGTATATTTTTTAAAATTTTTAGTTTTAAGGTATATATCCATCTATAATAACTCAAATGAAACACATACCTTAGAAAAAATACACTTAAATTCAAAGATTTGAACGAATTTAGATCACATGTTTTACTGATTTATATATAAAATCAGCACATACCTACAATCAAACTATCACTAACAAAGGCAACTCTAGTTTGAATTTCAGTTCAAACTTATTTGAACTAGTTAGTAAACTGGTTAAACTCAATATCCTAAAATTTTAAAAATTTCATATGAAAATACATAGGGAAAATACCCGTTTTGGATCATAGTGACCAGGCACCATAATGTTCCAGGTAATTGTACTACACACACAAGATAGCGCTAATATGCATACAAGCGTGGATTAGTTATTCTGCGCTTCAGTAGAAGAAGCACATGCAAACCATCCAACGTACGCATGCGTATTGACTAAGCCAATCACCTATGTAGACAACTAGTTAATGTTTTTTAGTTTGTATGTGAACATGTTTTTTCTTTGATTTAGTTATAACTTTTTATTGACAGATTCAATTCACAAACAGTTTTCACCAGTACTTTACTGACAAATAGAACAATATATTGATATAAGTCTCACCAATCAATATTGCATGGATCATATTTTACTATCCGTATACATAGATTTTACTATTAGTATATATATATAATCATGCTAGAGGATTCAGCAAGTAAAATCTAACAATATATTCAATAAATTTTACTATGCGTTGTGCACCGGCGCATGTGGGCATGCCCTACAGGCGTTCTTCCCGTGCCTTAGCCATTGCTTACCATGGCCAAACGAACTGAAGAAATGTTGCGTGTGATCTCCGATCCTGACCTTAATGAAAACATTGAACACAGACATGAACATACCGAATCCGCTTCTTTTCACCGCCATGAAGTGCTCGCGAAAGTTGAGCCTTTTGTTCATGACAGCAGCAAATAAACTACATACAGACAGTCGTAACCAAAACATCTGTGAAACCATAGAAAACAAAGCATCTTTTCCCATTGCAGTACCTGGAAATGGAATAAGCACATCTCGGTTCATCGCCTCATGGAAAATACCACTACCCCGACTAAAAGAACACTTAGAAAGCACTAGTAAGAAGAAAGAAATCGAAACGCACCGTGGTAACAGGAAGAAAGCAGCAGAACAGCACACCCGGTTAACCATATTACAATTTGCAAGCCAGGAATCAAATTTGAAAGACCGTTTGACGGTCCATGTGCTTACGGGCCGATAACGAGCCGACTCACCTCGACTCGACTCGGTCAAACTTATTAAGATACCGAGCTAACTCGATTCGTTATTTTAACGAGCTAAAACGCCAGCTCGGCTCAACTTGTTAAAAACTCGAGTTAGCTTGTTAAGCTTGTTAAATTTCTGTCATCATACTTTCAGTTCAGTTACACCATGCAGAGACAACCTTTGAAACAAGGGAAAAGCCAAGCTTGCTGATGGCTTCAGAAAACTAAAGTAACAGGAATTTAATGATAATAAATAAAATCAAATTAACAACAATTTAATTACATAATTACCTGCTTTCTATCCTTGCATAATGATTTTGGTTAAATTCTGGCTCATCAGTGATTGACAACACATTGCCATTTTATCTGCAAGAACTTCCGAAAATCATCAGCACTAGTAGTAGTCTGCACTTTCGTTGAAGACCTGCATTCTAGGTATTCAGATTGGATAAAAGCATTGTAATACAATGCAAATTCATAAAATCATGCAAAGCATATGTCTTCACTACATGTATGTCAACTCTGGGAACTGAATGGCAGTCCTTCAAATAAAACCTCAACACATCACATTTGACAACTTGGAACTAGGAACATGTTCATGCCTGCTAGTTCATACAACTTGGAACCACCGAATGAGTTCATACAACCACCGAATGAGTTGATACAAGCAATCCATTTTACATCAGGACATACGAAGACAGGTAAGATATCGCATCAGAGGCTCTAGCAAGTGCTATAGGACAAGCAAAACTGCCTGCCAGTCGGTCTGACAGTGGCACAACTTTAATAGTCTTCAGCTCAACTAGCAGACATCCATCACAGGCTTAGGGCCATAATAAAGACATTGCCATCTAAACAAAAGGACTTGGTGTCAGTTCAATTGACACCATGCACATAATAAAGACATTGCTCAAGTCACACAAACTACTTACTAATTAAATTAGCATCATTCTCGAACCCAGAAACTTGAAAGTTCAAATAGACAGGTGCTGATACTAATACTGGAGGTGGAAGTGGTGGTGGAGGCTGTGGTATGCTTGATGTAGTAGCAGCCTGGGTGCTGAATGATCTGCCGGTAGGATAAACACCAGCACCTGGGAGAGAACAAGTAGGCTGTGCCCTTGATAGAGAAAGCTAGTACTCAAGTGCAGCCTGAAAATTCAGAAACACCATGAACATCAAGTAATGACAAATGAAAATTACAGAATTCTAACACCCTTGCCTTCAGTTTCAACTAGGCTTCAGAACTTCAGCAGAAAATTGCAAATGCATGGGAACTTCAGCAGAAAATTGAAAATTGAACAAGCTCAATGAACTAAATGTTATTTTTCAGTTACTAGGTGATGACAAGCTCAATGAAATTTGTGGCCTGAGATGTGGCTTTGTTGGAAGCTCAGCTTAAAGGAGTCTAAACCTGGATTCAATAGCAGACTAACTGCTGTCCAACACGCTGTCAGGAAATGGTACCAACTCAACGTCATCTTCGTCGTCATCTTCTTGCAAATGAAAATGATAGTTTACGTTATACACAATATTTACCAAAACTATATGAAAGGCTGGAGGAGAACACCCATACCAATATCATTGGAGGTTTATTGTCATTTTTTAATCCTCGTATGAAGTTAGAAGCACACATTAATGACTCAACCATTGATGGGCTCAAAGCACTACGATAATCATCAAGAACTCTACCTCCAGTACTGAAAATAAACTCTAACGAGACACTGGTAGCATATATAGTCAATAATTTCCTAGCCATCTTTGTCACAACAAGGAACCTATGAACATTCAACTTCCATCAATCAAGTAACACAAACCTTGGGTCCTCTGGAGGATGGTTTGGTTTATCTAAATAGATAAGCATTTCTGACTTAGATGGCCCTATAGTTGTCTCTCATAGGAATGATTGAAACCCACTTGGCACTGTGGCTACTGAGGTCTTTGTTTGCAAACCTAAAGATGACTTAGCCCTACTACTGGCAGCCTTGCTATGGCGATGTTCAACCTCATAAATGCCATATAGTTCATACAACTCATGTCTGACCTCATTTTCCTCACTAAGGGCCTTGCTTTGACTAAACATCATTTTAAAACAGTAACCAACAAATTTCATCTTAAACCTAAGATCAAGAATTGTAACAATAACCGTAACATTGGTCTTTTCCTCCCAATATTTATCAAACTTGTCTAACATTGCTTGTCTCACCTTGGTCATATGCTTATCCCCAGAATTACATGAAGCTACTAATGCAATATTAACATTCACTATGTAAAGATAAAAAAACATTTGCCATGAGATATACAGATCCTGATAATACCTTAGTTACCTCAACAAATGCCATCAAGATTGGCTGAATTTTGCTATATAATGTCCAATCTTGATGGAAAGGCTCCCACTGGTAATTTATATCAATATCACCATATTCAGTGAAAGCGGCCCTATAGGGAATACAAGCATCAAACAATTTATATGTTGAACTCCCCTTGTCGACACAACCCTGCTCCAATTTTCAGATTCGTGGATTTACAAACTTCAAGGAATTTCTGCATGCGGGATGGAGACTTCTTAAGATACTTCACAGTTTCCCTAAGTTTGGATATCAATGGCTACAATGGTTGAATATCATCATTCACTACCAAATTGACTATGTGAGCACAACAGCGGATATGGAAATAATTAGGAATGAAGCCTGTTGTTTTCCTAGCAATGAACTTGGCCATCAAAGTCTTAGCATTAACATCATTTGAGGCAGTATTATCAAGAGTGATTGTTATGATATTATCTTCTATTTTCCATTCAGCTATACATTCAAACACTGCCTGAGCTATGATGTTCTTTATGTGTGGTGGATCTAAATGAAGTTCAAAACACGGCATTGTATAACCCAATCAAGATCTATGTAGTACGCGACCAAAGCCATGTAGCAAATATTTTGGTTCGATGTCCATAAATCACATGTCAAACTAATACTCTCAACAGCCTTAGACTCTTCCTAAGGAGTTCTTTTTCAGATTCATAAACCTTTATGCATTCACTTGTATGGTCTTCCTACCAATGAACTTATATGTTGCATTCATATATCTCATTAGGACATTAAACCACACGTCCTCTACCATCCTAAAAGGATATTCATGCACAATTATCATCTTAGCAATGAACCTACGTGCTTCCTCATGATCATATTCGGTACAAACAACCGAAAGAGATGAGCCTGACATGTCGTGATTATAATTGAGTGTACCTTGCACTAGCTGCCTTCCCTTCAAATTCATGTAGGGTGTATACTTTGGAAAATGCCTAATCAAACTAAAAGTTTGTCCCCCCTTGAATGTAAGTAAACAAAACACCACAATATCTGCATTTAGCCTTCTCAACAGTCTTCCCTGGTTCTCTCTTGGAAATAGCTTGGACCACCTTAAAATGATTCCAACAGGCTGCACACTTTTCTCTCCCTTTCTTGGCACCCTTGGGAGATAATGGAATCTTCGTCTTTCTTTTGCCTCTTCTATTTGGAATGGGAGACCCGAATTGTCCACCACCATCAAACACCCTATATTACTCATCATGGGAAGGTTCGCTCTCAAACATTTTATCATTCATATCGTACTCATATTCCTCATATACATATTTATCATTGTCCTACATATACAAAATAAAATAGCAACACTCAGCTCTGATATTCCACAAGACAAAATGGTTGTAAATTGCATGCATATAGTAAATTGCATATACAAACAAAAGTGGAACATTATGTTGAAGTTACAAACTTCTCAAGTTGAAGAGTTCTCAAGGTGGACAAACTTCTCAATTTACAAACCTTCTAAGCTTGAGAATAATGGTTAATAAATTTTAGAATGACAAAAATTATGTTGAAGAGTTCGAAAATCAATTCAATGTGCATTTTAGCTTGACTCTGGGACCCACCCATCAGCATATTAGTTAGTTATTAGAAGTGCTTAACTAGCTAAGTTCTTTATTCATTAAATCTGCTTAGGTGCTAATTTCCCCCTTCGAAGGTTCCCAACTCTTAATCCACTTCAGTGAACTCATCTTAAATAAAAAGACTGTATAAAATCCTAGTAAAAGGTCCTAAATTTCAAATGCATCAAGCTGTTGAACCATTAATAATTTTAGCTGATGGCATCATGCTATAGAACCAGCATTCCAAAACATTAGAGCTGCTTGGACAATATCAAATTTCAAAAATTATCACACATATGCTAAATGCCATCTTCACATCTATAGAGCCAAATCATTAGTCAAGTTCGAAAGTAATTTAAAGACTAGTATGATTTTTACCAAACTATATTTTTCAGACAAAACCACCATAATTGGAATCAACTTATCATTTTCCAGCATACATGTGATGAATTAACAAAAATTTTAAGAATCTGATGAATTGCCAGCATACAAGTGATGAATTGCCAAGATGTAGTATTCGGAATTAACAGAAAGACATTGACCTCACAGGGTTTGCCTCCCTGCAGAGAGTGAAGCAATGCAAGAGCTGGGGGATGCACCACTGGACTAGATCGTGCAGTATTTGCATGATTCACCACCGCTGTGACCGATGCCGATGATGCACAATCGGAGCCAGAAGTGCACTTCATCCTCACTGCCTTGTTCTTCCACTCCATGCTGGGCTGGTTTTGAATTGAGCAAAGGCCGTAGGAGGAGCAGACGATCGTAGCCAGCTTGGGAACACCTAAACCCTAAGCAGGTCAGATCCGGGTGGGTGCGGGTAGGGGAGGCTGTGGTTGGACATGAGGAGGATGGTGGCGACATGACATAGGGTGAGGGGAGGCAGTGACGGGAGAAAGGGGGAGGGGAAGATGGCGGCGTGATAGCATCTAGGCCCCCTAATTGTTTGTTTTGCATTAATTATATGGTTTTGGTATTGATGACTGTCGGGACCCGAATTTGCAAATCCGGACCCTCTGTGTTTCAGCACTAGTCCAGGATCACGCTAGTGCACACAGTTTCAACATCGGTACATATCACAGACATATCCAACGAAATAATAAGTACTTTAATTAAATACTCAAACTAGTTGATTGACCTTATGGTCAAGTTACAAAGATACGCCTCGCAGGGCGAAGGATTATTAAAATATTCAAATGCAGCGGAAATAAAATAAACTCGTGGCGCCAACCAATTTGCCACGAACAGCCGATTGGGCTCGCTCCTAGTTAAATCGGCTCCTCGATACTCCTCCTCTGACGGGGTTGCTTCTTCTTCAAGCGAAGTTGTGTTGTTGTGGGGTGAGTACTTTGAGCACTCGGCAAGTCATGCATGAATGCAATTCTAATATTCTACATGCATGGCTTAGTACAAAGGATAGGCTATGGTTCATGAGCGAGACTGACATTTCAAATAAGCGATAATAGATTGCAAAGCAAGAAAAGCGATAGTAGGAATAGTAGCTTTCACAAGCATTTCAATTGTAATTCATTTTTCCATCCTAAGTCAAATTCATCATCACCAACCCAAGCATTTTCCATCAACAATTCATTTTTATGAAAATCTAACCCTTGACCGTAATCACTGAAGCGATGCTCATTACGTGAAACACGGCTATTGAATAGGTTGTACACTCTGCAGAGGTTATACACTTTACCCACAAGATCTGATCAAATACCACCAAGGCAAATAACTGTGAACGAAGCTTTTCCAAAGTTCCATCTAAACCAAGATCTTGCCGCTAAGGTTTCAACACTTTGGAGGGATGGTTACCACACCAGGGCCCCCTCTTGCGCCATGTGAGTTCTCATTCCGCTTCTCAGACCTCACACCACCACGACAGTACCAAAGAATAGATTTCCCGGTTTACTCAGCTAAGCCCGTCCCATTACGGAGCTTGTGGTCATATGAGAGACTTCAGTTCAAATGCTCGCAAGATTAAGTCCTTAGTTGACCGAGGCAAGACTAACCAAGTGTAACTCAAATGTCCATGTCCAATAAAAACCAAATCGACCGCCCAGATTGCCACTCTTGGCCCACAGAAACAATCTTGCCATTTGCCCCGGTCTAAATCATTTTCCCACCCGGTTCTTTACCATTGCACCACGTGCCATCATCAACTCAATAACACATGTCTCATTCACAAAGCATGTTCAATATCTCATTAAGTCAGTATTCACTTTGGTATTCCAAAATCATGAAATGTCCACGTGGCAGGGCTAAGCATACTACTTCGGTCTACTCAACCCATGTTGGCAAATTATAAAAGTCCAACTATTAATCCATATCCTAGGGTGACAAAAGATTCATGGCCTACAATTATATATGACAAGGTGGCATACAACAACTTAGGCATTTAACTAATCCCAAAACTTATTCAAAATCATTTCTATCAAATTAGCATGCAATAGTTTAAATCAAAATAATTTGCTCTAATAGGTTCAACATGATCAAACACAACTTGCCTTCAAAAAGTGCTGGTTACGGTTCTGAACTTGCTCTGGGTCGAACTTCTCCTCAAAACCTTCGCACTTCAACGTCTACAGCATGAACGCAAATAAATAGCAATAAATAAATAAAACAGAGAGCAACTCAAGCCTAAATTTCAAATAAAATTCATAAACAGAAAGAGCTTGATTTTACAAATTTATAGAAATTGGAATCACTCAAATCGGAGTTAAAAGCATAAAAGTTATAAGCATTTGAAGTTTCAAAATACATTTAAAATCAGTAAACCGAATTAAATAAATATTTTCTTTTTCGGAAAATTAATTATTACGTCATCGTGACACGTGTCGATACCACGAGCGACCGCGTGGCCTTCTTAACGTCATCGTGACGTCGGCCGACTCGGCTCTCTCAGCGACAAGTGGGTCCCACCGGCGTCGGCATATGCGTCGGCGGTGACGTCTACACCGCGACAAAGGCGTCGCGGTGACGAGTGGGCCCATGCTGTCAGCGTCTCGTCGTCAGACACACGCGTCGATCGACATGTGGGTCCCAGCGTCGGTGACCGCGGTGAAACGATGCATGGTGCGGTGAGACTGACGTGTGGGTCCGCCTTGTCAGCGTCACGTGTGCGATGCATGGCGGCGTGGCACGACGGCGTCCCTCGGTTGCATCTAACGGTGGGGTTTAGAAGATGGGCTTTCTTGTTTGGGCGGCGTGGCGAATCTGGATCGTTGATCTTGTGATCGGACGGTCGTGGAAGCTTCGACTTCGGCGGCGATGGTCTTGGCGGCTTTTGACCGGAGATGAGGACGACGGCGTGCGGCGCGGCGTTTCGTGACCCTCGGCGACGTCGGTAATGCTTCCGACAAGGCGACGCTCTGAAGTCAATGGTGGCACGGCGGCGGCGGAGAATCACCGGCGGCGAACGACGCGAAGAACTTCGGCGGTGGCCGGGAACTTCGCGAGCTCGTCGTCGGCGGCGGCGTCTCGGCGGCGTGATGAGTGCGGACGGGTGCGGCGTGAAGTGAGGATCACGACACGGGTGGCGGCGCTTAAATAGGGCCCTCGGCGTCCGTGAAAATCGCGGAAACCGAGGCCCACACTTGGCGGCAATGGCGGAATCCGACGAAATCGAGGTGGGTGGCGTGGCGCGATGAGAGCCGTCGGATGAAGATCGAGCGGCGGGCACGTTAGGGTTTTTCGGGCGGGCCGCATAAGACTCGCCCAATCTTGTTCATTTGGATTTTAATCCTTTTTCGATTAAAAATATTTCCGAAATTAAAATAATTTATTTGGGGCATTAAAAATATCGGAAAATTCGGAAAAATTCTCATAAATATTTTAGGACATTTGTGACTCAAATAAAATATTTTCAGCAAAAATTTATTTTAACTTTTCCATTATTTAATTAATTTGATAAATGGTTTAATTTAAAATAAATTCAAATAATTCCAAATAAATCCAAATAAATTCCAGAAATTCTCAAAATTTCAAAATACCAATAAAATGCAAGAAAAGCAAAAATTGGGGTGTTACAAACCTCCCCCTTAACGGAATCTCGACCAAAGATTCGTAATTTGACAAGAATAGGTTGGAAATTCCTTCTTGGTCTTCTTCACGCTCCCAGTTGCTTCGCTCTCGGAATGGTTACTCCTTGAACTCTGCGAGGCGGGTCGATTTATTTCTCGTTTCTCGGTCCATCGTATCCAAGATCTTTACCGGTACTCTTTATAGGTCAAATCCTCCTGCTGCTCGGCCGACTCTAACCAGATCTGCTTCTTCGGCACTTTCGGAGACATTTCTTTAATTGTGACACATGGAACACATCATGCACTCTGCTAATGATTGCGGTAACTCCAAGCGTCGCTACTTCACCTCTCGACTTAGGATCTTGAGCAGCCAACATATCTTGGCGCTAACTTCCCTTTAGTGTGAAACCTCTTAACTCCTTTAAGTGGGGTAACTCGAGATACACAAAATCTTGAGCTCAAAGCTCAAATCCTGCGGCGATTATCGGCGTAACTCTTACTGTCTTGATTGTGCAATTTTCAACCTTTCACGATCATGGCTATCTGCTCTTGACTTCTCGAAGAATGTCGGCCCGAACATATGGCGTTCTCGGTCTCATTCGGTTCAACGGCGTTAAGACGGGGTCTTCCATATAAGCGCTTCAAATGGCGACATCGCAAACTTGCACGGTAGTCATTGTTATAGCTAAACTTCGGCATATGGCAAACACTTATCCCGAAGTTGTATAAGCCAATGCACAAGCCCTCAACATGTCCTCTAGTATCTGATTAACTCTTTCCGTTTGCCCATCCGTCTGTGGGTGATATGCAGTACTGAAGTTCAGGCGAGTTCCTAGGGCCTCATGCAACTTATCCCAAAATCTTGAGGTAAACTGGGTACCTCGGTCCGACACAATCTTCTTGAACTCCATGTAGACATACAATTCTTGACATATATGAATCTGCTAAACGGTCCCCGAATAGGTAGTCTTCACCGGATGAAATGGGCAACCTTTGTCAAAGCGGTCCACTATAACCCATATGGAGTCATACCTGTGCGGGTCCTCGGTAAACCGTAATGAAATCCATTCCGATTTCCTCCTATTTCCACTCGGTATTTTCATTGGCTATAGCAACCTGGCGGCCTCGATGCATTGCTTTGACTCTTTGGCATATATCGCTTTAACGCAACATGCTCTGCAACTTCACGCTTCATGCTTGGCCACCAAAATCTTTCCTTGGATCTTGATACATCTTAGCGCTTCTGGATGAATGGAGTACTTGGAGTCATGAGCTTCCTCGAGAATCATTTGTTTGGTTCCTTCTTGTGCGATGCGCAAATAAACTTCTTGATCCACAATGTACCTTGCTCATCCGACTTGAAATCCTTCGCCTTGCCTTCCTCCATTTTGGACTTAATTCTCTCAATCTTGACATCACCCTTCATCCCTCACGAATCTGATCTTCCAAGGTAGGCTTCACTTCTAAAGCGGCTATAAATCCTTTAGGCACAACTTCGACTTGACACGAAATTCCTTGCATAACTCAACTCGACTTGCTTCCACCAACATGTTCACCGAATGGCTTTTTGACTTAAAGCATCGGCCACTACATTGGCTTTTCCCGGTGATAATGAATCCCAGTTGTAATCCTTAATTAGTTCCAACCATCTTCTCGCCTCATGTTCAGTCCGATTGTGTAAATATATATTTAAGACTCTTATGGTTAGTGTACACCTCACATCTGCTTCCAATCGACATAGTGCCTCCATAACTTCAAAGCATGCACTACTACCGCTAACTCCAAGTCATGTGTGGGGTAGTTCTCCTCATGCGGCCTCAAGCGCCTTGACGATATACGCATAGCGACCTTTACATTACGCATTAACACACATCCTAGTCCTTGGCGCGATGCATCACAGTATATATCAAAACTCTGGCTTAAATCCGGTAGAACTAACACTGGCGCCGTTGTCAACCGTTTCTTCAACTCCTGAAAGCTCCGTTCACATTCCGGCGTCCATGCAAACTTCTTCTCTTTTTCAACAATTGCGTAAGAGGTCTACGCAATCGTTGAGAATCCTTCAATAAATCGGCGGTAATAACCGCCATTCCAAGGAAACTACGGATTTGGGTCACCGTCTTGGGTGGCTCCCAATGCAACTCTTGCTTCCACCTTACTTGGGTCAATCGCGACTCCTTCGGCGGTCACCACATGTCCAAGAAATTCCACCTTGTTCTTCCAGAAGTCACACTTGCTAAACTTAGCGAAAAGTTGTTGCTCTCTTAACCTCTCCAAAACTAGCTTCAGATGCTCTGCATGCTCTTCCCGGGTCTTGGAGTAAACTAGAATGTCATCTATGAACACAACAACGAACTTGTCCAGGTATTCCATGAAAACCTTGTTCATCATGTTCATAAAATATGCAGTGCATTTGTCAAACCAAAAGACATCACGTAAACTCGTAATGCCCATATCTTGGCGAAAATGCGGTCTTGGCACATCCTCCGTCGAATCTTCACCGGTGATATCCTCGATCGTAGGTCAATTTTGGAGAAAACTCGGCTCCTCTCAAGCGATCAAATAGGTCATCGATCCCGGGTAGCGGTACTTATTCTTTATAGTGACTTCATTCAGTAGCTCATTAATCCACACACATCCGTAACTTCCGTCCTTCTTCTTGACAAACAGGCTGGTGCTCCCCATGGCGGCGAACTAGGTCTAATAAATCCCTTATCCAATAATTCCTCAATCGCTTCTTCATTTCGACCACTCATCGGTTGACATCCGATAAGGTCTCTTAGCTATCGGGTTGTTCGGTACTAACTCAATTACAAACTCTATGTCCTGTCTGGTGGCATCGGTAAATCCTCCGAAATACATCCGGGTATTCTCTTACAAGCTGTACATCTTCTATCTTGTGGCCTTCACACTATTGACCATCAATGTCCATCCCGGCGGCGTTGCACAAACTCTATTTTTCTCCCACAAGGGCTCTCGTGATATGACTCTTCGTCCACGGTCTAATACAACCTTGTGTTTAGACAACCATCCATTCCCAAAATAACATCTAGGTGCAGGTATCTAACACCACTAAGTTTGCTAAGAACTTCGATTCCATCTATAATCAATTTTACCCCAGAACATCCTACATCGGATCGGAGTTACGATCCGGGATTGTACTAGCAATACATGCCTAAGGTTCACCATTTTCAACCCATTGTTCACAGCAAAAATCGAGATATAAGCGAATCGAAGCTCGAGAATCAAATAAAAGCATTGCAGTCGAGTTGACAAGTAACTTACTCAAGACGACGTCCGATGTATTCTCAGACCGCATCGGCGGTGACATGATTGACTCGCCTCTTACCACGATCTGTGTGGCAGCTCCAGATTGTGTAACTCCACGACTTGCTCCTGGTGCAGGTGTCTTCGTTGGAGTAGTTCCAAGATTGAAGTGAACTGGTGTCACTCCTCCTCCCTTCTTAGGACAATAATTGGCAAAGTGCCCCGGCTCGTTGCAGACGTAACAACGCCTAGCGCGCCGATCTTGGCTCCTCTGCACTGCATTCCTAGCTGGTGTTGGTGTCTGAAAATTTTGTCCGGCAGGTCTTGGTACTGGTGGTGGCGTCGTCATCACATTCCTGGGCTGAAATCTGAAGAACGATTTGGTGCAACCCTCAAGCGCTGCGCTCTCTGGCGTGCTCCTGGTTTGTGCCATCCTGCGCTTCGGTTGTCCTCCGGCTCCTTGCGCTTGTCCTCCAATATCGGCGCCTTGTTCACTAGCTCTGAAAATCGGGAAAAGTGTGGGTTATGAGTCCCTGCGATCCTGAATTCAGTCCTTCATGAATCGAGATTGCTCGGCCTTATCCGTTGCTACATCCTCAGTGCGTAGCGTGCCACCGCGTGAACTTATTCAGATACTCGAGACATCGATTGATTGCCTGCTTGAAGTGCCCTAAACTCCTCCTTCTTCAGCTCCATGATGCCTTGGGCATGTAGTGCTAAGCGATCGTGAACTCCTCCCGGTGATGTCTGCGGGTGCTCATGAGCGTGATAGTTTTCCCACCATTCATTGCGGTTCCTTCAAGGCGATGAGAGGCATAGAGTACCCTCTCATTTCCTTCACACCGGTAATGTGCAACTTTCTCTCTATCGTCCTCGGCTAATCATCGCCTCCAATGGATTGGCATTCCCGAGAAAATGTAGGCGGTCGTGTCCTCATGAATTCGACTGACCTCGAGTGTGGCCTCTGCCTTTGGGTTAACTCGTTAACTTGGCGTGGCGGCAAGCGATGACTTCTTTCATCTGCATCATGGCATGCATTAACTGGTGCAGTGCAGCAATAAAGGCTCCAAAGTTACGCATATCAATGGCGGTCTTGGTTGAGGTCCTTGTCCTTCCCCATCGATGTTTCGGTGTGCGAGAACCGCTCCCATTTCCTCCTTGGTTTCCTCGAGTGTTCACCATCTGCCGATTGCTCCATGGTTTAGAGACGAGAGGGAAATAAGAATAGACAAGTAATAGAGTACTTATGCGGGGACGAAGGTGTAACACAAAATCTAACTTTATTACTTTATTAATATCTGGGTATGGTTGCTCACAATGCCTAAGGGCCTTGCAATGCACACCAATCACTCACAAGCATGAAAGAAGCAAATCGAACTAACATTCTGGAGTCAAACGCCTCTAAGGGTGACTCTTATTCCAAGACGCGACTCAACGCAGGAGTCTCAACTGCTAATCCTAACGCTCACTCCTCTAGCCATCCCCCACCGGAACTTCTTGGTGGATACACCGGCGGGTGTGCTGGTGCTGGTACAAACCTATCCCAACGATCCTCTGCTGGATGCGCCTCCTGCACAGGCTCAACCTCCACTGGCTCCGGCTTTACTTCCACTGGTTCCGACTTCACTTCCACTGGCTCTGGCTTCACTTCCACTGGCTCTGGCTTCACTTCCACTGGTTCCAACTTCACTTCCATTGGCTCTGGCTCTGGCTCTGGCTGCGGCTCCTGCTGTGGCTCCTCCGGATCTGGGTCGTGTAGCTCCAAGCTCGGCTCGCCTCGTCCGTGCAAAGACTGTCTCCAGTTCCCGATCCTCTGGATAGAGTGGGCCAAGTACTCACAAGTCTGCAACAGATGAGCCCTAAGGCGTGTGAACTCGTCCACGAGACCTCTGCGGCTCTGAACCGTCTCGTCGATAGCATCCTCTTGGCGATGACATATCTGGCAGGTGGGTGATCGTGGCATCCTCCTCCTCGATGGGCTCTCGGTTGTAGCGAGTGTCTCTCGTGGTGGTGATGGAAACTCTTGTGCCATCCAACTCTCAGGGGTAGGTACGAGCAATCTGCCTCATCGCCAGACGCGATGTCTCCTGAATCCCAGCGTCAAATGACAACCTCCTGGCGGTGATGCGGATGGGACGACTCGCCCTCGCCCTATCCCTAGCGTAGACCGTGATAGTGACATCCCAGGCAATATCCAGTCCTGCCCGATCCACAGTAGTCCCTCGGTAGATCGGCCTGTCATATCCTCCAAGCAGCTGCATCATACGCCAAAGCTCATGGCGTACCCTCGATCGCTCACCAAAAGAGTGGATCATCCTCATCGCCAAAGGACACTCACGTGAAACTCGGATATTTTAATCAAAGCGAATATGTGTTGAATTCAGCAAGGGTATGAAAGAAGAGAAGGGTAAGTCGAGATTGCATTATCATCTTGGCACATTTTAGCTTTTAGAAAATAGTTTTATCCTCACTCGACCATTCTAACTAAGGGTCGGTCCTACGATCGATATGGCTCGATACCACCTCTGTCGGGACCCGAATTTGCAAATCCGGACCCTCGTGTTTCAGCACTAGTCGAGATCACGCTAGTGTACACAGTTTCAACATCGGTACATATCACGGACATATCCAGCGAAATAATAAGTACTTTAATTAAATACTCAAACTAGTTGATTGACCTTATGGTCAAGTTACAAAGATCGTCTCGCAGGCGAAGGATTATTAAAATATTCAAATCAAATGAAATAAAATAAACTCGTGGCGCCAACCAATTTGCCACGAACAGGATCCGGTAGGCTCGCTCCTAGTTCGCTTCTCCTCCCCGATACTCCTCCTCTGACGGGGTTGCTTCTTCTTCAACTGAAGTTGTGTTGTTGTGGGGTGAGTACTTTGAGCACTCAGCAAGTCATGCACAGAATGCAATTCTAATATTCTACATGCATGGCTTAGTACAAAGGATAGGCTATGGTTCATGAGCAGTACAGCATTTCAAATAAACAGTAATAGATTGCAAAGCAGTAAAACAGTAGTAGGAATAGTAGCTTTCACAAGCATTTCAATTGTAATTCATTTTTCCATCCTAAGTCAAATTCATCATCACCAACCCAAGCATTTTCCATCAACAATTCATTTTTATGAAAATCTAACCCTTGACCGTAATCACCGAGCGATGCTCATTACCGTGAGCACGGCTATTCGAATAGGTTGTACACTCTGCGGAGGTTATACACTTTACCCACAAGATACATCAAATACCACCAAGGCAAATAACCGTAACGAAGCTTTTCCAAAGTTCCATCTAAACCCGATCTTGCGCTAAGGTTTCAACCTTTGGAGGGACTGGTTACCACACCAGGGGCCCCCTCTTGCGCCATGTGAGTTCTCATTCCGCTTCTCCGGCCTCACACCACCACGACAAGTACCAAAGAATAGATTTCCCAGTTTACTCACCTAAGCCCATCCCATTCACGGAGCTTGTGGTCGTATGAGAGACTTCGAGTTCAAATGCTCGCAAGGTTAAGTCCTTAGTTGGCCGAGGCAAGACTAACCAAGTGTAACTCAAATGTCCATGTCCAATAAAAACCAAATCGACCGCCCGTTTGCCACTCTTGGCCCACGAAACAATCTTGCCATTTGCCCCAGTCTAAATCATTTTCCCACCGGTTCTTTACCATTGCACCACGTGCCATCATCAACTCAATAACACATGTCTCATTCACAAAGCATGTTCAATATCTCATTAAGTCATTATTCACTTTGGTATTCCAAAATCATGAAATGTCCACGTGGCGGGGCTAAGCATACTACTTGGTCTACTCAACCCATGTTGGCAAATTATAAAAGTCCAACTATTAATCCATATCCTAGGGTGACAAAAGATTCATGGCCTACAATTATATATGACAAGGTGGCATCTGACAACTTAGGCATTTAACTAATCCCAAAACTTATTCAAAATCATTTCTATCAAATTAGCATGCAATAGTTTAAATCAAAATAATTTGCTCTAATAGGTTCAACATGATCAAACACAACTTGCCTTCAAAAAGTGCTGGTTCGGTTCTGAACTTGCTCTTGGGTCGAACTTCTCCTCAAAACCTTCGGGCACTTCAGCGTCTCACGCGTAACGCAAATAAATAGCAATAAATAAATAAAACAGAGAACAACTCAAGCCTAAATTTCAAATAAAATTCATAAACAGAAAGAGCTTAATTTTACAAATTTATAGAAATTGGAATCACTCAAATCGGAGTTAAAAGCATAAAAGTTATAAGCATTTGAAGTTTCAAAATACATTTAAAATCAATAAACCGAATTAAATAAATATTTTCTTTTTCGGAAAATTAATTATTACGTCATCGTGACACGTGTCGATACCACGAGCGACACGTGGCCTTCTTGGCGTCATCGTGAACGTCGGCCGCGACTTCGGCTCTCTCAGCGACAAGTGGGTCCCACCGACGTCGGCATGAGCGTCGTGGTGGCGTCTACCGCAGTCGCGTCGCGGTGACGAGTGGGCCCGTCTTTGTCGGCGTCTCGTCCGTCTGACAGCACGTCACGGCCGACATGTGGGTCCCAGCGTCGCGACACGCGAATGCGATGCATGGTGCGGTGAGGCGGCGTGTGGGTCGCCTTGTCGGCGTCCGCAGTGCGATGCATGGCGGCGTGTACGACGGCGTCCCTCGGTTGCATCTAACGGTGGGGTTTAGAAGATGGGCTTTACTATTTGGGCGGCGTGGCGAATCTGATCGTTGATCTTGCGATCGGACGGTCGTGGAAGCTTCGACTTCGGCGGCGATGGTCTTGGCGGCTGTCTTGGCCGGAGATGAGGGCGACGGCGTGCGGCGCGGCGTTCGTGACCCTCCGCGACGTCGCGGTAATGCTTCCGTCTGGCGCGACGCTCTGAGTCAATGGTGGCACAGGCGGCGGAGAATCACCGGCGGCGGCAGGCAGCCGCGAAGAACTTCGGCGGTAGCCGGGAACTTTGGCGAGCTCGTGCGGCGAGCGGCGTCTCGGGCGGCGTGATGAGTGCAGACGGGTGCGGCGTGAAGTGAGGATCACGACACGGTGGCGGCGCTTTAAATAGGGACCCGGCGTCCGTGAAAATCGCGAAGCAAAGGCCCACATTACAACGGCGGAATCCGACGAAATCGAGGTGGGTGGCGTGGCGCGATGAGAGCCGTCGGATGAAGATCGAGCAGCGACACGTTAGGGTTTTTCCAGGCGGGCGCCTGATTACTCGCCCAGACTGTTCATTTGGATTTTAATCCTTTTCGATTAAAAATATTTCCCGAAATTAAAATAATTTATTTGGGGCATTAAAAATATCGGAAAATTCTGGAAAAATTCTCATAAATATTTTAGGACATTTGTGACTCAAATAAAATATTTTCAGCAAAAATTTATTTTAACTTTTCCATTATTTAATTAATTTGATAAATGGTTTAATTCAAAATAAATTCAAATAATTCCAAATAAATTCCAGAAATTCTCAAAATTTCAAAATACCAATAAAATGCAAGAAAAGCAAAAATTGGGGTGTTACAATGACTAAGTCAATAATATCCAAAGCTTTTAAGACTTTGGATTGGAGTATTAAAGAAGTTGTCTGAAAGAACAAGATTTAGGCTAATAGTTTTTGGCTTGGGAGATGATTCAAGCATAGTAGCTAGGGTTATTTATGTTGCCAGTAGTATAAAGAGGGATTATGCACAAGATAGAATATTGGTTCACAAGGCTAAGTCTAGGTTAGACTGCTTGGAGTTAAAATCCTTGAATCACTTCTTTACCTCCTAATCAGTCTTAACCCCAAATAGGGTCTAAGTGTTCCCCGGACTAAACTTCATTTATCTCTCCTCAAGTCCGGTGCAACCTTAGCCAAAGCCCATCTCCGCCGGACCAAAGTCCTTCATGGTCCGGTGCCAAAAATATGTTGGCTTAAATCCTATCTGAACACTTCCCATTCACGGCGGACCAAACTTTTCGGTTCGGCGCACATGTGAAAGGTTTCATCTTTTCACCGAAGCAAAGTCTTGTTTTTGATTCCTTTAATCCATGGTGAGTGTATTCTATGTTTAAAGCAAACCGAGTACATCCCATCTACACCAAACAATTCTTGGAATGGTATGCATGATCAAATGCTCATAATTCTTCTCTAGACCATTTTTACCTTCAGTCCATGGTGAAAATTCTTTGAAGAGACCTCTAACCGTGCACACACCATTCATGCCGGACCAAATCCCGCTTTCACAAAATTCAGTCCGGCGCAGTTGTTTTTCTCTCGAATAAACTTCCTTAGCTCCAAATAACATTCTAGTCCATGTATTCTTGATCAAAATTCTAACCGAGCTTAGTCCATTCACGCCGGCCCAAATTCCGCCTTCACCAAATTCAGTCCGGCGCTAAAGTAATTCTCTCGGTTGAACTCATTCTTTGTCAAAAAGTCCGTGGCTACTGATTTCTGTGAAATTCATCTACGGCGGACCAAATATTTTGGTCCGGCGCACATGTTGAATTCTCACTCCTTCGTCGGACCAAAACCTATGTACGACAGACCAAATTTTTCGGTCCGGCGTAAATTAGTTCATTTGGTCCAGAGTACATAGGACCAGTATCGCTAGCTTGTTTCACTAAGTCCGTTGTAAATGTGTAATCTTGATTTTTGACAGTCTGACACGTTGCAACGGTCACTGTGGTAGGTGTAATGGCTATATTCATTCCAAATGCCTATATAAGCATTTCTTGAGCCATCTACCATAGAACTTTTTGATCTCCTTGACATTTTAACAAACTTAGAGCTTTCATTCCTTCATGGAGAGTGTGCTGAAACTCTGAACTAAAAACCTTCACTTTCTAAGTGTTCTTGCTCCAAGCTTAGTCTAGCTAGTGCTATGTTGAGTGATCCAAGAGATAGGGCTTGTGTGTAGTCTATTACTCTTGGGTCTTAGTAATCCTAGACGGTTTGGAGGCAGTGAAGGTGCGACCTGTCCAAAGCGTTTGTGGAAGGCCACCTTGTTTGTGAAAGGTTTGGAACTCACCTCACCGGAGTGGTGAAAGAGTTGCCGCCGGACCAAGGTCAGGTGTTGTGTGCACCCGCAGCCAGAGCTTCCCGTCCTTCGCGGGCTTCCTGGCGAAGTCGCTCCATCTCCTCCTTGTCCTGGTCGGCGAACTCAATGGCCTCTCGCGTGGCTCGGCCCAACTCGGCCACCTTCGACTCCAGAACTCAAGAATGTTGCTGTGCTTGCTCGAGCTCTAGCTCGAGCTTGCATATCCGCTCTCCGTTCTTGGTGGCATTCTCCTCGGCCTAGCGGCACCTCGTCAGGATCTTCAGGTCCTCAGCCTTGAGGTCGGCCATCTGCTGCTCGAGCTCTGCCACCTTGGCGTTATGATCGGTGTGAAGCTTGGCCACGACCTCGAGCAGAACGATCGCCGAGTTGAAGTCCGTCATGGTCTCTTGGAGGACCTACGGATAAGAAGGCTTTAGACAACCCCCCGAACTCCGAAGAAGGAACTCTCGGAAATGAAGCACACTTACCCAGCGGAGACGCATGCGAAGGTTATCCCGGAAGGCCTTGGTAACATCTGCCTCCCGAAGGTCCGCGAGATTTCCCGCGGGGGACTTCGGCGGAGAGATTTGGCCTTCCTCCCGGGTAGGAAGCTCGCTCGGGATCTCCTCGCTGTCCCCCCGGGCATGTAGTTCGCCCGTTGGCGCCGCGCCTTCCTCCTGAGCAGATAGTTAGCTCGGGGTCTTCTCGCTATCCTCCCGAGCATGTGATTCGCTTGGGGGCTGCGCGGTGTCCTCCCGAGCATGCATTTCGCTCGGGGGCTCCGCGCTCTCGTTCCAGGCAGGTGGTCGCCCGGGGACTTCGTGCTCTCTTGAGCAGGCTTATCGCCCAAGATCACGAGGTCTTCTTCCTCACCCTCCCGAGCATCTGTTGTGCTTGGGAGGGCCAGGTACACGTCCTGAAGGGATGGTCCCTCTAGGGCAAGAAGCTTCGCAGCGTGTTCATCGGTCCCGTCGACGAAGTCCTCCGCTGTCTCGACATCAACGGCCTCGGCCATCACGAGGTCCACGGCAAGAACGAGCTGCCTCTCTATGACACGATCAAGGATCTCGTAAGCCATAGCCCTAAAATCCCTAGGAGCTATCACGCCCACGTCAAGAGGGTGGGGTTAGCTCGGTCAAGCAAGACGAAAAGAGAAGGAAGAAGGGTAGAGAATGAAGGTTACCTTGGGCGAGCTCTTCACTGTCATCTTCGGCGGGATTGGCCGCCGCCGCAACCACGAGCTCGGATTTCTCCGCAGCAGCGTGGCTAATCCTCGCCAAGAGGGGGTCGACCTCCTCCAATGTCTTCTTCAAGCGTCGGCGCCTCGTCACGAGGGGCGCCGTGTCCTCGTCCTCCCCCTCGGGCTCTCCCGCCCGGGAGCCCGAAGTAGCTTGGGCAAGTTTGGCCTTGAGCTCGGCAAGCTCCCCTTCCAGCGCCTTGCGCTTGGCTTTCCTCGCCTCCTCGACTAGCTTCACCTACTCCGCGAGCTGTTGCAAGCGAGCTATCAACCCCGGTTTCCTCTCGAAGTAACTTTTCATCTAGGCCTTCAGGTCACTTACCTCCTTCCTATCGGCGTACTCCAAGTGTTGCCGGGGAGGGCTCTTGGCCGAGGTCGCCCGCCTCTTCAACGACTGGGGAGGCGGCGGTGGTGGAGCTTGTCGCTTGCCCTTGCCTTCTTGGTCTTAGCGACGGGGATGATCTCCCCTTGGCCGCGCAAAAGCGGCTTAAGCTCGGCCACTGCTGCCTCAAGGGCGACCTTCTCCTGCCAAAAGCAAAGGAACATCAAAAGAAAATCGGGACGCGTTGCCTCGAGCACGGATCGCAAGGAAACATACCACTTCGCTCCGCTCGAGCTCGTTCCTCGGGACTTGCCGCCCATGCTCGATCTCCTTGCCATTTGAGGTGCCAAACATCTCGGCGACCCGTTTCTCCACCCAGTCGATACTCAGGGCTACAACCGACCAAGAAAAGGTGTTAGCACGAGCGAAGATCATGCATAAGAAGCAGAAGCTGATCAAATTAAAAAGCTTACCGGAGTCAGCCTCTCGGGTGAGGTCTTACCACCCGGAGACCTTGAAGAAGGGGTGTTCCCTCCTCCTCAATAGAAACACTCGATTCCTGAGGAAGTCCCGAACGACGTCGCGACCAGTGAGCCCCATGTTCGTGAGCTCACTGATCATCATCAGGGCCCGCTCCTCCTCGGCTTGCATGGACGGGCGCGGGGTCTCGACGGTGGGCATTGCCACTCCGGAGTAGCAGAGAGTGCTTCCCTCTGCCTTCCTCAGGTAGAACCAGAAATCGGTCCAGCCCGACACCGAGTCTTTGAGTGTGAAGAAAGGGTACTTGTATGGTCGGCTGGGTCACAAGTGGAGTATGTGGAACCGGTGGGAGAAGCCCCACCAGTGCGGAACAAGGAGTAAAAAATGAAAAAAGAGGCTCGCCGTGAGCAGGATGCCCACGAATCCCTCGCAAAGTTGCGAGAAGATGGCCAAGACAAGGATGGAATTAGGATTTAAATTAGTAATCTCGCACTCGCATTGGGTGAGTACGGATTCAAGGAACTCACTCTCAAGCATTCTAAGCCCGTTGACGGTGTAGAGATCGCAGGTAACGATCTCGTCGTCACGCAGCGCGGGAGCTCCTTCGCCGTCCGGGATGCACCATGTGCCCGCGTCGAGATAGCCGAAGTCCTCAAGCGCCTGCAGCCTCTCCTTGCTGATCTTGCTCGGGCCGAACTTCGCTATGAAGAGGGGTTGAGGAAGGGAACGCAAGGATGAGAGAGCTTAAGGACTAGAAGATTTTGAAGTCTAATTGCGAGATGTGAGAGAAGAAGTTCTCAATACTATCCCCGCCGAGTATATATAGGCGGAGAAGTCGAATGGACAGAAAACCGCCCCCGCCCGTTCGTGAACCGACGCACAGTGGCACGATTTCCAAAACTGTACAGTAAAGGCACGGTTTTCAAGAACTGTCAGAACCATACCCGCAAGGCTTCGCGGAGAAGGAACCATCGTGACCTTTCGCTTCCGTTCCCGAGCCCCGCTTTGGTCGGGCCTAGAGCAAGATGCTCATTTCTCGCCGGAGCATGCTAAACTATGCAGCAATGGTTGCTTCTGATGTCGCAGCAATATTTCAACAGAAGATTCTAATCCCGCTACTGAGAGTATTTATGTGCAAGATCCCAATCCCTCCTGTGAGTCTAAAGGCTCAAGGGGAAGGCCCCGCCGAGCGAATTCCAACTTGAGCCTTGGGGCTAGCTGTCAGGGATTGGATAATTTCCATAAAGACCATCGTGCCCCGGCAGCCAATCTCTGGCCGACCATATTCACCCTTGGACGGTGTCCCCAAGGAAGATCCTCGGGCAGACCGGCCGATGGGTCTACCCCGACTATGGCCAAGCTCGTCCCTGAGCATGTGCCTTTGTTTCCCAAGCGTGCCTGCTCAGAGGGATGCGACGATCGGCCAAGGCTGAAGGAAGATCCCGAGCATGATCGACAGGTCGTGTTCGGCCTATAAAAACGACGTGGCATTAATTACACGGCGGCTCGAAGGACCGTACGGCCACGTTCTAAGCCCACTACGCCCACGTCACTACATGGCGAAAAGTAAGGGCAGCAGTTACACCCACGTCCGGGCACAGTAGTGGCATGTCATTTAGTTATAAATGATGTAAGACTGTAATCATCTATAAATACCCCGCTGTAAGAAGCATTCAGGGGTTCCGGAAAAAAAGCTGTAAGAAACACCCAAGAGAGTATGTAAGAAAAGAGAGGAAGAGACATTCGTGCCAAGCGCCCTGTAAAAACACTCGAGCAGTAGTAAAGTCACTGGACGTAGGGTTGTTATCTCCTTTGTGAGAGGCCCGAACCAGGATAAAAAGTTCTTATCTGTTGTCTCCTTTACAACCTCCAACCATCCACACCCCTAGCTCGGTAGGTGTTCGGACGCTAACACCTTCGTGGAAAAGGGACCCTGGTTGATCCCTCATTCAATAAGTAAGCTCGGCGGGGGACCCATTCCCGAAACGTCGACAACCTCAATTGAAGGAGAAAATGACCCCAGTCACAAGATCACTTTTGGAGATAATAGCATGTGAAAGGTAAAAGGTCTTAGTAAGATCGCTATATCCAATGATCATTCTATTGAAAATATTCTCCTTGTTGAATCCTTAAATTTCAATTTACTTTCAGTTGCTCAATTATGTGATCTTGGATTTCACTGTATCTTCTCAATTGATGGGGTAACCGTCTTTGATAAAAATGAAAAGCTCATTTTCAAAGGTTTCAGATTTCAAAATCTCTACTTAGTTGATTTTAAATCTAACTCCTCTTGCATCTCGACTTGTCTATTAGTAAAAATCTATCTTGGATGGCTTTGGCATAGGCGTCTTAGGCATGTAGGTATGTCTAATCTTAAAAAGCTTTTCAAAATGAGCTAGTGGTGGGACTAAAAGATGTTAAATTTGAGAATAATAAGCTATGTAGTGCTTGTCAAGCAGGCAAGCAAGTAGCAAATTCTCATCCCATCAAAAGCATCATGTCCACCACTAAACCACTAGAGCTCTTGCATATGGACGTGTTCGGTCCCACTTCATATGCTAGCATTGGTGGTAACTCATATTGCCTAGTTATAGTTGATGACTTCTTCCGGTTTACTTGGGTTTTCTTTTTGCCATACAAAAGTGAAGTTGAAATTTTTTTAAAATCTTTTGCAAAAAGGGCCCAAAATTAATTTGATTGCCCCATCAAGAAAATCAGAAGTGACAATGGATCTGAATTTGTCAATACTAACAGTATTGAATATTGTGATGAATTAGGAATTAAACATGAACTCTCAGCCAGCTATACCCCTCAACAAAATGGTGTGGTTGAGAGGAAAAATAGAACTTTCATTGAAATGGCTAGGTCTATGCTAGATGAATATGGTACATCTGATGCTTTTTGGGCTTAAGCCATTAACACTCTTCATAGACTTCTAAAGAAAACTCCTTATGAACTGTTGGTAGGTAGAAGGCCTAACATATCATATTTTTGTGTGTTTGGTTGCAAGATATATATCTACAAAAAGAGAACTCATTTGGGTAAATTTCAAACTAGATGTGATACGGTCACGATAGCAAGATCATCATTTTCATCATTTGTTGCTGTCCAAGAATTCACAAATCATTTCTAATTGATTATTCTCAGGTATGAAGACAATGTGAGGAGGTGTGAACACCTTAGGGAAGACCAAGAGAAGCATGGATAAGTCAACGTGCAAGATGTGAATGCAAATGAACTCAGTTCGGCCTCTCAGGACCAGTCTTCAATAAAAACAACGTAGAAAATACAAATGGAGTCCGATTGGAGTGTTTGACCACAGCTTTTAAAGCTTGTCTCTTGAGCTTTCCAATGGATCTAGCCTCAACCCTAAATTCAATCGGAGTGCAAAGATATCGTCCAAAACTTATGGCAATTAGAAACTGTTTAGAAACTAATTTCAAAGCATTGGGTGTTGCGCCACCATTATGTTTGGGTCTTGTGCTTTGTGCTGTAATCTGGGACTTGTGCAGCACACTTTAGGCTTCCTCTCCACTCCCCTCATATATGTAGAAGGCACCCCTTTGTGAAAAAGATTTTAGACTACTTTGAAACTAAATCATATCTACTATGCATGTTCTAGAATTTTCAAGCCACAAGCTGAAACATATCTAAGATTGTGCATTCCTTCCTATTGTTCTTGCAAGCTCTTTGTGATTGCAGCGAGGATTGTAATCCGCTTGACTTGGTTGAGTGGACAACGTGAGGTTGGGCGAACTCCGTGTTGCAGATTGTTGCACTTGCAACGGTTAGCTGCACAAGATTCGTCAGGTTTCACGAGTATCTTCGATTCTACACCGTGAAGGTCGGGCACTCCTCGTATCATTTGGTATTAGAGCCCGGTTGTCACGATACGATCTTTATCCCTGTGAGACCCCAGATTTACCATCCGGAACCTCCTGTGTATTTCTGTACTAGTCCCAGATCAGTAGCTAGTACACACAGTCAAACAGTGATGAATCATAACCAAGTGCGAATAATAACATAAATAAAAAAATAACAGAGTACCGGCCTTATGGCCAATTATTACAAGACAAAAAGTCTTACAGCGGAAGTAACAAAATAAGAACAATAAACTCCAACACGGGAGGACCCATCAATTTACCACAGGCAATTGTCTGGGGAATGCGTCCTAGTACTCCGGATGGCCTTTGTCAGATCTTCACATGTAGAAGTCGTAGTCGTCCACGACAGCTTCGAAAGCTTCTGAGATTCATATTGAGTGTAGCATGTGAGTACAAACGTACTCCGCAAGTCTGGGAAAATGCAACATGTAGGGCTTTCCAAGGAAAGGCTTAATAGGGTTCTTTTGCATAAAGCCAAGTTTCATCAAACCTTACTTAATAATAATTTTCACAAAGCACATTTTAAACAATTATTTAACAATTGAATTATTTAATATTCTAGTGAAGGTTCTATCTACCATCACTAGTATAAAGGCTCTATCCGCCACATTTAAAAGATTAAGGTAAACCAACTCATGACTCTATCTGTCATGAACAAAACAGGTTCCATCTACCTGATTGGCTCAATCTACCAAATAAACATCCGAGAGTTTCATCTACTCCCGAATCCCAAAACAAAACATCAGTTATTCTTTTTAAAACCAAAACCAAGTCTACCAGTATGAAAGCATTCTTCGCTTTGCCTTTGACCGTAGGCACGGCTATTCGAATAGTTTTAACTATGCAGAGGTGTACAGCTTTACCCACAGGACATGATATTCTCTTAATGCCAAGCTATTAACACACTTCCGTTGGTGTGCCGGCTGAGATATCATGACAAGGCCTTTACAATGTATACGCCTAACCCGACTCACCCGCTGAGGTTTCACCGCCATTAGGGTTCCATCTGCCCAGTATAGAAGCCCCCTCTTGCGCCGTGTGGGAAAATACGACTTGCCTCCATCTGGCACCCACATTCCACCATCTGGTGAATCTAAGTTATGTTTCTACAAATTATTCAGCCCGGTCAGAGCCCATTTGACATGTGGTTGCACGGTAATGCTTAGAATGGACAATCATAAGCGTCGGTCCTTAAATTGATTAGGGTGGCTTTCACAATCCAAAACCAGTGCTCCATCTGCACCCGCCCGACAAACCATTCCACCCCAATCTAAACCATTTTTATTTTATTTTTATTTTGCAATCACAGCAGCAATCTCTTTGCTACAGTTTTAATAGAACACATTTCAACAACATTTTCAAAGCAACCATCCATAGGTATTTTAATCAATTCCGCAACTAAGCTCATCTAACGCACTAACAAAATATATCACAACCTAATATGATCACGATATATCACAGCAATCTAGGGTTACAAATGAACATGGATTTCAACATCAAGGTGGTATTATCAATTCGGATTAACTACCAACCTATATTTAACATCATCTTTGTATAAATAGCAATGCATGTTGTAAAACTTTTGTAAAACATTTGCAAACCATAGGATCAATGTGCGTCAAGGAGACTTGCCTTCGTCGACGAGGTGCACTGCGTTACTCTGAAAGTCTTCTCCTTTGTTGGCGATCACTGCAATTTTTTCGACTACGCGCAAAAGCAAGTACCTAAAAGAATAAAATAAATTAAACAGAAACTAAAAATTATAATAAAAATACTGACAGATAGAGGATGAATTTAGATGAATTTAGCAATTGGAATCACTCGATTCGGAGTTACGACGGAGGAGAAACAATTGTTTGAATTCTCAAAATCCGGAAAATTGGAAAACCGAGGAATATTCTTTGGAATCTTTCTTTTCCTTCATTTTTCTGATTTTCTTGTCTCTCTTGCAGGTGGACCCCATGCGTCATTGACTCACTTCTTCTTCACCATTGTTCTGACAGGAGAGAGCAAAGAACGAGACCGATCAAGAGCAAATACGGTTGAGAAGGAAAAGGAAGTGGCTCAAGAAAGCGAGGGCAGCAGCGGCAACACAAGGGAGGTGGCTTGCGCCGATAGAGGGCAGCGCCAGAAGCGCGTGGGCGTGACGCCAGAGCAAAGCAGGGCGAGCAGTCGGGCGAGCAAAGCGGCGACGAACGGCAGGCACTACAGGCCGACGCGAACAAGGCAGAAGGCAGGCAAGGCGGCCCATCGCATAGTGGCCGTGGCAATGGGAGGTCGAACGACGAGTCATGACGGCGAAAAAACGGACCGCAAGCATGAGGGCCAACCGCCTAAAACTCGAAATTTCACGAACGGAAGAGAGCATCGCGAAGAGAATGACAAGGTGATTCTACGGCTAAAAGGAATTGCGCTAGAAGTTACCAGATTGAAGGAATCAAGAATCTAACGGAATGACGTCGGCGATTTAATAAACTCGAACCGGGGTCAAATCGCGACGAAAATCAAAGCCGATTGAATGGTTGTGTTCTCGAAGCAAGGGGCACAAAGTGACGGGTTGGTTTGTCAAGAAACTCACCGAGCTAGAGATGGCTCGCGGTGTCTTTGGAGGATGCCGGGCATACGGTTTTCTCGAGTTTTGGGATGGGAAACGATACTGAACCAAAGGGCAAGGTGAGCACAAGTAGAGGACGCTAATACGCTCATTTGAGGTACTCACATGCTCGAGAGACGAAGAAACGGAAGAGTTATGGCTAAAACAAGAAACGGCAAAGAATTGATTGCGTGATCGCTTTTACTTGATTTTAGAATGAGCAACAGAGGGTAATCAATCTCCATTATGACGCCGTCGTAACGCTTCAAATTTCACTAGATTCAGACAATCGTGGAGAGAGTTATGAGCATTTGAAGATGGAGTCAAAACTTGAAATTTCTGCTGATGGCATTGACGGGAGGAGGAAGACGATAAACAGTGACATGCTACGTGTCGCTTTCTCGTTGGTTGGAAGAAAGGAAGAGACAAAAGCGCGAAGAATAAAATAGTAAAAATGATCTACAAATCCTGGAAAAATTTCTAAAAATACTAGAGATTATTTGTAACCCAATAAAATTAGTTTCACTGAATTTTGATGAATTTTGGAATTTAGATTATTCCGGAACGAATATACTGATTTTGATGAAAGACCGCGAGAGATAAAATACCATAGAGATTCTAGAAATCTTGAGAAAATTCCTAAAAATGTTTTGGAATATTTGGAACCTAATGCAATAAGTTTCGGGATTTTTAGAGCATCATGGAATGTAGGTGAAATTTCGAGTAAGGATTGGAATTAGGAATTTTGATTTTGCGGGCGATAAAGAATTGAACTTCAATTTCGGATGGATAAGGATGCCAGGTTAAATATAACACCGATGAAAAACCAAATTTTAAAATTAATTAATTTTAAATTAGCTTTTAGCAGAAACCCGAAATTGGGGATGTTACAAACCTACCCCCCTTAGAGAGAATCTCATCCCCAAGATTCGGACGGAAAAAAGGGAGGAACAAAAGAAACTTGACTTTTGATCCTTTGACTCCCAAGTCGCTTCTTACTCGAATCGAACAAAGCTTTAGCAGAACTAAACGATCAAGACTTACTGAATTTGTCACGCTTTCAACAATCGACGCTAAGAGATGATTAACACTCTCTTCCCCGAGATCAGGGTCAGCTGGAGTTCTTCCTGAAACCGATACTCCACTACCTTGTGCTTGCACTGGTGTTCTGGCTGGTGTAGACCCCAAGTTGAACGGTATTGGAGTAATTTGACGCTTCTGTGGGCAGTTGCTAGCATAATGCCCCAATTGTTGGCATCGATAGCATTGCACTCCTGCTGCTGGTGTGACGTATCTCTGAGATTGCATAGGAGTATTGACACGAGACTCTTGCAAGAAAGAACGAGGTGTTGAACTTGGAGTTGCCGGTGTCATTGCAGTCTGTGGCCTGCTGAAGTCTGGTTCTTTCACACGGACTTTGGAATTGCTTGCTCCTTGTTGTGCCTGAAACGCCATCTTTCTCTTGCGAGACTCAGACAACTGACATTGTGCATCTTCTTCGACCAAAACCTTGTTCACCAAGTGATGAAAAGACGGATAGTCTTTGAAGACTAACTGCACCTTAAGATCTGGTTCGAGGCCTTCCAAAAAGCGCCAAATCTTAGCCTCATCTGTTGCAACATCTTCTGGGGCATACCTTGACAACTGAGTGAAGCGGTTCAGATACTCAGACACTGACAAGTTGCCTTGTTGAAGCTTGTGGAACTCCCTCCTCTTCATCTCCATAATTCCCTTAGGAATATGGGTGGCTCTGAATGCCGACACAAACTCATCCTGTGATAGCTTGTGCTTCGTCAGGTCGCCTTTGTAGTTTTCCCCACCAACTAGTCATGGTGCCCTTCAACCGATGAGAGGCGGCGGACACTCTCGATTCGCCGCGACCGGCCAAGTACAACTTCTTTTCGACCTCCTTAAGCCGCCATCCGCCTCTAATGGATCAACCGATCCAAAGAAAGGTTAGAGGTCTTGTCCTCATGAACTCCCGAACTTAGATTGGGGTGGTCACGCCGTGACCGGGCTGCTGTGGTGGATTCACGGCGCTCGCGCTAGAGCTTATAGTATCCGGAGCTGCATGGCCATCATCTCGCTCCATGTTGAGGGGTTGAGTGGCGGTGGGGGTGGTATTGGTTCTTCTTTGTCTTTGGAGGTGGTCAGCTTGGTCATTCTCATTGTCTCGTCTTTGCCAGACAGAACTTCATCTTGTAATCAGATTTCTACCACGGCCATTTACCACGACCTCTAGCGCGCCTCCTCTTCTTCCTCTACCATCGCTTTTGCTGGGTTCTCCATCTGCTGCGACCAAGAAAGCAAAAGAAGAGAGGGAATAGCATAGATGAGAAAGTAGGGTATCTAGCAACACCCAAGAACCAACTCGCCAAGGAAAAAGGCAGCTCTAAAAACAAATTTGAAACAACTCATAGCAAAGCAACTCGCCTACTCGACTAAAAACTACTAACTAAAATCGGGTAACGCTGCTCAAACACGTAATGAACCTTGACCAACTTATCTTATAGGGTTAGTCCGAGATCGAACTTGCTTCTTTGGTCTTCATCGAACAAAGGTCGGATCCTCACCATGAAGACGAACAACTTCACCAAAGAACTTTGTCAGATCGCTTCCTTTGTGAGACATCATACCTTGATGAGGGAAGGAACTCGATAAACCTAATATAGAAGTTATAGGAAGAGCCAGATAATTAACATTCCAAAAAGGTGAAAGAACAAGAGATAAGGTGAAGACGAAGTAGATAAGAAAGAACTCCCAAGACGAAGATAAGAATAGAAAGACGAGAAAAGACGAGAATAGCACAATTAATTTGTTTCTTTTATAACATAAGATTTTCAAGCTTTCCTAAAACGACTATTCTAACTAGGGACACGCCCTACAAATAACTTCAGCCCTCGATACCACCTCTCGTGAGACCCCAGATTACCATCCGAACCTCCTGTATTTCTATACTAGTCCCAGATCAAGAGCTAGTACACACAACAAACAAAGGATGAATCATAACCAAGTGCTAATAATAACATAAATAAAAAATAACAGAGTACCGCCTTATGGCTAATTATTACAAGACATAAAGTCTTACAAATGAAGTAACAAAATAAGAACAATAAACTCCAACACGAGAGGACCCATCAATTTACCACAGTAATTGTCCGGGGAACGCGCCCTAGTACTCAGGATGGCCTTTGTCAGATCTTTACATGTAGAAGTCGAGTCGCCCACTAAGCAGCTTCGAAAGCTTCTGAGATTCATGTTGAGTGTAGCATGTGAGTACAAACATACTCCGCAAGTCTGGGAAAATGCAACATGTAGGGCTTTCCAAGGAAAGGCTTAATAGGGTTCTTTTGCATATAGCCAAGTTTCATCAAACCTTACTTAATAATAATTTTCACAAAGCACATTTTAAACAATTATTTAACAATTGAATTATTTAATATTCTAGTGAAGGTTCTATCTACCATCACTAGTATAAAGGCTCTATCCGCCACATTTAAAAGATTAAGGTAAACCAACTCATGACTCTATCTGTCATGAACAAAACAGGTTCCATCTACCTGATTGGCTCAATCTGCCAAATCCGAGAGTTTCATCTACTCCCGAATCCCAAAACAAAACATCAGTTATTCTTTTTAAAACCAAAACCAAGTCTACCAGTATGAAAGCATTCTTCGCTTTGCCTTTGACCGTAGGCACGGCTATTCGAATAGTTTTAACTCTACAGAGGTGTACAGCTTTACCCACAAGACATGATATTCTCTTAATGCCAAGCTATTAACACACTTCCTTTGGTGTGCCGGCTGAGATATCATGACAAGGCCTTTACAATGTATACGCCTAACCCGACTCACCTCACCGAGGTTTCACCGCTATTAGGGTTCCATCGCCAAAGATAGAAACCCTTCTTGCGCCTGTGGGGAAAATACGACTTGCCTCCATCTGGCACCCACATTCCACCATCTGGTGAATCTAAGTTAGGTTTCTACAAATTATTCAGCCCGGTTAGAGCCCATTTAACATGTGGTTGCACGGTAATGCTTAGAATGGACAATCATAAGCGTCGGTCCTTAAATTGTGTAAGTGCATCTAGGCCCCTTAATGATTTTGGTGATTAATGACAACAAGATTAAGTGACTAATGAGTATTTTGAGTATGGTGAATAGATGGATACGCTCATTGAAAGGTCGCTAAGGAAAGAGGTCCTCAATTTGAAGAAGAAAAGGCGCCGACTAAACTCAACGATCACGTATGTAGTTTTAATTTTATTTGAGTTTAAGGACTACCATACTATAAAGAGGATAGGGCAAGAAATAGCTTTAGAATGATCTAATGTGCTCAAAGATGAACTTTAGTTGAAAAATGAGTCAATATGTAAAGTCTAAGGGCTTTTTGTTGAAAAAAGGTTCTGAGTATCCAATACATCTTCGAATGTCCGAATCGACCCCTCGGTTGCTTAGGCGAAATTTGGTTCTAATGTCCCAACATGGGTTCTGAGTATCCGAGCTAACCCTCTCTGCTGGTCCAGCTCAAATTGGTTCTAATGTCCAACATGGGTTCGAGTATCCGAGCTAGCCCTCTCTGCTGGTTGAAGTCCTTTTGGTTGGAATGTCCAACATGTGTTCGAGTATCCGAGTGAACCCCCGCTAGGGTTAAGTCACTTTGGTTCGGACTATCCAAGGGTCGCTCGACTATCCGAACTGTGTGTCCTGTAGTCTCGATTCCTAATGGTTCGGACTATCCTAACATGGGTTTGACCGTCCAACAGCCTCGGTCAAGTGAAAAAACGGCTAGTTTTGGGAGGCTTTAAATACCTCCCCAACTCCCACCTACCATTTAACTAGTGCATTCAATTCTTCCAATGCCTCTTTTCACTCTCTCTCAAAGCCCTAGTGTTCTCCTCCTCAAAGCTTGTGATTCTTGAATCTTTGGAGGAGATTAAGAGAGATTGAAAGATCTAGTGATTGTGATTCATCTTGAGCACGTGGTTCATCCTCAAGCGGATTTCTTAAGTAGATTCTTTACTCTTGAGATTGAGCACTCCTAGACGGCTAGGAGTCACCGGTGAGCCCCAAATCTTCGTGTGGGGCGCCACGAAGTTTGTGAAGGTTGAATCCACCTCCAAGGGAAGGATTCAAAGAGTTAACGGGTGAGTGCTTGGTGCAACACCTAGAGGACAAGGGTTGAAAGAGACCCGGCTTTGTGTCACTCAACGGAGACGAGGATCCTCAAGGATCCGAACTTCGAAAAATCGGTTTGTCTCCTTGGTTCTTGATTCTCTCTAGCTCATTTTGTGCTTAGCTTAATCTTTTGGGGATCCAAGGGTTTGGTAGCTTCTTGCAGAGATATTGGGTGGATCTCTTAATCTGAAGTTGCCCTAGCTTAGAAACTTTATTTGGTAGTAATCTAGCTTCTCAAATAACTCGGATCTACTTTTTAGGATTTCTCGAAGAGCAGCCGAGTATCCTAAAAGACATTCGGACTATCTGAACCACTCCTGACAATTCAAGGTATTTTCGGACTATCCTAATAGTAAATTTCCGCTATGCATTTAAATTTGAAAACGCCTATTCCCCTCTAGGCGACATATCGGTCCTTTCAATTGGTATCGAGCCAAATCTCCTTAGTTTGGCTTAACCGCTGGAGAATCAATATGTCGCAAACAGAAGTCTGTCGAGATCTTACCCGCACTCTGCACGGGACGATCTTCGGATGGGTATTCCACTTAATTACAATTCCTCGGCTCTTCATCATATGTCTCCGCGTTCTCTCGGCCGAGCGCCTCATTTCGACAAAGACTCACTATGCGGCATGGAAACATAAGATGAAGATGCACTTGAGATCGCTTCACCCTTCTATCCGAAGATTGTGCGCATGTGTTTCAAGCCTAATGATCCCGAGAACCTTACTCCCAAGAAGACAAAGATCAACATTTCAATGATTTGGCAATCAATGCCTTATTCAACGCCTTTGAGTGATTCCGAAGTTCAACCGAGTTGATGGACTCAAGAAGCAAAGGCTATTTGGGATAGACTCCTAGTCACCATGAAGGAGTGTCAAGCGTCCGAGAATCGAAGATAGAGCTCATCATTGGCGAAAGCGGTTCACCTTGGAAGATGGTGAATCATACACTAAGATGTTTGACCACCGATGGCGCTCAGAATCAAGCAAAAGGTCTTGGGTGCATCGATCTTTCTCGACAAGGCCGTGGTGAAGATAATACTGAGTGATCACTCCCACCAACCGCAACCTTGTTCGGGCTTGATCCGAGACCAGCCCAACTTCGACACTTTGACACCTCATGATGTCATTGGCCTACCATGATGGACGAGATGATGGTGAAGGAAGCCGAGGTAGTGGAAGAACTCAAGTCTAGGAAGAAAAAGGGCATCGCCTAAAGGTCATTAAGGTTGCGCGGCAAGTCAAGAAAGCACAAGTGAGGACGAAGAGTCTAGTGGTCCATTGACAAATGAAGATATGGCTCTATTTGTGCGAAGGTTCAACAAGTTCTTCAAGAAGAAGAATTTCAAACAAGGAGGTCAATCAAGGAACTATGGAAGAAAATCAAAGGGAGACATTCTACTCAAGATGCTATGAATGTGGTGAAACCGCACTTCATTGCCGAAAGTGCCCGCATAAGGAGAGCAAAGATGAGAAGCCTTACAAGAAAGACAAATACCGGGCAAAGACAAAGAAAAGAGTAAGAAATTCAAGCACTACAAGCACAAGGGACAAGCGATATTGGAGAAGAGTGGGATTCAAACTCCGATTCCGACTCAAGCTCCGAAGTCCGACGAGGAAGGAGGAATTGCCTCCGCCACCATCGCCGTGCCTACCACTCAACAACGTCAAGAGCCTCTTCGACAACTTGAGCGATGACGACGACAACACTCCAATGTGCCTTATGGCAAAGGGCACAAGGTATCATCAATTGCCTCCACTCCTCTATTGCTAATGATTGCCTAGATGAGCACGATAGCGATAGTGATGATGATGACATTACCACCGTGCTTAAGTCTGTGAAAAACATTGATATTCATAAGTTAAATTTGCTCTTAAAGGATATTGAAAAAGCTGGAGGAAGTTGTAGAACAAAAGGAAGCTATTCTCGAGGCTCAAGAGGATTTGCTCATCCTAAAAAAAGAGAAAAATCGTGAGCTAGAGAAGAGCTTATCTTTTGAAAAAGAGAAAATGAGGATTTGGTTAAGAATTCCAAATTGACAAAATCCGAGGTGATTAGTCTCGAGATCACCAACGCTTCACTTGAAGAGGAACTTGCTAAGGCGAAGGACGCTTGCAAGACTCTTGAGTTGAAGCTTGTTGATCTCAAGAATAGCCCTCCGATCACCTCGACTATTAACTCTAATTCTTGTTACCTTCTACGAGCAATGGATGCACTAGATGCTACAACGTTAATATTGATACTTATGCCACTAACCTTGAGACATTGCAAGTGTTAGCATTTGAAAATGAGAAGCTCAAGGATGCTCAAGATGGACTTCAAAAGTCCTACAAGGCAAGTAAGGGACTAGAGGAGTTCCTAGGTGTTTACAAGGTAACGCTTATGAAGCATGGGCTTGGATACACTCCACCAAAAGGAAAAAGAGCAATATTGTGGTTGTCCGCTAAACAAGCCCATCCAATTTGTTAAGAGCAAGGAAAACGCTAAGTACAAAACTCACTGTACATTCTTTGCATCTTATGTACTCAAGAAAATTAACTTAGGTCGGGTAGTTGCTTGTCACATTGGGGTAAGCCCAAAGAAAATTCTTATGTGCGATCTATTTGGGTCCCTAAATCACTTGTTACTAACGTCGTGGACCTAAGCAAGTTTGGGTACCAAAGAGCAAAAACTAAACTTTATTTTGTAGGCCTACACCTCCGGTGGATCAAGTTGATTTTGGATAGCTGATGTACGATCATATGACAGAGAAAGGGCGATGTTCGCACATTTGGAGGCTAATGGATCGAATAGTGAAAGCATCATTTTTGCGATAATGGAAAAGGTGAAGTGGTAGGTTTAGGTAAAATCCTAATTACCAATGATTTTCATATAAATAATGTTTTATTTGTTGAATCACTAAACTACAATTTGTTGTCCGCTCTGCAATTATGTGAAGCGGCTACAATTGTGTATTTAGTGATAAGGGTGTGGATGTCATTAAGAGGATGATGGTTCGATAGTCAAGTATGGTCGCTTAAAGGAAATCTCTATCTCATCGACTTCAATACGGATAGAGTAAACCTTGAAACGTGCTTAATGGCTAAGTCTAGCATGGGTTGGCTATGGCATCGCCACTTGCCCATGTTGGTATGAGGAACCTTCACAAACTCATAAAGGGCAATCACATCCTTGGGCTAACGAATATTGTCTTTGAGAAAGATAGGTGTGTAGCGCGGTCAAGCTGGGAAGCAAGTTGGAGCTACTCATCCCGCCAAGAATGTGATGACCACCTCGAGACCCTTGGAGATGCTACACATGGACTTGTTCGCCCGATCGCCTACATAAGCATTGGTGGAAACAAGTATGGTTTAGTTATTGTTGATGATTTTTCTCGCTTTACTTGGGTATTTTTCTTGCATGACAAAAGCGAAGTCCAAGGAAGCTTGAAGAAATTCATGAGAAGGGCTCAAAATGAGTTCAAGTGAAGATCAAGAGAATTTGAGGACAACGGCACCAATTCAAGAATACCGGTGGAGGAGTATCTCGATGAAGAAGGCATCAACACGAAGTTCTCGCCTCCTTATTCTCCTCAACGTAATGGGGTAGCCGAGAGGAAGAATCGAACTCTCATCGAGATAGCGCGACGATGCTTGACGAGTACAAGGTCTCCGATATATTCTGGCGAGGCCACAACACCGCATGCCACAGCTCCAACCGCTATATCTCCACAAGTTGTTAAAGAAGACTACAGACGAGCTACTTTAGGAAGAAACCCAATGTGTCCTACTTCCGAGTCTTCGTGAGCAAATGCTACATTCTCAACAAGAAAGCTAAGTCTTCTAAATTTGCTCCTAAAGTAGATGAAGGTTTCTTACTTGATATGGATCAAATGCCTATGCATACCGAAGTTTTCAACAACACCACCGGTGTGGTTGAAATTTCGTGATGTGACATTTGATGAAACTAACGGTTCTCAAGTAGAACAAGTTGATCGTGGCGTGATTGATGAGGAAGAACCCCGTGACGCAATCAAGAAACCGCAATTGGAGAAGTAAGGCCACTTGAGGAAAATGTAATTCCAAGCTCTTCAACTCAAGAAGTTCATGATGCAACGATGGACGCCCGGATGATACTCCGCCTTCAATGCGAGCTCAAGACGGCTCAATGCCACTCAAGACGATGAGGGTCCCATCCAAAGAACCAACGCGAATCGCATTCTCATCCAAGAGTCCATCGAGTGTACAAAGAGATCACCCTACGACAACATACTTGGAGACATTAACAAGGAGTATCTACTAGATCTCGTGGTCGCTAATTTTGTGAATTTTACTCCTTTGTGTCTTCTCTTGAACCGCTTAAGGTAGATGAAGCGCTACAAGATCCGGATTGGGTGATGGCCATGCAAGAGGAGTTAAATAACTTCGAACGGAACTAAGTCCGAAGCTTGTCGAAAGGCCCAAGCAAAATGTGATTGGAACCAAGTGGGTTTTTCTAACAAGCAAGATGAGAACGGAATAGTGACGAGAAACAAAGCCCGGTTAGTTGCTCAAGGCTTCACGCAAATCGAAGGTTTGGATTTCGATGAAACATATGCTCCCATAGCTAGGCTTGAATCTATTAGAATATTACTTGCCTTTGCTACTCACCATGATTTTAAGTTGTATCAAATGGACGTGAAAAGCGCCTTCTTGAATGGACCACTCTCCGAAATGGTCTACGTTGAGCAACCACCCGGCTTCGAAGACCCGAACCATCCGGACCACGTCTACTTCCTACACAAGGCTCTCTACGGACTTAAGCAAGCACCGAGAGCGTGGTTCGAGTGCCTTCGTGATTTTCTTCTCGGTCAAGGTTTTGTAGTCGGAAAGGCCGACCCCACTCTCTTTACTAAACATATTGATAATGATTTATTTGTATGTCAAATATATGTTGATGACATCATCTTCGGATCTACTAATGAACACTTGTGCAAGGAATTTAGCAGAATCATGACTAAGAGATTTGAGATGTGCATGATGGGCGAGTTAAAGTTCTTCCTCGGATTTCAAGTCAAACAACTCAAGGAAGGAACTTTTATATGCCAAACGAAGTATATCAAGGACATGCTCAAGAAGTTCGGCATGGAAAACGCCAAGCCAATCAAGACGCCGATGCAAGCTAACGGGCATCTAGACCTCGACAAAGAAGGTAAACCGTCGTCTAAAAGGTATATCGCCGATGATCGGCTCCTTACTCTATCTTTGTGCATCTAGGCCCGATATTATGCTTAGTGTGTGCATGTGTGCACGCTTTCAAGCTGCTCCTAAAGAGTGCCACATGATGGTCAGAAGAGAATCTTGAGGTATTTAGTGCACACTCCTCATTTCTGCTTTGTATCCTAAAGGTTCATCATTTGAGTTAGTTGGCTATTCCGGCGCGGATTATACCGTGTAAGGTGGATAGGAAGAGTACCTCGAACTTGTCAATTCTTAGGTAGATCACTTGTCTCTTGGTCCTCTAAGAAGCAAAATTCGTGGGTCTATCCACAGTAGAAAATCAATATATAGCCGCGAGTGTTGTTGTGCGAATTGCTTTGGATGAGACAAACTCTAAATGATTATGGCCTAACCTATAACCATGTGCCACTTTTGTGTGACAATGAGAGTGCCATAAAATTGCCAACAACCCATCCAACACTCCGCATAAAGCATATCGATATCCGCCATCATTTCCTAAAAGACCATTCCACCAAAGGCGATATTGAAATTCAACATGTGAGCACAATTGACCAATTAGCCGATATATTTACCAAGCCACTTGATGAGAAGAGGTTTTGTGATTTGAGGAGTGGACTAAATATTCTAGACTCTCGCAATTTGGCTTGAAACATGCTCACGTTGATTGGTGATTGAAAAATGTCTTAGAAAACCTTATTCTCTTTATTTCTCTTATCTTATTGTGTTTGTTGGTGTTTGATCTTCGGATCTTGTCAATCATCTTGTGATCATTGTTTGTAGTGTTGTATGGCTTGCTGATCACTTGATGACTTGACTCATTAGGTCCTCTCATCTATTTCTTGCTCCGGAGTCATTCCTGCCTTTATTCTCATGCCATCCTGAGAAAACAGTTCGGACTGTCCGAAATTCCATTCGGACTATCCGAACTGGTTCGGACTATCCGAACTTACGTTCGGACTATCCGAAGTGGGGTCTCGGGTTTCTTAAGCCGCCCGACCCTTCTTCTTCCTCTTTTCCTTCTTTTCATTCCCCATCGCGGTTTCTCTCTCGCAAGCCTCCTCGTGGATCTAGGGTTTTGACCGGTGTTCTTGCGGATTGAGGGCTTCAAGACCCTCTCCTAGGGCAAGGACTCCTCCTCTTCATCCTTGTGCCCTAATCTTGCTTTGGGAACCCGTTTTCATCTTCAAAAGGTTGGTTCAAACCTCTCCTAATGCCTGTTATTTTCAATTTATTTTGAAAACCCTTGGACTCTAGACCATCCTAGACCTTGCTAAGATAGTCATCCTATGATTAGATCTTAAATTTGTTGAATTATCACCTAGGTTGAAAAATTTAGGGTTTGTGAACTGTCACCTCGGAATGTCCGAGTTTCCATTCGGAATGTCCGAAGAGGTTCGGACTATCCGAATGAAAACTTCGGACTATCCGAAGATAACTTCGAACTATCCGAAGAATGTGACTTCATTTCAACTCTTTATTGTTCATCTAG
The DNA here is from genome assembly GCA_036346375.1 of Guadua angustifolia. NCBI lineage: Eukaryota > Viridiplantae > Streptophyta > Magnoliopsida > Poales > Poaceae > Guadua > Guadua angustifolia. Next base: position 39,038,616 of record CM070500.1, read on the forward strand.
GTTATAATTAGTGTCTAATCTTGTATCTACCCTTGTATACCTTTAGATGGATCCCACTCGTGGTGGCAACCCTCGCTCTAGCTGTTGACATCGATGCGGCTCGCTCAAGAAGGCTAGGCATGATCTTCCCACGGTGGCTCTCGGCTGCCCCCCACCGATCCTCCTCAGACTCCTTCGAGTCCCTTCCGCCACCACCGGAAGACGAAGCCAAGCCATTCGCAAAAGGAAGAAAACCGGTCATAAGGGTGCTACAAGTCATGGTGGTGGTGGACAAGGGACGAAAGTCGGAGGCAAGGGTGGTCTTGAGGATCCTAGGGCTGCTATGCCTAGGTTGAGGGCAGCTAAGTGTGCAGCTCAGCGTCGGGAAGGAGCACTGATTGGACCATTGGAGATTCACCCTGCCCGTCGTGCTACTCCAATGGGTGTGACTCCAAAGAAGAAGGTTGATTACTGTGTTGGGCAAGGGAGAGGCAAAGAAGTACGCCAGCACAGGAGTCAGGATCCGCTGATGTACTTGCAAGAGGACTACGTGGACAAGCGGTTCTGGAATCACTTCCAACAGATTTCTATGACTCGTGATTGCCGAGAAGAAGAATCCAGGGCATTAATGCAAGACATTGATCGGGACTACATGGCACAAACAGAGGACACCGTGTTCAATGAGGTAATTGCCGCCAGAGCGCCACAACTTGAGAGACATCATGTCTTTCGTGCAAATGGAACAATGAAGTTGTGGCACGCCTATGTGACCAGACGTCGACACCGATGCTGAGTGCACCATGTGGTTCATGATTGATGAGCTATATTATGCGGTGACCAAGGCACAGTTTGCTGACTGCATTGGATTCAACACCGAGGGCTGGGAGAATTTGGACAAGCTTCCTGTTTTTGACTCCTCCAGCATCAATGATTTGACTCCTTTGTATGACAGCTCTCAGAACTTCAAGCGGGCACTACAAAAGGTTTGAAGCCTTTCTATGCTATACTGTACAAGTTGCTGAGGAAGACCTTGTGGCCCAAGGAGGAGACGCCACCAACACCGCCTTCCTACTCTAGGAACTGCTCTTGAGGATTAGCGAAGGTTCTAAGCCGCTTGATGTGTTTGATTTCATTTGGCAAGAGATTCGCCAACTCCCTTAGCCCGTGCAAAGAAATTGTGGATTCGCGCCTTATGTGATGTGCATGGTGGAGAGCATCTCCGTGTTGTGGTTTGCTAAGGATGTGGAGCATGTGTCGCATGTGTTCGTGTGATCGTGGCTCCACCTCCTTCACTCACCCGGTGCCTCCTCCTTCACGCCCTCTACCAGTGTCAAAAGCCACACGAGGCCCGCTTGGTGATCCTTCTTCCCAAGCGGCTCCATCAAGAACATGCTTGTGCAATTTTCGCCTTGGGATCAAGAACCACAAGAAGATCAAGCAGATGAATGAGAAGATCACCGACACTCGCCGCCTTAATGTCATAAAAGGAAGCTAACTGTCTTGTTCTTCGTAATCCGAGTCGAGTCCGATTCAATGACAGCTTGATTCGGCGACCCTGAGCTTCTTGACCTTCCACCACTTCGGCGCCTACCTATGATTTATGAGGCGACTCTCAATGTCTTGGCTCAGAGAACGACAAAGAAATGGTGATTTATGATGGCAGCGAGGAGTGACCTCTTTGATGTCTTGATGCCAAAGGGGGAGTGAAGTGCTTAGATTTATCTTGGTTGTGGTAGTTTGTTTGTTTGCTTGCTTAATAGTTGAAGTTGAACCTCTGTTGCTTATACTTGGTTTGCTTGTTGGATGCTTGATATTAATAGCTTAATTTCATTTCTCTTTAGTAATTCATTTGTGTGATATCATGTCATATTTATTTATGCAAATTATCTGTCATATATCTTGTTATATTCTCTCGAAATCAGAAATTTAGGGGGAGCTCTCGCAAAATTTCCCGTAAATATGTGCATTTGACATTCCACTCAAACTACTTCAATGCACACATTTAGGGGGAGCTTCTCCGTGTATTTGGTTTTCCAAATACTCTCTCAATTCAAACTTTAATCATAAATCTAATCGTGTTGTCATCAATTCACCAAAAAGGGGGAGATTGTAAGTGCATATAGGCCCCTTAATGATTTTGGTGATTAATGACAACAAGATTAAGTGACTAATGAGTATTTTGAGTATGGTGAACAAATGGATACGCTCATTGAAAGGTCGCTTAAGGAAAGAGGTCCCTCAATTTGAAGAAGAAAAGGCGTCGACTAAACTCAACGATCGCGTATGTAGTTTTAATTTTATTTGAGTTTAAGGACTACCGCACTATAAAGAGGATAGGGCAAGAAATAGCTTTAGAATGATCTAATGTGCTCAAAGATGAACTTTAGTTGAAAAATGAGTCAATATGTAAAGTCTAAGGGCTTTTTGTTGAAAAAGGTTCGAGTATCCGAATACATCTTCGAATGTCCTAACCGACCCCTGCTGCTTAGGCGAAATTTGGTTCTAATGTCCCAACATGGGTTCGAGTATCCGAGCTAACCCTCTCTGCTGGTCCAGCTCAAATTGGTTCTAATGTCCAACATGGGTTCGAGTATCCGAGCTAGCCCTCTCTGTTGGTTGAAGTCCTTTTGGTTGGAATGTCCAACATGTGTTCGAGTATCCGAGTGAACCCCTGCTAGGGTTAAGTCACTTTGGTTCGGACTATCAAGGGTCGCTCGGACTATCCGAACTGTGTGTCCTGTGAGCCTCGATTCCTAATGGTTCTGACTATCCGAACATGGGTTCGGACTGTCCGAACAGTCTCGGGCTGAAGTGAAAAACGGCTAGTTTTGGGAGGCTTTAAATACCTCCCCAACTCCCACCTACCATTTAACTAGTGCATTCAATTCTTCCAATGCTCTTTTCACTCTCTCAAAGCCCTAGTGTTCTCCTCCTCAAAGCTTGTGATTCTTGAATCTTTGGAGGAGATTAAGTGAGAGATTGAAAGATCTAGTGATTGTGATTCATCTTGAGCACGTGGTTCATCCTCAAGCGGATTTCTTAAGTAGATTCTTTACTCTTGAGATTGAGGACTCCTAGACGGCTAGGAGTCACCGGTGAGCCCCAAATCTTCGTGGGACGCCGAAGTTTAGAAGGTTGAATCCACCTCGCAAGGGAAGGATTCAAAGAGTTAACGGGTGAGTGCTTGGTGCAACACCTAGAGGATAAGGGTTGAAAGAGACCCGGCTTTGTGCCGCCTCAGCTCTGAGACGAGGATCCTCAAGGATCCGAACTTAAAAAATCGGTTTGTCTCCTTGGTTCTTGATTCTCTCTAGCTCATTTTGTGCTTAGCTTAATCTTTTGGGGATCCAAGGGTTTGGTAGCTTCTTGCAAGAGATATTGGGTGGATCTCTTAATCTGAAGTTGCCCTAGCTTAGAAACTTTATTTGGTAGTAATCTAGCTTCTCAAATAACTCAGATCTACTTTTTAGGATTTCTCACGAAGAGCGGTTCGAGTATCCGAAAAGACATTCGACTATCCGAACCACTCGGACAAATCAAGGTATTTTCGGACTATCCTAATAGTAAATTTCGTTAAGATTTAAATTTGAAAACGCCTATTCCCCTCTGGCGACATATCGGTCCTTTCAAATTGATTAGAGCGGCTTTCACAATCCGTAACCGGCTCCATCTCGCACTACCCGACAAACCATTCCGCCCCAATCTAAACCATTTTTATTTTATTTTTATTTTGCAATCACAGCAGCAATCTCTTTGCTACGCTTTTAATAGAACACATTTCAACAACATTTTCAAAGCAACCCATCCATAGGTATTTTAATCAATTCCGCAACTAAGCTCATCTAACGCACTAACAAAATACATCACAACCTAATATGATCACGATATATCACAGCAATCTAGGGTTACAAATGAACATGAATTTCAACATCAAGGTGGTATTATCAATTCGGATTAACTACCAACCTATATTTAACATCATCTTTATATAAATAGCAATGCATGTTGTAAAACTTTTGTAAAACATTTGCAACTTTTGTAAAACATTTGCAAACCATAGGATCAATGCGCGTCAACGAGACTTGCCTTTGTCGACGAGGTGCACTGCGTTACTCTGAAAGTCTTCTCCTTCGTTGGCGACTACCGCAGGTTCTTCGACTACGTGCAAAACGGTGCATGAAAAGAATAAAATAAATTAAATAGAAACTAAAAATTATAATAAAAATATTGACATATAGAGGATGAATTTAGATGAATTTAGCAATTGGAATCACTTGATTCGGAGTTACGACGGAGGAGAAACAATTGTTTGAATTCTCAAAATCCTGAAAATTGGAAAACCGAGGAATATTCTTTGGAATCTTTCTTTTCCTTCATTTTTCTGATTTTCTTGTCTCTCTTGCAGGTGGACCCCATGCGTCATTGACTCACCTGTTCTTCACCATTGTTCTGTACAGGGAGAGAGCAAAGAACAGAGACCGATCAAGAGCAGCGGCGTCGCTTGAGAAGGAAAAGGAAGCGGCTCAAAGAGCCGAGGGCAGCAGGGGGCGACGAAGGAGGGTGGCTGGCGCCGACAGAGAGCAGCCAGATGCTGTCAGGCGTGACGCCAGAGCGGTAGGGCCACAGTAGGCCATGCGCAGCAGCAAAGGCGGAGACCCAGAAGCACGGCAGCGGCACGCGTGGCGGGGCAAGGTCGCATGAGCAAGGCGAAGTCCATGCGCATGGTGGCCGTGCGAGGAAGCCGAAACGACGAGTCATGACCGAAAAACCGACCGCGGCATGACGGCCAAATCCGCCAAAACTCGAAATTTCGCGAAACGGAAGAGAGCATCGCGAAGAGAATGACAAGGTGATTCTACGGCTAAAAGGAATTGCGCTAGAAGTTACCGGATTGAAGGAATCGGCGATTTAACGGGCGACGGACGACATTTAACAAACTCGAAATCCGGGGTCAAACTGCAACGAAAATCAAATCCGATTGAATGGTTGTGTTCCTGGAAGCAAGGGGCACAAAGTGACGCGGTTGGTTTGTCAAGAAACTCACCAGAGTAAGAGATGGCTCGCCGGTGTCTTTGGAGGACGCCGGGCGTACGGTTTTCTCGAGTTTTGGGATGGGAAATGATACAGAACCAAAGGGGCAAGGTGAGCACGGTGTAGAGGACATCAATACGCTCGTTTGAGGTACTCACACGCTCAGAGAGACGAAGAAACGGAAGAGTTATGGCTAAAACAAGAAACGACAAAGAATTGATTGCAGCGACCGTTTTACTTGATTTTAGAATGACCAACGGTAGGGTAATCAATCTCCATTACGACACCGTCGTAACGCTTCAAATTTCACTGGATTCGAACAATCGTGGAGAGAGTTATGAGTATTTGAAGATAGAGTCAAAACTTGAAATTTCTGCTCATGACATTGACGGGAGGAGGAAGATGATGAACAGTGACATGCTACGTGTCGCTTTCTCGTTGTTTGGAAGAAAGGAAGAGACAAAAGCGCGAAGAATAAAATAGTAAAAATGATCTACAAATCCTGGAAAAATTCCTAAAAATACTAGAGATTATTTGTAACCCAATAAAATTGGTTTCACTAAATTTTGATGAATTTTGGAATTTAGATTATTCCGGAATGAATATACTGATTTTGATGAAAGACCGCGAGAGATAAAATACCATAGAGATTCTAAAAATCTTGAGAAAATTCCTAAAAATGTTTTGGAATATTTGGAACCTAATGCAATAGGTTTCGGGATTTTTAGAGCATCATGGAATGTAGGTGAAATTTCGAGTAAGGACTGGAATTAGGAATTTTGATTTTGCGGGCGATAAAGAATTGAACTTCAATTTCGGATGGATAAGGATGCCAGGTTAAATATAACACCGATAAAAAACCAAATTTTAAAATTAATTAATTTTAAATTAGCTTTTAGCAGAAACCCGAAATTGGGGATGTTACAATCCCCTAGTTCTAGTTTTACATTTCAGCCATATCCAGAAAAAGAGCCACACAGAAATATCTACCCTTGTTTGCATTTGTGTTTTTCTTCCTAATCTAAAAACTTGCCTCACAAAAATATTGAACCTTAGTCTTCGATCTGTTATTCTTGTGTGTTTTGCTATGTTTTTATCCATGGAATCGTGTATTTTTTGCTGAAATTATTCATCTTCCTTCGCGTCACTTTTAGATCCAATCTGTCCAGTGTAGTATTGTGGCCATAACTCCCCCATACGAACTCAGATTTTTGTGTTCTTGTACTTTTTGAAAAGCTTATGAAATTCTCTACAACTTTGGTATAGACAACTTTTGCTAATTCTGCTTAGCATTTGGTCGAACATAGGCTTGAACCTTGTTGCTGTTGTTCCGAAAATTGGTAGATCTCCTTTGATAGCCAATCTTTCCTTTGCGAATACTTTGCACACATCAAGACTAGCTAATCTGTTGCTTAGGGCTGCACTCATTTATCTTGATCTCACGGTTGCAAGAAATCAAAAGGAGAGAAGAAAAGAAAAGCTTTGTGGCTGGTTGCTAGTTGTGTGAGAAGAAAAGAAGAAAAGAAAAGCCTTGTGGCTGGTTGCTAGTTGTATGAAAAGAAAAGGAGAAGAAGAAAACTTTCTGAAAAAAAATTATTTGCACTGTTGTGAGAAACTCATTCTTGTTGTGCAATCTTGTGCTCTAGTTCATCTTTTGCAACTAGCTAGCGTCTTTCCATAACCATTGCTCATTTTCCATGCTCGGTCTGAATGGGTCTTTATCCACTTCGAGGGATCTGACAACCATGGGGGTTTTCAAGGGATGTGATTTATCCATATTAACCTTCCGGGTATAGGAAGACTGGTGAACAAGAATTCCTTCTGGGAAATGCTCTAGCTGCAAGCCCAAGCAAAATTTGGTTTTACCCAAATCTTTCATCTCAAACTCCGTCGTGAGGTAAGCACTTGCTTCCTTTATCTCCTCTGTGGTTCCGATGATATTCAGATCATCGACATACACTGAGATGATACAGAATCCATTTTGGGATTTCTTTATGAACACACAGGGGCAATCATCATTATTGGAGTATCCTTTCTTCAGGAGGAACTCACTAAGCCGGTTATACCACATTCTTCCGGACTGTTTTAATCCGTATAGCGATCTCTGCAGTTTGACGCTATACATGTTGCGATTATTAGGATCCGGGACTTTTACTCCTTCAGGGACTTTCATATAAATGTCCGAATCCAGTGACCCATATAAATATGCGGTCACCACATCCATCAACTGCATTTTTAAATTTAAGCCTGCTGCCATTGATATTAGATATCGGAACATTATTCCACTCATCACAGGAGAATATGTTTCATCGTAATCGATGTCGGGTCTCTGCGTGAACCCTTGTGCTACAATCCTTGCTTTATATCTCACCACCTCATTGTTTCATTTCTCTTCCGAATGAAAATCCATTTTGATCCTCTGAGGAACACTTTAGGAGGTGTCCCACAACAGACCGAATACATTCCTTTTATTAAGCGAGTGCAATTCCTCCTCAATTGCTTCTTTCCATTTGACCCAATCTGAGCGCTTCTGGCACTCTGCCATGGACTTTGGTTCTGGATCCAGTTCAAGAGTTTTAGCAATTTTAGAGGCGAAATAAATGTCGACAATTGTAGTCTTTCTTTTATATAATTCTCCTGAATCCATATAATTAGTGGATATTTCTTCATTCATTTCTTCCAGCTCCTCGTGATTTCTCACAACGATGGAGTCTGGGTGTTCCGACTTCCCAGCATTAAATTTGTTGGTGATATGCCCTAGAGGCGATCATGTGAGATGATTGTATCATACGTCTATGTTCATGTACTTATCAGTTCCATGAATAAATGTCACTCCTTTGTTCATTGAGTATGACTTAATTGTGAAACACATTGGTTACATGATATTATTCTAAACGATTCCTAGTCACATATCATTATGTGGGACAATAGTGATTTGACCAGCACATGTATTGATTGATAGTAATGTTTCACATACCATAGATATGGAGATATCAAATCAATAATGTAGGCACATGTTAGAGAACATGGGGTTGGATAGACCCGCTCCAAGACACTGATGAGATTGTTATCTTAGAAGTGCCATCAGGGTGTAGTCTTGAGTGGTATACCTATACGATCCTTTGACCTGAGATTCTTATTGATTCTCAGCATGTGTAATTATATACTTTGGGGCTATCAAACGCTTCTCCGTAGCAGGGGAGTTATAAAGGTAGCTTACGGGTATGCCATAAAACATGACATGAGATATAAGAGATCAAGATGGAATTTGCCCCTACTTGATAACGAGAGATATCTCTGGGCCCCTCGGTGTGGATGGATAAGGAAAAGTGCATGGCCATGCCAAAGTGATTAAAGTGTTAATCACGAATTATATCCATTACATTGATGAGTGAATGGGTCGAGCTACCACAAGGATGGCACGCATCTTGCCTTGAGATTGACTGGTATCGCGTGGCAAAAGGATCGGTATATGAGTATATCAAGGTTCAGCCGATACGATCACTCTGTGCATTCGGGGGACAACATGTCCTGCTAGGAACCACTGTTGTCTGATGGTCTGGAAAAGAGGTTTCCAGGTCCATGGCCGTTTGCGCATGAACCTAACTAGTCGCACACTTAACGGGTTGGAACATGCCAAAATGGATTAGGATCCATTAGTGGGTTTCGCGGATATGGATCTGCGGGGACGAGGTTCCTAATGGGCTTCTATCATAGAAGGTCCATTAGCGTACGCTCTATATAAAGGAGCGTGGGGTGGCGCTGCAGGTGAGAGGCTTTTTCCACCACAAAACCCTAGCCGTCGACTCCCTTCCCCTGCCAAAACCCTAGTCGTCGCGCGCGTGGTGCTAGCACACCGGCGCACGGCGTTCCACCCCTGGACGTGTGGATACCGTAGAGGCGTCGTTGCATCTGCCTCGGCGTTGATTGGCAAGAACGTCTACTTCCTGTATAGCGTTGCGTGCGCGATCGCGAGGAGGAGACGATCAACTCCGGCATCTACTACTGTACTTTGGAGTACGCGGGGACGCTTCACCCACTCTTCTTCCGCTACTAACGTGCTCCAAGGGTAATGATCCATGATCTACTACTCGCATGTATCCTGGTTGAATGCGTAGAAAATTTTATTTTCGGCTAGCGTAGCCTACGCGTTCCCTTCAAAATTATGCACGCAAATGTTCACTGGGATTTTCATCTTCAGGATGGCTCACTTCAGGGAGATTACCATCATCAGGATGGCTCGCTTCAGGGATTTTCTCAACAACTAGTTGAGCTTCTTCAACTATCTCAGGTAGTGATCTCTTTTGCTCGGTTCTCTGTTTCTGCGGACGTCTCATGGCCCGAAAGTACCGTCTTGCTGAGGCCTCTCCTCTTTTTGCCATGAGGGGCAAGAGTGGGTTAAATAACCTTCTGGGGTATTTCCACTCTTTCAAGTGCATTTACTGCAGGTATATGAGATTTTGTCACTCCTTTATAATCAGTGAAGGCATCTTGCAGGTTATCGGCTATTTGTTGTAGACTTATTATCCTCTGAACTTCAAGTTCAACTTCTTTAGTGCGTGGGTTTAAGGACTAAATGCCAGTGGCATTCCAATCTATTTCCTGACAATCTTCAATGTGGTACTTTTCTCCCCCTAATGCCGGGAAATTGTCCTCATCAAAAATAGAATCAGCGTACCGAGCCATGAACAGATCCCCTATCATAGGCTCTAGGTATTTAATTATTGACGGAAATTCATAACCTACATAGATCCCCAGCTTCTGGTGAGGCCCCATGGTGGTACGCTGTGGTGGAGAGATTGGCACGTATACAGCACAGCCAAATTTTCGCAGATGGGAAATACTTGGTTCTTTCCCACGCACTAGCTGCAAGGGGGAAAATTCATGGTATGCAGTTGGTCTAGGGCTGGAAAAAAAGCTCGTTGAGCTGGCTCGGTGGCTCGTTTCAAAATTACTCTGATTACATTTATTTTTCTTTTAAAATAAAAATTAGTTGATTTGGAACAAGGGTCAACTTCGGCTCGGCTCGTTAGGCTCGGTTTGAAGTTGGGTCTCAAACAATACAGGAGACTATAATAAATAAGAATAAATCAGTGTCGACGAAAGCTCGAAAAAAAGCTCAATTGGCTCATTTTCCACCCCTAAGTTGGTCTGAGTTGAATTAATGATGTAGCGTGCAACACTGTATGGCCCCAACAACTGGTGGGTAACCTACAATTCTGCAAGAGTGGCCTAGCAATAAGCTTTACTCTCTTAATTAATGACTCTGCAAGGCCATTTTGGGTGTGGACATGGGATACAGAATGCTCTACATTAATGCCTAGAGCCATACAATAATCATTGAATGCTTTTGAGGTAAACTCGCCAGCATTGTCCATTCGAATGGACTTAATCCTTTCTTCTGGAAAAGAGGCTCTTAATCTAATGATTTGGGCGATTAATTTAGCAAAGGCATGGTTCCTAGTAGATAAGAGACATACGTGGGACCATCTAGTAGAAGCATCTATTAGCACCATGAAATATCTGAATGGACCCGACAGGGGCTGAATTGGTCCACAGATAACATCTTGAATTCTCTCTAGGAAATTTAGTGATTCTTCCCTAATTTTAAGAAGAGAGGGATAAACTATCAGCTTTCCTTTAGCACATGCAGGGCACATAAAAGCTTCAGGTTTAGGAAAGGTTGTAGTTTTTATATTATGGCCAGTAGAATTATTTATTATTCTTCTCATCATATTCAACCCAGGATGACCTAGACGATCATGCCAAATCTTAAATATTTTTGGGGTTTTAACTATGGTTTTCATCGCAACATAAACTTCTGGTTTTATATATGTGTAATATAACTCGGAGGAGAAGGAAGGAAGTTTTTCAACCACACGTTTATTACATCCGTTAAACTTGGTCATGAGTAGGTACTCATTACCATCCTCATTTTCAGTCTCTATATGAAAACCATTTAGATGAATGTCTTTGAAACTCAAAAGAGTACGACTGGACTCAGGGTATAATAGGGCATTCTCTATAATTATACGAGTGCCCACAGGGAGAACTATGATGGCTATTCCGGTGCCAAAAATAAGAGCATCGCTTCCGGCGATGGTCATGATATTTTCAGTTTTCTTAATCAATGTCTGAAAATATTTAGTTTCCCTAAGAATTGTATTTGTGGTGCAACTGTCTACAAGACAGATTTCCTCCTCCGCCATCGGATTATTCATGGAGTTCTATATTTAAACAAATAAAATTAATCAAACATTTGTTGCATCGGGAACAAATAATATAGAACAAGCATAGCATGATTAAATAAATTCCCGAGGAAAATCACACTTTATTAAATTTGATAATCGCTCAACAGGAGCGTAGACCATTGTTCATTCAGGAACATAAAGATTAAACTGATAAATGAGGCTCTTAAGGATACTCTAAAGGATAATCCGACATCGTCTCTAAATCATTTATATCGTCCTCCTGGGACATATCTTTATTCTTCTGGAATTCTTTTAGCTCTTGGAAGCGCAAGATGGTCCATTCACGTTGTGCTTCTGGCAACAGAACGGATCTTTGCTGGTTATATCGTTCCTTTAGAGAATTCCATAGGGCCAGCAGGTCCTCCTCCATCAAATGTTCGACCTTCAGGTCCGTATGGAGATGGTGCCTTAGGAAGTGCAAAGCTGCGCACTTAGCGGTTTCAAGGAGAGCTGGAGCACCAGCTTCTGGCTGGGAAATTGTAACTCCAAGAGATCAGGCTGTCAAGTTGATCTTGGCATCCATTGCCCAAGTGAGTTAGTTGCTGCCATTTAGGGCAAGCCAGCAAATTCTTTCTTTGCGATGTCAGACATATCCTATATACAAACAAACAGGGATTTTACTTCAGGTAAAATATTGTTTTGCATGATTGCTATTGAATCAGTAAAGTATGGTCTATATCTATTTAGTAGATAATTATCACATGTTTTCCAGATTTTCCTAGCATTTTTATAATTTTCTGCTAATTATTAAGCAATTTCCAGAATTACTAATTAACAGAAGGATAAATTTTGACATGAAATAAACATGGCATAATAATAATAACCCTTGTTGGTTGGGTATGAAATCATGTAATGAATGCCTCCGTCAACATAACTTTTGGCCAGGTCAACCCGCCCCGAGGGCTCACATGAGGGAGGGAGCACTTCCCGATTTCGGGCGCCAATTAAGAAACCTAGCCTCATGTGTGTTTTTCTTAGACACCAATTGTCATGTATCCGTTCCTTCAAAACTGAAATCAATAACCCAACCACTCATGCCTTCAAGCTCAAAACTCGTTTTGATAGCTCGATTATTTCCATAATTTTTTAGCAATTTCTGTTAATTACTAAGCAATTTTCGAAATTACTTATGATAACAGGAAATAAATTTCAGAACATATAGATCATGGTATAAAGCTAGAAAAATAAAACCAGAGCAAGAAACTTCTAGATGATATCAAATCTCAATTTTTCCAAAAATTTTCGAAGTCTCATAAACCTAGAAAATCTAATTTCTAGGATTACATATCAATTTTCAGAATTAATGACTATTATATCTCTACTACTTCTAATTTTGAGTTGGTGGTGGTCCGTTCTCCACCACCAACCCACCCCCAAACTAAAAAAAACGGGCCAACTGACAATCAGACTCCCTCACGCCGCAATCCTCCCCGCGCATGCAAACCGCGCCACAATCCTCGCTCGACGATCCCGCTCCCGATCTGCAGCGGCATCCCCGCAAGCCATCCGGATCGCCCCCGATCTCCTCTGCGCCGCAAACCTGTCCCCCACGCCGCAATTCCCGCGAAATCCTTTCGGAGATTCCCCCCGCCCCCACCTGCCGCCGCGAAATCCCCGCCCCCGCCCCGTCACGATCCTCGCTACACACCCCACCCCCGCGCAATCCCTGCTCCCACAAGGTGACGGTGGACGCGGAGGAGGGCCGCCGCCGACGTGAAGACAACATGGTGGAGACCAGCAAGAACCGTCGCGAGGAGAGCTGGAGCCACTACGTCTTGTAAGTGCGTTTCCCCCGTCTCTGGATTTAAGCAGTTTCTTACCGATTGAATCGGTCTACTTGATCGAAATTTTCCCCTGAGATTTCTGAGAACATTTTTTTCTAGAGTACGTGGGTGGGGGTTGCGGGAAGAAGGGAGGAAGTGGAAGCCATGGGGGTCCAATGATTTGATCTCAGGGTATTGACTTGGTTTCCTATGTGTGATTTTGTTTGGTTGTTTCCGTCGTTGATTGTTGGAGGGATCATTTTGCTTGCCGATTTGAGCGCCTTTGGAGCATCAGCAATGGTTGGTTTGGGGATTCTCTATGTCCAAATTGAGAGTCTGTTCGAAGAGCCAGTAGTTTTTGGATCGCTCAAATTCAGTTGGTTCTAAATTTTATCCGCAAAGTTGTCAGGTGCGTAAACTTGGATTGCTTCGCTATTTTTTCTCATGGATTAGGTAGGGTTTTTTTCATTCGTGGTGCTTGCTCACTCGGTTTCCTTTGTCTCTGGCCTTATCCGATTGGATCCAAACGCTGGTGAGCCAGATCTGGATGGATCCATGGTGACAGCCTTGGAGAAAGTCATGGCAGTGGCGAGCTCAGAGAAGGCTATGGCGGTGCAGAAGACACGGCGGTGACAGAGAGGGTAGCGTTCGGCGTCAGGGAGCAAGAAAGGAGCGACTGCTATGACTAATCATCGTCCTGCTCAACCTTCAGGTCCTGCAACTTTGAGTCCAGCCCACCATTATCCTCGTCCCCATCCTCTTCCTCATCATCATCATCTTCGGCCTCCCCTTCAGGATCGTTCTCATCTAGCGGGCCAAGCACATCCAGTGTGTTCTTACCACCCTTCAGAATCTCCTTCGCCTCATCAATCCCTTTGTTAGAGATGAAATTCCCATTGATGTTCAGTTGCACAAAACCTGGCTTGTTTGTGATTGCTTGGGCAAAGCACCGGGCTCCAACCCTCTGCAGCATATTTGTGCTAACATCAAGCTCCTTCAGATCTAAATGGCTATCTTCCAATACCTTTGCAATCTCCACAGCACCATCATCCTTCAGTTCATTCTCAGCCAGGGTCATCTTCTTGAGTGATTGCATTGCTGTAAGGCAATCTGCTAAAGCTTGAGTTGCTTTGGCAGTTATTTCATTTCCAGCCATTTCAAGGAATCCATCGCTCCGCTTTGCCCTACTGTCTCCGGCGAATCTAATGACTCTGATTTGTTCTTTGTAGGGAGGTTTTCGCTTCATCGACGGCCAATATGAGGGCGCACGGCGGCGGCGACTTTCTGGTGACCATGGCCGATTTCCTCACCTCTTGCTCAGCCGACCAGATACGCATGGCGCCTGACAAATGTCCGTGCTATGTTATTAGCAAATCGAATCCAATTCTGATGCGCTACGTTTTGTTTCGCATTAGGCTAAAATTTCTCAATTTTTTTCTCTGTATTGTAGTTCTGAATGTGTGCAAGTTGTTCAAGAACGAGGTCATGCAGCTCAATGCGCCGATCACAGGGATTGCTCCACTGCGGGCGGCCGTCCACAAGATCCAGACTTCGTCTGAGCAGCTGACCCCCATCCACGAGGACTACCTTTTCCTATGCTTGCTGGCGAAGCAGTACAAGGCTGGCCTGAGCGTCCTAGAAGATGATATATTCGATGTTGATCAGCCAAAGGATTTGTTCCTCTACTGCTACTATGGGTTTGGATTAAATGTGCTATATGGTTTATGGTTTTTGAGTATGTGTGGGGATGAAAAATCCCGCCCTTGCATGCATCTATTTGGTCTTGAAATTTCCAAGCAGGCAGCTTGAATTGAGGAGTGCAGCCCTCTGATCCGAGCTTTGTTTGGTTTCAGGTGAGGCTAAGCTGCAGAGGGCGCCAGCGACCACGAGCTTGCTGCCCGGAGCGGATGGCGAGGAGGCGGAGAGGAAGAAGGAGACCATGGATCTGTTCCCATAGAGCGCCGGCTTCGGTGTGCAGGATGCTGCCACCCCTGGTGCCGGTACTAGGTATTGCACCATGCCACTTTGCTCTTCATTTTAGCCGTGCTTAATTTATCTGCACCAGGAAGACTAGATGTTGCAACAAGGTAGTATTGTTCTGGTCTGAAATCTAGCTATCTAGCAGAGCCTCATGCCTAGCTGGCCAGCAGAGCTTCGTGCTTCTGGATTTAACTACTACTCAACTACTCGTCCCACTCTCCTTGTACAAGACCAGAGTATCCACCTTATAAATCTGCCATCCATTATAGCAACGAACTCTTAGCAATTGAATTGGGCACCAGAAGAAATGGATCTAAGAGATGTGTCTGTCCAGTGCTGTTACCTTGGTGTCAAAATAATGTAGCTTCACCTTCTGTGGTATGAACCAATCAACCATTCTTCTTGGTTGAAATGTCAGAGCTGAATCCTTTTAGTTGCAACAAACTGTTGCCTGGGTTGAAATTCTTTCTTCTTGGTATAAACCAATCAACCATTCTTAGAGTTGTACTGCTAGGTTTTCAGACTTCAGAGAGTAGTTAATGGACCTTAAACTGGATCCTTGTTGGTACACAACGTTGATTTGAACTGGAGCTGTTCATCCATGAACCAAAAAAGAAGTTTCAGAAATAAATTCTGTGCTTGCCAGTGAAAATAGACTAGGTAACTGATTCAAAATTTGGGGTGGTGGTCTGCAAGTATTCTTAAGAGTTCTGCTGTGCAAATAAATTTCAGGGAGCAAGAGAAGCGTCAACTGACCATCTTCTATGGTGGAAAGGTTCTCGTGTTCAACGACTTCCCAGCTGACAAGGCAAAGGGCCTGATGTAGCTGGCCAACAAGGGTAGCACTGTCGTCCAGAATGCCTTTGCACCCACAACTGCTACTGACAACACCAAGGTCAATACTGTTGTGCCAGCCCCAGTGAGTAGCTTGCCTGGCGCCCAGGTTGATGCTCAGAAGCCGGCTTGTCCGAATGCTTCTGGTGATTACTCCGCTCTTTGTTGTTGTTCATATCTATTGGGGGTACTCAACAATTTACTTGGTGAATCTTGTCAAGTTCATTATTTGTGGAACCTTCTTTGTGTAGATCTGCCTATTGCTAGGAAGGCGTCACTTAACCGATTCCTTGAGAAGAGAAAGGACCGGTGAGTTGCTCTTGCTATCATGATTTGCACAGTAAGTGTTTTTACCATTGTACCTTTTGGATCTAACATGTGTTTTTTTATGTTCTTATAGTCTCAACACAAAGACACCATATCAAGCTTCTCCTTCAGATGCAACACCAGTCAAGAAAGAGCCTGAAAGCCAGCCATGGCTTGGACTAGGCCTGAATACTATGAAGCCCAATCTGAGCTTGAGCACAGAACGCAGCCAATAAGGCGGCATAGCAACCCTACCAAACCTTTTCAGAAGTACCTGGAAAATATGCTTGCTGTTAAGAGTATCATATCATAAATATTCTCTCATATCATGTTTTAGTGTTTTCGTTAGGTCGTGCTTCTATGTTATTCACTTGTCACATAGTTCTGGATGTAAAGAAAAGTAGCAAATGATGACCAGTGCTGTGAGCCTGAGAAGTTTTGGCATGTTAACACATGGTGACTCTGAATTGGCCATGCTAAGGAAAAATTAGTGCAAAGAAACATACATGTATCCTCTGAAACTCTGATCATTTGGCTTTGTGTTTGGCTTTAGCCTTGCTCACGTTGTACAAGATACTGATCTAGAGATGTACGAATAATGGCCTGAGTTGTGGAATTGCTTACGTTGCTCTTGCAGAAGTTTCAGCTGGATCAAATGATCAGGTGATGGTGATTAGATGCTTTGATAAAATGTGCTGGTTATTATTCCATTCAATTCATGGCCATAATTCTTGAAGTTGCTGAAGCATTAGCCATTAGCTTCTTTTGACATCTGAGAACTAGATTGGCTGACCATAATAATAATCATCTCTACTATTTTTTATTAGTAAGAACTATTGATCTTATTGTTTCTTTGAGCCTCTCCACTCATGGATCATTCAGATGGTATATGCATGCCTCGAGCATTGATGATGTAAATTTTTGTAGGTTGGATATCTTCTGGTGCAGCTGTGACAGCAACTGTTAGGCTTGCTCAGAGGCCTGAAAATGCCGGAAAGCTATTTGTTGTAAAGTGTTACATTTCCTCCCAGTGAATTTCTAGCACTTCTAGGTTTAGAGATCTTCGAGTCACATGGGTGGTTGTTTATAGAAATTCATCTTTAACCAATCACAAATGAATAGATTTACTCTATAATTAAATGCCAGTGCCTATAGGGGGACCAAACTCAAGTCGTTTTGTCAATGCAGCATCTGCACTTCTCAATTCTTGTTGAAAATAAAATGTGAAGTTAACAAACTCCATTAAGGTGATAAATGAATAAAGGATTTTATGGGCAGTGGTTTACACATTGTCTCATTGATTAAAGGTTCACTTTGTGCACCATATTAGTTATTCAACAGATACCTTAGGGGAGCTTTTAATGTAGAATCCAAGTTGTGTTGCAATGTAACTTTATTTTCAATTTTTTCAGAATATATACCAAGAATATCATTTCTAATATGTTCAAATGACATATATGCATTTTGTACTATGTACAATATATTTAGTTTTTATTCATATCGGAGGAGAAACCATAAAATCTTTTGTAATCGGGCGAAATGATATTTGATCTTATAGCAAAATTTTCTTTTATTGCTTTATGTTTCGTTACTAATTTTTTTTCGTAGCAACGCACGGGCACTGAACTAGTATATATATATATATAGAAAAATGGTTCTATACTCCTGGAAGTACGTACTCCCACCTTCAATATACTGCTTAAATGATATTATTATATCTCTTTATCCTTTTGAGTATACTCTAACATTGATTATAAGATACTCCAAAGTAAGTTCCACAAAAAAATTCATCAAAGTCCACCCTTTATAGCATAATTTGTTTATATATTCTTTTCACATATGTAAAAGTGTATATAGCAAAAAAAATATAGGGCTCCGATGATTTTTTTCAATCATGTCACATTGGAGTATCTTAGAATCATTATTGGAGTATATCGAAAATGATAAAGAAGTATAATACTTTCATTTAAGTGGTATATTGAAGGTGGGAGTATGTATCTCGAGATCTGAAAAGGCTTCCTATATATATATATATATATAGAAGCCTTTTTTCTACTCCTGGAGTAATTACTCCTATGTCAGTATCTCACAACGTATGGGGTATCTCGTGCGACGAAGGGTATCTTCGCGTAGTATACGAGTATATAAGATTATCTAGGTGGTATGTACATTTTTTTTCAGATGTGGTATGTATATTTTTTGACATACTCCTTTTATGTGCGTATATGAAAGTATTTGCAAAATATGCTAAAAATCATGGACTCCCTTGCAATTTTTTCATATGACTCACATTGGAGTATCTTATAGTTAGTGTATGAGTGTACTCAAAGTGATAAAGAAGTATTTCAAGGTCGTTTAGGTAGTATTTCAGTAGCTTATAGCTCACATTGCTGGCGTATTTGTCGAATGGCTTTAAGGCAGCAACCGGATTTTTATTTTTGTTTTTTTTGTGAAGATGAACATTAGCTTATAGTTTAGCATGAACAGTAAAACAGCGATCTGCAGGATCGATAGTTCATGCCAATTTAATACCTTAATTCGGCCTGCGTAGACTATCGCGTAGGATAGAGTCGCGTAGGACTTTTTTGTCAATTCGAGTAGGTGCCGGCGTGATGACGAGTTGATTGCAGAACGGATCGGGCGATCGATCATCGGTAGTAGATTGTTCGTCGATGATCCTCCTTGCGGTAGCGATTCGTGCTGATAACGTGCTGTAAAATGTTGTCGATTTACCTACTCGAATCAATAGCACGCATGCAAGAACACGCGAATCAAGAATCGAGAACACACAGAATGTAAGGTGGAAATCTCTTTCATTTTATTGATGCATCGTTTACAATGAGGAGGCACCCGATATATATAGCGGTGTGAGAAAAAGTTCAGATTCGACCACATTACAAAAAGATAAGAGTCCTAACCATATTTAGTTTAAGTTTCCTTATCTCACAACACTCTTGTAGTTTACAGCGACGCTGATTTTCTGTTTTTGTTTGCTGTACTGCTTACCTCGTTGAATGTGTTTTGATACATCAGTGCCATGTCTACTATTCCAGCCAGGAATAATGAAACTGAAATGTATGGTTTCCATATCGTTTTCAAGATCCGAAACTGAAACTGTACATGCTTATTTATTGTAACATCCCAAAATTTGGGTTTTCAAAAATTTATATTTAAATTAGCTTTCCAAAAATTTCTATTGATTTTAATTCATTAAAGAAGCTTAATCTAGAATTTTCTAAATCTAAAACAATTTAATGTGCCTTCTGTGTACATTAAGTGATTTAAAATTTAGTTTTTACAGTGTCCTTTGTATCTCAGGGAATTTCCCAAATTTGAGGTTTGCTAAAAAATTAATTAAAATTATTAATTTAAACATATGGATGTTAATTGCATTTTTATTGGATTTTTAATTTGAATCATTAATTGTTCGGGCAATTCTATATCCAAATTCCAATTCAAACCTTTCCTATGAAATTCCAATTAAATTCAAAATTTGGAATTCCCTTGGTGTTCTAATTAACCTGGCATCCATATCCTTCTGAAATTAGAGTTCAATCTTTTTCCGTCCGCAAAGTCTGAATTTCCAATTCCGGTCCTTATTCGAAATTTCACCCGAGTTTCAAAATACTCCAAAAATATCAAAATTCATATAATTAGGTTCCAAATATTCTAAAATGATTTTGGAAATTTTTCCACGATTTATAGAATCCTTTTGATATTTTATCTCTCGCGGTCTTTCGTTAATCCAGTATATTCGTCTCGGAATTTTCTAAATTCCAAAACTCATCAAAATTCAGTGAAACCAATTTTATTGGGTTTGAAATAATCTCTAGTATTTTTAGGAATTTTTCCAAGATTTTTAGATCATTTTTTTGCTATTTTATTCCTCGCGCTTTTGTCCCTCCACTTCTTCCAACCAATGAGAAAGCGACACGTGTCCAGCACTGTTCATCTTCAACCTCCAGCCGTGCGCACTGTTCATATTCAGCCCCATTTGCAGCCCAAACTTAAAATGCTCATAACTTTTGCAATTCTCAACGAAATTGAGTGAGGTCAGCTGCAAAACGACCGTATCATCAAGGACTTCAATTCTCCTGCAGTTTCCCCCACTGAAATCAAGTGAAACGAAATCTGCAAGCACTTCTTTGCCGTTTCTTGTTTTAGCCATAACTCTTCCGTTTCTTCGTCTCTCTGAGCGTGTGAGTACTCCAAACGTGCGTATCAACGTCCTCTACACCGTGCTCACCTTGTCCCTTTGGTTCTGTATCGTTTCCTATCCCAAAACTCGCAAAAACAGTACGCCGACATCCTCCAAAGACACCGGCGAGCCGTCTATTATTCCGGTGAGTTTTCCGGCAAACCAATCGCGTCACTTTGTGCCTATTGCTTCCAGGAACACAACCATTCAACAAGATTTCATTTTCGTTGCAGTTCCGGTCTTTAATTTGAAGATTGTTCGTCGTCGCCCGTTCGTCGTTCATCGTCGATTTCTTGCGAATCGGTAATTCCTAATGCAATTCCTTGCGTCTACATACTCATTCCATCATGTTCTTTCAATTGCGCTCACCAATTTTGCAAAATCTCGCGAAATATAAGTTTCCCCACATCTTGCTCACCCCGTGCACTGTTCATCTCCATTGATGCCGGCCAAAAACTTGTGCCACCGCCTCAGGAGACCTCTCCGCCACCCCTAGCATGCGCATAAGCTCCGGCCACTCCCACCGCATCCAACCCCACCCTCACCGGCCGCCGCCTCTCGCCGTTCACCGTCCCCGCGTTCGCCCGCCCAAGCCAGCCATGGCCACCGTGAGCACGCCGCCACGGCCACTCCGTCCGTAGCCGAGTCTCCTATCAGCTTCCCGGACCCCGCCGCCCCTCATGCGCCCCTCCGCCAGTCTCCTGCGCCTCCCTTCGCCGGCGAGCCGTCCAGCCTCCGCCGCCGTCCCTTGCGGGTCCCGCGCGCACCACGTCAGGCCGCGCCGCCCTTGCCGCCGTGCGCCACCACCTCCCCATCGCGTCGCCGTTCCATTTTGTGTACGCCGTCGTCCGTCATGGTCTCAATCGCCGGCGCCAATAGGAAGATCCAAGTTCTGTGTTGCCATGGGAGAGGTCTGGAGGTAGAAGAAGGCTTGGAAGAGGATGACAGGAGGACCCCACCAGTCATAGAGACAAGAAACTCTAAAAGAAATCAGTAAAAAGAAGATGCTGAGAATATTCTTTCGTTTTTGAATTTTTCAATCTGTGCAAACTTCAAACATTTTTATCTTTGTCATCCGAACTCCGAATCAAGTGATTCAAATTGATAAATTCATCTAAATTCATCCTCTATCTGCCAGTATTTTTATTATAATTTTTAGTTTCTGTTTATTTTATTTTATTCAATTGTATCTCGGTTATTTAAATCATTGCTCCGTTTTGCGTGTCTGCTGCCTCGGCAGTACCCATTCGGCCAGCACAAATTTGCCATGTAGTTGCCATGTCGTGACCTCGCTGCCCTATCTATCAGCCGACAGTCGCCACCTTGTTATTTCAAAAGCGTCCGTCAACATTCCGCCGTTAACGTTCCATCATTAACGTCCCGTCGTTAACGTTTCGCCGTTAACGTTCCGTCGTTAACGTCCCGCTGTTAACGCTTTGCTCTCGTTGTATCGCTGTCATCGCATAGGTGCATAGCCCTAGTTTGATGTCCTTACCTTTTCTATCGCCTTATTGTGATCTAACCCATCGCGTTGAGTTCAGCCTCGTATTCTGTCATCACCGCCGCCGCCGCGAGTCCTGTTCCTGATGTAAGATTAAACTCCGGATCGAACCGTAGTGGATGTCGATCCCATCCGTTCTTGTCTTATCTTTGAAAATCTAATCCGCCATTAACCTAGAATTCATTCGTGGTCTTAGTCGATAGACCATTAGCCATATGTCATATTCTTGTGCCAGACCTAGTCTATCAGTCTATCTTCCTTTTTGATTCTGTGCCGTTCGATCAACGAAAGTCGACCTCGAGCCTCTGCTTAGTTCATGGCGAACTAACGTAACTTTGTGGACCCGATCTATAGATCGAGAGTCCATATGACAACGGCTGTCCAATCAAGATAATAACTTCGGAAGAAATATTCTTCGGAATATTATTCTTTCTTTCCCAATTATTAATCTTTCTCTTTGGTGTATTTTCTGAAAGTCGTTCTCTTTTGTCTAATCATCGACCTAATCCATTCAAGTTCCTAATTTCATCTAAACCGTTGTGCCCAATGCTATTCGTTCTTAATTTGGAGTTTATTTGAATTGTTTTTGAGTTTTGTTGAATTTGTGTTTCTTTATCGTTAGATGTGTTGTCCGGAAGTTATTAAAAGAAGCTGAAGATCAAGGAAGTAAAGATTGAAGATCGAAGATCCAGAGTTAAAGATAAAGAGTAAAGAACAATAAAGATAGCAAGGGCCAGGCAAGTTGTGCTTTGACCATTTTGATCCTAAGTTTTGAAAATGTATTTTGATTCAAACTATGCATGCTAATTCAATTAAAAATGGATTTAAATAATTTGGGTGAATTAGCTAATCAACCTATTTGTTATTGCCACCTTGTTGTGAATATTTGTATGCCATGATTCCTTTGATGACCTAAGTTTGTTAATATTAGTTGGTTGATAATATTGTGCCAACACGGGAGGCTAGACCGTGAATAGTTGCTTAGCTTTTCATATACCGTGAATAATCTTTTAAAATACAAAGGTCAATATTGATTAATGGAATATGCAATGTATTTTGAAATGGTGTGATGTGTTGCCACGCGATGATGTTGATATATGGAGGCCTGTGTGGTTCCATATGGATGTTGAATTGTTGTTGGCATGTGTTGCACAATAATCAACTTGGGAATGGGAAATGATTTCGACTGGGGCAAGTGGACCGAGACTTCGTGCCAGGTGGGCCTTCGTGGCAATTGGGGGGGGTTTGAGTGTTGTGAGGGCTGTGTGCCAAATATTGAGAGAAGGATGTCTTGCCTTGGTCAATTAAGGACCTTACCTTGCAAGCCTTTGACCTGAGTCTCTCGTACAACCACATGTCTGAATGGGAAGACCTAGTTTAGTAGGATTCTGATGTCTTACCTTGGATACCTCGGGGTGGCGATTACACGGGGTAATCAGACGGGAGCGTGCTCAGTGCTACGGCTTGGTACCCTATCCAATCGGTGTTAAATCATCCTATACTTGGCTCTGTGTGAGGAAGTGATAGTGAAGGCAACACGAGAGGTTCCAAGGTGGAGATAGAAGTTTCGAAGGCTATGTTATGATCACTCATTCGCATACTCTTGTATGGCGATTCACGGTGACGTGGTGAGTTGATTATATCTTGTGGGTAAAGTGTACAACCTCTGCAGAGTGTAAAAACTATTGAATAGCCGAGTCCACTGTCTTGGACAATACTAAAATTACAGGTCAAGGGTAGTGTTTTGAAAATAAAATGGGGTGGAAGGTCAGTGCGAGTTAATGGTGAAAGTTGATTAAGGACTGTGTGACCAAAATAATGTGGAAAACAATTGAGAAACATATTATACTATTAAAGTTTTGTTGCTTTTAATCTAAATAAATAATAATTGAATGTTGATGCAAATGCAAAATAGCCAATCGAGCCATTCCTTTGTACCAAGCCATGCATGTAGTAAATAGATCGCATTACATGCATGACTTGTTAAATCGGTGTGTACTCACCCTTGCGGACAAACTTACGGTAAGAAGAGACTACGCTGCTGATGAAGAGAAGTTCGTTGAAGGGTCGGAGATCTAGGAAAGCAAGCCTCGGTCGGGCGTCAGGAGAAGATGGAGCACCACGAAGATTTATTTTATTCATTGTTGAACTTTATTTACTCGATTATTGTAAGCCTGCGTGTGGCAAATCGTAAGGTGACCATAGGGTCGAACAACTCGATTATATATGCATGATTGATGTACTTTAATATTATTCTGCTGTGTATGATATGGTACTTTAACCCTGTATAGTCTGTGTGCACTAGCGCGATTCTGGACTAGTGCAGATTACACAGAGTGTCCGGATTTGCGAATTCGGGGCACGACATTTATGCTATGTGATGCTTATATTCGTCATATATTTCAAAAATGCTGCTTGTAAATGGTTGCACCCATTATACCAGAAGAAATTGGCGATCAACCAGCCCATGCACGTGTCCCCTCAAGCCATTTTGCGAAAAACCCCCTCCATTCTTTCGAATTACGGATAGGTCCTTACGAATTACAAATAGGTTCTTCACGATTTTTTGTGAGGGGAAGAATTTTTTCGCTTTCATCGCGTTTGGGTCCCTGACGCGGTATTTTACAAAAAAACCTCCCGTTAAGTTCAAATCGCGAACAAGCCCTTTTCTAATTTTTCAGGATAGCGAATAGGTAAAAAAAAAACAAACAGGCCCCTACTTCTTACGTCTAGGTCCTTTCTCCGTTTTTCCCGGAAAAAATGTTTTCGTCACCAAAAAAACCCGGAAAAAATGTTTTCGTCACCAGAAAAACACAGATTCGTCGAAGATTTATAGCAACTTATGGATTTGCCAACGGGTCATAACCGCGGTTTTTTTTAAAAAAACGTAGATTCATCCAAAGATGTATAGCAACCCATAGATTCGCCAGCGGGTCCTAACGACCCATTTTTTTAACAAACACAAAAAACCAGATTCGTCGAAGGTTTATAGCGGTTCATGGATTCGCCCACGGGTCCGAACAGCAAAGATTTTAAAAAAGGAAATACATAAAAGAAACGGCCGCACTTTTCTTTTAAAAAAACAAAAAAACACAGATTCAACCGCAATTTTCTAAATAAAACACGCATCGACAAAAAAAACACGGATTCGTCGAAGGTTTATAACAACTTGTGTATTTGCCAACGGATCATAACCGTGGGTTTTTTTTTAAAAAAAAGTAGATTCGTCCAAAGCTTTATAGCGACCCGTAGATTCGCCGGCGGATCCTAACGACCCATTTTTTTTAACAAACACAAAAAACAAAAAAAAGAAAAAAACACAGATTCAACCGCAATTTTCTAAATAAAACACGCATCGACAAAAAAAACACGGATTCGTCGAAGGTTTATAACAACTTATGGATTTGCCAACGGGTCATAACCGCGGGGTTTTTTTTTAAAAAAAAACGTAGATTCGTCCAAAGATTTATAGCGACTCATAGATTCGACGGCAGGTCCTAATGACCTTTTTTTTTACAAACACAAAAAACAAAAAAACCGATCAAATATCCCAAAATGCGTAAAAAAACAACCACGGTTTTCTAAAAAAACACAGATTCGTCGAAGGTTTATAGTAACCCGTAGATTAAACGCGGATTCGTCGAAGGTTTGTAATAGCTCGTGGATTCGCCAGCGGGTCCTACCGACCCATTTTATTTAAAAATTACAGAAATTGAAAATTCGACAAAATTTATTAGATTTTTCCCAAAAAAATCGGACTAGAATTTGCACGACACGACGTAGCACGCTATACAGGCTAGTATGCTCTATGGTTCATATTTGCTTGATTATTGTGACAATCTGAAACATTAGAAAGTGAAAAGTGTTGGTTCCATTTGATCTTCTGGATCATGATAACATAAGTTACATAACTAGCAATATACCCATAGGTACCCATCGTATTTCGAGTATTTATCGGGTTCAGGTCAGGGCCGGTCCTAGTATTTTAGGGGCTCGGGGCGAAAACTTATATGGAGGCCCTTCCACCTCCTCATATATATATATATATATATATATATAGTCTTATCAGCACACATTATTGAAGAAATTAATATTCGATGCACAAAAAATACTTTTATAGAACAACTTAAAAATCTTACTGCAGAAGCCAAAAACTTTGTCAACATGCTTTGAATAAACTAGCCATTTTCTATCATATACCTCTCCATTGCTTAATTTTCTATAATATTGAGCATATGCAAAATGTTTTGAGGTATCATCTAGAGGGAATTCCATACTTCCTCTCTTATAGGCCCTTTCTCAACTAATATGTCTCTTGCTTTATTATCAAGATTATCCCAATTTCTTATATCATAAATATTAGAAGTATAAACTGCCTGTTCATCAACACTAGCAGACTGTGCATTTGCACCCGATGAATTAGCTAGATTCTCAGGGTCACTTACATTGTTATCATCGTCGTTGATCAGTCGGATAGTTCGTTTCCTGTCTGGACCCTCATCAGATCAACTCAGCACACGTTTGTTCGCGACTGGCCTAAAAGTCCATGATGTAGTTGCATACCTAGAGCCCCTGACTTTGGAGGCCCGGGGCAGCCGCCCACCCTGCCCACCTCAGGGCCGGCCCTGGTTCAGGTGTTGACACATATCTATGCTAAGAAGCCTATTGGATTCGAACGGATGATCCAGATTCGAATTCAGGTTTGGATTTGAGATAATCGTATCCGGAGATTACCAGGTACCACCAATTGCGACGTGCATGTTGGGGAGCGGTGGCTGTCTATTTGGTGCGGTCCCTTGCCTCATCCGCCCGCCCTGCATAGTTCCTTTCGCCACAAGCCTCCGCTTCCTTCTGGTTCGAGGTTGCTGTTTGGTCCTCTATCTTTCTCTGCGTGATTTTGTTGTGGTGGTTATCGATTCGCCGTAGGTTGTTCTTCGCCGGGTTCTTCTGTTCCTATCGTTCGTACAGTTTCTGGGTTTGCTAGGCGGTTGTCCGACGGCTCCCAATCTGCCGTGCCGCCTACGTTGTCGCCATGTTGCTTCTTCCACCCATCAACTCCGAGATACGGATGCAGCGCCATTTCTTCTTCATCCATACAGGCGGCCGCGACGCTCCAACGGCTCCTACAAACGAACTCCGGTAAAGACGCCCCCTCCATTTGATTCCAGATAATGTTTCTTGCTTTTTTTTTCCTCTGCTTTGGTGATTTGTTCATGCCATTTGTGTTGCCAATTTTGCTTCAGTCCGAGGGCTGCGATTTCTTCTTTGAGCTCCTTGCCCTTGATCTATCCGTGGCAGCACAAATTTATCGTTCCCAGCAATAGTTGTTTTCATGAGCATGCATTACTTCTAGCCAAATTTCTGTTCTCTATTTCTCATCTGATTTTTTATTTCCAAATTCATTTGGCTGCTTATTTATAAGTGACAGTGTGGTGCATATTTTTCGGTAGATAGATGGATCGGATGGATATTGACATGGGGAACATATATACATACGGGATTACTATGGTTTTTATTTTGATAAGAAACAACCATAGATTTGTGAATGGATGGAGAGGTCCTTGTTTTACTGCTATGATCGTTCTTCATTCAGATTGAGATTTGCCACCTCATGTATTCTCAGAAGCCTGGTGTACACTGAGTTTCTATACATGAATACTAGCAACTATGGTCAGTCCGCTTTAGCAACACAAAAAAATAACGATTTCCTTGATGATGCCAACCACTTTTGTAGATCAGCTAAAAGCAAAGGCATGATCAAGCTCATGGCCTTGCCAAATCACTGGACGAAAAAAGGTTCATCTTCCTTAGTTTGATGCCTAACATACATTTGTGTCCTCTATTACTTAAGTAGATCCCTGCTCCTTGCTTGCGTCTATTTACTAAGTTTAATTATTTCTACTGCATATGCGTATCCTGATTTCTTTAAGGACATTTGTTGTTCTGTAGGTGTGGTTGGACTTATCGCGGTGCTTTCAAAACTAGAATTACTTAGGATACCAGCTTGCTCTGATGATTCTATAAAAAGTGCGATCTCCATATATGGTTTGATTGATGTTAACCAAATGATGATATGACAAGATTTTGATCAATCTGATGGAGCCAAATTACACATAATAGTAACCATCTATGCTCACATGTGGATACTTTACTTGTATTTGACCACTTGAGGATAGCATATTAAGACAACTGCCTTATGTTGGTAACTGCTTCTTGCTTATTTCTTAATGTTGCCGATCTACTCATCCATAACACTAAAATGCTTTTCTAGATATTCAATCTAAATCTTGGGTTTGTCACATATAAGATGATTTCATAGGTTTCTGGTTGAGTGAAACAATATAATGTGGTATAGAAGGCACATCGGATGATTTCTATATTCAGATGTGTGTAGGTTTGCCACTGCTAGATTAGGCTATATTGGGCAGAATGTTTGGAAGCGTTTACTGTCTCTAAGAGCAGTTTAGTAATTGCTTGGTCTTTGTTATACCTTTATAAATTACTTGGAATTTTGCCCGGTTACATGTGTTACCAAGTTTCATTTGTTTACTATTGTATTGGATGTTGAGTACCTTGACAAATGGAAAACAAAACCATTCCTGTATTTTAGGTCATGGTAATTGTACATGATAGCTGCCTACTTTTTGTTGCAAAGCAAATAGTTTTTGCTGAAATATATTTCAAATTTCTGTTCTATTTAGTTCTTAATACCTGATGATGTAGATCAGAGCATCATTCTATTCAGAATTTAACTTTATTTATTAAAACATATAATAGGAGACTTGGGAAACTTCTCTGTATGTAAGTGCTCACATTTCTCATATAGTGCGCATTATATCTACAACATAGGCATATAGGATTCAGGATAGATGCTATGTAAAGTGTGGTGGCTAGCAGTGGTGGAGCCAGAAAGTTCTAAAGAGGGGGGCTGTGGCGAGGCAAGGCCACCATGGCATGGAAAACAACCTGCTATGACGTCGCTACAAATAACCAATCATATATATACATCCATCCTGCATCCTCTCGTACGTAGCTCACTGTTAGAAAGAGATGAGGCATGCAGAACGGAAGAATCGATCAGCAATTCGGCACGCCACCACCCGTCGCCGCAGTCCCATCTGCGAATTCACGAAGAGAGGAAGATGCTGAGACGCGGAAGACGAACTGACACCGTGAGCCTGTGATGCGAATCACGCGAGACGTGACGTTGCGATTTGGTTTGAAGAAGAACCGACTGCTTGCCTCTGTGGCCTGTGCTACGCGGAATGGCGGAAGAATTGACCTGCGTGACTGCATGCCTTGCGTATAGGCCATGGGCTAATACCATTGGGGGGAGGGGGGTTCTTTTGCTGGGCACCTGGGTGGGCTCCAGCCCCACCCAGCCCCACCGGCAGCTACGCCTCTGGTGGCTAGAGCTTTGGTACCGTTCAAAATAGCATGAAGCTCAGAATCACGGAGCTACGACGCCTTCAAATGCTGTTGCCCAGGTAATTGTTCAGATTTCCTCTTCGAGGAAAAGATGCATTCGTTTCTCCTATGTTTGGATTGGTGATGAAAATAAATTCAAAGCTTCTAACTGTTATTGTTTCATTGTGCATGTATGACTGCCACACTGGAAATGTGGCTGCACTGTAATTGTGATTTTGTGCATTACATTTTTGGCAATAGAGAAACTAAGAGGCTTATCTTTGGGAAAAAAACACCTGAATAGACCATAGCAAAAGTTATGGATTCTTTGTCACAACAGTTAGGTTCATTAGAGCATCTCCAACAGTTCCTAATATTTAGACTCCTAATATTCTTAGATTGGGACCTTCCCAAAAATTTTTGGATCTACAAAATACCTTGTTCTCCAACAGTTCCTACATTTTCTCCCAAAACACCTTTGAATTGGTCCTGGGCCATCCCATGCCAAATAATGTTGATTGGGAGCGACAGAGCGCACAAAAATGAGGAGTCGGGTGCTGTTTTTGGGCGTGCAAAATTTGAGGAGCTAGAAAGAGGAACTGTTGGAGTACTTTTTTTTGCAATCAAGCCCAAAATCAGGTTTTGGGAATAGATTTTAGGTACTGTTGGAGATGCTCTTATACAATACTTCAACTTGTGGTTGACTGTTCTCTTCCTTTGATGCATCATCTTTTGCTTGTGATTATTCTTTGTTTTGTATATATCCTATGAAAAACCAAAAGCAAATCTTGCAACTACTATGAAATCAGGTGGTTTGCTGGCTAGACAAGCCAACTCAAATATTGTTATTGGCCGATGGGCATCAAGAACATGAAGGGGCTGTTTGGATTGAAGCCTTCACTAGCCATACCAAATTTTGGTCATGCCATCTCAATTTGGTGCTATTTGGTTCAACTCCAAATTTTGCTCGCCATCGCCAAAATTTGGCTCGCCTTCCTTTTCCAACGCACCGAGGCGGGCATGGCGCGGCGGCGATTTCTTCGCCATTCCTCGGCGAAACAGTCTTGCGTGTGACCTAATCCTCCCGCTATCCACGGAGCTCCCGAGGGTGACCCTAATCCTCCCGCTCTCCCCATTTTCTCCGCTCTCTTCCACCGAGCTCCCGGCGGCTCCATGGGAGTCCCGGCCGTCGATCTACTCGTCCTCTTCTTTTGGGGGCTTTGTTCAAAAGGAACTCCTCGTGGAGACCGGAGAGGAGGAGGAGGCTTCTTCGCTTCGAGGCCAAATCAAGAGGGTTCTTCGCTGCTCGGCTCGATCCGGCCATAAACGCGGCTATCGGGGAGCCCGCCTCGGCCATGGCCGAATCAGGTCCATGGCGCCCATCAGGTGAGCTCCAACCCCAACGTTCTTGGCCTCCAACACCACGTATTTGTTTAGCTGCAAGTCGCGTAAATTTAGCTCGGAGATGGTGTTCTTGGGCCAAAGGCGCTACCTTTGGCTTCAGGCTGAGATCTTCCTGCTTAAATCTGGTGGTTTCCTGCTCAAAGCCTGGAGTTTTGTGGGTTTTGCGATGGTTGAAGTCTAGATCTGGGTCCTTAGGAATTGGTTGTGGAGTCTAGTCTTTTCTAGCGAAATATTCATTAAGCATTTGGTAGTCTTTTCTAGTGAAATATTTGGGGGTAATTTCTATTTTGTTAGTGTCGCTGTGAGTAATCTTAGCGGTGCTTTGCAGATGCCACTTCTTGTTGGTTTAGGAACACTGTTACATGGACATTTTATATGAGTATGCCGTCACAAAATTTGCTCGGCTCCTTTTTTTCCCCCCAATTTAAAATCTAGTATCTCAGATTTTTTAAAATATGGAGGAAGGAATGTGTTTGATCTATCGTTAGACATCATGTGCAACATATGTCGTTTCTAAGGTCATACTTACCAATAAAGATCACACCGTACGTATGAATTGTGAGCATGGTGAACAATTTTGTAAAAACAAACCCTGCCTAGCAACATTAGCATAACTGATAACGCTGATAGAATGGCGTTAGCATAACTGTTTTTCACTGCAAAACCTTTCATTTTCCTGTAGAGCATATTTATAGGCAATGACACAACATGAAGAATCCCCTGTTTATCCAATTGCACTGGGGATTAGTTCTCTTGGGGGTTAGGTTCTGTGGATCTTGCAATCTGATTATGTTTTAGAACTGCTGTTCACAAAATCAATAGTTTCTGCAGTTTCTCCATTTTGTTGTAGTGAATACTACAATTCTGCCACTTTTCTAGAGAGATGCAAATATGGTCTTAATGATTATTAAAAACGTGATATTCAAAAGTAATTCTATGCAATTTGTTAGATTGAAGTTTTTCTAGTGACTGCAACATGTTTTGTGTGATCGTCATCATTTTATTCATTTCTGCTAATCAAACACACCTTCTTGCACAGCTTCTGTGTCAGTATGAGCGAAGGTCAGTTCTGAAGTTTCTGGAGACTTTCGATAGTTACAGATTGGAGTGGTGTTTGCATATTTGTCTAGATTATGGAGTTACAGATGCTGCTGCATTTTTGCAAGAGAGGGTTGGTGATGTTGGGAGTGCACTAGCACTTGTTCTAGATGGACTTGATGAGAAAATCAGCCTGTTTATCTCTTGCAATGGAAAATGCTTTTTCTGGGATCACCTCAAAAAGCATCTCCGAAATTGAGCAACCAGACATTATTCTGAAGATGAGTGAGGTTTTTTCCTTGCACCCATGTAAATGCTAGCCTGGACTTGGTGTCATATCTCTCCAGAATTGCCATTCAAGAACACGTTCTAATGACGCAGTGCAGAGAGTTGATGTCCACACAAACATCAATGCACGTAAGTAGTACACACAGCCTGCTCAGATTCAGCTCTGATCTGATGTGTACGCAATTGTTTTTGTTCTAACTGCCTCCAATTCAATCCCGCGGAAAACAGGTGAAGTACAGTAGCCTACAAGGGCAACGGATACAGCTGACCAGGGAAGGCCAAGGCGTTTCTAATTTACTGAGACCTCCCCCTCCGGTAGCTCTGCCGAGCCAGTTGCACCGGCGGCGAGAAGGCCAACAACTAGGGGGAAGAAGAATGTTGCCTCCTACTCTATTCAGTGTATTGAGAGCGACGATTCCGAGGATGAAGTGCAGGATTTGAGCGACGATTCTGACTTCGAGGAGGACGACGATTGAATTCCCTGACATGTGCTGTTCGTTGTATGCAGTGTGTCTGTCTAATCGCCGAGGCGTCAGATTGGCTAATCTGATGCATTTCGTGCTTGCCGAGATGCATCTCTTGTGCGTCGTATGTTGTATTTGCCTCTTTGGTATATAGTGTAGTAGCGAATTCTTCTGAGATTGGATAACTAAACTGATGTGACATTTTAAAATTGCAGACCGTGGGATTGAAACTAAATTGTTTGGAAATTAGAATTCTGCTCTCTGATGTTTCAATTAAAAAATATTGCATACTTATGCTATATGGTATTGTCTATTTGTTTGGAATGATGATATATATATACCGTCATGTTTATAATTATTGTCAACTATCATTTTATTGGTTCATTATGAGATCCCTAATGAAATTTAGTCATGCTCATTTAAATATTTGGCATCAAACCAAACATTGCCAATATGCCATACCAACAATTGGTTACTTTCTAGGGCTATGAACCAAACACCATTTTTGTTGCTATGCTAATTATTGGATACAATCCAAACAGTCTCATTTTGCCAAATATTTGGTCATGCCATGAGTTGGCTATGACCAAATATTTGGCATGGCTTTTCATGGCCACAAACCAAACAGCCCCGAAGTCATGGCTGAAAAATATTAAGGTGATTCTCTCACTACATTTGATTGATACCTCGCTTTATTTTTTTCCTGGATTAGATTGTGATTATATTGCATCTCCTCCTGTATTATGTAGAAGAATTGGGTTCAGCATCGTTCTATGTTTTATTTTAGTAGTTAGAAATTTAAGTTTCATTTGAGTATTCAACAAAACAAGCACTATTAATGCTTTTGATGTGCTTCAGACTTTCTTAACAGTTGATGTGCTTCAGACTTCTAAATTTCATATTACAGCCAAGGTCAACTAGGTTGGATTTCTTCATGTTACTTGATGATACAAACCTGCTCACATATCTTTAGTCCTGCGCTGTTGTTGTTTCCAGTGGCGGAACTAGAAAATTTATAATGGGTGTGCACATTTTGACACCGGATAGTTGACATACACGGTTTTATAGCATAAATTAACCACATAGATTCAAAATTTACCAATAATACAATACATATAGTTGAAGTAAGGTATTACATGAACAGAAAATATCACAACTTAAATTTCTAACCATTGCATCCCATAAATCCTAAATTAAATTCATAAATTACCTAAACATATTCAAACAGGGCAATAAACCTAAAACACATTATCCATATAAATTTGTCAGGCTATTCATACATATTATCCATACACATTATCCATACAATGTTGAATGTTCTTGCTCTTGGAGAGAAGAGGACCGAGGAGTATACAGTCTTTGGTCGCCGTCGGTCGGTGTCTCGATCATTTCTCGATCCTCAAGCCTCGGCTGACTTAGCGCCCGCTCGCCCAGCCCACCGCCGCGTCTCCTCCTCTGCTTGGCTCCTCCGGACTCGGTCCGGTGTCCGGCATGATTGGCGTCAGCGCCTCAAGGCTCAAGCCCTCGGCCTCAACGGCCTGCGTCGCCGCCTCGCCCTCGCCTCCCACGCCCGAAGTCGCCTCCCCACTGGCGCCGCGCCCCCGGCCATGCCACAGCGGCACCCGGCGTCGCCTCTCGCCAGCCGCCGCCCAGCGCAAGGCCCACCCGCCCCGGATGGCGGATCCCGCCGCCTCGGCGCCTCAAGCTCCAAAGAATGACTGCGTCATGGCCATTGCGCCACAATGGTCTTCTTGTTGTCGCCGTGCCATGCAGTGCCGCCTCGGCGCCTCCGCCGCCAGACACAGGGCCTCGCCTCCCGGCTCGTCGGCTCGTCGCCACTTACCAGAATGGATTGAGGATTTAGGGTTAGAAACTTTGAGTCGTCTGTCTCGAGACTAGGAAATGGGGAATAGTGGTGCGGTGCTAGGCCAAATGGGCTTAGAGCCTCATTTGTTTTCTTGATACTGTCTTAAGGGCTTTTCAAAAATTTTGGGGTGCTTAGGTGCATACCGCACCCCTTGATTCATACTGTTGTTTAATTTGTTTTTTTTCATTCTTCCTTCCCTTATTGTTTGGATACAAGTAGCGCATAGCATCATTTTGGAAAATCTATAAGAAGGTGATGTGTTTCTTGTTGTATCATTGCTTAGTCGAGCTCACAACCAATAAATACAAAGAGAACATCTGATAGAGATCAAAGCAATTGTAACATCCCAATTTTAGGTCCAAAATAATTTAATAATGCTATTTGTGCCTTTTTCTGAATTTTAGGATTTTTTTGGAATTTATTTCATATTTTTGAATTATGCCTATTGGGAATATTATTTAAATATTTAAAATTTTAAATAAACTTTGGTAAAAATATTTTTATTTGAGTTTCAAATGTCTCAAATTATTTTTAGAATTTTTATGGGATTTTTTCTGATGTTTTTATTTGAATTATTTTAATTTTTGAGATTATTTTAAATAAGAAAGTGAAGGAGGAGACCAAATGAGTGAAAAAATGGGTTATTTATATAATTTTTCATTTATACAGAGAGAGAATTTGTTTTGCGAATACCTCGAGAAAAGAAATAGAAGCACCGGTCTTTGTAAAAAATATCTCCTCATAATTTTTTTTAAAATATTTATGCAAAAAGTTTTAAAAATACAGTAATCTATTTTTTTATAGTAGCTCAGCTATGCTCTCAAGACCCTTCAAATTTTTTTTCAAAAATTTACAAATTTACTAGCTCAACTAAATCAGTGAGATTATTCTAAATGCATTAGCAGCACTGCCAGACTCTTAAAAAATAGCAAAAATTTGATCATGACCTAGTTTTTTTACAGTAGTGTAGGCACACTCTCAGAGCTCTTCCCAAAAATTTTCAAGAATTTACAAATTCGGTAGCTCATTTAAATCAGTGAAACCATTCTAAATGCATTAGCAGCACTATTGGTTTTTTTAGAATCGCATAAAGTTTGATCATGACCTGAACTTTTTTGATGGTAGTGTAGTCATGCTTTCAGAACCATTCTGGCAATTTTTCAAGAATTTGTAAATTTAGTATCTTCAGTTAAAGTAGTAAAGTTGCTTTAAACACATCAGTAGCATTGCTAGATTTTCTAAAAATCACAAGAGTCTAATCATGATTTAAATTTTTTATGGTAGGTTAAGCATGCCCCGAATATCCTCAAAAAATTTCAAAAATTTACCACATGATTTAGTAGGTCAACTAAATTAACGAATCTGATGCAAAAAAACCCAAAAAATCCAGCAAAAAATGCTTTGGCTGGGATTCGATTTGGAGACCTCACGCATGGGTAGGAAAGCTTTTGCCAGCTGAGCCAAGACGTCTTTGTGAAGTATGTTGCGTAATAATTCTTGAAGTCTATAGAGAAGTTTACTGTAGAATCTACAGGGAAAAAGGACGACGTGGTGGCACGGGTGGGAGCGTGCCACACCTCTTCGAGAATATATATTTATATTGATTACAGTGTTTTTTTGAAAGGGAAAGTTAAGCCATTTCCTATGATGGGAACCAAATTCGTATACTATGGGGGTGTTTGGCATAACTCCAGCTCCACTAAAATCCGTGGGGTTGGTGGAGTAGGATATTTCTAACTCTAGAAATTTATGGAGCTGGAGCTGTAGGTACATTAAGGTCCTGTTTGGGAGAGCTCCAGATCTCAGCTCCAGCTCAGATCTGAAACTTATAGGCTAAAATAAAGTGAATTAAGTTTATATTTTTAGTCTAAAATATAAATAAGATGATCTACCTAAACACTCTTAATGTACCTGCCTCCACTCCACGTAAATTTGTGGAGCTAGAGCCAGGTACATTAAAAATGTTTAGGTAGATCATCTTATTTATATTTTAGACTAAAAATATAAACTTAATTCACTTTATTTTAGCCTATAAGTTTCAGATCTGAGCTGGAGCTGGGATCTGGAGCTCTCCCAAACAGGGCCTAAGAGTGCTTAGGTGAGTTATTTTGTTTACATTTTAGACTAAAATTATAAACTTAATTCACTTTATTTTAGCCTGCAAACTCCAGATCTGAGTTGAAGCTAAGATCTAGAGCTCTGCCAAACATGGCTTATATTTGTGTAAGCCAAGCCCAGCTCCCACAATTGGCAGACAAGTGAGTAGAGGTAGGCACTGGGTTAGGCCATTTTGGGCCGGCATGAAACACGCCCGGCTCAACCCGATTCACGGCCAGACACGGAATTATTCCAAACGGGCCGGGTTGGCACGACACGGTTGTCCGGGCCGTGTCGGGCCTGCCAATAGGGCACGATGGGCGGCCTAGCTTCTAAGACAAGATAGTTCGGCCGTGCTTGCAGCCAAAGACGTACCAAAATGACCCGTATGTGCCTGCTTTGTATGTGTAGGTAAGCAAATCAAGGAGTAAAAAAAGAAAACTTCAAATGGACCTGAGAAAAGGAAGAGAATACATGCATACGTTGTATGTGTGGGTGGACAAATCAAGGAGTAAATGTATGGTTGCATGCATATGACTGGAAGGAGTAACCAAATCAAGAAAATCGAGAAGATTAAACACAATAGGATTTTGTTTTGACAGGAGAAAAAAGAAGTCCTAGACAGATAAAGAAAGAAATCAATTCGTGGTTGTTTTCTCTCGTAGCAATAGTATAAATGGATTGTACCTGAGTCTGTATGCACGAAGTAGGCATGAAGCATAAATGGGCTGTGCTTGGGCTTACCGAAGACGAGCCGAGCCAACCCGGCCCGGCACGGACCCATCATGCTTGGGTCTAGGCATGGTTTAGATCCGAGCATGGACCTGTGCCGGCGGCCTAGCCCGACACGATGTCCACCTCTACAGGTGAGTCTAGTTTACAATGTATTATCAATATCTTTGCATTTTGACCCAACGGTGAAATGTAATCAACTAGAGGCTTTCATTCAAAAAGGCGAACGAAAATTGCATTAGCGTCTGCCTAGCATGGCGTGCTTCGTGGGAGGGGTGGCGGTGGGCCCTATTGTTCGCGTTGTGTGGGATCCTCCCACAAACTTCACCCAAAGAAAAAGACGTGGTAAATTTGAAATTCAAAACTTCCATTCAATATATCAAAATTCCTAACATTTTTTTACTTTTTACTGTCTCTAAGACTCACATTGAGAAAGGTGAAGGAAAAACGCTTTCGTTAAACAGCGGACGTTTGCCCAGCGCGGACAGGTGCACTTCGTGAGAGGGGTGTGGCGGTGGGCCCCGCTGTCCGTGTTGAGCGAACGTTCTCCCGCCAGCGTTGCCCAAGGAAGAAAGTGCGTTGCGAAGGGTAAAGAGTGGTCAATTTGGAATCCAAAACTTCCTTTCCATGAGCTGTGATCCAATGCATTCATAGAGTGATTGTAACTTTGTTAGTTATATATAGATTGTTAATAAAAAGTAATAGTCCAGATATTTTAGAGTGTTATTTAGAAAACACCATGTGTTTTTACACTGTAGCAATAATGTAGCCTATTGTTATTAGGTAATCCGGACCGTTCATCGCCTTGATCTAATAGTTCAAGTGAATACTTAAGTTGTGGTCCTCTTCAAACTACACATAATTCCTTGACTTTTCATACATAGTGCTTCGTCATGGAAATTCCTAAAGTTTTTGACTTTTTATTATCTCCAGGACTCTAATTTTTTAAATAATATATTTGATTATTAGTTGGCATACTATGTAAATGCTATAGAATCGTATGTTATGCCTGCACGCTCGTGTCTCGGCAAGAATTTGCGACGGAGGGAGTACAGGATAGGCAGAGATCATACCAAGGATTATAGTGTAATTACTAAATTTCTCCGGGCAATCCGTTAACATACAATTAGATAATTTCTCAGGAGTATGGATGCAACTTGTATTTCCTGTGAGGAATGTGCCGTCTATGCAAATGACCCAAGACGGCGGTTTAACGCATTTATGCATCTTGCCGAGGGCGAAGAAGGCCCGTGAAGACCCACTTACGCGCCGCACGCATCCATCCGCGGAAACTCATAAGGTCGATGACCGTCCGGGATTCCTACTTGATATTGCCCTGAGCAAGTGTGGAATATTCTCGTAAGAAGCCTCGTATGTCCCGAACCGTATTTGCAAAGCTGTTCTTTTTGCTCTCCATGCTTTTCCGTAGCTAATCTTGTACTGAAACCTCTCCTCGATGGCTCTGATAATGGATCGAGGCTGCAGGTGGGGATTGTCCACGATCTGACCATAAAACACATTTGCCACCCAAGTGGACGACAGATTGCGGTGTTCCTGCTCCGCTTCCTCCGATTAAGCGATTATGCTCGTCACTATGGAACATTTCGATAGTCCTCCACTTCCCTTGTATGCATGCACCGCCATGGGCACGAATCAACTACGCACTTGACGTCGTAGTCTTTTTCTTGACTTCACTACCTGAATTGCCGCCAAGAGACATTGACCAAGATTTCACCGCATCCATCACGGCCTCCTTGTCTTTATATATGGCCCCTGCGCAATCTCGTTCTCATGATACTCCCATGCATCTCTGTTCCTTCATTCATTGTTAGGTCTTGAAATTATAATTAGTCCACGCAAGGGGAGGCACCTCATGAGTATTGTCCTCCTCGTCCGAGCGTTAGCCATCGAGGACTTCTCATCCGCACGGTCCTCCTCCTCCATCAACTCAACTATGTGCTCCACCTCCTCCCTCGTCGGCCACCCCGCGCCTCCACTACTGCTCTCGCCCCTCGATCCGTTGCCACCGCCAACCTCGCCACCACCTTCATCATCGGCGTTGTTGCATATTTGTATTCCTCCTCCGTAATATCTACCCCAACATCACGAACCTCCGACATCGATGGAGGTACAGTACCAATCTACTAAAGAACATGAGCGGCCACGCTCATCTGACATACCCAACATAGCTCCTCCATGCCGAGGTCGCGTTAATAGGAACCACTCTCCATAAAAAAGTCTGCAAGACGCTTATCTGCTTAACCCGCAAATTAGAACACTCTGGGCATCCAAACCGAACATCCAAATATCCACTCCAACAAACCCTGTATGTCCTATCTCTTTAGCCTAGATATGCCCGTCAGATGATCGAAAATGCCGACAAATCGACTCCATCCTACCCACTGCTATCTCCCCATCTCCATAGAATATCTGAAAATCTGAGTTTCTCAGACATATCGCCTACAACGTCGAACCAAAAAAATCATCATTTCTCCGCTTAACCGCTATATAAATGTTACACTATATTGTCGTCAAATTTTACTCTCATTTTTTTTTAACGGTGCCTACCATGTTTTTAAATATACTAATTTTTAACGTAGCACGGTCATTGACTATAAATAAGTAATTCGACTACCTATATTACATACCACAAATATTAAATATCTAAAATATTAAATACATAAATACTAAATATTAAATCTCTAAACATTGCCTAATATTTCTACTATCCAATCCTAACTAAATTAAATTTCTAAATACTATATTGATTCTCAACATTTCTAAATACTACAATTCTAATATTTCTAAATACTACATTAAATCTCTAAACATTGCCTAATATTTGTACTATCCAATGCTAACTACATTAAATTTCTAAATTACTACATTTCTACACATTACAAAATACTAAAATTTTAAAAAATATTACATAGAAATTTACTAGGACTTACCTTCAAAAACGAATATTTCTTTTCCCTCTTTTTCTTCCTCTTCTTTTTTCCTCTTTTTTTCCTCTCCTTCCTCTCCTCTTTCTTTTCTCTCCTCTCCTCTTTCTTTTTCTCATGCCTGAAGGTGCTCAAATGAGCACAAATTAACAAATGTCTTGAGTATTTAAAATGGGCAATGGTCAGCGTAGAGGCGATCGCCTGAAACAAGGCATGACTGCCTCCCGGTATTGCCAAGTGTCCCTCAAGCCTGAGTAATGCCGAGCCGTACGCTTCGTTTGATTTTTTGCGTTAGGGCACTCGACCATCGCGCGGCGTGCAGGCGATTGCCCTGGTCATGGCGACGGTAGTACATTTGAAATTTTTTGCAGCACACTAGTTACGAAAAACGATTAAAATAAATATTAAATAAAAAATTCAGTTATATATGTGAGATAAAGGCTCGTATTTCCTTAGTCAGTTATGGTAGACTCGACTGAAAGGTTTGGGCCCACATATCTAATCGTAGATATCTCCGACTGAAAGGTGGTCAACGCTTGGACCAGTATGAACATATTCTCTCTGACCAAGAGATACTTATGGATGCTATTTGACTAAGCCTTGTTCTGACAGTTACTGTGAACAACAAGTCATTAAGTAATACGAATTCCTTAATCCTCGTAACAGATGACAGGAAATCATGCACATGGTGTCAACTACCAGGTTATGCCAAATAATTGGAAGTAAAATATAATCATAATGGTTTGAGTGACATCTTAGATATCTGACAAGGGTTTTAGAAACCGGACCGGGCCCAAAAACCAAAGGGGCTGGTTCTGGTTTCTCGGCAAAAACCAGCTTGAAATCGGCCTAAAACGTTGTATCTGACATCTGTATTTTCCGTTCTCCCCATCGCAAAATATGTCTCCTGGCCACCTTTTTTTAATCTTTTAAAAAGATCGTCAGCATAAGCAAAGAATTGTGCAACCGTTTATACAACTAGGACAATAAGCGGCGCCGCCACTGCGCATGAACGTAAAACAAATCGTGTTTTTTTGGTGAAAAACGGATCACGAATTTTTTTGGAAAATGAGGAAAAAGAGACAACGAAAATATTTTTTCCTAAAAATCGGAGAAAGGACTAAAGCAAGCGCCGCCTCAAGGTGAACGAAAAAAACAAATTTGAGTTTTTTGGGAGGAAAACGGACCACGAAACAAATTTTGCCACGCAGCGTGAGCGGAAACAAATTTGTGTTTTTTGAGAAAAACGGACCATGATTTTTTTTCCTGAAAAGCGAGGAAACACGAACCACCTAAAACTTTTTTTCCTTGGGAAAACAAGGAAAAAGCGAAGCACGAAAACATTTTTCCGGAAAAACGGAGAAATGACTCAGACGTAAAGCGGGGACCTATTTGTTATATTTTTGGACCCGACCGCTATCCCGAAAAAAATTAGAAAAGGGCTCGCTCGCGATTCGCATTCTTAACGCATCTTTTCATAAAGTAACAAACCAGGACCCAAACGCATAATCCGAAAAATTTTTCTTCACCTCACAAAAATCACAAAGGACCATGTTGTAAATTCGCAAAGACTTATATGTAATTCGGAGAAATGGACAGACTTTTTCACAAAATCGCCGGATTGACACGTGGGCACCCGCGCAAAGACTTATATGTAATTCGGAGAAATGGACAGACTTTTTCACAAAATCGCCGGATTGACACGTGGGCACCCGCTCCTGCGCCGTTTCTTTACTTCTTTTTCCAGCGAATTCCTAAGTAAGAGCGCGACCATAATAATAATATTATTATTATTCAATAAATCCTGGCCCCACTCGCGTTTCTATCCCCTTGGCCCTAATCTCCATTCCTCCTCTTCTCCCATTGTGTCCCCTCCTGCACCAGCTCTCGCCACCGGATTTGCAATTCCAACCTGTTCTTCTCACATCTCTCTCGCCGCTGCCTCCCCTCCCGTCCGCGCCGTGCTGCCTCTAGGGTTTCACGTCGGATTCCCTACCCGGCGTCTCGCCTCAGCTCGAGCATCTCTCCCGTCCACCCACCGCCCGGCGGCGGCGGCGGCGGCTCAGGCGTAGACGGGGCCGACCCTTCTCGCGGGAGCGTCGGGGCTTCGGAGGAAAGGCGCCAGGCCGGCGCGCCGCGGGAGCCATGTCACAGACGAACTGGGAGGCGGATAAGATGTGAGGATTCGGTTTCCCTTCTATTCCTTGTGTTGATTTGCGGCGTATTTTCGTGGGCGGCGTTTCTCTTGGTTGCTGCTTCGTCTGGGTAGTGATTTGTTCAGTTAAAATCACGGGAGAGGGCCCGAAGTTTAATCTGTACTGGGTGGGATGAAAACCTTGGTGGCGTGTTTGGCTGCTAGGGTTTTGCGGTAGCTCTTGTTTTTGGGGGGATTTCGTCTGAGCTTTGATTTTTTAGTGGACGAACCCACTTTTTTGGCTTTCAGGTTCAGTGTTTTGGATGCTATAATACCTCGTTGCTGATTTGCTGTGTTGGTTTTGAAATACAATTAGAACTTGTTTTGGGATTTGAAACACCAGGAGAACTGATTTGGGGGATTATAGAATATCAGGAGAACTTCTATACGCGATTTGAAGAGATAACGTGATTTCTAGCAGTAGGTTTTGAACATCCAGCAGTATTAGTTGGGCTACTATGAATATCGGAAAAGGGAGTTCCATTTGGTTAGTGGGGTGGGGGTTCTTCGTGAATTGGAGGAGCCTTGAACTTTTTATTTGCTGATAGTATTGGTGGGAGTACTAGCGAATAGCTTGATTTCGTTTAATCATGATTTGAGCGGATATTCGAGTTCCCGTGTACAACTATCAGTTTTTAGAGTGTCTTGCCACTGGAAGATTGATAGGGCACAAAAGACGCAGTTTGATTTCATGGGAAAGTAGGTGAAATATCTCATTCTGCTTCTGGGGACTAGGCCTACTAGTGTTTTTTTCAATGGTATCTGTAATGTTTTGTGTAAATAATATAATTAACTAATCTAAGCATTTTATGTGCATAGAAACACTAGGAAACCTCAATTTTAGCACCAGTGAAATAAAATATGTTGAAAGTTGAACACCGGCACTTAGGTTCACTCTAGTTGATGATTTGCTACTGAGAAAATAAAAGTTGAAGAAACAAAATGAGTATATAATAATGTAGCATTGAATATGTTTACATTTCTTACGTGTTAACTATTTTGTGTTCTCTTTGTCTTAATGTTCTATGTCTATTAGCTGCTTATGCATCATTCTGCTTGGACATCCTTTGTAATGGTATTGTACTTATGGATGAAGAGTTGTATGTTTGAACATTTGCTTTTGACCTCCATCCAGTGCACTAACTACTAAATGTGTTTGACTGACAGGCTGGATGTTTACATATATGACTATTTTATGAAGAGAAATTTGCAGGCAACTGCAAAGGCCTTCCAAGCAGAAGGGAAGGTCTCTTCAGATCCAGTTGGTATGTATTTCCTGGCAAGTTGCATGATGCTACTTATGTCCTGAGTTTTGCAGCACATTTTTTACTTTTTTTTTTTTTGTAAAGAGTAAAAACCATTGTTTAATGTTTACTTTCTGAGTTGTGTTGTTTTGCAGCAATTGATGCACCTGGTGGCTTTCT
The DNA here is from genome assembly GCA_036346375.1 of Guadua angustifolia. Classification (NCBI taxonomy): domain Eukaryota; kingdom Viridiplantae; phylum Streptophyta; class Magnoliopsida; order Poales; family Poaceae; genus Guadua; species Guadua angustifolia. Next base: position 39,082,319 of record CM070500.1, read on the forward strand.
GTTTGAATGGTGGTCTGTTTTTTGGGATATATTTATAGCAAGAACGAATGAGAAGCATTCAGATGTTGCAGCATCATATATTGAGGTAAGGTTCTATGCATTTGATTATCTTCTTGTGGACACAATTTTAATGATGCATGCATGTTAATTTAGGCACCTAGAGTGACTTCTGTTTTGCTTGTTTGAAACCATCTATAGTAGAAACTTGAGTGGTTACAATGCTAGTGTCTTCGAAGAAATCCTATGTGAAAAATAATCTGATTAAGGCAAGTCACACCTATTTTAGCTTGTCAACAACCTCCTTTTGTTTTATTACAATTCTTTCTATTTGTTTGCTGCTATTGTTAAGTAGCTTACAATTCAACTGCTTGTTACATTTGTCAGATCCACAATAGCCTGCAGTGCAGTCCCACTGTCCGTTATATGTATTGATTTTGGTTTTACATGTAAAGGTGCCTTGATTTGTCATCCCTTTTTTTGTTGTTCGGGAACACTTACCTAACGATCTAATTAAATGCATTTGGAAATCATGAGTTTATTTGTGTTCCATCAATGGTTGAGTGTGGGGATGTCTGTTCTCCTGAATTGGTAGTTCTAATTCAGCTACAATTTGCTGCACTTCTTCAGACTCAGCTCATGAAAGCCAGGGAGCAACAGCAGCAGCAGCAACAATCACAGCATATGCAAATGCAACAAATGTTGTTACAAAGAGCTGCGGCGCAGCAGCAGCAGCAGCAACAACAGCAGCAGCAGCAGCAGCAGCAGCAGCAGCAGCAGCAGCATCAACAGCGTAGAGATGGTTCTCATCTTCTTAACGGTACTGCAAGTGGACCTTCTGGAAACAATCCTTTAATGCAACAAAACCAAAGTACTGCAAATGTGATGGCAACAAAAATGTACGAGGAGAGGTTAAAGTTGCCTTCCCCAAGAGATCCTTTGGAAGAGGCATCAATGAAGGTACCGTTGTTGTCTAGATTTGTTGTTACATGTTCTTTTAATTGACTATTCACCAAAGTGTTTATTTGTCAATACTTTTGTCATAACATGGAAAGTTCGGTTGCAGCAAAGATACGGAGAAAATGCTGCGCAACTACTTGATTCAAATGAAGCATCACTGTTGAAAGCACGCGGACAATCTTCTGGGTACTTGTTGAACTTGTGAATTATGAAGTGTTTTAACGAACTTTATATTGCCTACAACAGTAGCTGATATTTAAGTATTCTTGTTACAAAATCATTATTTCAATCTCACATTTGTTACATATAGTATCTTGGCTCGCCATCTTTCTTACCTTCTCTTATGATCTAATAATCCCGCTATTGCACAGCTTGCATTCACATCAATTATAAGGTAGATCTGTGCTTTATAAAAAATAATATAATATTTCTTTAATTAAATTTCCATTAAAATTTCTTCTCCTTTTTCCATTCCTATTTCTGTTCTGCATGCACTTTATAGAGTCTGTTGTCCGTTGTTCAAAAATATAAGTCTTTTGACTTGTCCTGTTCATAAATCAGATACAGTGCTACACACTTCTATTTGTGCTTCAATCTATATTTGTTCTTGTACTTCTGCAATTTGATGTTATTTTTTCATGGTGGAGACATGCATATATTGCTTTGGGTTTTGAGACTGATCTTGTACTTCTGCAATTTGATGTTATTTTTTCATGGTGGAGACATGCATATATTGCTTTGGGTTTTGAGACCAGTTTGTTAGGTACTGCACCCTTAACTACTTGTTTGGGTACAACCATGTAATTTTGTTCCGAACGATGGAAGTACCCACTACCCATAAGTGTCCTCTAATGCCCCAAGTTTTGGTTAATGTAAATGTGATGTAGATGCCTAAGGAAGGACTAACTTTTTTTTTATTGACCAGACCATATATGTGCTGTAGCAGGTAGCTTTTAGTAAATTTGCTCTCAGATAGTCAACATTTTCCCTTCTATAGGCAAATTTTGCGTGGAACTGTTGGTGGTTTGTCAGGCATTCTGCAACAAGTTCAGGCCAGGAGTCCGCAACTTCCTGGGCCAGCTCAGGTTAGTCTTCTAGGTATCCTGATTTGTCTTGAGTCCGTAACCTCTTAACCATACTCACCTCACCTCGAAAATGAGGAGAAAAAAGGGGGTGGGGGGATGGCATATCTGTTCTCATAGTATTTATGTTTATTAGCAGAGTATCAAGACAGAGATGAATCCCATTTTGACACCCAGAGCTGCAGGCCCTGATGGGTCATTTATAGGTCTCCAGGGTAATATTTGTTCGGTCTACTCCCTGGAATTTCTATTCTCCACTTCTATCAGTCAACTGTTTCTTATTTCAACTTTATAATATTCTTAGCCTTAGTGTCAAAAATTATAAATTATACCTGGCATATTCAAACTTGTTGAGTGATCAGTTTTCTGAATCTAAATTAGATTTGTTCTTAACAGGATCCAATCAAGCTGGAAACAATTTGGCTCTGAAAGGCTGGCCACTCACAGTAATGTTTAGTTTATGATTAAACAGCAACTTATCTTGCACTTCTTCATCAGCATTGTATGCAGGGTTCAAACATTTTACTAGAGATCTTGGACCTAAGTGGTTTATATATAAACTGCATGGCTTGAATTTTATTAGAGAGTAAATTGCCAGTGTGAGTCACCGAACTTCTCTAGTTGGTTCAAGTAGGCCATTGAACTCCCGAACTGCATCTCTAGGTCGCTAAACTTGTTTTAAGTGGGTCACTCTAGGTCATTAGCGATGCTAACCTGGGTACAAATGATGATACGGCACATTGACTTGTGCCACCTTGGGATAGCACCCACATCTTGTCGCAAAACTCACTAACTGTAGGCCGGAATGTGGCTCATCCTCTCCTCACAGCCTCTCCCGTATCCACGATTGTCCCTTTATCACCGCCATTGACTTCGTTTGGATTCAATTCCTTTCTCCCAAAATAATTGCAGTCGCAGGGTCTAGATTCTAGACATTGGCACACATCACCACCATCGTTATCTCCTTAGTCGTGGCAGCTCATAGGGGTTTTGAATGGGGGAGAAAATTTTGAAAGGCCAACACTTCAGGGTTTGAGTGCAAATTATGATGGCCATGAGTCGGCATGCCATGTCATCTGTTGTACCCGGTTGGCATACTAATGACTGGGAGTGCAACTTTACTGACTTAGATATGCAGATTGGGAGTTCAGTGACCTACTTGAACCGGTTGGACAAGTAAAGTGATCCGTAGTGCGGTTTACTCTCTATTAAATTTGATTTTTTTAATTAAAAGTTGAAAATTGGCCAGCAACAGTTCCCTGATAGTTTTTAAATTTATATTACGAATATAAATTTGGCAGACTGTCCGAAATTTTTCCTGTTGCTGCCAGTGGCCAGTCAAAACCGCTACTCTCCTACCGGAGGGAACCTGTCCAGTACCAGGAAATCAAATCCTGATTATATGTATTTTGCTTATTATTAATGGTCCTGCTGTAGGCATGTCTTTGGCTGAACTCTTCTATAGCACTTCTTTTTTCTGGGGCACACATGCTTGCTGCAGTTTGTTAATGGTTTAATCTTTCTTGTAGTGCCCTTACTGACCAATGGAAGCCATCTAATTTGCAATGTCATTTGTTTCTTGTTTACATGGTACAGTAGGATTGTATTTAATTTCCTTCCATTGGCCATCTTTTGCAAAAATTAACACTTGCATATCCGAACTCAGCTAATCTAAATCCCATCCTTGATCTTTTGGGTCTATGGCTCTTGATCTCGGTACTTCCCACAAGCAATTTTCGGTGGGTTGTGTACAATTAAAATATGGCGGTCTCGCAAATAATGTTGTCACTTGTCAGCAATTTGGGGGGAAAGCTGCAATTTATATTTTTTAATATAATGATAAATGGCAATTATGTGATTGACATCTGCTTTTAAACATGCTATATTTCAACCTCTGTTCTGACTCCCATTTCTCTTTTTATGTTCACAGGGACTTGAGCAACTTCAGCCTGGACTTCTACAGCAGAAGTCATTCATGCAGAATCAACAACAATTGCAACAACAGGTCCAGCTTCTGACTCCACAGCAGCAGCAACAGCTTATGTTGCATGCTCAGCCAAATATGGCTTCCCCAACGTCTAGTGATGTTGACAGCAGAAGAATGAGGATGATGCTTAACAGAAATGTAGTTCTTGGGCGGGACGGGCAGACAAACAGTGGTGGTGATGTTATTCCAAATATTGGTTCTCCCAGTCAAAGTGGTGGAGATATAGATATTCTAATAAAGGTATATCTTTTGATGTTGTACCTTGCGACTGTTTATTTTCTCCCACTATCTTCTGTAAAATTTTTGTTCATTGAAGTTTTATCTTTATTTAATAGTAGTTGTGGCAAGTGCTTATTTTATGTTCTTAGCTTCTTACTGTATGGGACAAAAGCTTGGCAATATATCCAGTGCAATTAAAGTTTTCGTGCAACCACCATGCACCCCTACTAAAAAAAGTTTCAAAAAATTCTGAAAAAAATCATGGATGTACATCTCAGCTTACCCCATCTACATATAAAATTTCATGATCAAATTCGTCCTATGCTAGAAGTTACAAAAAAGACAAATTTCATGATCAACTATTCAAGTTCAAATGCACCCCAAATTTGTCTTTTTTGTAACTTCTAGCATAGGACGAATTTGATCATGAAATTTTATATGTAGATGGGGTAAGCTGAGATGTACATCCATGATTTTTTTTAGAATTTTTTGAAACTTTTTTTAGTAGGGGTGCATGGTGGTTGCACGAAAACTTTAATTGCACTGGATATATTCCCCAAAAGCTTCTCCCTTTTAACGAGATAGGAGGATGAATCATACAAGTATCGAAGATCCTGGCCATAGTTGTCATGGCGTCACCAAGGTGTTGAGTCGCCATGAGGGGGACGACTTGGAGCGTAGCCTAGGTCGGAGCTCTTTAGGCGGCGACTAGGGCTGCTGGGCATCGCCGTGATCGCTGCTGGGCGGGCACCTGGAGAGGCTTGAGGGTTGGAGAGGGCTGCTCTGCCCAAGGTTTGAAATCTCGTTTTCGGATGATATCTCGGAGGTGGTTGAAATCTGAAATCTCGCCAAGATCTCGGAATTTTGGACAAATCCCAAACGAAATAAAAAAAATTTCAAATATGTTTTTTTGCACCGAGAAAACCGAAATTTTGGCCGGAATTCCCAAAATCTCAGCGAGATTTCGGTGAATTTGCATCGAGTGAAAAATGGCTCAAATGATGTTGAAAAATTTTGAAATTTTTTGTGGAGGTTCCTGACATATCAGTGATGTTCCTATAAGAATTTCAGATGATTATCAAGTTTGAGGAATTTTTAAAAATTCGAACCTTGGTACTGTCTTGATAAAACGCTGACTAGCAAGTTTGAACCGAATGAAAAATGGAACAAACCTCGTTAGAAAATTTTTAAATTTTTTTGCATGGTTATGATGCATCATTAATGTTTCCATAAAGTTTTCAGATGATGATCAAGCTTCATGAACTTTTAAAAATCCGGACGGTACTACTGTCCTGATAAAAGTTTTATCGGCAAACTTCAATCAAATGACAAATAGTTCAAACCACGTTAGAAAATTTTGAAACTTTTTGTGTATGGTCCTGATATATCATTAATGTTTCTATAAAATTTTCATATAAAGATCAAGTTTCATAGCAAACAAAAAAAGTTGAAATTTTTTGAAAATTTTATAGGATGGTATCGTGGCAATTGTTAAGCTCTCATTAAAATTTTGGATCATGATCATACTCGAGCAAATTTATAAAATTTTGTCAAGGTTATTGTCCCAATTATGGTCATTCTTTTTTTAAAAAAATAACAAATGAAGTTCAATTATTTTGAAAATTTTTATGTATTATCCTACACTACTAAAGATAGTACTATAAATTTTTCAGTTCATGATCAAGCTTGTACAATTTTATAAAAATCTGACTGTTTCTACCAAAATTTTAAAACGTTTCAAATTCGGTTTTTCAACAAATTTTCATGGAAGATGACTTTATTAAGGGTTATTGGACCAAATTCTGTCAAATTCGACCATAAAAAAGTAAAAAACTGGTAAAAAACTCAAGATTTCGGCGAGACTAGGCAAAATCTTGTCAAAATTTACGAGATTACTGTAGTAATTTATTTATTTTTTCCCAAATTTTTTTACCCGGTTGGGATTTTGGATCCTGTCCCTGGTTGGAATCCAAAATCTCGGCCGAGATTTATGAGATTTCGGTGGTTTTTTGAACCTTGGCTCTCCCTCCGCCGCCGCCGCCCCTCTCCGTTCTTCACCCAAGTGAGTGCTCCTTTGCGATACTCCGCCGCTCCTCTGCTCTGTTGCTGTCCTCTGCGATCCTTTGCCTCTCCTTTACTAACCTCCACCGCTGCTCCTCTGCGATCCTCTACTGCTCCTATGCTCCGGTGCTCTACCGCTGCTTTGTTACTGCTGATGATGATGCTTTGCCGCTTTTGATGCTGTGCCGATGCTGATGCTTGCTGCTGCTGTTGCTGATGCTTGCTGCTGCTTGCTAATGCTGATCATCGTCTAATTATCTCCTAGGCGGCCGCCTAGGTGCATAGGCTTCCAGGTCCTCTGAGCTTGTCACGCCTAGCCGGACCGCCATGACAACTATGATCCTGACAAAATGGCAATTTGTCTCAAACTGATTAACATGGACATTTTACTTTTGTCTCAATGTGATTAAAATGAATGCGGACATTTTACTTTTGTCTCAATGTGATTAAAATGAATGCGCTATAATTTATATTTAGTAGGAACTGCTATTAATATTTTGTTGTTCCTTGTAGAGTTGCAGTAATAATTTTTTGTGCTATAATATTATTTTATTACCAAAATTGTATTTTAGCGGCTTCTATAATGACTTACAAATGGATGCGAGCTATTTGCCATTTTACCAGACTGCTAAAACATCTAATTCTTTACAAAGGTGGTTGACATAATAAGGACAATGTTACCTGTTAGTTTCGGCTGTGCAAAGAGAACTTGAAATATCCGTCAATTACCTAGCACTTGTGTTGATACACTTGGTACCTTTTCTGATATTGAGCTTCCAATTTATCTGTTTTTAACATTGGTTTCTTCTGATCTTATTTGTATGCTTCCCTCATGCATATAAGCTGATCGAGATTACTGTTATATTTACCCTTTGATGATTCAACCTGTAAAGATACCTTCCTTTCTGTTAGTTTTCTAGCCCTTTTTTCTGCTTCCATGTTCTTATATAGATTTTTCTGTGTAGTAGAAGAAACTTGCTCATGTACACCAGCAACAGCAACAGCAACAGCAACAGCAACAGCAACAACTATTACAACAGCAAAGCAATAGTCAACAGCAGCCACAGCAACAACATCAGCTTCAGCAGCCTGCTGTCTCCAGTCAGCTGTCTCAAAGCTCAAATCAGCTTCTTCAACAAGAAAAGCCAGGAATTGGAAGTATGCCTGTTGAAGGGGGCATGCCGAACTCTTTCGGAGGAGCTGACCAAGTATGTTTTAGTTGTATACTTGCAATGCTTATTATGTTTCATTTTGCATGGACGTTTAAACCTTAACATACTACTGCTCATTGTATGCATGTTGTCTGAATGGGTTGATATGTTTTTAATCTACCTACTTTGCCTCTATCCTAATATATAGCAAATGTATTTCTACATAATACAACATTTATAATAAAAGTACACATCTTATTTTGCCTTTTGTTTTAAATTGGAAGTCTAGTACAATGACTGAGCTATGTTTTCTGTGTTACATGATCTGTGCATGCGTACACCTCTATGGTAACTTCTGTGAAACTCATCTTGTAAAGCTGTCTGGATCAGATTTTCGTAGCTTCATTATCTATTTTCTAGAGTTTATAAAAGTAGCTTCATTATCTATTTTCTAGAGTTTATAAAAGAGCATGACATTCTATTCTTTGCTTTGCATTGCAATTGAGTTGTCTTCAGAACTAAAATTCTGTTGCAATGTGACTTTTCCTGATCGCGGAAGCACCATTTCCCTCACTGTTGCCTTTCATCTTTTGTTGATGAAGAACTTAGAGCTGTTTTGCACCGCTTTAGAGTTTAGATTGGTGAAGTGAGTAATAACTTGATCTCAGTGGTTCAGTTACGTAAACTATGTTACGTTGTTTGTGGTTCAGACAGCGAAGAAGAGAAAAAAGCCTGGCTCATCCTCAGGTAGAGCTAATAGTTCAGGAACCGCAAATACTGCTGGCCCCTCTCCAAGTTCTGCACCATCGACACCTTCCACTCATACACCAGGAGATGCGATGTCTGTGCCACCACTCCAGCAGAATGGCGGTTCAGCAAAACCATTGGTAATTTTTGGCTCTGATGGAACTGGAAGCTTGACATCTCCAGCAAACCCACTGGTATGCATTTATTTATATTTTATCTTGCAATAAAGGCATTTCTTTTCGATTTGCCATTTGTGTTTTGGCAGTGTGAAAGTCTTCAATTTCAGGGTGATGTGGATCGTTTGCTGGAAGAAGGTTCATTGGATGAAAATGTTGAATCTTTTCTATCACAAGATGACATGGATCCTAGGGACACCTTGGGACGCTGCATGGATGCCAGTAAAGGTAGTTATGATGGGATGTACTCTAATTTATAATCTGCATAAGCAGTCTTTACAAGAAGGGCACCGTGGCCTATTATAGTCGTAAGTTGGCGACCGATAACATGAAGCTCATGCCTTATGAACGGGAACTAATTGGGTTGTCTAAAGCCATTCGACATTGGAGGCCTTATCTGGGGTTAATTTTGTGGTGTGATGATCATGCAAGCTTAAAATATCTCCTTGAACAAGCTTTGGTAACCTCCCCAACAACATTGGTTAAGCAAGTTAATGGGGTTTGATTTTTCCGTTGAGTACAAACCAATGCGTGCAAATGTGGTGGCGATGCTTTATCACGCCTTCATGACCACTGAAGAAGCTAAAGCGGCTATCTCATTCGGTTAGCATGGTTCGGGATTCGTGGGAAGCAGCGCTCCGGGAGGATCCGGAAATACAGCAGCGCTGTGCACAATTGCAGCCTACAGGACAGCCGCAAGACCTTACTCACCGGCTGCCAGACCAGGTTATATCACCCCACCGTGCAGCCGGTATCCGCCAAGTGAAGCAAGCAAGGACCATGGGCGGTATGTGGATGGACTTCTCTATTACAAGGACAAACTCTATCTTCCTCAGCAGCATCCCCATTGCGCTCGAAGTGGTTGCTGCTTATCACGACGCCACGAAGAGGGCATCTATAAACTTTTCACCGGATTAAACAGGGTTCTTTTGGCCAGGATGCGCCATTCAAGAGAAGAGTATGTGCGCTTGTTACCGGTTTGTCGCTGAGATAAGTCCAAAGACGCTGACCTCTGGGGTCTTTTGACAACTTTACCAAAGATTTCGCCGCACCATATTTGGGCTGATGTGTCCATGGATTTTGTAGTGGCTCTTCCAAAATCTCATGGTAAAACGGCTTTGTTGAGTGGTAGTCGACCTGTTTATCTAAATAATACGGTCATTTTATTGCTATTAGGCGTCGCCACTATATAGCAAATGGGTGGATGTGTTCTTTGACCAGATTATGAAGGCTCCATGGTATGCTTGGAGTCTATTGTTTTGACAGGACCCGGTTTTCACTAGCACTTTTTGCAGACCTCTTCAAGCGGTGTGGTACATCGCCTTCTTACTTCTTCCTACCATCCACGCATCGATGGTCGGATGTATGGTTAACCGTACTATTGAAATGTATCTCCGTTGCTTGGCAACAAACGGCCTTCCTCATGGGTCCAATGGTTGGCTTGGGCAGAATTTTTTGTTATAACTCTTCCTATCACTCTGCGCCGGATGACCCCCGCTTGAATTGGTGTATGGCCGGCCACCTCCTTCCTTGGTGCCCTACAACAGTCGAGCGACGGTTTGGTAGATGCGGTGAACTGCCAATTGGTCGATCGGGATGAGTTATCAATCGTGTTTCGCCATCACTTGTTGCTAGCAACAGAATAGAATGAAGCAATGCGTATGATTTTCACAACCGGAGGTAACATTCAATGGTGGAATTGGGTTTGGTTGAAGTCGCAGAGTCACCGCCAGCTATCCATGCGACAGATCAATATCATAAGTTGGCTCCTATATTGATCTCATGCTTTTGTTTTTAGGTATATTGTTCACATGCCTTTTTTGTAAGAAAACATGTTAGCGGTTCTTTTGCTTTTCAAAAATGTTTATCATTACATCTCTTTACAAGTCATAAATAAAAAAAAGAGAAAATTGCACTATGGCTCCCTAAACTTGCATGGTTGAATCACTTGGCTCCCTGAACTTGAAAATTACTCTCAGGTTTCTAAGCTTGCTAATATTTACACGTTTGGTCATAATCTTGGTTAAAAAACATTGTCAGGGTGAGGTGGCATCTTGTTTAGTGATGTAACATCCAATCCCCTCTCTCCATCACCACCTCTCACCCCAAGTTGCACATCTCTCAACCGTCTCCGCCTATGGCCAATGCTGTTGACTCACTCAAGTTTTCCCCCATGTCGCAACAACAGCCACCTTTGTCAGCGCTGCCGTTCGCTCCAGTGGCTTCTCACCACATCAAGATCATGCTGATGGAGGAAAAGTTCTATTGTGTTTATATCATAGTCACATCAATTCTCTTTTTTTCTCCCCTGAATGGATATGCCCGTGGTTGTTAAGGTGACAAGGCAAGGCGAGGCACTAGCCGAGCGCCTGGACGTCTAGACGAGGATTAGGCAACCATAAAAGGGAGGGGCAGCAGCATGAGGGAGGGGCATGAGGGATTGAAGTCATGAGCAGCAGCAGCAGGAGGGAGGGGCAGCAGCAGCATCATGAGCCCCTCAGGCTCAGCACAAGCTTCACAAGTTCACAATAGCACAAGCATGAGCAGCATGAGGCAGGGGCGGAGGCGATGGGCAAGGAGTTGGGGGCGACGGTTGCCATGAGCAGCAGCATCAAGCATGAGGCCCGCATGACCGCATGAGGTAGGGGCAGATGAAGTAGGGCCGCAAGCCCGCAACGGTAGAGGCGGTGCAGGCGACAGATCTTACCGGAGGGTCTGGAGGTGATGGGATTCAGATCTTACCGGAGCAGTAGCAGCGCCGGTGGTGGAGGCAACGGCCGGCAGATGTTGCGGCATTGCGGCGGATCTCCCACACGCTAGGGTTAGCTTTTCTGCTCTTCACTTGAGTCGCCCTGCTCTCATCTGCCTTGCCTTATCCCCTCCTTTGCTTTGGCCCCACCCAAATCCCATCTGGCGTCGCCCAATCGGCCCTCCCAACTGTGCCTTACGTTGCCTGCACGCCATTCAGGCGGCCGCCTTTCCTCAGCCAGGCGAGTTGATGAGCCTTGGCGTGCTGCCGCTGGTGCCTGGCTGCCTAGGCAGCGCCTAGGCGATGCCTTGAAAACAATGGATATGCCACATCGGATCCTCAAGCTGACTGGACGCCACATTGTCTATTTTGTTAGTCAACTGAGATAATACCAAACGTGTAGATATTAGCAAGGTTTGGGACCTGAGTGTATTTTGCTAGTTAAGGGAGCTAAGTGATACATCCATGTAAGTTTAGGGAACTACAGTACAATTTTCTCAATAAGAAATGTCTCCATATCAGATCTTATTTGTAAAGAGACATCATTTTTTGATCTTTGATATTGGCAATTTTTTGCATAGCTATTACAAAGCTTGTATCTACTTGTCTTGGCTATATGAGGGAGCTGCTTGATTGCAATTATTTTGCTGGGGCTCAATGCATATGTCAAGATATGTTTGTTGCAGGGTTTGGTTTTGCTGAGGTTACAAAAGCACGTGCAAGTACAAACAAAGTTACCTGTTGCCATTTCTCATCTGACGGCAAGTTGCTTGCTACTGGAGGTCATGATAAGAAGGTGTGGTTGTTGACACAGAAGTTTTAGTTTGCCATTGTTAGAAAAGCTTCAACCACACACCTGCTCTTGTTCTGCAGGTTCTTTTATGGTGTACAGAGCCCCTGAAGCCAAAATCTTCGTTAGAAGAGCATTCATTTTTGATCACTGATGTTCGATTTAGCCGAAGCATGTCCCGCCTTGCTACATCTTCCTTTGACAAAACCGTACGGGTTTGGGATGCTGACAATGTATACTCCTTTGCATTTGTTTTTTCTTTGCAATGTTATTCTCTTATGGTGATATTTTATTGTAAGGTGCTCCACATTGTAAATGTTGTGACTTAACTGATTGATTGCGTGCAGACTGACTATTCGCTCCGAACTTTCATGGGTCATTCAGCATCTGTTATGTCACTTGATTTTCATCCGAATAAAGAAGATATGATTTGCTCCTGTGATAGTGATGGGGAAGTCCGCAGCTGGAGCATTACTAATGGTAGCTGCCTGACCTGTGTTAAGGTCTTTAAGGTATGTAGTGTCAATGTTTATTTTTCATGGGATCTTCTGCCCAAACATTAATTTATGATGCTTGCTTCTAATTCCAATCATATTTTTATCTCCACAGGGAGGTGCTACTCAGATGAGATTTCAACCTTGCAAGGGAAAATATCTAGCAGCTGCCTCAGAGAAGGCCATCTACATACTTGACGGGGAGACTCAACATGCTTGTAGAAGCCCTTTACAGGTTTGTTACCAAAGATCACAGCCAAATTGTGTTGTAGCCTTTGATGCATTTACAAACCCTCATATTCATAATTGTTTGAAATTTATGCCATGCCATGTCTTTAGATTCTCTAGTAGTAGTTGCACCATTTGAGATTGCCATTTTTGATAGTTCACTATATATCAGCTTACCAGTGAAACAAAAGTAGGTTTGTTAGAACTTGGAACACTTACGTATACAAGTTTCATAAGTTTGGCATCAAGAGGTTTTAACCAGTAGATTTTATGGTACTGAAATTGCTTTTTAATTGAATTTTGCAAAATTGCAATGTTCCTTGGTCAACATTTTCCATCTGACCTGCTATTATAGTGCAAACTAAGCAAGGTAATTCCCATAAGCTGTATACAAGCTGCAAGGTTTAGCCCATTGTGCTCAGATTAATTTATTCTTTGCTGTAAACTTGACATGTATATTATGCGTTGAAGATCATCATTCAATTGCTATGGCTAGGGATTTTATTACCTACTTAATTATGGCAGCTTGCAAGTATCTTGGTAGTCCAAGTGTCAAATGGTTGTTGCAAACTTTTTTAATTGGAAATTTTGTTTGTATGTGTAGGGGCACACGAAGAATATTCAATCAGTTTGTTGGGATTCTGTAGGAGACTATCTGGCTTCTGTCAGTGAAAATTCTGTTAGAATATGGTCGTTTGCTTCTGGACATGATGGTGAATTTGTGCATGAGTTGAATTGCAGTGGGAACAAGTTCCAGTCATGTGTTTTCCACCCAACATACCCATATTTGCTAGTCATTGGTTGTTACGAGGCAAGTCTCTTTTGTCAGGCAACTTCTTCATTTTGTGAGCACGCTTAATAGTGTTTGTTCGTATTATTTGTGTCATGCAGTCTTTGGAACTTTGGGACATAAGGGAGAAGAATGCCATGACCTTCAACAATGCTCATGATGGTTTAATTGCAGCCCTAGCAGCATCAAGCGCAACAGGGAAGGTTGCCTCAGTAAGCCATGACAGGTTTGTCAAGCTCTGGAAATGACTGGTAAAATAGCGACCGTTGTCCGTGTCGAATTTTACATTCTGGTGGTTAGGTTGCCTCAGTAAGCCATGACAGGTTTGTCAAGCTCTGGAAATGACTGGTAAAATAGCGACCGTTGTCTGTGTCGAATTTTACATTCTGGTGGTTAGATGATATAGAAACAGGAATACGGGATTGTTTTCTGCTTCAGATGACCACATGACAAAATGGGTAGCTAACAAAATTTCTCGACCTGCTTGGTTCGAGAACTAACCTGGTTTGGGTTTTGTGGTCGTCTTAGTTGTACCTTATATGCTGTTCCATGTGCTTCTAAAGTTTGTAACTCATTATAGAAATGCTTGTTGGTCTGCTCTTAACAATGAAGACGTCTCAGTTGTACTGATCGGAAGAAAAACTTTTTTGTACGACTTTTATGCGGTCGTCATGCATTTATTTATTGTTTTCCCTTTTTCTAAAGATCAATTGTGGCATTTTGTTCGTGAATCTGGAGAATGGTAGGTGCTGCGCGATGTACTCCATGGGTGGTAATTTTTTACAAAATAAGTGCGAAGTGAGTTATATTTTTTTAAGAAAAAGATTTTAGGATTGAGACCAATTTGTCCGTTATAGTTGAATCAGTCTAAGCACACGTAACAGCCAGAAAATTTAACTAGTGTGACTTACTGCGCTGTTGTCACGATCCACGAGTGGTGGTAGTGTGTTCATGGCGATCAAACCTCACCAGCGTGGTGGTTTGAAACCAGCAATAGTGGATCGGTTACAACATGTGTTTCACTATTATCACGACCTGCACTTGCGCAGTTCTGAGTGTTTGACCAAAATTCAAAAAACCAAAATTATCCGTCCCTAGAGGAAGGCAGGTGCCAGGCGCTTACATTTGCGCGGTTTGACTCACGGAGATAACGTTCCCAGCAAGCTCATCTGTAAATTAGATGCATATTTGGTGAAAATCATCTGTACATTAGATGCATATTTGGTGAAAATGTGAATCTGATGCAAATATCATTTTCAAATTTAGAAGTTTAAAATTAAAAAAAACAAATATAAGGGAGGGTATGTTGTACGTCCATACAAAATTTGAAAACCAAATTCAATCCATTAGTGGGATATGCAAAAGACGACACTACACTCTCACCTAATATTTCACCCTGTACATTATGATGCACAGCTGATAGCTCAAATACTTCATACAATTCTAAGCATCTCACAGCACAAAAGCAGAGACATCGGTACATGAAACTGGACAGAAGATTATCTACATACAATTGACAGTCTCATCTGTCTACTATGGACGTGGATATAGACTTGTAAAAAGGCTGAAACAGCAAACGAGAGCTGACGTTAGTGAGCGCGAAGCAAAACAAGTCACTATGGGTGTGTTTAGTTGATGAGATTAGGTTGAACGAGACGGGATAGTTATGTATCATTTAGTTTCATTGTTTTAGATGAATGAAATAATTTAGTATCTATAAAGAACATTTCTTAAATTTATATTTTATTATCTAGGATAGGATGGTTTTATTCTAACAACCAAACACATGGGTGGCTTTTTTTCTTGAACTATCTTATATATACACCGCTTGCTACACGCAACGAAATACACCCTGTCTGAACGCAAAACTGTAGGTCAAGAATACCCCAGGCAGAGCTCCAGCTAGTCATCAGCCTGGCTTATGGCGCACCTGGATCATGTCATCCTCCTCCAGGCCAAGGTCCTCAGGTGTACTTGCTGGGTTTATCTTGTCGCCATCAAATACGAAAGTCAGATCGGATGGGCTGAGCTTGGCCTTCTTTACGTACGCCTTGAAAAGCTTGTCGAACTTCTCATCCTGTAGTGGGCACAAATAGCATATACAAGGTTAGTTTAAAGGGAGTGTCTAGGAATCACTCAGGTATTTTTTCCAATAAAAACACTCAAATTTTCGGATATTGCACGTATTGGAAAAAAATGTTACACATGTAGGAAAAAAATGTTGCAACACGTCTGAAATTTGGAAGCCTCTTGCAACATTTTTGTTCAACGCTTGCAACATCTGAAATTTGGAAGCCTCTTCCAACATTTTTTTTCAACGCTTGCAACATTTTTTTCCAACATGTTGTAACATTTTTTTCCAACACGTGCAACAATTGAGTGCTCAGAAATAAAAAAACACTCAAGTGTCACATAGTAATTCCCTAGTTTAAATTCCCATTTAGAAAGTTAAATGGAAACCCAACTTACATGCATTGAACTAATTTAGACATCATTTCACCAGGTAGAGGTTTCAACAGTGAAACGAAAAACAATAAAGAATATTGGACATTTATTATGCGAAACTGAATGTGAATTAACTGTAAACTGGGACACGTCAAATTATTGCAACCATCTCTTGGAGAATTTTAACGTCCAGACAGAAGAATGTATATGCTATTATAATTATAAATTGTTAATGTAGCAGCGCTACTTCATGCAAAGATCTTAACCTTGTATACACGGAACTGCTGCTGCCCGTCTTTGTCCTGAATCATTATGACTATCTTTTCTCTCGAACTATATGTTCAGTTGGTTTCTTGGCCCCAAGGTCTTTCTTAGCAGTTTCAACCAACTTTTCCAGTATATCTTGAGCGATTCAGCAAATTTTGCCAACTCTTGCTTCTTTAATCTGCAGATGACATATGCAGAACTGGTAAAAAAATAACTAAATAAGCAAAGCACTGCCAAATCCATACTTGGCTGACAGCATCACAGCAATAGTAAGAAACACGTAACTACAGGAGTTCATTTTCAATTTCCAGATGTCTCTGGATGATTGTGATGCTGACGATTGCCATCAACATTATGTATAAACCAATTTTCTCCAGGAGAATTTCTAGAGAAACTGCAACCACTTATTCTAGAAACACTAAACATTCACTACACTGTAAGGAAAGCCAACAGGTATTTTGGTCATGAACTAAAGTAACCATAATAACATTTGTGTGGGTGTGTTGTGGTGGTGGTTGGGGGGCTTGTGGCGGTTGATTCAGAAATTAAAGAACCACGAAAGAAAACGAAAAGCAACTTTTAACTTCGTTAGGTGTATAGAGTAGCTAGTAGTGGCACTGAATGTGCTGCAATCAACAGCAGCACATTCATCAGGTTTGCAGCTAACCTAATTTGTCCATGAGGATGATAAGTACTCTTGCAACAAAGCAACACATCCATTAGTCTGTAGTGAAGCTGAACTTCAACGATCACGTCAAGTAGACGAGGGGAAAAAAGGATAACTACTGCACCACAACATTTGATGTCATTGGAAAAGGTCATCTTGTTTAGGAATGTTTATTATACATTCCAGTTACTAGCTCAACATAGCAATTCCTGTATCATGCGACAATCAGTCAACAAAAAATATCTTGCACGAGTCTTTCCATGATTTGGAAGGATGATAGTTAAAGCAATAATATAGCCCTCTTCCAAAATATTCTCATGTAGACAAGAAACGTACTAATGTACTACAGGCGAAGTCAATGGGACATTTCGTAAAGCAACTTTCAGATTAGCCTTTTCTGTCCGGTAGTAATTGGTATAGGAGCCAGATGAAACGCTGCATATACATACCTCAAGCCACAATTGCACACCTAGGTACTACATAATTTTCTTAAAAATGCTCACCACATCTGATCTTAAAAATGCTCACCACGTCTAATCCATCCCAACTGGAGTAGCATCTCCGCACCAATACACTCACCATCACCAGTAATCCATGAGCATCGACAGCTAACCTCGCAAAATGGCACAACGTGCAGGAAAAAAACACAGCTATACCTCAGCTCCTGCAGGGTGCTATTCTTCTGTGCCCTGACCGCGGGCTTCGGCAGCGGTGGCGTGTCAGACCCCGGGAATATCCGACAAAGAACTCCAAATCACAAGCAATAAACAAGAACAAAATCATACGAAACAAGGCAAAATGGATTGATAAACAGATGAAGTATGAACTGGGGAAAGTAGAACTAAAGAAACTCCATGTCAGGATTCGTATCCATTCTGTTACAGCCAGATGCTTTATATAGCCGAAGACTACTCCCAGCGGTAAAAGGAAAAAGACACAATTACTGAAGTCTGTAATTACTACTTTGGCTTACAGCCTTTGGATCAATAGTAAACTTCACTAGCTAATATAGACCCTTGGATCTTCATAACACCCATCAGCCATGTTAAGCCATCAATGCCGTTCGTCACCTCCACACATGACTCCGTCTTCAACTCGGGTTCTTCAGTGTTCTGACAATTCTTCCCCCTTTGAATTCCTTGTCCTCAAGGATTGAAACGCGGAAAGACCTTGGCAATGAAATCAGCGTCTTCCCAAGTGGATGCTTCAGGTGGTAAGTTTGACCATAGAATTTTCCACTGAATCACTGGAACATTATTCCGAGGTATCATTCTTCTCTCCAAGATTGCAGCTGGCTCGGCTTGAATATTTCCTTCAGAGTCAATCAATGGCAGTTCTTTACTGGGAATTGCTTTTGGCCCAACATGTCTCTTTAACTGGCTAACATGGAAGACTGGATGAATCAAACATCCCTCAGGCAGCAGAAGCTTGTAAGCAACATTGCCAATCTTCTCTATGATACGAAATGACCCATAGAACTTGGAATGTAGTTTAAGGTTTTTATGCAATCCCAGAGCATTGTGTCTGTAAGGTTGAACCTTGAGATAGACCATCTCTGCAATATCAAATTGCCTTTCAGTTCTGTGATTATCAGCAAAAAATTTCATCCGAGCACTTGCTCTTTCCAAATTGTCTTTAATGACTTGAGTAGCATTCCGCCAATCTCTGACTCTTCCCGTAACTTCTTCAGGGGTATTTTCAAAGAGGGCATTCTCAGTGATCAAGGGAGGTGGCATTGCATACAATGCTTGAAAAGGAGTTGTATTCAAGGAAGTATGGAAAGAAGTATTATACCACCATTCAGCTTGTGTTAGCTAGGTATTCCACTTATTTGGATTTGCAAAGGCCATGCAACGCAAATAGTTTTCCAAACATTGATTTACTCTCTCGGTTTGTCCATCCGTTTGTGGATGGTATGCACTGCTAAACCGAATTTTAACTCCCAAAGCATTGAATAATTCTTTCCACAAAGAGCTAGTAAAAATACGATCTCTATCTGAGATAATCACCATTGGCAACCCATGTAACTTGTACACATGATCCAGGAAGAGTCTTGACACTTCAGACTTTGGCAATCCCTCCACAAAGTCCATAGTAATATGAGTCCACGCCATGTCAGGTATTGGCAATGGCTGAAGTAACCCAGGATAAGGTACATTTTCTGATTTATTCTTTTGACAGACTGCACACGACTTGATGAACTCAGAAATCATTTTCTTCATTTGTGGCCAGTAAAACAAAGGTTTGATTCTTCGGTATGTTGCCCTCTCACCTGAATGTCCACCAAATGCCGAACTATGAAAAGATTCCATGAACTTTTCCTTAAGATCAGAACCATTTCCCACAGAAATTCTGCCTTTGTATCTCAAGATTCCATTCAATAAGGTATAAGGAGGTAAACTGTCCTTATCGAGTCTTAGTTTAGTTTCTATTTCCTTACATTGCTCATCTGTAGGGTCGAGGATGCGCCTAGAGGGGGGGTGAATAGGCGTTTTACAAAATTCGATCGCTTGCTAAACAATCGCTCTAATTCTACCCCTAAATCAAAACCTAATTAATTTATATGCGGAAGCGATAATCTAGGTTTTGACAATTAAAGCCTAAATAAACTAGGCTCACTATGTGCACTAGCTAAATTATGTCTCTAAGCTAGAATTGCTAAATTGAACTAATCAATAATACTAAGCAATTCTACAATCAAGCAATCATGAATATATCAACAATGTAAATACTTGAATGTAAATGAGACAAGGGACAACCGATGTTTTTCCGTGGTGTTCTGGAGACTTGCTTGGTCTCCCCTAGTCCACGCTTGAGGCTAGCCCGACCACTCGGACCGGCTCCCGCTCGAGCACCTCTTTCCACTAGTCGTGGTTTTTCACGCTTGCGTGAGGCTCAACCCGAACCTTCACAAACTTGCGGGCTTTCACACCTCGAGAGCTCCGCGCCGACGCCTATGCCGTCTAGGAGTCGGCAACCTCCAAGAGCAATAAGCCGCTCCTCCGCTTGAACCTCACCGCACAACGAATCGCTCTCGGTGATCACCAAGTGCAACACATGCACAAGGCCTCCTCAAGTGCAACACATGCACAAGAGGTACCCAAACCACTTCCTAATTGCAACGAATGCAATTAGCCTCACTCTTAGCTCAAGAATCAAATGGGAAGAGCAACACATGCACTTCACTCCCACAACCTCAAAACACAAGAACAACATCGCTTCAAGCCCCTAAGGGTATTTATAGCCTCCACCAAAGAAACTAGCCGTTGGGAGCAAACTCAAAGGCAGACAGCAATCATGGTCGGCCGGACCTCTCCCGTCCGACGGACCTCGATGTGATCGGAAAAACGACCGCTTGGCCGAATCTGCTTCTTGGTCCGACCGCCCTCGGCAGTCACATCGCGCCTCCGGTCGGCAAATCGCCACCCGTCCAACCGACTTCACAAACTCAAGAAACACCAAATCACAGTCTCTGGAAAAAACACACGCGTGAAATTGATTCGCCCCCGTGATCCGGCCGGACGGGGCCGATCGCCACACCGCCCACACACACCGCCTTTGAAAAACACTTATTGGTTGAAGCCCTAGGGCCGGTCACACCGGAGGAGGCGGTCCGACCGCCGGTCAACCGGACCTCACGCCAGTCACACCGCTGCGAAAAAAAAAAACAACGCAAAACCTAAGTCCGGTCCAACCTCAGACCTGCCGGTCCAACCGCATGGACCTCCGGTCCAACCGTCCAACAAATGGTCACACCACTCAACCATTGGTCACACCACAATTAGGGTTAGCCACACCATGGTTGGTTGGACCGCCTGACAATTGGTTGGACCACAATTAGGGTTAGCCACACCATGGCCGGTTGCACCACATGACAAATGGTCACACCACACTAAACCCTAAGGTTGGTCACACCACCCATGGGGTGGTCCAACCACACAATTCTGGATTTTTCACAAACTTTTTCTCCGAAGATCCAAATGCAATTCTTTGAGCCTCAAGATGATCAACACATGATCAAACACCCGTGCAAAACATATTTGCACCACTTTAGCCCATGCTCAAAGAACTCGACCAAATTCACGAAAACACATTTCACGACAATTCAAAATCTATTTGCAAAGCGTATAAGCAAATCAAACTCGAGTTTACGAGATTAATCCCCTAGCCATGTGAAGGTCAACACAAGACCGGTCAACTTGCCAACATCCGTTGCAAGCCCCACTCACATGCTCTCGGGATTCGAACTCATAAACCTCGGTTTATTCGCTGAACGAACTTGCAAATAACACATTAAACCATTTCATGCTTGAGCACTACTCTTTGCAACACATGCAAAAGTCTAGCTCCAAGCAACACAAATTCAAGGTGCATGAACTCTCTAATTGCAACACATGCAATTCTCTAGTTCAATGCAACACCAAAACCAAACTTCACACCAAAACCGATTCAACCGTATGAGCTCTCTACTTGCAACACATGCAAGCCTTTAGCTCCATACGAGCACACAATTTTAAGAAAGATAGTTTTGCGAACCAAAACGTGAAGCTTCAACTAATGCAACACATGCAAAAGTGAACTCCACGCCAAAGCCAACGCATTAGCTTATCCCATTTGCAACACATGCAAATCAAAGCATTATGCGAAAACCAAATGCAACCAAGCATAAGTTTAACCCATTCGCAACACATGCCAAATGGTTAACCCTCATGCAAAAACCAAATCCAAATGGTTTGAGCTCGAGTGAGCGCGAATGAGATCACCAACACATGATGAAGCTCAAGCGAAAGAGGCAACCCTCTTAATAATGTACGGTAAAACCTTAGACACAAAGACTACAAAAGTCCTTAGCCTATCTAGTTATACCTTTCGCCGCCGCACAAGCAATCCCTTTGGGGTCTTTTACGATCATCACTTGATACTCCTCCGGGATCATCACTCTTCTTTTCTTCGGGATCCATCCTTGACGTCCATCAACTCATGATGTCGTCCAAGTCCCGTTCTCATCCATCTTTGGACCTAACTCAACCATAACTTATGAAACTTGTTAGTCCAAGATGCATGGTTGTCTCAATTATCTCTTGCACTCCATTAACACATAACGGATGCCTTTAGATCAATTGAGCACAACCTAAATCAATTGAAATGATTTAAGTGTGTCTTAAGTACAATAATGCAACTCATGCTTTATTATACTTAAGGACTATTCATTTGTCCTTAATTAATCACAAACACCATCAACACATGATGAAGTGTTCTTAAACGATTAACAAGACAAATGAACTCAATTTAAATTATCATTTAAATTGATTCTTCAAGTTAGAGTGTGAACTCCCCCTAAATATGTGCATCCATGTAATATATGGATTGGGAAACATGATGCACATTTTGTGGTTAATATAACGGGGATATTCATACTTTAACTTGACTCCAAAGTATGCAACTAATATTAAGTTGAATATGCAAACATACCTTGGGTTTTCCATTTTTCAATGCGATGAGACTAAACAAAGATATTCTAAATGCATATGTTAGTCTCGATACAAGATTTGTCATTAATAACAATATCGCATTAGGGATAAACTCAATATTGGATTTGTCATTAACACCAAAACCATAACTAATGAAGGTTGAACTTACAATCTCCAAATCCAAGCTTAATGAGCACATTTGGGTTAAAACTAACATGTTGAGAGAATTTAAGCTAATTGAACACATATGCATAATTAATTCTTAATCATATTAAGCTTAATGAATTAAGCTTCCTAATTCTCCCTTTGGCATTAAGCACCAAAATGAGATTAAAACTCAATATTGGATTTGTCATTAACACCAAAACCATAACTAATGAAGGTTGAACTTACAATCTCCCCTTTTGATTAATGACAAATCCAAGCTTAATGAGCACATTGGGTTAAAACTAACATGTTGAGAGAATTTAAGCAATTGAACACATATGCATATTAATTCCCCCTTAATCATATTAAGCTTACTTTTTAAACCAAATGATATTAAGCTTCCTAATTCTCCCCTTTGGCATTAAGCACCAAAAATGGAAAAGCTAAAAGATTAACTTGAAATACATTCTCCCTTTTGGCATTTAACTTAAGAAATAATTCTCCTTTGGCATTTCATTATTCTCCCCTTTTTACTTTAATCATTCTTCCCTTTTGGCATTTAACAATTTCTTTAGGGGTCATATCTAATGAAGGTCATATAAGAATTAGAGTGCATACTTATGACCTTGGAGGAATTTGAAGAACTTAAGCCAAATGAACAATATAGGCAATGAAATCCCAAATGAAAAGGATATACAAGGAATAAAACAAGTTTTCATTTGAAATATGGCCTAATACCAAAAGAAGAAAATTCGAAAAGAGACCATATTCGGGATTTTGGATACCACTTTGAAGGAAGAATAAGCGCTTGCAATTATGGATACCACTTGTAAAGACAAATAAGCATGAAAAGCAAAGAAGGAAGGGTATCCAAAGCAAATGACCCGTGCGATACCCCTTTTCAACTAACTCACTCCTCATTTTATTAGACTTTGCAACTTTTCAACATGATTCTTTTGAAGAATCCAATGATTGCCTAACCGGGAAAACGAGGTACCCAAAAGGAAATAAATACCACTTGAGACAACAGATACCACTTGTAAAATTAATCTCAAGGGTTTTGCTTGAAGATCCAAGGAAATGAGCATTTTCAAATTTTTGATTTAAGAACAAAGCTCAACGATAGATTTTCCTCTTTTATGTATTTTCAACACATAAAGGCTCTCACACAGAGAAATCTTAAGCGGTTGAACTTACAATTTGAATTTGAGAGGAAATTCTTAATCAAGAATGTGGGTATCGGAAAGATACTACAAAGAGGCAATGAAATACCACTTGTAGGAAATAATTGAATTCAATGATACCACTTAAAAAGGAATCCATATAATCAAGGATATCACTAGAAGAAATGAATAATGAGAACCATGATATCACTTGAAGAAAGGAATCTCAATTATACCACTTGTAAGCATATGGATGAATAAATACTCAATTTGATACCACTTAGGATCAACTCACGAAGAATTGATACCACTTGAAGGAATAATCGATAACATCGATGGGTATCAGAGCAATATAATCAGAGCAACATATACTCACAGGTATTAAACACTCAAGAAGAATCAATAAAAATATAAAGATTCAGTATCAGAGCAAAACAAAGACATGATATCACTTGGAAGCAATTAAGTGCCCAAAACTTGATATGAATAAACTCCCCAAGATATTCAATGAATGAATCATGGAGTTATTTGCATTTGAATTGCACAAGTTTTGTCTTTTCAAAAGATCAAGTGAAAATCACGCTTTAAGTCAATTAAGGTGCTCAAACTGATACCACTTGAAAAAGCGATCAAATAAATTTTTAGAATTTTTCAAATTTTGCACAAATGAACTTTGGGATAGCAAGAATCATTTCCAAAAAGAATTTTTGAAAAAGGAGGTTCCAATCAAAAGATATCCCAAAAGAAAACTCGGAAAAATCTGAAATTTCAGAGCTCAAGATTGCCATGGCCGGTGTGACCGCTCTAGGTCCGGTCCAACTGCCTGAGGCGGTGCAACCCGCAGAGGGGGGTTGGACCCGACCGACAGTTGAAAACCCGACTTTTGCAAATTTTTGGCAAAAATGATTCAAATGAAGTCCAAAAATTTGAAATTTTGCAGAAATTAACTTTGGACTAATTAGAAGATTTTGCAAAAGAATTTTCTCAAAATCAATTTTATTTTAAAAGATATGGCAATTTATGCTTTGAGACATAAAAGAAATCGATTTTCACAAAAAGCCTCAAAATGCAATTCAATTTGGATTTCATGCAATTTTGATTTTCATGGCTTAGATAGGTGTATCAAGATTGTTTATAGCCAAGATTTGATATGAAATCCAACTTGAATGCCATCATTTTGACATATTGCTAATCTAGGCTATTTTGGTTCAAATCAAATCGTTTTTTAGCCAAATTAGATTTTAACATAGAATTTTTATTTTGAAAGCTTGTAAAACATTTGGAATACTTAGTAGAATACTTTTTCAAAGCTTTTTATAAATTTGGGCCTTTTAAATATGATTTTGACTTTTGATCCAAATAGTCCAATTTAAAGAAGCAAAGTCAAATCCAATTAACACAAGAATTCAAATTAAGCATGAGGTAAGATATAGAGATTTGAATTATATGTATGAGTATAAATTACCATTTTGAATCACAATTCTACACAAGAATGGATCCAAATGGAGAAACTCACTAAGTGCAAGAGTATGACCGTTATGGGTCAAGTATAATTTTCCGGCGAGTTTCAAAATCAAATACCTTTTGCTAGGTTGGTCTTTTGAAAATCTTTTGAACATGAAACTTGTTAGGAATGACCAACTCTTGGTTTTTCGTTTTGGAATTTCTTTCAAAAACTTTTTACATTTAATTTTATGAAAATTATAAGTTTAAATCAAAATCAAGATACTAGTAACTAGATTTTGGAGTTAAAACTCATTTTCTTTTTAAAATAGATTTTGTGAAGCCAAAACCTTTGAGAAACATTTCAAAAGCATTTTTATACATTTTAAACTAGTTTTTCGCAAGATTAGTAATAGAGTATACAAATTTTGAGTTTTGGCTAAATGGCTTGATTTTGAAAATATATATGCACTTATATTAATATGGGCACACGTAGGGATGTGGTACACATGAATATGAATTAGCACTCCCCCTAAATGTGCCACTACTACACTTGCTCAAGATTGGCAATTAAGAGAATAGATAAGAGGCAAGAGCAAGTGGCCATAACAAGTAATCTAAATTGATTTTAACATGAATATTACAATATAACCTACACAAGGCTATAAGACATAATAGTAATCAATTTAAATACTTGTTACCGAGATGGCATTGGCTTATGATGGACATGATTATCTTCATGCTTGACACCACTTGTAGATCAATATAATCCTTCTCTCCATGAGTGTGCAAGCGTCAATCCATCTCTTATCACCTAAAAGTCTTTTAGGCGATCTTTGGTACCCAATCCTTGTTGGGTCCGACAACGTTAGTCACAATTGATTTAGGAACCCAAATGGCCCTAATTCTAGCATTTTTAAATTGACTAACTTTACTAGAAATAGTTTTGCGAGAATTATTCCTCCTAGGCAAAGTATTTGTATTTTTATGGAAGGGCATGGGAGGACATTGATATTTTGCAAAACCATTTCTAGTTTGATCTCTTCTAAGCATATGATAATTGAAATTATGAAATGGCTTAGAGGATCTAGCAAATCTAGCAAAGGCTTTGCTATTGTTATTTCTCCTAAGCAATATGTTTGAGTTATATTGAGTGGGCTTAGGAGCGCTAACAAATTTAGCAAATCCATTTCTAGATTCACTCTTCCTATGCATATGAATATCATTTTGAGTCGGCATAGGGGACTTGACAAGCTTGGCAAACACATTGCCATTCTTGTCCTTCCTAAGCAAATAATTTTCATTAATACGAATAGGCTTAGGAGTTATACCTTTAGGACAATCCTTACCGAAGTGTCCTTCTCCCCAAGAATTGAAGCATGTCACGCTATTTGGTCCTCTCTTGACCGATTTGACTTGCTCCTTGCGGCTTGCCTCATGGTTGATGCTTGTGGCTTGATCTCCACATTATTAGGGCACACGGAGGCGAGGTGGCTTTTCTTGTTGCAAGCAAAACACTTGACGATCTTCGAGTGGCGTGCGTTGTGTCTTGTCTTGCTATTCTCCTCTTGAGTTGTAGCCGAGTCCTCGCTTGTCTTGAGGCGCCTTGGCTTGCTCAAGATTTCGCCGAGGAGGCTTTTCCTTTAACGCACCTCTTCAAGTCATTTTCCAACTTAATGACTTGAGCCTTGAGCTCATTGTTTTCCTCTATAAGGTTAGCCTCACAAGACATAGAGGAAATAATAGCGATAGAATTTGAATTGGAGCTACAAGGCAACTCATTTAAATCATCACATGAGGCGGACATATCAATTTTTGATGAAATAATTGAATTGGCATTTAAACATGGCATTTCATCAGTTAAATCACATGTGATTCCTATGTCCACCTTAGACTTATAAATTTCTTTGAGGAGAGATTCATGATTTTCTTTAAGCATATTATAATCACTTTGAAGTGATTCATGTTCAAGCTTTAAAATCTTATATTTTGTTTTCTCCTTCCCAAGATAATTATTGAGCTCCTCTAACATATCCATTAAATCATCATAAGAGGGCTCATCATCATTTTCATCATTATTTACCTCATTTTTACCTTTCGCCATGAAGCAACGGATTTTTGAAGGAAGCGAATATTCGTCGTCGCTTGAGGCGAAGGTTGAGGTTGATGGAGTTGCTGGTTCATCAATTGATGTTGGAGTTGAATCATCAACCGACACTTCTTCCTCATTGCAATCCTCAATCGATGTGGATGATTCAAATAAGTCTTGAAGTTTAATCCACATAGCATGAGCGCTCGAGAGGTTGCATATGAGATTAAAAATATCTACGCTCACAACGCTAAATAAAACATTAGTAGCTTGAGCGTCGAGATGTAGACATTTCTCCTCTCCTTTAGTTGGAGCAATATCATTAATTGGAGAAGAAATGCCGACATCTACGATCCACCAAATTTGTGGGCTCATGGATTTAAAATATGAAATCATAAATAATTTCCATGAAGCATAATTAGAGCCATTTAGCATTTGTGGATCGTGAGAGTGCACTAAACCTCTAGTTGCCATCCTTTTTACTCTCTAGACGGTTAAGCCTAAAATGAGAGTGACCGTGGCTCTGATACCACTTGTAGGGTCGAGGATGCGCCTAGAGGGGGGGTGAATAGGCGTTTTACAAAATTCGATCGCTTGCTAAACAATCGCTCTAATTCTACCCCTAAATCAAAACCTAATTAATTTATATGCGGAAGCGATAATCTAGGTTTTGACAATTAAAGCCTAAATAAACTAGGCTCACTATGTGCACTAGCTAAATTATGTCTCTAAGCTAGAATTGCTAAATTGAACTAATCAATAATACTAAGCAATTCTACAATCAAGCAATCATGAATATATCAACAATGTAAATACTTGAATGTAAATGAGACAAGGGACAACCGATGTTTTTCCGTGGTGTTCGGAGACTTCTGCCTCCCCTAGTCCACGCTGAGGCTAGCCCACCACTCGGACCGGCTCCCGCCGAGCACCCGCCTCTTTCCACTAGTCGTGGTTTTTCACGCTTATGCAGTAGGCTCAACCCGAACCTTCACAAACTTGCGGGGCTTCACACCTCGAGAGCTCCCCAAGACGACGCCTATGCCGTCTAGAGTCGGCAACCTCCAAGAGCAATAAGCCGCCTCCGCTTGAACCTCACCGGCACAACGAATCGCGCCTCGGTGATCACCAAGTGCAACACATGCACAAGGCCTCCTCAAGTGCAACACATGCACAAGAGGTACCTAAACCACTTCCTAATTGCAACGAATGCAATTAGCCTCACTCTTAGCTCAAGAATCAAATGGGAAGAGCAACACATGCACTTCACTCCCACAACCTCAAAACACAGCAACAACATCGCTTCTGCCCCCAAGGGGTATTTATAGCCTCCACCAAAGAAACTAGCCGCTGGGAGCAAACTCGGGCAGAAATAAAGAAAATCGCGGTCCGACGGACCTCTCCCGTCCCGCCGGACCTCACACCAACGGTCGGAAAACGACAGCGCGTTCTTGTGAATGCATCGCCGTCCGACCGCCCTCGCCGTCACACATCAAGCGGCCCGTCGGCAGGCGCCACCCGGTCCAACCGACTTCACAAACTCAAGAAAACACCAAATCACGGTGTCTCGAAAAACACACCGCGGGTTTGTCAGACCGCCGGGTCCGACCGACCCGGACCGGTCCAGACCGCCCACACCACCACACACACCGCCGAAAAACACTTATACCGGCCGAAGCCCTAGGGCCATCACACCGGAGGAGGCGGTCGATCACCGTCCAACCGGACCACGCCAGTCACACCGCCGCAGAAAAAACACGCACAAAACCTAAGTCCGGTCCAACCTCGGACTGCTGGGTCCAACCGCATGGACCTCCTGGCCCAACCGGCCCAACAAATGGTCACACCACTCAACCATTGGTCACACCACAATTAGGGTTAGCCACACCATGGTTGGTTGGACCGCTGACAATTGGTTGGACCACAATTAGGTTAGCCACACCATGGCTTGCACCACATGACAAATGGTCACACCACACTAAACCCTAAGGTTGGTCACACCACCCATGGGGTGGTCCAACCACACACTCTGGATTTTTCACAAACTTTTTCTCCGAAGATCCAAATGCAATTTTTTGAGCCTCAAGATGATCAACACATGATCAAACACCTGCAAAACATATTTGCACCACTTTAGCCCATGCTCAAAGAACTCGACCAAATTCACGAAAACACATTTCACGACAATTCAAAATCTATTTGCAAAACGATATAAATCAAACTCGAAGTTTGAGATTAATCCCCTAGCCATGTGAAGGTCAACACAAGACCCGGTCAACTTGCCAACATCCGCTGCAAGCCCCACTCACATGCTCTGGATTCCGAACTCATAAACCTCGGCTTTATTCGCACAACGAACTTGCAAATAACACATTAAACTATTTCATGCTTGAGCACTACTCTTTGCAACACATGCAAAAGTCTAGCTCCAAGCAACACAAATTAAGGTGCATGAACTCTAATTGCAACACATGCAATTCTCTAGTTCAATGCAACACCAAAACCAAACTTCACACCAAAATCGATTCAACCAGATGAGCTCTCTACTTGCAACACATGCAAGCCTTTAGCTCCATACGAGCACACAATTTTAAGAAAGATAGTTTTGCGAACCAAAACGTGAAGCTTCAACTAATGCAACACATGCAAAAGTGAACTCCACGCCAAAGCCAACGCATTAGCTTATCCCATTTGCAACACATGCAAATCAAAGCATTATGCGAAAACCAAATGCAACCAAGCATAAGTTTAACCCATTCGCAACACATGCCAAATGGTTAACCCTCATGCAAAAACCAAATCCAAATGGTTTGAGCTCGAGTGAACGCGGAATGAGATCACCAACACATGATGAAGCTCAAGCGAAAGAGGCAACCCTCTTAATAGTACGGGCAGTAAAACCTTAGACACAAAGACTACAAAAGTCCTTAGCCTATCTAGTTATACCTTTCGCCACAAGACAAGCAATCCCTTTGGGGTCTTTACGATCATCACTTGATACTCCTCCCGGATCATCACTCTTCTTTCTTCGATCCATCCTTGACGCCCATCAACTCATGATGTCGTCTGTCCTGTTCTCATCCATCTTTGGACCTAACTCAACCATAACTTATGAAACTTGTTAGTCCAAGATGCATGGTTGTCTCAATTATCTCTTGCACTCCATTAACACATAACGGATGCCTTTAGATCAATTGAGCACAACCTAAATCAATTGAAATGATTTAAGTGTGTCTTAAGTACAATAATGCAACTCATGCTTTATTATACTTATGACTATTCATTTGTCCTTAATTAATCACAAACACCATCAACACATGATGAAGTGTTCTTAAACGATTAACAAGACAAATGAACTCAATTTAAATTATCATTTAAATTGATTCTTCAAGTTAGAGTGTGAACTCCCTAAATATGTGCATCCATGTAATATATGGATTGGGAAACATGATGCACATTTTGTGGTTAATATAACGGGATATTCATACTTTAACTTGACTCAAAGTATGCAACTAATATTAAGTTGAATATGCAAACATACCTTGGGTTTTCCATTTTTCAATGCGATGAGACTAAACAAAGATATTCTAAACAGACATGTTAGTCTCGATACAAGATTTGTCATTAATAACAATATCGCATTAGGGGATAAACTCAATATTGGATTTGTCATTAACACCAAAACCATAACTAATGAAGGTTGAACTTACAATCTCCCCCTTTTTGGTGATTAATGACAAATCCAAGCTTAATGAGCACATTTGGGTTAAAACTAACATGTTGAGAGAATTTAAGCTAATTGAACACATATGCATATTAATTCCCCCCCTTAATCATATTAAGCTTACTTTTTAAACCAAATGATATTAAGCTTCCTAATTCTCCCTTTTGGCATTAAGCACCAAAATGGAAAAGCTAAAAGATTAACTTGAAATACATTCTCCCCCCTTTTGGCATTTAACTTAAGAAATAATTCTCCCTTTGGCATTTCATTATTCTCCCCCTTTTTACTTTAATCATTCTTCCCTTTTTGGCATTTAACAATTTCTTTCAGGGGTCATATCTAATGAAGGTCATATAAGAATTAGAGTGCATACTTATGACCTTGGAGTGGAATTTGAAGAACTTAAGCCAAATGAACAATATAGGCAATGAAATCCCAAATGAAAAGGATATACAAGGAATAAAACAAGTTTTCATTTGAAATATGGCCTAATACCAAAAGAAGAAAATTCGAAAAGAGACCATATTCGGGATTTTGGATACCACTTTGAAGGAAGAATAAGCGCTTGCAATTATGGATACCACTTGTAAAGACAAATAAGCATGAAAAGCAAAGAAGGAAGGGTATCCAAAGCAAATGACCCGTGCGATACCCCTTTTCAACTAACTCACTCCTCATTTTATTAGACTTTGCAACTTTTCAACATGATTCTTTTGAAGAATCCAATGATTGCCTAACCGGGGAAAACGAGGTACCCAAAAGGAAATAAATACCACTTGAGACAACAGATACCACTTGTAAAATTAATCTCAAGGGTTTTGCTTGAAGATCCAAGGAAATGAGCATTTTCAAATTTTTGATTTAAGAACAAAGCTCAACGATAGATTTTCCTCTTTTATGTATTTTCAACACATAAAGGCTCTCACACAGAGAAATCTTAAGCGGTTGAACTTACAATTTGAATTTGAGAGGAAATTCTTAATCAAGAATGTGGGTATCGGAAAGATACTACAAAGAGGCAATGAAATACCACTTGTAGGAAATAATTGAATTCAATGATACCACTTAAAAGGAATCCATATAATCAAGGATATCACTAGAAGAAATGAATAATGAGAACCATGATATCACTTGAAGAAAGGAATCTCAATTATACCACTTGTAAGCATATGGATGAATAAATACTCAATTTGATACCACTTAGGATCAACTCACGAAGAATTGATACCACTTGAAGGAATAATCGATAACATCGATGGGTATCGAGCAATATAATCGAGCAACATATACTCACAGTATTAAACACTCAAGAAGAATCAATAAAATATAAAGATTCAAGATCGAGCAAAACAAAGACATGATATCACTTGGAAGCAATTATGCCCAAAACTTGATATGAATAAACTCCCAAGATATTCAATGAATGAATCATGGAGTTATTTGCATTTGAATTGCACAAGTTTTGTCTTTTCAAAAGATCAAGTGAAAATCACGCTTTAAGTCAATTAAGGTGCTCAAACTGATACCACTTGAAAAAGCGATCAAATAAATTTTAGAATTTTTCAAATTTTGCACAAATGAACTTTGGGATAGCAAGAATCATTTCCAAAAGAATTTTTGAAAAAGGAGGTTCCAATCAAAAGATATCCCAAAAGAAAACTCGAAAAATCTGAAATTTCAGAGCTCAAGATTGCCATGGCGGTGTGATCGCCTAGGTCCGGGTCCAACTGCCTGAGGCGTGCAACCGCAGGGGGGGCGGTTGGACCGACCCTGACAGGCTGAAAAACCCGACTTTTTGCAAATTTTTGGCAAAAATGATTCAAATGAAGTCCAAAAAATTTGAAATTTTGCAGAAATTAACTTTGGACTAATTAGAAGATTTTGCAAAAAGAATTTTCTCAAAATCAATTTTATTTTAAAAGATATGGCAATTTGCTTTGAGACATAAAAGGAAATCGATTATTAAAAAAGCCTCAAAATGCAATTCAATTTGGATTTCATGCAATTTTGATTTTCATGGCTTAGATAGGTGTATCAAGATTGTTTATAGCCAAGATTTGATATGAAATCCAACTTGAATGCCATCATTTTGACATATTGCTAATCTAGGCTATTTTGGTTCAAATCAAATCGTTTTTTTAGCCAAATTAGATTTTAACATAGAATTTTTATTTTGAAAGCTTGTAAAACATTTGGAATACTTAGTAGAATACTTTTTCAAAGCTTTTTATAAATTTGGGCCTTTTAAATATGATTTTGACTTTTGATCCAAATAGTCCAATTTAAAGAAGCAAAGTCAAATCCAATTAACACAAGAATTCAAATTAAGCATGAGGTAAGATATAGAGATTTGAATTATATGTATGAGATAAATTACCATTTTGAATCACAATTCTACACAAGAATGGATCCAAATGGAGAAACTCACTAAGTGCAAGAGTATGACCGTATGGGTCAAGTATAATTTTCCCATGAAGTTTCAAAATCAAATACCTTTTGCTAGGTTGGTCTTTTGAAAATCTTTTGAACATGAAACTTGTTAGGAATGACCAACTCTTGGTTTTTCGTTTTGGAATTTCTTTCAAAAACTTTTTACATTTAATTTTATGAAAATTATAAGTTTAAATCAAAATCAAGATACTAGTAACTAGATTTTGGAGTTAAAACTCATTTTCTTTTTAAAATAGATTTTGTGAAGCCAAAACCTTTGAGAAACATTTCAAAAGCATTTTTATATATTTTAAACTAGTTTTTCGCAAGATTAGTAATAGAGTATACAAATTTTGAGTTTTGGCTAAATGGCTTGATTTTGAAAATATATATGCACTTATATTAATATGGGCACACGTAGGGATGTGGTACACATGAATATGAATTAGCACTCCTCCTAAATGTGCCACTACTACACTTGCTCAAGATTGGCAATTAAGAGAATAGATAAGAGGCAAGAGCAAGTGGCCATAACAAGTAATCTAAATTGATTTTAACATGAATATTACAATATAACCTACACAAGGCTATAAGACATAATAGTAATCAATTTAAATACTTGTTACCGAGATGGCATTGGCTTATGATGGACATGATTATCTTCATGCTTGACACCACTTGTAGATCAATATAATCCTTCTCCTCCATGAGTGTGCAAGCGTCAATCCATCTCTTATCACCTAAAAGTCTTTTAGGCGATCTTTGGTACCCAATCCTTGTTGGGTCCGACAACGTTAGTCACAATTGATTTAGGAACCCAAATGGCCCTAATTCTAGCATTTTTAAATTGATTAACTTTACTAGAAATAGTTTTATGCAGAATTATTCCTCCTAGGCAAAGTATTTGTATTTTTATGGAAGGGCATGGGAGGACATTGATATTTTGCAAAACCATTTCTAGTTTGATCTCTTCTAAGCATATGATAATTGAAATTATGAAATGGCTTAGAGGATCTAGCAAATCTAGCAAAGGCTTTGCTATTGTTATTTCTCCTAAGCAATATGTTTGAGTTATATTGAGCGGGCTTAGAGCGCTAACAAATTTAGCAAATCCATTTCTAGATTCACTCTTCCTATGCATATGAATATCATTTTGAGTCAAGATAGGGACTTGACAAGCTTGGCAAACACATTGCCATTCTTGTCCTTCCTAAGCAAATAATTTTCATTAATACTTAATAGGCTTAGGAGTTATACCTTTAGGACAATCCTACGAAGTGTCCTTCTCCCAAGAATTGAAGCATGTCACGCTATTTGGTCCTCTCTTGACCGATTTGACTTGCTCCTTGCCGGCTTGCCTCATGGTTGATGCTTGTGGCTTGATCTCCACATTATTAGGGCACACTGGAGGCGAGGTGGTCCTTCTTGTTGCAAGCAAAACACTTGACGATCTTCGAGTGGCGTCGTTGTGTCTTGTCTTGCTATTCTCCTCTTGGAGTTGTAGCCGAAGTCCTCGCTTGTCTTGAGGCGCCTTGGCTTGCTCAAGATTTCGCCGAGGAGGGCTTTTCCTTTAACGCACCTCTTCAAGTCATTTTCCAACTTAATGACTTGAGCCTTGAGCTCATTGTTTTCCTCTATAAGGTTAGCCTCACAAGACATAGAGGAAATAATAGCGATAGAATTTGAATTGAGCTACAAGGCAACTCATTTAAATCATCACATGAGGCGACATATCAATTTTTGATGAAATAATTGAATTGGCATTTAAACATGGCATTTCATCGCTTAAATCACATGTGATTCCTATGTCCACCTTAGACTTATAAATTTCTTTGAGGAGAGATTCATGATTTTCTTTACATATTATAATCACTTTGAAGTGATTCATGTTCAAGCTTTAAAATCTTATATTTTGTTTTCTCCTTCCCAAGATAATTATTGAGCTCTCTAACATATCCATTAAATCATCATAAGAGGGCTCATCATCATTTTCATCATTATTTACCTCATTTTACCTTTCGCCATGAAGCAACGGATTTTTGAAGGAAGCTTAATATTCGCCGCCGCTGAGGCGGGTTGAGGTTGATGGAGTTGCCGGTTCATCAATTGATGTTGGAGTTGAATCATCAACCGACACTTCTTCCTCATTGCAATCCTCAATCGATGTGGATGATTCAAATAAGTCTTGAAGTTTAATCCACATAGCATGAGCGCCGAGAGGTTGCATATGAGATTAAAAATATCTACGCCACAACGCTAAATAAAACATTAGTAGCTTGAGCTGCCGAGATGTAGACATTTCTCTCTCCTTTAGTTGGAGCAATATCATTAATTGGAGAAGAAATGCCGACATCTACGATCCACCAAATTTGTGGGCTCATGGATTTAAAATATGAAATCATAAATAATTTCCATGAAGCATAATTAGAGCCATTTAGCATTTGTGGATCGTGAGAGTGCACTAAACCTCTAGTTGCCATCCTTTTTACTCTCTAGACTGTTAAGCCTAAAATGAGAGTGACCGTGGCTCGATACCACTTGTAGGGTCGAGGATGCGCTTAGAGGGGGTGAATAGGCGTTTACAAAATTCGATCGCTTGCTAAACAATCGCTCTAATTCTATTCCTAAATCAAAACCTAATTAATTTATATGGAAGCGATAATCTAGGTTTTGACAATTAAAGCCTAAATAAACTAGGCTCACTATGTGCACTAGCTAAATTATGTCTCTAAGCTAGAATTGCTAAATTGAACTAATCAATAATACTAAGCAATTCTACAATCAAGCAATCATGAATATATCAACAATGTAAATACTTGAATGTAAATGAGACAAGGACAACCGATGTTTTTCCGTGGTGTTCGGAGACTTGCCTGTCTCCCTAGTCCACGCTGAGGCTAGCCCGACCACTCGGACGGCCCCGCCGAGCACCCGCCTCTTTCCACTAGTCGTGGTTTTTCACGCTATGCCGTAGGCTCAACCCAACC
Source organism: Guadua angustifolia (assembly GCA_036346375.1). NCBI lineage: Eukaryota > Viridiplantae > Streptophyta > Magnoliopsida > Poales > Poaceae > Guadua > Guadua angustifolia. Next base: position 39,118,583 of record CM070500.1, read on the forward strand.
TTCACAAACTTGCCGGGCTTTCACACCTCGAGAGCTCAAGACGACGCCTATGCCGCCTAGGAGTCGGCAACCTCCAAGAGCAATAAGCCGCCTCTCGCTTGAACCTCACCGCACAACGACGCGCCTCGGTGATCACCAAGTGCAACACATGCACAAGGCCTCCTCAAGTGCAACACATGCACAAGAGGTACCCAAACCACTTCCTAATTGCAACGAATGCAATTAGCCTCACTCTTAGCTCAAGAATCAAATGGGAAGAGCAACACATGCACTTCACTCCCACAACCTCAAAACACAAAGAACAACATCGCTTCTGCCCCAAAGGGGTATTTATAGCCTCCACCAAAGAAACTAGCCGCTGGGAGCAAACTCGGCAAAACAAGAAAATCGCGGTCCGACCGGGACTTCCTGGCCCGACCGACTCACACCAACGGTCGGAAAACGACCGATGCGCTGGCCGAATGCATCGCCGGTCCGACCGCCCGGCCGGCCACATCACGCCCCGGCCCGACACTGCGCGCCACCCGGTCAACCGACTTCACAAACTCAAGAAACACCGAAATCACAGTCTCGAAAACACACCGCTGGGGTTTGGCCGCATCACCGTACCGACCGACCGACCGCCGCCGACCGCTTCACACCACCGCAGACACACACCGCTGAAAACACTTGCGCTGGCCGAAGCCCTAGGGCCGGCCACACCGGGAGGAGGCGGTCCGACCACGGTCCAACCGACCACGCCAGTCACACCGCCGCAGAAAAAAACACGCCACCGAAAACCTAAGTCCGGTCCAACTCGGACTCGCCGTCCAACCGCATGGACCTCCTGGCCCAACCGCCCAACAAATGGTCACACCACTCAACCATTGGTCACACCACAATTAGGGTTAGCCACACCATGGTTGGTTGGACCGCCTGACAATTGGTTGGACCACAATTAGGGTTAGCCACACCATGGCCGGTTGCACCACATGACAAATGGTCACACCACACTAAACCCTAAGGTTGGTCACACCACCCATGGGGTGGTCCAACCACACAATTCTGGATTTTTCACAAACTTTTTCTCCGAAGATCCAAATGCAATTCTTTGAGCCTCAAGATGATCAACACATGATCAAACACCCGTGCAAAACATATTTGCACCACTTTAGCCCATGCTCAAAGAACTCGACCAAATTCACGAAAACACATTTCACGACAATTCAAAATCTATTTGCAAAACGATAAGCAAATCAAACTCGAAGTTTACGAGATTAATCCCCTAGCCATGTGAAGGTCAACACAAGACCCGGCCAACTTGCCAACATCCGCTGCAAGCCCCACTCACATGCTCTCGGGATTCAACTCATAAACCTCGGCTTATTCGCACAACTAACTTGCAAATAACACATTAAACTATTTCATGCTTGAGCACTACTCTTGCAACACATGCAAAAGTCTAGCTCCAAGCAACACAAATTAAGGTGCATGAACTCTAATTGCAACACATGCAATTCTCTAGTTCAATGCAACACCAAAACCAAACTTCACACCAAAATCGATTCAACCAGATGAGCTCTCTACTTGCAACACATGCAAGCCTTTAGCTCCATACGAGCACACAATTTTAAGAAAGATAGTTTTATGAACCAAAACGTGAAGCTTCAACTAATGCAACACATGCAAAAGTGAACTCCACGCCAAAGCCAACGATTAGCTTATCCCATTTGCAACACATGCAAATCAAAGCATTATGCTAAAACCAAATGCAACCAAGCATAAGTTTAACCCATTCGCAACACATGCCAAATGGTTAACCTCATGCAAAAACCAAATCCAAATGGTTTGAGCTCGAGTGAACGCGAATGAGATCACCAACACATGATGAAGCCTGCGAAAGAGGCAACCCTCTTAATAGTACGGCGGTAAAACCTTAGACACAAAGACTACAAAAGTCCTTAGCCTATCTAGTTATACCTTTCGCACAAGACAAGCAATCCCTTTGGGGTCTTTACGATCATCACTTGATACTCCTCCGGATCATCACTCTTCTTTTCTTCGATCCATCCTTGACGCCCATCAACTCATGATGTCGTCCTGTCCCGTTCTCATCCATCTTTGGACCTAACTCAACCATAACTTATGAAACTTGTTAGTCCAAGATGCATGGTTGTCTCAATTATCTCTTGCACTCCATTAACACATAACGGATGCCTTTAGATCAATTGAGCACAACCTAAATCAATTGAAATGATTTAGTGTGTCTTAAGTACAATAATGCAACTCATGCTTTATTATACTTTATGACTATTCATTTGTCCTTAATTAATCACAAACACCATCAACACATGATGAAGTGTTCTTAAACGATTAACAAGATAAATGAACTCAATTTAAATTATCATTTAAATTGATTCTTCAAGTTAGAGTGTGAACTCCCCTAAATATGTGCATCCATGTAATATATGGATTGGGAAACATGATGCACATTTTGTGGTTAATATAACGGGGATATTCATACTTTAACTTGACTCCAAAGTATGCAACTAATATTAAGTTGAATATGCAAACATACCTTGGGTTTTCCATTTTTCAATGCGATGAGACTAAACAAAGATATTCTAAACAGACATGTTAGTCTCGATACAAGATTTGTCATTAATAACAATATCGCATTAGGGGATAAACTCAATATTGGATTTGTCATTAACACCAAAACCATAACTAATGAAGGTTGAACTTACATCATCTCCAATGTAACTCTGGATCACTGTAGAATGTAAGGGAAAGACTCCACACCCTAATGAGGGGTGAGTCACTGTATATATATATAGCCCAATAGGGCTTGGAGTACAAGAAAGCCAAGAATAAGACAAAACAGGCTATGCATTATCTAACACCCGCCCGCAGTCGCAGCGGGAGGATCACGAACGCAAAGACTGGACCGAAAATCTAAAAACAATGGTACAGGCAAGCCTTTGGTCATGATATCCGCAAACTGGTGCGAGGAAGGAACATGAAGCACACGGATCTGCCCTAGGGCGACCTTCTCGCGGACGAAGTGGATGTCGATCTCGATATGCTTCGTGTGACGATGATGCACTGGATTGGCAGTCATGTAAACGGCACTGACGTTGTCGCAATAGACCACGGTCGCGGAAGAAAGCGAGACGTGGAGTTCCTGAAGTAGTTGTCGTAGCCAGCAACACTCGGCGACGGCGTGAGCAACGGCACGGTACTCCGCCTCGGCACTGGAGCGGGAGACGGTCGTCTGGCGCTTCGAAGACCAGGACACCAGATTATCGCCGAAGTAGACGCAGTAGCCGGAGGTGGAGCGCCGAGAGTCTGGACAGCCCGCCCAATCCGCATCAGAGTACGCGGTGAGAGAGTGGGCAGAACTGATACCGATGTGGAGGCCGACGGAGAGGGTGCCCTTCACATAGCGGAGGATGCGCTTGATCAAAGCGCGGTGAGGCTCGCGCGGATCATGCATGAACAAGCACACCCGCCAGACGCGATGCCAAGTCGACGGCCGGGCCGCGAGGTATCAGAAAGCGCCGGCAAGACTCCGATACTCGGAAGGATCGGCAACCGGGTCTCCATCAGTCGCAGAGAGCTTGACATGAGTGTCAACAGGAGTCGCCGTGGAGTGACACTTCACCATGCCCGCTATTGGAGGAGATCACCACATGACATCGTCATCGGGATGTAAACAGCCGTCGGAGGAGCGCGTGACGGAGATGCCGAGAAAATGATGCACAGCACCAAGATCCGTCATGGCGAACTCAGAGTGAAGACGGGCGATGATGCGCTGTAGGAGGGAAGTCGAGGAAGCCGTCAGGACAATGTCGTCGACGTACAGAAGCATGTAGGCGATGTGGTGTCCATCTTTGTAAACAAAGAGGGATGTGTCGGAAGTCGAAGCAGTGAAGCCGAGGTGGCGAATGTAGGTGGCGAAGCGCTGGTACCATGCCCGAGGTGCCTGCTTGAGACCATATAAAGATTTCTGTAGCAAGCAGACATGGTTAGGAGCAGACGTGTCGACGGCCGGAGGTCACGACAAGAGATGCCTCGGTCGGTGGCCGTGAAGAAAGGCATTCTTCACGTCTAGCTGGTGAATGGGCCACGCACGGGAGACCGCTATGTTGAGGACGACACGAATGGTGGCCGGTTTGACAACCGGACTGAAGGTCTCATCGTAGTCGACACCAGGCTGCTGAGAGAAACCGCGGACCACCCAGCGTGCCTTGTGGCGGGCAAGCGAGCCGTCGGAGTGGAACTTGTGCTTGAAGATCCACTTGCCCGTGACCACATTAGCGCCGGGAGGTCGGGGAACAAGACGCCATGTCTCATTGGCCAGCAACGCCTGATACTCATCATTCATCGCAGCGTGCCAATTGGGATCGGCAAGAGCGCTGCGATAGTTGGACGGTATCGGAGAGACATGTGTAGTGGAGAGGGCCTTCGGGTAGACGGGTGGCTTGAGGGAGCCCGTCTGAGACCGAGTGACACGGCGAAAGACATCCGGGACAGCAGGCTCGGGGACGGACGGTGGCGGCGCAGGGGGACCGGCCGGCGGAGCACCCATGCAGCAAGGCTGAGGTGTGATGGCCGGTGATGGTCGACGACCGTAGACGATGCCGAAACGACCAGGCGTGGGGTCCTGGAAAGCAGATGGTGGCCGGCTCGCAGAGCCATGTCCGATCGCGCCGGGGAGGTAGTTTCGGCCGCGCCAAAGACAGAGACAACCGCAGAGAGATCGGCAGTCCAGATGTGCGCCGAAGAGCTCGCAGGAGACGACCCGCCCGGTCGTCGAGACGGTGATCGCGGCCGCTCAACGTCCACGAGAGACGGAGCTACCACAGTCGTGACAACCTGGTCATCATCAGTGACAAGGAAGTCCAAAGAGCAAGAGGTAGTGGGTGAGGAAGTAGCAAAAGGAAAGACGTGTTCGTCAAAAATGACATGACGAGAAATGAGAACACGGTGAGTGGCGAGGTCGAGACAGCGGTATCCTTTGTGAGAGGACGGATAACCGAGGAAGATACAGGCAGCCGAACGGGGGGCGAGTTTATGTGTGGCAGTGGCGGAGAGGTTGGGATAACACAGACAGCCAAAGACACGGAGATGCTCAAGAGATGGAGGAGTGCCATGGAGAAGCGTAAAGGGTATGCGGTGATGAATGGTGGACGACGGGAGACGGTTGAGAAGATAAGTGGCGGTGGCGAGGGCTTCTGCCCAATAGCGGGGCGGCATGGAGGCGTGGAGTAAAAGCGTGCGAACGGAATTGTTGATGGTCCGGAGAATGCGTTCAGCTTTGCCGTTTTGAGGGGAAGTGTAAGGACAAGAGAGGCGGAGCAAAGTTCCATGCGAAGCAAGGAAGGAGTTAGTGGCAGTGTTAACGAACTCGGATCCATTGTCGGCCTGAAAGCATTTGACGGGTAGGTTGAATTGGGTGCGTGTGTAGTGAATGAAGTTAACAATGAGTTGGAACACCTCAGATTTGCGTTTCATGGGAAAAGTCCAGCAAAAATGAGTAAAATTATCGAGGAGAACAAGATAATATAAACATCCAGAAATACTAGCCACTGGTGAGGTCCAAATATCACAATGGACAAGTTCAAAAGGGACAGAAGAACAAGAAAAAGAACTTGTAAATGGTAGCCGAAAATGTTTGCCAAGCTGACAGGAGTGGCAAATGGAACGGTCTATGTTATTACATGTTAAGAGTTTGTTTTTCTTTAAGGTAGCTAGGACGGCAGGAGCAGGATGACCAAGACGCTGGTGCCACACGGTGGAGGGGACGGCGAGGTGGGCGTGGGCGATGCTAGGAGGAGTGGCGGCTGGAATGGTGTAGAGGTCACCGTCACTAGCGCAGCGTAAAATCTCACGTCGGGTCTGCAAATCCTTAACGGAGAAACCAAAAGGATCAAACTCAATGGAACAGCGATTATCACGAGTAAATTGACGCACAGAGAGAAGATTGCGAACGAGGGAGGGAACGACAAGAACATTGTTGAGATGAAAAGCAAGACGAGGTAGAGAGAGGAGGACCCTGAGCAAAGAACGGAAGGAGCTGCTGCTGCCTGTGATGGAAGAGTATGAAGGGGGGAGACGAGAGAGGAGTATACCATCCGAGGGTGTCATGTGCGAGGTGGCGCCGGTGTCGAGAACCCAGGGGTTGGAGCCCTGGAGGTGCATCTGCTGGAGAGCGGCCACGAGGTTGGACTGATCCCAGCTGGGGTTGGGCGCCTGCCAGGACGGCTGCTGGGCAGGAGAGGGCAGTGGAGACCCGGCGAAGGCAGTGTTGGCCTGGGGGTAAGGACCCAGAAGGCCGGGAGAGGGGGAGCGCCACTGCTGCTGTTGCTGGGGTGCAGGCCATGGGTTAAAGCACACCCAGGGACCACTCGGACGAGGCCCACTGCTTCTGGCGAGCTTGGCCGAGCATGTTGGTGCTTTGGGCGTTTTCGCCAGCGTCCTCTGCGCACGGTGCGACGGGCGTGGCTGGCCGAGGAGGGTGCCGCCGTGGGTGGTGGCGACAAGGGCCGTAGGCAGCTTGCAGTGTGCCGAGCAGGATCGACAACGCATGAGGTGCCGCAAGAAGAGCAGAGGCTTGAGCATTCTTAACCTTCGGTGGCGAAGTTCCTTGAGGATCAAGATGTTGCGGGCCTCGGCGAAAGATGGCAGAGGCTTGGAGTTAGCGATGTCGTCGTGGGTGGTGGAAAACGAGGTTGAGGCCGCGCAGAGGTTGAGGATTTAGCCGAGGACCGTCAACCGAAGCCAACATCCCGTAGACCGTCGGCGAGGACCTTCATGCGCTGGCAGTAGTCGGAGGCAGAGAGGTCACCTTGAGTCAGAGAGTGGAATTCGTGACTCAGGTAGACCGCCTTGGACTCCTTGTTGGCGGTGAAGACGGTGGAGATGGAAGACCACAGCTCGTATGCGGTTTGTTCTTCAGCCATGACGAGGTCGAGGACGGCGTCGGCAGTAGATCCAAACAGCCAGCTGCGAACGCAGCAGTCTGCCTGAACCCACGCCGGATCGGCAGGGCGAGGAGGAGTACCGTCGATGTGCGCCAGGAGGCCGAACTTGCCGTGCATGGATCGGAAGAACGTGCACCACTTGGTGTAGTTGGGGTTCTCCAGCTCCAGAGTGATCGGCACATGAGTTTTGACGGAGACAGTGGCATATGGATTTAGGAAGACGGGAACCGGGTTGGGAAGAGGAGCGACGGGAAGGCCATCGCCGGCGATACCACTGTGGGTGGAGCTCATAGTGGGCAGGAGGAGGAAGAGCCGTCGACCAGGCAGAGATTGGTGGGGCGATGGGAGGATGAGGGCCGGCGGCGGGAGGCACCACTGGAGGAGGAGGGGAAGAACATGGGAGAAAACAGAGGAGGTGGCGGTGGGAGGAAAAACCCTAGAGAGAATCAGAGGGTGGCGTGGGGAAACCCTAAACCCAGCACGTCGATACCATGTAGAATGTAAGGAAAGACTCCACACCCTAATGAGGGTGAGTCATCAGATATATATATAGCCCAATAGGGCTTGGAGTACAAGAAAGCCAAGAATAAGACAAAACAGGCTATACATTATCTAACAATCACCTCTTTAATCCACTCATGAACTGCAAATGATATCGCCATATTTAATTCTGCATGAGATATCCTGGACAATGCATCTGCAGCCTTGTTCTCTCTTCCTCTCTTATATTCAATTCTATACTCATACCCCAGCAGTTTAATTAATAGTTTGTGCTGCAGACCATCAATTAGCTTCTGATCAGATAAATATCTAAGGCTTTGCTGATCAGTGCGAATGATTAAAGTTGAGCCTACCAAATAATGTTTCCACTTTTGTAACGCCTCTAGAATTGCCAATGCTTCTTTATCATATACTGACATTGCCTGAGCTTTTGGCCCAATGAGTTTACTCATATATGCTATAGGTTTGCTGCCTTGCATCAACACTGCCCCTAAACCACTTCCACTTGCGTCGGTTTCAAGAACAAAAGGTTGAGAGAAATCAGGTAGAGCCAAGACTGGAGCATTAAGAAGAGCACTCTTAATTTCATTGAAAGACTGGAGCTGTTCCTCACCCCATGTGAAGGCATTCTTCTTTAGAGAATTGAACAATGGTCTGCAAATGATGCCAAAACCCTTTATAAATCTGTGATAATAGCTGGCCAAACCCAGAAAACCTCTCAATTGTGTTATGTTCTTTGGAATGGGCCACTATTGCACCGCAATTACCTTATCAGGGTTAGTTGCCACGCCATTCTTGCTAATAATATGCCCCAGATATTCAACTTGCCCCTGCCCAAACACACATTTACTTCTTTTCGCAAACAGCTTGTTTACTCTTAGTATTTCCAGCACTTCAAGTAAATGTACCGTATGCTCTTCCCTTGACTTGCTATATATTAATATGTCATCGAAGAAAACAAGCACACTTTTCCTGAGAAATTTCGCCAACAGTTTGTTCATCAATGCTTGGAAGGTCGCTGGTGCATTTGTCAGCCCAAAGGGCATGACAACATACTCATAATGTCCAGTGTGAGTGCTGAATGCCGTCTTGAAAATATCCTCAGCGCTCATTCGGATTTGATGATACCCAGACCTGAGATCTATTTTTGAGAAATATTGAGCTCCATGCAATTCATCCAAGAGATCTTCAATAACTGGAATAGGGTATTTGTTCTTGATTGTGTTTGAATTCAGCTGCCTATAATCAATACAAAGCCTCCAGGTTCCATCCTTTTTCTTAACCAAAATAGCAGGTGATGAAAATGGGCTAACACTTGGTCTGATTACCTTTGTTTGCAATAAACCCTCTATAAGGTCCTCCATAGCGTTCTTTTTATAATAAGGCAGCCTGTATGGTCTCACATTGACTGTCTGTGACTCTTGAATCAACGGTATGGAATGATCGCAATCCCTCACAGGAGGCAACTCAGTCGGCTCCTTGAATACATCTGAATACCTTGCCAAAATCTCCTTGATTTCAGGGATCTCACAGTCTACACTCTGGTCTTGAGTTATGCCAAGCTTAGCATACATCACTGCTCCTACCACCCCTTTGTTCAACAATTTCTTTAATTTGGTTTCATTAATGACACAATTCTTTCCAGGAATGGTTTCATCTTCAAACCGAACAGATCTTTGCCCTTCTCTAGTAATAATGAGTTCTCTTGTTTTGAAATTCAAACTTACCGGACTGTACTGCTGAATCCAGTCAGCCCCCAAAACCACATCATATCCTTTGAGTTGCAAAACTTTGAAATCTGATTGAAAATTCTCCCCGTGAATGCAATATTGGCAATTAAGACATAAGAAGTTACACTGAATACTCATGCCGTTTGCTACTGTCACCTGAACTGGAGGCCCTCTATTGATTTCACAACCAGCCTTTTCGGCAACAGAAGGAGTTATAAAGGTAGCTGAGCTTCCACTGTCTACCAAAGCCACGACATGCACCTTACCGATTTGCATTTTTAATGTAAAGGTGGAGACCTCTGAACTTGTTCCTGAGATAGCATGCACTGAAAGTTCACAACTAGTTTCATCTTTCTGATTTTTCACTGGACTGCCAGGTGGAGTAACATACTCACCTTCACCAACATCTTCCTGTTCTTCCTCTTTATCTTCTACAGTCACCAAGTGTAATTGCTTCTGAAATTTACACACTTTGCTATGGCCAGGCACCCAAGGTTCCTGACATTTGTAACACTTCCCTCCATTCCACTTGTTTCCAATGTTCATATTATATTTTACAGTGCCTTCTTTTTTACCTGCTATCTCTTCCCCTTTTTGACCAGTTTTACTGGCATGTCCTGGTGTGTTGGTATTATCCACATTCCATTGAGTATATCTCTTTGATTGTGAATTTGCTTCATAGTTCCTAGCATGACAGTATGCTTCCACTAAGGTATTAGGCCTGAGAGATTTCAGGGGAATCTTGATATAACTTCGCAATCCCGAGATGAAATAATCTAAGAAATACTCTTCAGTTAGATTAGGATTATTTCTTTTAACCAAATTCATCATTACCTCAAACTTATCGATGTATGTTTCAATACTTCCCACTTGTACCAGGTTTCTAAAATTTTCAATCACTTCCACTCTAGTCTCCGCAGCAAACCGCTTATATAGCAGATCACAAAATTGAGGCCAAGACATTCCCCTGGTATCAATCCAATTACTATTCAACCATTGATCAGCTCTCCCTGTAAGGTATATTTCTGCTATTGCCACCTTCTGCCACTCAGGTGTTCTTCCCAACTCAAAGCACTTTTCAGCTTTCCTAATCCATGCTTCGGATTGTCACCATCAAATTTCAGAAACTCAACTTTAGGCCCTTTACTAAACCCACTATGATACTGATTCCTTCCTTCATTATACTGAACTTGCCCATCCCACTGGCAATCCATTCTAGCTTGCGACACACTACTTAGGCCTCTATATGCTGGGACAAAAGGTAGATTGGATGGTAGATATTGTGGTGCAAATGTTCCATTTGTCATAACTGATGGGTACACACTAACTCCAAAAGTTCCAGCTACAGTATTGACATTGGCTCTCATCTGGCCCATAGAAGCAGTTGGATAATTCATTGCACTAAACGGTAAGCAAATAGGGATTACATTCATACCCGTGCTCCGAGAAGGATGTGGAGCAAAAGAGTGACTAGTACCTGGTGTACCCTGATAATTCGCTCCAGAAACTGAGTTCCTGATTTCATTTTGCCCGTTTTGCTCTGCTTCATTCGCCATCATCGCTAAGGTGCTCAGATTATCCTTTTGCCCAGATCTTTCCAATAGGAAATCCAGCTTCTCCATAACCTGTTCCATTTTTGACGATTGTCCTGAAACATGTTGCAGTAGTTGTTCTATCTGTTCCTTGACAGAATAAGATTCTTCCCCCATCTGGAGACGTAAATTCACTACTTCTCTCTTCAGATCCTCAACATCACCAACCAGAGACGAATCTAACTCACTTTCAGGACTCTTTCCACCCTTCGACATCTTTTACTTACAGAGAAACTCTTTCGGTTTAGGAATTTTACAAGGAAACGAGTTCCTCAACCCTTACCGCTCAAGAACAGCCAAATCTCCACACTTATCACCGAGGATCAACTTTGCTCTGATACCAAATGTCAGACCCCGGGAATATCCAACAAAGAACTCCAAATCGCAAGCAATAAACAAGAACAAAATCATACGAAACAAGGCAAAATGGATTGATAAACAGATGAAGTATGAACTGGGGAAAGTAGAACTAAAGAAACTCCATGTCAGGATTCGTATCCATTCTGTTACAGCCAGATGCTTTATATAGCCGAAGACTACTCCCAGCGGTAAAAGGAAAAAGACACAATTACTGAAGTCTGTAATTACTACTTTGGCTTACAGCCTTTGGATCAACAGTAAACTTCACTAGCTAATATAGACCCTTGGATCTTCATAACACCCATCAGCCATGTTAAGCCATCAATGCCGTTCGTCACCTCCACACATGACTCCGTCTTCCACTCGGGTTCTTCAGTGTTCTGACATGGTGGCGGCAACCAATCCTCCTCCCCCAAATCCACCACCGTGGCCTCCTCCATGCCGACGGCGCCCTTCTCGTCAGCCTTATTCCCCTCCTGCAGAACTCACGGACTAGCATCAACACGTTAGCATTTCGCTCCCAAAACCTCCGCTCAAATCGAACTGAACTCGCTCACACTCACGACGGCGTCGGCCACCTTGCGGCGCTTTTGGATTTAACTTGCCATTTTTTTTATCTTAATACATTTTATGTACTGTGTTTGGCAGAAAAAAATGCTCGCATTTTATCTAACTATCTAAGAGCTTGTACAATAGTAGATACGACTGTTATCTATATATTCCTCTATATTATTTAAAGATAAAACTAAAGATAAATTCTATAATAGATGGTATTTTAAGATTGTTTATATGAGATTCTATAATATTTTAATTATAGCATGAAAAATATTTATTATAGACAATAACTTATGTAATGATGTTTTATATTGTTTATATAGTCGTCTCTTTAATAAGAAAGCCATCTTCACTCCGCTATATCAATAAAAATCTTATATATCAAAACATATAAACATCTAATATCATATCATTGTATATGTCATAAGCAATGCCAACAGCTTAACAGATTTTGTAACCATAAACTGCCTCGGTAGGGGCTCGCTTTGAACGTACGAATTTTACAGTCAACGGTGTAGCTCCTGTAGGAATCATATAAAATTTAAGGGTAAAAATAAGGAAACAAAAATTACAATCGTTCTAGTTTAGGCTGGCATTTGTGTTGACCTAATCATGTTTGGTTTCAAATCTGCGAATGTTTTTTTTAACTCGTATTCCTCTTTAATGGGTCTTTCATGATAGACAAAAGATTGCATGGGCTATTGAATTCCAAGAAACTGTGAAGAGGAGATTTGAGAGCTTGTGGCTACTGAATTCCAAGAAACTGTGTACATGGATCACCGTAGGTTTCTACCTCAAGTCATCGATGCCGTAAGATGGATGAAAAATTTGATGGGAAGAGGGACGTTTCTTCAGCCCCGCAGTTTATGAGTGGAAGGCAAGTATATTCACGTGTGGAGGATATCAATGTTCAGTACAGAAAAAGTTATAAATCTGGTTGTCCTAGGACCATGTGGATGAAGAGGTCGATATTTTGGGACTTACCATATTGGAAGGAGTTAGATGTCCGGTATTGTATTGATGTCATGCATGTTGAGGAGAATGTCTGTGATAATTTGGTTGGCATCCTGTTGAACATATCTGGAAAGACCAAAGATTATGTGAATGCTCGCCATGACATAGCCTGCATGGAAATCAGGTTCAAGCTTGTAGTGATAGAGGAGGATGGAAAATATCTGTACATGCCTGCTGTATGCTACACCCTGTCCAAGAAGGCGAAAGAAGACCTTCACAAGTGTCTCCAAGGTATTAAAGTTCCATCAGGTTACTCCACAAATATTAAGAAGCTTATATCTATGGATGATTTGAAGTTACACTACTACGAACCGCCTTCACAACCGGTCTATCACAAGCGGTTAGAGGCGCACTGCCAGTGCTCTACGTGCACAAGCGGTTCAGTGGGCACCAAGCGAGGGGGGTCTCTAGAAGCGGTTCTTGACACGAACCCCTTTTGAGTCCCATCTTTAGAAGCGGTTCGTGTCTAGAACCGCTTAGATATCTAGAAGCGGTTCAAAACTCGAACCGCTTCTATAGGTGGAGATCCGTGCTGTTCGTGTGTAGAACCGCTTGTAGAGACCCCTGCCCCGCCCAAAAGATTTAAACCCCATCTTCCTCCCGAGCTCGCAGACAGACAGAGTGGTGGGCCGATAGCGCTCATGGGGAGGTGCTTAAAAAATTTTCAATTGAGGTTATTAGCTTGGAATTAATTGTTTCTAAGGTGAGTAATATGTTGTCACATCCTTCTCCCCATATATATATATTTTTTGTGCATTGGATGTTGAGAAATCATGTTTTGTTCTTGTGGGAATTATTAGTATTGTTTCGTTGTTGGCTTATTTTTTTGTTCTTCAAAGTATATATTGTTTGGTGTATGGAATGAAATGCAATAAATGTGAAACGATGAAAAATTACAAAGGTGGGAAAAGGTAAAAATAATTTTATTTAGTAAAATTAAAATGCGGATGATAGAAAAGGTTTGCATGAACATGTAACAATTAGTTAGTTTTATTTTAAAAAATGCAGCAGGATTAGAAATAATTAGTTGGCTTTAGTTAAAAGAATGCGTAATGATTAAAAATACAAAACTATTAGACATAGTTAGCTTTAATTAAATATTGTGATAGATGTTGTTATTATTTTTATTGGTGTAGATGAACCGCAATGGATGTACAATGCGACCGTCGGTCAAGAGAGTTCAGAGATGGCATGAAGGAGTTTCTCGACACGGTAGCTGCATTTTTGCCTCCGTGAAGCTTCATCGTTGTCCGTATGTAGACTGCAAGAATGAGAAGGAGCACTCGAACGATGGATGGTTATGAGCCATGTGATCACGAGAGGTTTCATTGCAAACTATACCGCTGGACCCACCATGGAGAAACAGAGGCGATTCGACAGAAGATGATAAAGAAGATGAAGAAGAGGAAGATAGAGCTAACAAAGATGCCGGACACCACTCAATACGGGTCCGTGGAAGATACAAATGACAGTATGGCGATGATGAGTTAGATTAGATGCTCCGTGATGGAGAGGAGAGTTCACAGAGGAAAGACAATACAAGAAGTTTCAGAGCATGGTAGAGGACCACAGAATCGCTTTGTACCCAAACCGTGGATGTGGCCACAAAAAGTCACAGACTACACTAGAACTCATGCAATGGAAGGCCACAAACGGTGTGTCGACAAGGCATTCAATGGTTTGTTATCACTCAGAAAGAAGTTGCTTCCTAAGGTAACACTCTACCGACCCACGATGAAGCGAAGCGAGTCCTCCGCCTTTAGGATTGCAAGTACGGAAGATACACGATGTCCTAACGATTGTATCCTCAGACGCAATGAGTATGCCGATTTGGAGGTTTGTCCAGCAGCGAAGAATCCCAGATAAGGTACAGCGTGACGATCCGGTGAATTAGATGGGAATCGACGAAGAAGAGAACTCCACCAAAGTATTGTGGTATTTCCTGTGATCCCCGCTGAAGCGCCTGCTTGTTAACGAAGGTCATGCCAAGATGATGCGTTGGCATGCGAAGAGCGTAAGGAAGACGGATGCTTAGACACCCCGCAGATGGCTCGCAGTGGAGGAAAGTAGATCGGCTTACCCGAACTTTGCAAATGAGGTCGAAACATAAGGTTTGGGTTGAGCACCGATGGGATGAATCCTTTCGGTCGCTTGAGCAAAGATCCATAGCACTGCCCGTGACGCTTTGCATCTATAACATTCCTCCATGGTTGTGCATGAAGCGGAAGTACATCATGATGCCATTGTTGATCGAAGGTCGAAACAACTCGAAACGACATCGATGTTCACCGAAGCCATTGGTTGAAGACCTTGTGAAGTTGTGGGAGGATGGTGTACGGGTTTGGGATGAGTACAAAAGAGAGTATTTCAACTGCGTGCATTGTTGTTTGTAACAATCAACGATTGGCTGCTCTCAGAACTGTCCGCCAAACCGCAAAGGTTTAAAGCTCGCACTCAAAGGCATAGATGAAACGGATCGCATGTACCAAAAACTCTCGAAAGTGTGTGTACATGGGCCACCGCAGTTTCTTCCCGGCACTATGCTTTGAGGTGGAAAGGCAATAATTTAATCGGGAACAAATTGTGTTAAGCCTCAAAGATCGTAATGGGCGACTTGTGTTTGCTATGGTAAAGAATCAAAGTAGTATTTGGGAAGGGTCTTGGAAGCATACCTGCGTTTAACGAGGATGGTCATGCACCCACATGGAAGAAGAAATCAATATTTTGGGACTCGCCAGATTGGGAAGATTTGGAGGTTCGCACTCGCTTGACTTCATGCACATCACGAAAAATGTTTGCTTGAACACGCTAGGCTACATAGATATGTATGGCAAATCGAAGATACACCGCAAGCTCGGAAGGACCTTGAAGACATGGAGGTGAGGAGTGACCTACATCCAAAAAACAAAGAAGGACAAAACAACTTTTTCTACATCCTGCGAGCTACACTCCAAGCAAAGAAGAGAAAAAGCATGATTGAGTGTTTGAACAGTGTGAAGGTCCTTCCGGATACTCCTCAAATGTAAAGAGACTCAGAACACGAAGAGAACAAACTCCAAGGCCTAAAATCCCATGATCGCTTTGTGTTGATGACACAGATTGCTCTTGTGAGTCAGCCGAGGTATATTGCCTGAGTGGGTGCGGGGACAATCACAAAGCTATGTTCCTTCCTAACGCCATTTCGCAGAAGGTTGTCGAACCAAATAAACCGCCTAAGTTAGAGGTCGATGTGGTACAAAGTTTGGTTAGCCTCGAGATGATCTTTCCTCCTGCATTCTTTGATATCATGGTTCATCTCACCGCTCACCTTGTGAAGGAGATAGGTATCCTCGGACGGTGTATCTGCACAACATGTTCCTTTCGAGAGGTACATGAGTGTCCTCAAGAAGTACGTCCGTAATCGTCAAGGCCCTGAAGGCTGCATTGCCGAGGGCTACGTGTGGAGGAGGTGATAGAGTTTTGTGTGGATTACATGAATGATCTAAATCCTATCGGCGTCCCCATATCACGACACGAGGGAGGCTACGGGCAAAGGGACAATAGGAAGGCAATCGGTTGCATGCAATGATCTTGTTGCATTCAAGCAAGCACATTTCACTATTCAAAGCAATCAACTATAGTCGCCCCTATGTCCTTCAAAGACAAGAGTGTCCTACGCCACGAGTTCACAGGGAAGACAGAGAGTTGGATAACCCCAAGCACATGGATTCTTTCTTGGCACTGCTCTGTATACATCCTTGAGGAAGGGTCAAACGATGAACTATTGCAACGCTTGGCTCGGGGACCATCACAAGAAATCGTGACATTCAAGGGGTATGAGATCAATGGTTACACATTCTACACCAGATCCCAGGATAACAGGAGCACCAACTGTAATGCATGTGTCCGTATAGACGCCAAGACAACAAATGGCGGAGTTGGACACATATTATGGTTTCATAGAAGAAATATGGGAGCTCGACTATGGACCTCTAAAGGTCCCTCTATTTAAGTGCCAATGGGTCAAGCTGACTCCAAACGGTGTGAAGGTCGACAAACACGGCATGACAACCGTGGATCTCACGAAGTCGGCTATAGGCGCGAACCGCTTGTTCTCGTGAACGATGTGATCCGTGTCTTCTATGTAATGGACATGTCAAGCAAACCTAAGAAGCGAATGACAAGCAAAAGGTAATGCCAAAGCGACATGTGGTTCTCCAAGGCAAACGAAGGATTGTAGGAGTTGAGAACGCCACCGACGAGGAAGAGTATGGTCGATTCGACGAGCTCCCTCCTTTTACGCTTGATGTCGACATAAACGCCTCCTGCGTGATGTTGATGTCGATGCTCCTTACATACGCCACGATCATAACGAAGGAACAATTGTAAAGACGAAGACTTAAGATGTACTACTTGTATACAAATTATTCCATATGATCATGTTGATATGTTGATGTTTAACATTGCTTGTACATAATTATTTATACAAATTTTAAAATGAAAACAAAGCTTGAAAACCATTTGTACACATTTTAAAATGAGAACAAAGCCCTAAAATTTATATCCACTCTATGAAAGGATCACAGAATTTTACCATACAAAGAGAAATTCAGCTTAGCATAGTTAGCTCATAAATTCCCATACAAAAACCCCAAAAGCGATGTGAAATTTATAACATTACAATGATAGCTATATTAACTAAAAGGAGCAACATTACAATGATAGCTATATTAACTAATTTCTTTAGCATGTCCTCTACTCTTTCCATCCTTTCTTCTAGCTTTTAATACTCTTGTTGTCATCGAAGCGTGGGATGTGCATCTCTCCTCTTATAGACACTAGTCATGGGATCTGTGAACTCTCCTTGGCAAAGAAATCTTCTTGTAATGCAGCAATTTGCATTGCAAGATTTTCAAGACTATGGTCGGCTTTATCATTTAACGCTAATACTGGACATGTTGTGCCCTTCAAACGTAAAGAATGGAACGGAAGGTGAAAGTCAAGGAATATGAACAAATGAATAACTTCAAAAACTTACCGACATATTCAACACTTCATGAACACTGGGATGGATTCTTGGATGTACGGAGGTGAACACATTTACAGGATCTCCGCGATCGAGGACACGATAGCTTCATCCGCAATGCCTCTAGTTGTCTCTTCGTCTCGCCATTTGATGAAGCCGTCGACATGAATTAATTGCTTCAAAGAGTGAAACAAATTACCATCAACAATATTTTTCTTTACTCCAACATGAATATATCAACAAAACTCCTTGTGGGCATTTCACCTAACACCTTGTGGGCATGAAAACAGAGAGCGAGGGAGCGTCACATGAGAGGAGGCGCTTGGGACTTAGAAAATTTGAAGGTGTGGGAGAGTGCATGCGGGGACTTAGAGAGTTTAAAGCTCTACTAACTTCTAGTAGCGGTTGGTAGTAAGAACCGCTAGTAGAAATCGATCTACAAGCGGTTAGTAATACCAACCGCTTGTAGAAGGCCACAGTAAAAAAAAGAATGGCAAGGGGCGCGAAGGGGTTCGAACCGGTGGTTGAGCCAGACACTCAAGCGCCACGCGCTAGCCGGGGAGGAAGAGATCTTATCGAGCTATATGGGCACCGTATTGTTTTTAATGTAAGCGGTCAAGACGTTTACAAGCGGTTGGTATTACGAACCGCTTGTAGAGCACTCTTCACAAGCGGTTGGTAATACCAACCGCTTGCATAGGGCCTTTCCACTCCGCCCATCCATGCGTTACATAGCGGTTAGTAATATTAACCGCCAGAAGTCCTCTTCTGCGGTTGATAATACTAACCGCTAGAGACTTCTACAAGCGGTTGTTATTACCAACCGCTTGTAGAATGGGTGCCCTATATAAAGTTCATCTTGCCGCTCTTCCTCACACCCCAAATTTTCTAAGTCCTCGCTTCCTCACAACCCAAATTTTCTCGGTGCCACCTCCGCCGAGTCCTCAGCGACGCCACCTCGCCAAGGACCTCCTCTGCCACCGCCGACGCCGCCCGCCATTCCACCGAGGGCCGGAGATCCTAGGTGCGCGCTAAACGCCCTCCTCTCTCTCTGTTTTATGCACACAAGGTGTTCTATGAAATGCCCACAAGGAGTGTTTATGTTGTCTTTGTGATTAGTGGATGGCTATGAAGTGTTGTGATTAGTGCCCACAAGGAGTGTTGAATGGATGGCTATGAAGTGGTTTTTTGTTCCTGTTAGTGTTCATGTGTTATGGTCTGATGTTTGAGGCTTTGTCCTGGATGTTTGAGGAGGAATGGTAGCGATTGGCGCCAGGAGAGGAGGAGAGCTCTCAGAGCTGGAAGAGGAGAGGTGCCAGATCCGATCGGTGCAGGAGGGAGGGAGTAGTCGTGATGAGAGAGCGAGCCACCGAGTAGTACTCCCGTGATTGCAGCCAAGTGAGGTAAGGAAATGGGAGTAGCACTCAGCAATAATACAAGTAGCAGTGAATAAATCACTTCGATAGTAGTAGCACTTTCTGCAAAGATAGAGCCAATTGGTTCAACTCAAATAATAGCCAAGTGACTACTAGTGTCAAGATTAGAAGTATATGTAAGTATATGTGAAATGTGTAAGTATATGTGAAATGTGTAAGTATATGTGAAATGTGTTATTATATTTTTTACTAGCATTTCATATATTTTTTACTACAATAGTTGCTAAATTGTTGTCTCGATGATTTAGTTTTCTGCTCTCCATCGGTGATTCATTAACATTCCTCTTTATTTATGCCCTCGACGTAATCACAATCTATCCTTTATTCCGTTTGAGGTGGTCGATGAAGATAAGGACTCAAGAAAATTTCTTTAATAAAAAATAATGAATCATTCTTATTCCACATCGATATGATTTTCAAAAAGCAAGTAATGTTATAAATCACGACTAGAATGTTAATAGTCTATTACACCAGCGAAGCGAGCAATCGGTTCCTTATCAACCAAGCACGTCACCTCGTGGTCTTCTCCGCGAACGCATCGTATGCTCTCTGGCGAGCCATGCTTTAGGTGCCGCCATTCTTTGGTCAGATTTTGATCAAGACCTTCTCAGCAAGTTCCAAAAGCATGGCGATCGCCAGCAGAGCATACGATACACTGCGTGGAGAAGCCCACGAGGTGACGTGCTTGGTTGATAAGGAACCGACGCTCGCTTTTTGGTGTAATAGACTATTAACATTCTAGTCGTGGATTTATAACCTTACTTCATTTTTTTAAAATCATATTAGTGTGGAATAAGAATGATTCGTTATTTTTTTACTCAGCAAATAAGTATATGTGAATTGTCATTTGTATATGTATCATGTGAAATGTGTAAGTCTATGTGAAATGTGTAAGTATATGTGAAATGTATAAGTATATGTGAATTGTCAATTGTATATGTATCTTGTGAAATGTGTAAGTCTATGTGAAATGTGTAAGTATATGTGAATTGTCAATTGTATATGTATCTTGTGAAATGTGTAAGTCTATGTGAAATGTGTAAGTATATGTGAATTGTCAATTGTATATGTATCATGTGAAATGTGTAAGTCTATGTGAAATGTATAAATATATGATTGCATGCGAAAAGTTCATATATAATCTAAGCCTCAATTGTTCTCAACAATCTTGTCTTCAGATGTAATCTAAGCCTCGAGATTTGCTCTACTCTAGATGGCGACACCAAGACGTGGTGACCCTAATACGATGAAGCGGAAAATCATTTGTTCGAGACCATTCTTGTTGGGTAGCGTCTTAGCTAATGAGGCCGTTATCATCGATGCGGAAAATCACGATGGTGTTCTTGTGATTTGTCGATGAGGCCGTTAACACCGGTACCGAGGTATACTCTACCCATTATAAATTCACCGTAAACATTTAATTATTCTAAAATCATTCATATTATATGTGTTTGTGTATCCACCGGTACCTCATCGCCACCCAATCCGAATGAACCGAGGACCTAACAAGAAGCCTTCGACAAAGTGCGTGATAATCGAAGTCGGCAATGACGGAGTCTGCTAGCCCCGGATTCAGCAATTGGGCCTTTCAACAACGCTTGCGGCTACCACGTGAGGGATCACGCCCCAATCAAGATCCGAGAATGGGCGAAGTCCTGCAGCTACCAAGGAACCGCTCGAATGATATAAAGGAAAATTTCACTTTTCCGTATGGGTACGAAACGAAGGCCAAGGGATGGGCTTTGAAGAAGATGGCAACTTCCTTTCAAAGGAAGTCGTCCCTCACCCGCAAGTACATCGACAAAGGAGAAAGGCGGACTTCAATAAATTTCCTAAGCCGCCGATCATTGGGATGCTTTCGAGGAGTACAGCCGCTTGATGCGGATGCGGGACAGGATGCGAGAGAAAAACAAGGTGAATGCACGAAGAAGAAATACCACCACCATCTCGGGACCGGTGGTTACATCAAGGCGCAAAGAAATGGGACAAGCGGAAGATGAACTTCGCAAAGACGATATTATACTGGCGAGAATTGGGAGCCCGCATGCGCAATTGGTTATTGGGTCACGGGCAGCCTTTGCGATGATGATAGCTTGGTGATGGCACCGATACCCAGAAGTTGGTGAAAGGATTGCGAAGCAATCGAGCGAGACTCGGTCAGATCCTTGCGGACGGACAGGAGAATGACGAGCTAACATATGCCCTTCAAAACCCCGAGCACCGGACGGACACGAGGTTTCGGAAGGTGCCATGGAGGCACGGCTTTGCCAAAGACTCAAGCACTTACAGAGTCGGATGAAGCAAGAGGAGAGATCAGTAGAGTGAGCCGATTGGAGGAAGAGCTTAGAGCTACGAAGGCTTCCATCGATGACCAGTCACGCAAAAAGTGTCCGGCAATGAGCCGCCGAGGAGCACTACGTTCGACCAATGTTCAGCGGCGCCGAATCCGTGATCGATCCGACCGCGCTAAAGAGCAGCTATGCTCCGCCGTGGCCCTATGTGAGCGACCCACCGCGACGCCTCATCCCGTGGACAGCATCAAGGTTCGCCGCGGTCTGAGCTACACATTGATATGCGTAACCTCTCCTTCAAGGTGGCTTACGGCATGGCTTATCCGGTGGAGGCGGGCGGACATTCCATCGCAACCAGATACCCTCCGGATACTCCAAGGTCACGGTGGAAGAGGTGGTGGGGGCTTCAAGATCTCGCTCTCGATATTCCCGGGGCGACGAGGTGACCAACCTTGGGCAGCCCTCCATGGCACATTCATCCTATGGCGCAAAAAGTACATCATATTTCCAGATGGTGTGGAGGTTATATCTCCAAGAAGAGAGGCCCCGCACTTGAGCCAGCTCGAGAGCAAGCACGCCTCCACATCGACAACCCACGACCTCCAAATGTCGCAGACGCAATGCTTCCTCGATGGTCCAACGCACGCCTTCACCTCCCGCTCCACAAAGAAGCCCGACTCACGCCACCGCCACCGCCGAAAGTAAGAAGCACCCAACATCTCCAATCCACGCCCAAAGATCTCCCGAGGAAGAAGCTCGATGTCGAAGGAGAGATCCCACACTACCACCTCCTCCCACGAAATCGGCATCCGCGGCAGAGAATGTCAAAACAACCGCCAAAGAGGCCATATGACTGATCATGAGGTGCTATAGCATCCGTATAGACGGATGTGGCTGTGCAACTTGGCGCCAAAGAAGCCGAGTCCAAGCTTAAAATAGATAAAAATCAGAAGCACTTTCACTTATGAGCGAAACGCGCCGCTACCGTGATGAGCGACTACAAAAGGACAATAAGAAAGGCTACGAAGGCAAAATACACGGGCTCCTTCAAGGAAAGAAGAAGAAAGTGGAAGATCGTGAGAGGCCGAGGACTTGAGGAGAATGGCATTCTCAAGGAGGCGGACTCAAATCATTAGACCAGATATTCCAATAATGGCACCAATCAAATGGAAGTATGAGTTCTAAGAAAGCGCTAATTGATCCAAAGGATATAAAAGATCTCTCAACCAAGATGCGTCAAATGCATGAATGGTACATGGAAAGGGCATCTAAAGGATATACAATGTTCCTCCTCCGCTTCCAAGATGAGTATTTCTTCCAAGGAACAACACGTAACTATGGTCGAATTCGATGACTTGTACCATGTGTACCAAGGAGACGAGGTCAACGTGTCTTTCATGTCCTCGCCGGTGTCGTAAGTGTCGATCTACTAAGTTTACCGCTTGCTTCCTCCCGCACCACAAAATTGAAAATCTAATTAACTTAGTTATCCTTCTTATGTAGAATGGAGATACAACGATGTAAAAGATCGGGCAAACAGAACGTTGGCTTCATCGACCCGTAGATTGTCAACGAAAAATCTGGTCATACAACAAGCAAAAACAGCTACTTGAGGAATACCTTTTGCATGCATTGTTGAAACAACACTACAAACCGTATATATACGCCCTTCAACTTCAAGTCGTGTTCTCACAAACCTCTTGTTCTTGTATTTCTTAAGCCATTGATAGTACGAGTAGCTACTTATCCATATGTTGCAATATACTAATAGGTTTCATCGGATCCTTCTAGTCATCGAGCTTGACAACGGCGGGATTACGCTTATGACTCAAGAAGGAATCCAAATCCAAAAATACCAATGGTTCATTAACATCCTTAACAAGACATTTGCAAAGTTTAAGAAGAAGCAAAAGGAGAATTCGAGAAAGAATTGAAGTCATAGTAAGCACTCAGTCGTACTACAAAAACTATTATTAATATACATCGCCATATCGGTTCTTCATCGATATTCAAATTTCTCCCGTGAAGGTTAAACGCCGACTACCGAAACAACTTATGTGGCTACTACGTGTTCCACTATATTCAAAGTTTTATCCATGGCGGCAGCCGGAACATTATGCTTTGAGGTTCAGATATGCATGTCAATTTGTTAGCTACAACTTACATTTTAATTAATTGCATGTGATCGGATATTTATATACTTCCCGCTTAATTAATTGTCACCAAACATCGATGAGCACGTTAACGTGCTCCCGCCACCTAAAAGCGCGCACTCCAAGAACAACTTATCGGCTTCCTTATCAACGAGGTTGTATCTCCAAATGGCGAGTTCCATGTAAGGTTTCTGCGTTGGACACCGCTGAACGATGATTACATCCACGTCGACCAAGGACATAAAGAGTGGCGCATGCAACAAATGAGTTCGATAATCATTTTTTCATCATTCAAACTTGTAAACGTCGGTTGCGTGTATGTACTTGTCCATTTTTACACTATTAAGTTCGTTTTTTGTGTACTGAGCTAGCATGTGAACATGTGTATGAGTATGCATATGTAATATATATTTAATTGCGCAAAAAACTCCTCCACTCATATTTAATTTCATGGTCAAAAACGATGTACAAAAACACTTTGAAGAACATATTCTATAATGCATATAATCGAAAACTCTCTCCACAACCGTTGGTGAGTCCAACCGCTTCGAGTCTTGCTCTCCACAAGCGGTTCGTAATACTAACCGCTTCAATATCCTTCTCCAAGCGGTTTGTAACACGAACCGCTTGTGGCCCCCACGTGGCGGCTACACCGCCTTCTGGACACGTTCCCAACCGCTTCGGTGCCACAAAGACAAAGCGGTTCGAAACAACCGCTTGTCATACCCGACGGTATCACACGCACTGTTGCTTAGAAGCGTTATAAAACCGCTTGTAAAGGGGGTTACGAGCCGCTTGTGATAGCTGGTTCTGTAGTAGTGTTACTTGGTATGAAGTCCCATGACTAGCATGTCTTGATGACCCAAATGCTCCCTGTTGCAATCAGAAATATTCCACCAAAGGATGTCAAGATGGCAATCATAAAGCTATATTATTTCTTCAATGTGATTTCTTGCAAAGTTATTGATTTCGATGTGCTAGACAACTTACAGAGTGAGGTGGTATAGACTCTATGTTAGCTTCAGATGTATTCCCCGTCATTCTTCGGCGTCATGGTCCACCTTGTTGTTCACCTTGTTAAAGAGATTAAGATATGTAGACCCGCATTCCTATGTTATATGTATCCGTTCGAGAGGTATATTGGTATATTAAAGTCATACTTGAGGAATCGGTCGAAGTCTGAGGGTAGTATTGTTGAAGTTTATGGGACTGAAGAGGTTATTGAGTTCTGCGTGGATTATCTAGGTAAAAGACAAGCAGTTGGCATTTCTGTATCTCGTCATGAGGGCAGATTTGCTGGCAAAGGAACTATTGGGTCCAAACTAATGAGTTCACAGTTTCATATGTATTACACAGCGCATTTGATAGCTTTGCAGCATAGTGCAGAAGTTCATCCATACATCAAGTAGCACAAGTCGACATTACGAGAAGAGAATCCATATATGGATGAGCTTTCCATCATGTGAGAACACAATGATCGATTTCTGATATGGTTCAAAGAAAAGGCGGAGGTCACCGTTAGTGAGAATGTTAAATAGTTGTCTGACGGACCAAGACTTAATGTACAGATATGGCAGAGGTACGATATTATTGGCTACACCTTTTACACTAAGAGTCAAGATGCCAAGAGTATTGTCCAAATTAGTGGTGTGAGCGTAGACGCTTTTTCCGATGATCACTCAAAAGGAGGATTCTTAACTGCAATGAACTGCTACAACGGGATGATCAAAGAAATCTAGGAACACGACTATGGAATATACCAAGTTGTATTGTTCCAATGTAAGTGGGTTGGATTTTCACATGTCGTAAGTCGATAAGAGAGGTTTTACTCTTTTGGATCTCAATAGATCGATAAGTGAGGTTTTACTCTTTTAGATCTCAATAGATTTGCTTACAAAGATGAACTGTTCATCCTTGCGAAGCAAGCAAATCAAATCTTCTACATGCATGATCCGACCAATCCGAGGTTGCATGCTATCCTTCATGGCAAGAGGTGGATCATTGGAGTTGAAAATATTGTAGATAAAGAAGAGTACAACCAATTCGATGAAATACCTCTGTTTGTAGATGAAGCATGCCTTAGCGGTGATGATGATATACATAGAACAAATTACATGCGTGTAGATCATCAAGAATGGTTGTATTATAATGTGAACTGATCATCGCTTGTGCGTTGGACTTAGAAGTGACACCCATACTCCACTTAAGTGTATGCTCACTTTCACCCAAAAGTCCCGTACACGGAATATTAACTAGGTGGCTCTCACCCAAACAAATATAAGCCACTTAGTTGCATCGTACACACTTACGCAACCAAGAGAGTTTCGATTCCATTCCGAACAAACATATCAGGATTGAACCCAACTCATACAAGTATAGCACTTGCCATCTGTCTCAAAACCTTGGTATTGCCCACACTCACCGAGGGGAGCATGAGCAATAGCCAAAGTACGACGACCGCTCGAATTTATGCATTAGATAGTTGAAAGCAATTCTAGGTACCCGGATATGTGTCTAGTGCTAGTTCTCAAGATCAACGCCTAAGCACTCACGTATCCTGCATTCGAGATGATTCACAACACATACACACATGTCTAAGCAGTTGGCATAGCATAAGCATAAACTAGAAACTATTACAACTACTTACTATTACAAATACATGGCCGACTAGCCAAATATTACATGTCCAAGTAAAATGAAGTGGAATATAAACATAAAGCAAAAGGAGAACAGCGGTATGCCCATCTATAAACCCATAGGCAACTGACTTGGAAAAACCCAAGTTCATCCATCAACATAGTCGTCGGACCCCGGAGTAAAGTACGAGTCATTGGGGCACTCTTCCATACCTAGTTGGGTACTGAGAGTCTATGAATGCTAAGTCAAATTTGTATCTACTTATGTTATTCTATTTTATCGATAAGGAAATAGCAGATAAAGCATAGTAGAAAGACAAATCAATTAGCATTATCATTAGAGACGCAGTGATAGCATTACAAGTGGCACGGTCAGGCCAAAAGAACTCTAGCTGGCATCATCAAGAGATAGCTCCAATTGGGCCATGAACCTCTCCACAAGGTCTCTGAAACCGCAACTTCAGGTATGTGATTTATACTAAATCTTTTTCCACACTCTGCCTTGCCCTCTAGATGTACCTTTCCTGCACCTTTCCTGCCAAACTTAATGATTTGCTGCTAGATGTGCCTTTCCTGTAGGGCATTCTTTACGTGACATCTTCGAACAAAAAAAAGGAATGAATTATCATGAAAAAGAGGCAGCTTACTTCGCCAGCCGAAGCTTCGCCTTCATGTTCTTTTTCTGAGTAACCGCCTTCACCAGGACTAGTTTGGTCCCGGCAGCTGGCTTCTCACCTGGTCTGGCCGGTTGAGGAGATGAAGCCGGAGGATCAATGACCAATGGTGGAGCCTACATACAGGTAGTTACCGTGGGCGAAATATCTATTGCAAATGAATTTAGCAAACGCTACCCGATGACGATGTTACCTGCTCGACCACTCTAGTCGATGGAGACCCCATTCGAGGTGATGTCAGCATAGAAGTCACCAATCTCTACACATCATCTCCCTAGGCGATCCGCTGGTCCTCCAATATCTGCTAGATTATGTTAGAAGCTATCTCACAGCACCCTAGTGAGCGGTTGAAAATCACCTGGTCGGATGGTCTCGCCGACAAGGTCCGAGGCTATTTGGCTAGTCGATGGGGCACTGGAGACATCGACCTCCTCGCTTGAGAAGACTCGGCTGTTTCTTACTCCAGAGCCGCTTCAACCTCGCTGGGCTTGATGACAGGTGCTGTGTCATCCAAGAGAAGAACTACGCTGGAAGGAGCGAAGCCCAATGCCTGCTCATCATCTCGAGTCGCATCATCATCCAGGCCGATGACTCTCTCGAATTGTCCTCTTTCGTTATCGAACATGTCCTCCTAAAGATATGCTGAGTTAAAGAAAGAGACAGGAGCACGAATGAGGCAGTACAAGTTGTTATTCAGTACCCAACTCTGGCTGAGGATTGGTCAGCGAATACACCTCAAGGCCGTAAGAGCCAGGTTCTGAACCTTAAAACATCTTGCTTAGCCTGGAGGAGATATTCATGTCCAACAGATCTGGCAAAAAGCAAGTTAGTTCGCTACTCGACAACTAAAGCAAAAAACAGTAACAATACTATTAGTACTTACTTTCAGGGTTATCCCTAGTGGCATCATCGACTCTGGAATAGTCCCAGGCCAAGTGATTCTGGCACTTCAGCGGACTCAATCAACGTGTCATGAAGTCTCTGGCAACATGCCACCCTGTCAATCCTTTCTTTCTCAGCTGCTCGATCTTGTGAACATAGTGTGCACTGCGAGAGGTCAAAGGAGGGACTTTCGTCCAGAGGTCAATTGGGCTAAGGAGGAGTGATCGATAGGCCAGAGGGCAGTTCAATGTGTCTGAAGAGGTGATGTAAAACCACCATTTTTTCTAGTCTGACTGCCATGAAGAAGTAACGGGAACAAAGATGTACAAGCTAGACACTTCATTGCGGAGGTGGAAACGACACCCTCAACTGCATCATTTTTTGTTGCCCTCTTCAGATTGTAGAAGTGACAAAACAGATTGAAGCTAGGCTTGATACCCAGAAAGGTCTCACAAAGGTGAACAAACACGCTGAGCATCGTAATCGAATTGGGCTCAGGTAGAAAAGCTATATTTGGTAAAAAACCAAAACATCGAGCAAGAATTAGGAAGGAGAAAACTGAGTCCGGAGTGGAAGAAGGCCTCAAAAACAATGGTTTCATCCTCATCCTTAGGGGTGGGATATGACTCACCGAGCGATGGCCTCCAGTGGAAGAACTCCCGAGGAGGAACGAAGCCTAATTCGGCGAGACACTTCTCCATCATCATCAATTTTTGCCATACTTTTTGCATGGTCTCATCATCAAAGACTACTTCGGCCGTCTCATGTTCTTTCCTCGATGGCAGAAGGGCTCTGGCACTGGTGGAAGGGCTGGACGCCATTGAGAAGGAAGTGAAATGGTTTTTTTCAAAAGTGGCGACACTAGGGCTTAAGGAAGCGCGATAGAAGCTAAAGACAAAAAGCAAGGGATGGTTACAGTTCTAGATCTGGGAACTTATAATACCAAACCCTTTCAAATGAACGGTTAACTCCCCACCGTACGGCACCTTGATCAGCGAGAAAAGCAGGATGAAGGCACCACACCAATCGTGGCATTGCAGACGAGAGCAATAAATGCTCAATTACCTAACGTTTAGAATTTCTGATTTATGTTCTAACTCTGCTCAGAGTCGAGTTGATGTCGAGTAACATGTGGTTACCTAAAGAACTTGAGTTGGTCTTACCGCAGGGCGCTCGACCCAGCACATTCCTACTCGATATTTAGCAATTCCCAACCTACTCAAGTCGTTCGACCACAAGCAGGCGAGGCATTACTCGACTAAGCCCGAGCTTGGCAGTAATCGACCTAGTGCTTTAAACGGATCCTCCACTACGCAGAGTTTGGGGGTGACTATCGAATATCTAAATATGGGGTATGAGCATGCATTGAAAACTCAAAGACTATACCATATATGCTCAAGTAAGTATCTGAAAACTCTGGATATCGTGGGCCCAATTCAATGGGATAAGGTATACGTGGAGGGGGTATCTCCACATTGGGAAGGACTCGATCATTTTTCCGTTACGAGAAAACCAGCTCGAGTACGCCTAATATCTAGGTAAGTTTGGATATGCTTTGAAGACTACGCGACGATGGACTCCTCATCGGCTACGATTTAATATCACAAACCTACTACAACTCGACCTGAGGCAAGGCTACCCCGACTATATAAGGACGAGAGTAGGTATCCCCAGGAGAACAAGCAATTCTCAGACTAGGAGCCCTCCAGAGCTAGACAAGCAAGAAGACTTTTTGAGCAGAGCTCCAAGAGCTGACGAACTACACTTCATCCAATCTTTAACCATAGCTTAGCCACCCTCAAGTTCAATCTTCATTGTAATTAGAACTAGGCGTTCCGCTTTGTACTCTGTTCATCGACTCTATACATCATCCATACAGGAGTAGGGTATTACTCTATTTGGAAGCCCGAACTTGTCTACATTGTGTGCCCCCATTTTCATGCTTGACTCTACTAAATTTGAAGGTACCCGAAGATATAAGTTTATTGTCGATTTCTAACCTTCAACAAGCGGGATACTAGAAACTTGAATTTGTGGTTGAGCTGCAACCTTGCCTTGGATGGCCCTCCACAAATTATGTACACTTTGAACAACCTATGTAATTTCAAAAAGTTAGTCTTAGCCATTCCATGAGCAACATACACCTTGAACGACCTATAGTAGAGTTATCTTTGAAGGAAATGTGATTACCTGTTGAGTAATTGTGCGTCAGGCTTCAAGTCATGGGAGAAGCCATTTGAGGAATCTAACAATAAGAACCCAATGAAACCTACACAGGTGTGGCGCCATTTTCATTCAACCTAACTTCAAGTTGCATATAAAGTACAAATCAACAAGTATAGCAACTAGTGCATCACTTATCCTGGGTTGTAGGGTAAAAATATCTAGGATTTGTTGTGTTGAGCAAGCAATGCAGTTATGATATAATCCTTGTTCGCATGTAAATTTTCGTCCATGCTCTACTTGGAGACCATGTGTGGGTCGAGGAAACCTACTAGATCGTTCCTGATTTTGCTTCCTATATCATATATCTATATATACAAAAGCATGAAGTTATATATATATATATAGGAAGCCTTTTCCGTACTCCCAGGAGTACATACTCCCACATTCAATATACCACTTAAACAAACATGTTATACTCCTTTATCACTTTTGGTATACTCCAATAATAATTCTAAGATACTCCAATGTGACATGGTTTAAAAAAAATCATCGGAGCCCTTCATTTTTTTGCTATATACCCGTTTTCATATTAAAAGAAATATATACACAAATTATGCTATAAAAGGGGGGATTTTGATGAATTTTTTTGTGGAGCTCACCTTGAAGTATCTTATAATCAGTATTAGAGTATACTCAAAAGGATAAAGAGGTATAACAATATTGTTTAAGCGGTATACTAGAGGTGGGAGTACGTACACCCAGGAGTATAGAACCATTTTCCTATATATATATTTGGTGCAAACTCTCTCTCTGATGCAAACCTGAAAACTATCAACCTGGGCCTCTGGATCTTCTCTGGATGGTTCAGATGCACAGAGGTGGGATTCCACTCATCTACTTATGCTAATATGCAGTAAACCCCCCGTCAAATCCCGTCCCTAGTCGGCAGTCCATGCTAATCCCTCCGTTAGGCTCATCTAATCCTTCCTCCCTCACGCCGCATTTGGCCCGTTGCTCTGCCTCCTTCCTCCCTCACGTATTTGGTGCTCCCTCCGTCTGGCGTATTTGGTGCTCCCTCCGACGCCACGCCGCCAAACCATCCGACGCCGACAAGGCCCTCCGACGCCGACAAGCCCTCCGACGACGTGCCCCCAGGACCTCCCACGGCCGCCCTTCGATGCCAAGACGCCGCAACGCCCTCCGACGCCGCGCAGCCCTCCGACAACGCCGCCGCGCAGCCCTCCGATGACGCGCCGCCCTACGACGCCACTGTTCATCAGGTAGGTCCGCTTTCCGCTCGTCCTCAGTGAGTTTGGCGAGCTTGGCTTTGAACGTGCGATCACCTGAACACTAACGCCATGCTTCCCCAGGCTACGTCGCCGATCACCGGCTAGTACCCTGCACGATGGCTTTTTGTCCTTACGGATGATGACACCGGTGTCTCCCTCATGCAGCGGACTCGGTTTAGATGGAATTGTCGACCAGATTGCACCGCCGGCCTCCGAGGTGCACGATTCTATAATGGCGACAACGTGCAATGATCCTCCTATATTGGTGCATACGCCTTCAGCATTGGTGGCCGATAATGCTGTTTCTAAGGAGCCCTCATGCAGTGACGTGGGGTTTAGTACACTGGAAAAATGTGCACCTCCATTCTGTGTAAGGGCAACTACAATCTATATTCAGTTTTACAAAAATGATTGTCAGAATTATGTGATGAAAATGAACCTATTCTATTGTAGGGGATAACATGCACACCGGAATTGCCTGTTGAGATGGTGCTAGCTGTCGGGATGGAGTTTCCTGATGTGAAGTCCATTGAGGCGTTTTACAAAGGTTATGCCCATTTAGCTGGATTTCCAGTTCGTGTTGGACAACAGAAAAAGGTGAATGATGTGGTGTTATGGAAAAGGTTTTATTGCTCAAGGGAAGGTTTTCGTGATGAAAAGGGTGAAGGGAAGTTGGATTCCAAAAATAAGAGAAAACGCCATCAAAAACTGACTAGGTGTGGATGTGAGGTCATGATTGCTATCAAACTCACCAAGGAAAATAGATACACAATATTTAAGTTTCAACTTGTGCATGCACATGCCCTTGTCACGCCATCCAAGAAATATTACATACGGTCAAATAGAGAAGTAAGTGAGAAGGCCAAGACAACATTGTTTGATTGCCATAAAGCTAGCATTGGCACCTCCTTGGCATATAGATATCTACGTGTTTGTGATGGTGGTTTTCAGAATGTGGGATGCATAAAGAGAGACTTGCAGAATTACCATGCTAGCTTGAGAAGTAGTATAACATGTTCAGATGCACAACTTTTTGTTGATAATCTTGCTAGAAAGAATTCTTGCAATCCAGCGTTTTATTTTGACTATGTTGTTGATGACAAGGGTAGGTTGGTGCACGTTTTTTGGGCGGACACTACTTGCAGAAAGAACTATGTCCATTTTGGAGATTTAGTTTCTTTTGATTCTACATATAACACTAATAAATACAACATGATCTTTACACCATTCACGGGAGTAAATCATCATGGTGGGTGTGTACTGTTTGGGGCTGCATTGATATCTAATGAAAAAATTGATTCTTACGTATGGTTGTTTGGTACATTTTTGAAAGCAATGGGAGGAACTGCACCTAGGCTTATCATTACTGATGAAGATCCCAGTATGAAGGCAGTAATTTCCATTGTTTTCCCAGAAATCAAACACAGATTATGCATGTGGCATGTATTGAAGAAGCTTCCAGAGAAGGTAGGTCCACAAGTGAGGGAAAATCCTCTATTTTACAAACGTATGAACTCATGTGTATATTCCTTCGAAACATGTGCGGAGTTTGAGTTAGAGTGGTCATCAATGATTGCTGATTTTAGCTTGGACAGTAATGAATGGTTAGCTAACCGTTACCGCATTTGTGAATCTTGGATACCAGCTTACTTCAGAGACATATTCTTGGGAGGGATTCTGAGGACAACCTCAAGGTCGGAGAGTACAAACTCTTTTTTCAACCATTTCATTGGATATAAGCATGCATTGGTTGAGTTTTGGCACATGACAATGATAGCCTCTACACATCACCTCTACTAAAGACAGGATGGTTGTTAGAGAAGCATACAAGTGAGGTTTTCACACATTCTAAATTCTTAGAATTCCATAATCAAGTTCTTACTTGTAGGGACCATTGTGTTGTTGACAGCATTCATAAAGAAGGAAATTTAAAAATAATATGCATAACTGATGATAGTCCCAAGGTAAGAGAAGTCCGTTTTGATACTAGCACCATGATTGCCAATTGCTCTTGCATGTTATTCAAAATGTATGGAATTCCTTGCAGCCACATTATAATTGTGTTACGAGGTGCAAAGCTAAATGAGTTACCTGCTCACTACATCTTGGAAAGGTGGACAAAAAATTGCAAGAGGGAGATCGTATTTGATTCAGAGGGACACGTGTTGGAGGAGAAAGGAAATTCATCTTCAGAGGTAGAGATAAGAAAATTGTGTTCTCAGATGCGCAAGGACATGGAAGATATCTTCCAACAAGCTAGGCATTCGGTGGAAACTGTGCAAATTGTTAGAAATAAATTCCAGAGTTTTTTAGATGAAGTAAGGCATGAGCTACCTGGTAACCAACAAAGCAGGACTGAAGAGATAGAGGGGTTCATTGGTACCCAGCTTCCTAATCAGATTGACATACTTCCGCCGACCGATATCCACACAAAAGGTAGAGCCAAGAGAATAAAGGGGCACTTCGATAAGGAAGTAAAGAAACAAAAACAATATGAGAAGAAAAAGAAATATGAGAGGGCTGCGCGCTTGTGCAAATTATGCAATGAGCTAGGCTTTCATGATAGTCGCAATTGTCCTAAAAAGTCCACATGATACAGTCTCCCATACAGGTTAGTTGCAACAAAGATTTATGTAGCTATAGTTGTTGACAATGGGTGAATTGGCTGGAAAGTGACAATTCACCTCAAGGTTGTTAAGACTGGTAGTGGTCATTAAACTTAAACCCGTTATTCCTACTTTTTAGGTGTGCTGAGCCGGTGCCTGAAGGTATATTTGCGAATTTTTCATTCTTACTGACAGAAGGGACAACTGCATTACCCTTTCATTACTAAGGTTTTACCTTCTTTGAACCTTCTTCATGCTTGGTCAGTTTTGTTGTGTGTGTGTGTGTTTATAAGAAGTTCTTATTCCAGTGATTTTGTTGAATACGCTTCATGTCAGGTGTTTGATCGTGGGCAACAGATTGATGTGCTTGTCACCAGGACAGAGAATCTTCATGATCAGGTTGATGGTTAGAAGTCATTTTTTTCAATCATCAAAGCCAGTTTGGTCTTCAGATTTAGTCGAGATAAATGCAGTAACATATCGGTGTCAGAAAAGCAATGGAAAATGCGCTGATCCTCATCATGTATCCATATATGATGTAAATTCACACAATTTTTGCTGCATTCAAATGTCCTATTGTGCTGCTGTGTGGCATGTGAACAGAATGGCTCTTAGGGACAACTTTTCCCAGAATTGGTTTAAGGCATGTTTTGACTGAAAATCTGCATAATGTTAACGTGAGACACTTCCTTCAGGCTTCAGGCTTATGAAATCTCCTTTTCCTTCAGGCTTCTGGACATGTATCCATATATGATGTAAATTCACACAATTTTTGCTGCATTCATATGGAATTTCTCTGAAATGGTAAACTGAACATTGATATGGAATTTTTGCTGCATTGATATGGAATTTCTCTGAAATGGTGCAATGTACATAATCTGAAACCAATTACATATATCAATCCGGACTGAAAAAACTTAACTGGACTCTAATTCAACCTTATGAACTTCCAGCCGAGACAAGCTCCTGTACTTGTCCGACAATAGACAAAACCCAATACAAACTGAATAACAGACTACTGATACTCTTATGCCATGGGAGCTACAAGCGCTGCTGTTACTGCGTCCCTTGCGGCCTTCGGGTTGGTTGGCAGCGACATGAGCACCGTGATCACTCCAGCAGCGAGAAGTCCGAGGGCGATGAGCGGCAAGCCGTGAATGCTGCATATGGGAAGAGACGCCAGGCTGACCCTGCCCTTGTCCGGCAAGCTGCTGTTCATGAACACTACTTCTTGGATTTCAGGATGATGGTAGCAGGGTGCAAGGATGTTGTACTTATTCAGGTCTTTCAGTTCCTGCAGTTGCCAAAAAATTGAGGCTTTCAGAATTTGCAAGATTGTGCATACACTGTCGGTTTACATGTTCTGGCACAGAGACATTACCCAACGCACTTTGTCTATCTTCTCTTGGCACACATCTTCAACCTTGCCCCAGAATGTACCATGGCAAGCAGCATTGACATCCTGAAACAAAGCAAGTCAGGTCATTTTTAGCTTGCTGTCAACAAATGAACTGTTTGCAACACTGGTAACTATGACTGCAGAATTTAGCCATCATGTAGATGATGTTCATAGACACAGATTTTTCTTTAAGTGATGTGGGTTGTATAAGCATAAAGAGCTGAGGCACAGACCTCAAATAAGTCAGTTGAGATGAGGCCCATCCCATGTGCAAATGGCACAAAAGAATTGAAATCGTAGTCCTCATCAGTTGCTCCATTGCCAATTAGATAGCCCTGGATGAAAGTTTGACTTTAGATTGTAAAATCGCCGACAACTTTTGCATATAAAATTGCATGACAACACAAAAAAAAGGTTACTGGAATGACTTTCAGATTGATTCTTGGCTTCAGACCCTTTTCTATCCCTGTCAAGACAAAAATATAAAGAGGTAAAAAACTTTAGATGATTTCAATTACGTAATCTACATCTTTGTGAGTCACAAAATCAACCTTTGACAACTTCATCAGTTAGTGTGGAAATGTAGATCCCTGCATACGACTCTCCAGAAATGTAGAATGGGTTGGACTGAAATTGGGGGTATAATTCGAACCACTACAACAATGCATCAAATCAGCGTCAGATTTCCTAGATGAAGTATGATATGGTATTATATTACAACTGAAGCAGAGAGTACCTTCAAAAGGAAAGTATGTGCATCAGCAGCAGTTTTCAGGTCACCTGTTGTGTAATTCGATTTGTTCAACGAGTATGACATCCCAACACTAGCATGTTTGAAACCTAGTTAGTGGCACAATTAGTCACTTGACATGGCAAATGAACTAGCTCAGGAAACATGTACTTAAAGAAGAGCAACAAGGTATATTAAACATATCGAAATGTAAACAAACATCAGGACATGTAACAACTAATGGCAGACAGGTGCAAGCAAAGATAAAATTCAGTTACTTCGTTAGCCACTTCTTTATAATGCCATGCACAAGACGAGGTGCAGCCAATTCCTAGTTTGTTTTGTCATGATACTACCAACAAATTAGGGAGGAGGCTGAATTACAGTGCTCCAAATTTCTCCACAAATATGCAAGAA